>OY756987.1:11230469-12460938 GCA_963580505.1 Ennomos erosarius
CTGCGTACTACTATTATTAAATTTATTCTATGCTTCTGCTTACCAACCCAACATCATAGCTCACGTAAATTAAATAAAACTGCAATTAATTTATAATTCATTTATTTTCATATTATTTTCTCCTATTCACGCTGCTGTCTCTCAGATACATAACAAAATTCCGTATCATGTAAAAAAATAACTAGTTATAAAATAAGCACTTAAGTATATTCTATAAATAGGTACATTTACATGATTAAAATAACTGATACGTTATACGCCCGTAAAACATATTAAACACCAAACAGGACACATCGTAAAATTAATACATTCAATCAGTAGTTTTTACATAAGTAACGGTATGTATAATAAAAAAAATGAAACAATAGATACGACAAATGTAGGTATTATAACACACAAACCAGGGAATACTTAATAGTATCTACCTATACAACAACATAAACCTATTTATGACAATTAAACCAAACATGATGGAAAAGTTATAGTATCGTTATGTTAACATGAAAACCACAGGCAAGTTAAGCATAACTCACTAATCAAATACTAAAATGTTGGCTGTTGAAAAAGAAAGTAATAATTACTGTGATTTCTAGTCGAATCTTACGAACTTTCATTATTTTTATCACTGATGTATACAAAAAGCATTTCTACGTGTTAAACTTGTGCTCACATTAGTGTACATAGAATGCATGGCATTGTCTCCTTTCTCAATGGGGTAGCCCATGTCCCACTTTAAAATAACACGACAATTTATCTAAAATATTTTAATCATTTTGATAATTTTTGATCATGGTATTTTTTGATTATTCCTTTTCGCCCCACTGACTGAAATTTTATGTTTCTCAGTGGGGAGAAGAGGCATTTACTTTTTATTTTTCAAATTCTCCCCACTGTGCACTGGTGGGACAGAGCTGGTGGGGAGAAAAGGTATTACCTTATGGATAGTTACAGTTCAGTTAATAAAAAACAATGTTCAGTAATTTTTTTGGGATGGGCTCCCATACTATGTGATTATGTAGTTGCATTAAATCAATTGTTGTGCAAGTATGATTCATTATTATTGATTACAATGAGGTTACAGTGCAAAGTGTGAAGTGGGGAAGTTCTTTTTTAAGTCCTTTCAGGACAACACAGGAATGTTAAAATATATAATTTAATAATGCTGTGTTGTCCTGAAAGGACTTAACAGAATCAACAGGATACTTAACAAAATTACATTTAAAGAAGTACTTATTAATTATTATTGCCAATCACTAAAGTACATATATTTTGCTTATGTGAATATGAAAAAAAGATGTAGTAATATTAAATTTGATTTGTAGAACAACATAATAATCATTGTACTTGCACAAATATTGCCAGATTTGTAAAAATATAAAGTATTTAGCGCTTTTATAATAGTATAATAATAAACATATTATATTATGTACCTAATATAGAGGTATTATCTATTATTTATGCTATACACATAGATACTACCTTTATATTATTCTATAAATAATAATTTTATTTAATTGGCACATTTATCGAAATAAAAACTTGTTATTTAAAATTGTTTAATTTGTTTGTTTTAATTATTTTGGGTAGGTTAGGTTTAAACACCTATTTAAATGTATTTTATAAATATTTAATTACATCTACATTCTTTTATAATAATAGTTTCTTTTTGTTGTGTTGGAAGATCATAGACCTCATCTGGTTAAGGTTCAGAACCTATGGGGATTGTTACCTAGATGTTTGATTTGGGCTACAAAAATATCAGCTCACAGCTTAGCAGTGGGCGTTGCGACGAGGAACCGTTTACAAAGACCGTTTTGTGTTCCACGACGATGGAACCGTTTTACGTCCTGGATCAAAACAGTCTTCGTTGCAAAAACCAGTCTTAGAATTACGTGATGTGTTTTTACACTTTAGACCCAAGAATATACAGTTGAGCACAATGATTAAATAGTACGTCCACTCGTTGCGAGAACTGTTTTGGCGAACGAAAGTGGAAGACAACATTGCACATTCGTTAACAGTTCTCTAAATAAAAACATAACCGTTGATAGTTGCAAGAAACTGCAACCGTTTGTATTAACAACGCAAGATTGTTCCGTTCGATAAGTTCCGCCATAGCCGTCTTCAAACCAGTTGCAACGTAGACTGTTTTCCACAATCGTTTTCGTCATTGAGAAAACAGTTGCGTCTCGTCCGTCGAAAATTCGACGATGACCCACCACTACTGTATTAGTTAATCATGCTATAACTAGTGTAACAATTACAATATGTGATTTGGTTTTTAGGGTCCATTTTAACTTACTGTTTATTTAGTTTTCAAACTGTTTAGAGGTTCTGTAGGTACAGAAAGATGGTTAAATACACCATAATAAAATATACCTAGTATAGTAAAAATACATCCATGACAAAAAAATATGCTTTATCATCTATCTTCATTATCCACCCAAACTATACAAAACCTTATTCTAATTCTATTTACATCTTAAGGGTACAAAATATAGCGTAAACAGTATCTTTAAACAATATAGTAAATGAAAATTTAATGCCTAAGTTTTAGGCCTTACACATGAACCTACAGTCGCATGAAAAAATGCTAATACAGCACACTCTATATATCATTCTCACGGCAAAGCTTCATTGACATCACTGTAGTCTATTTGGATGAATTTTGTGATTAAAATCAATAACAACGGTTTAGATTGCCGTCCCCCGTTCCAAATTCTGCTTGATCTCTGCTGTATGTTCTCCATAGAACCTTTCTAATTTCTTGTTGAACTTGGCATTTCTTTCATTGATGTAGTCAATATCTGCATCATCATTATGGGTGCGTCTCCTAGAATACTTTGCCCTCTTGGCAATTTGGCCTTCTATATCATCTACCATTCTGTCCACAGCATCCTTTCGATCTTCGTGCATGCCATGTATAATAACGTTAGGCCCTCCGTAAAAGGAATCACCATACTTTTGCTTCTGTTTCTCATACTGTTCCATATCTGCAGTTGGCATGTTTTTAACAAGACGATTGTATTGGCGTATTGTAGCTTGTTCGTAAGTCGAAAATCCTTGATCGGGGTTTTTCTTCTTTTTCTTCCGCTCTAGCCTCTCTGCTTCTGACGCAGATATGTTCAAAAGCTTCACTCGGTCGTAGTCCTTGCCTTCCTTTTGTGCCTCGTCCCGTTTCTGTTGGTCATCTAAAAGCCATTCTGCCTGTCTTCGCTTGGCCTCATAGTTTGGCGGAAGCTTGTTACGGGCCTCCTCTGCAACAACCTCCTGGTGGTTATGAGTTCTGGCCTCGTTTCTTGCGTTGTGCAACGAACGCAGTCTTTTCATGCGTTCTGCCTGTTTTTCCGCAAAAGACAGCCCTTTGGAAGATGAAGATTCTTCTGCTGTGGCACTGGCACTCATTATTAACTGTAATGCAATATTAAACTGTCTTAGCGGAAGGAAATCAAGATATAACACAAATTACGAATATTTGCCCAATGCCAGAAAAATAAAACAATGTATGGTATGATGCGTGTCCCGCAACTCCTGAGTAAACAAAAAAATGTATGGGGACGCAGAAAATTACCTACCAACATTGAAAAATTACTGGATCTTAGTCTGTGGTTGGTATACACTTAACGTAGTTAGCCTGTGTCATTTCGAATAAACTAAACAAAATGTCGGACATGTCACATCTCATTTATATTTGTATCTTCTCCTGAATAATACGGTGCGGTTTTCAAGATATTTGTGCAAATAATGATTACTATGATCTTGACACCTAATATAAGTATTCATCGGCAACCGCCAAAGTCTTGAGTTGAGCATTAATTGTTCCTCGTTTTTGGCATCGACGTATTGATGAACTTAACAATTGGTTTGCCTTTCAAGTTATTTCGGAGTGTTTAGTGAGACAGAGACTGCATATGGAAAATAATAGAACGTGTGTGATTTGTTACGCCAGAGAGAAACAGCGAGGTGGGTTTTTCACTAGGTTTCCTCTAGATGTTGACGGGTAAGTAACATAACCTATAAATACTCCGTTGTCTCCAGCCCAATACCTTCCCACTGCAGGGAAACGAGCCTTATCTCCTCACAAGGAGATTGTAGCCCATAATCTACCACGCTACTAGTGCCCTAACTATAAATAATTTTGGTTGTTAAACTCAAGGTAAGGTTATATTCTACTAGCTTTGGTCTGCATTTACACAATTTCCCTGAACAAAAGTATCAAGTCTTGCATTTAAAATATCTTGTTATTATGCTAGTTTATCAATGTACAATAGAATTTTGTTGATGACTCAACATTGCAAGTGCAAATGGAAAATATTCTGGTGCCCGGTGCTTAAATTTGGGGCTGGAAGAGGAAGGACCTCTACCGACCTCCTAATTTAAGAAATGTATAGTTTTTGAAGGAGGCTTTTCTCACTCTTTCCACCTCCCTTCCCTCCCTACCCCAAATTCAGTTACCAGGTGTTTATATCCAACCCATGCCAATGCTTGCCAAATAAAATGGCATTGAAAATTATCAATGCAATTCATAGGAATGATTTTTTAAAGTGTAAACCTCAATTAAGGTACATGTATCTATAAAGATAGTCATTTAAAAAATTTTAGCAACCAGCGGGATTTGAACCCGCACCCTCCAACTCACCGGATTGAATGCTCTACTAATTTAGCTATGGTAATGCAATTCAGTAGCAAGGTTATGTTTACTAAAATAATAATTAATATAGATAGGATGGCTATGGATTAATAATATTACTTTTTCATTTTAGCTAGAGAACATGGATAAAAGTGATTGCCAATTGAAAAACTACATTATTTACGTTATGTATCTGGAGACCATATTGAAAGGAAGGATTTTAATATAAAATATAGTAAATAGGTGTAAGTATAATATGTATTTAGGTTGGTAAATAAATAAATAAATAAATAAAAAATGAAATCTTAACGAAAAGAGCCATCCTAAAACTGAAACTGCTATCAACACTCACTGATGAACAGTTGAAGGAATTTCCACTCCATGTTGTGAGCAGAAAGGGTGAGTAATTTAAAAAGAACTTTTAGCTTAATTCTAACCCACTTCACCGAATCTAAGATTACGCAGTTTGCTTATAAAGTCATATTATAGACATTTACAAACCTTTATGTGATGAACATGTTCTGTGTTTGTACTGTGTTAGGCTGGTGTGATATTGTATTTTATGTATCTATTCAAAAATAAAAAGTATACTATGTATTCATCAGTTACCTGTCTGTGTGTGTAATATTCTGTCTATGCTTAGTTTGGGGCTAGATGGCGCAGTGACAATTCTCATGATGTGTTTTTTGTATAGTTGTTAAACAGAAAGGTGATAAAATGTATCCTTAATGGACACTGGACTCAGTTTTGAAATTACTCGAAGGAACATCGTCCACACTACTGCTACTGCAGTTGTCTGTTGATATACCATAATAAAAACACTTAGGCCTTCGTTCTCTATATCCGAGTAAAGTTCCGAGTTGGCTGGCCAGTGAGTAATACTGATCGGGACGTAAAGGCGTCGAGTAGTTCTTCCCAGTTTCACGAACGAAAACAGAGTTTCGATCAGCTACTCAGTGGGTAAAAATTTAGGGTGATCTGTAGCAACGTCAACAGTTCATTTCGTTCGTTTAATAGTCATCCAGACTGCTGTCAGTGACGCCATTTTGGGTTCGTTTTTTATTTTTTTTACATGTTTATGTGCCAGCTATATGCTGCGGTGCGGTAGATGCCCTTCAAAGAGTATTTATTCCCTACCTAAAAACAGTAAGTAGGTAAGGATTTACCTTTACAAAAAAGGGTATCAACTAATTAAATTAATGTAGGTAATGAGGAATGTAATACGAATTTAGATTACATTGTTTAGTTCAACGGGAAATGTAATAAGTAATACCTATAGGTACCTGAAATATGGTTTTATCTTGACGCAATAATAATAATTAAAACAACACAAAACAAAAATATCATAATATTATATAAGTATTTAACATATTATAATTGAAGAAAAACTTTTTAGTAGTCATCGTCATCATACTTATCAGTCTGAAGACGTCCACTGCTGAACATAGGCCTCCTCCAAAGAGCACCACTTTGAGCGGCTGCTAGCCTCCAGTATCCATCTGCTTTCCACAGTTCTGAGCGGACTGTTTTACTAATTAAATACAACGATTTCTATATTCATAACTATCTGATCTCGAAATAGAAACAGGAATAGTCGATGTTTTTATAGCAGTAGCGTAATCAACAGGGTTGGTAGTTTACAGTTCCGTAGATCTCAGTATTTGTGGCATGCAAACTATAATAATAAATTACAAACACATGCGAGATTGCAACAAGTTTTGCTATAGCCGTCGGTTAACCATACTAATCGGCAGCTGATGTCTCCTGTAAGTAGCAGCCTGGTTTACGGGTCGGCTAGCGCTACTCAGACATTCTGAAATTCGTTACTGCAGTTACAAGTGACATTACGTGGTGGCTAGCCAACTCGGAACTTTACTCGAATATAGAGAACGAAGGCCTTACAAAATTATTTTGTGATGTATGTCCCAATAACCTGTTGAGATAAGCGAAGAAAGCTGGTAAATACTTTGTTATCCAAGCTGGAATGGTTAGTACTAAGCATGCTTTTGACAAGTTCATTTTTAAATTTCTAGATCCAATTTCTGCAACAACCAAGGAGCTAACATCAGCAGTTCAAGTGAATGCGTCACATGGTATTTAATTTTCATTACCATACCACAAAGAAAACAAGGCGCCTGCCTTCATACAACTATATGAAATTGAAAGTGCAATTACGACCTAGATAATTTAAGTTAATGTACATTACGACAACTTGTGCAACTCAAGTATGAAATGTAAACGTTGGATCGTATGAGAAAATATTAGTTTTTTTTTCAATTGTACCACTTATACCAGCTCAAATATACTAACCTAACGGTTTAATTTAGAAATCTCCAGCATCGTTGATTGTTGTTGATTGATTGTCTAACCAGTTTTATTTTTACATTAACTATTGGTTTTCTTGTAATATAATCGTGTGAAAAACGAATAAATGTATATTTTGCTAACAAATAGAAGTTTATTATTATGTTAAGAAGGATATTAAAAATATTTAGAGTCGTTTCTTTCTACCCATAATTATTAGATTTATCGATATCGATGCAATACCGCACAACCCTACAAAGTATCGAGCTCTAGTATCGAACAAGGCAAGCGCTAGCTTTGACAGTTATTAACGATTCGTTCATTCATTTCGCGTTTGCATGTTGGCCATATGTATTTAGGTTTGCATGACTGGTAGCTAAAAGTCTCTGAGCCTGAAAAAACGTTTGTTCGAAGACCCAACTCTCAAAACGAAGTGATGATTATATCCTCTTTGGTATGCTGAATGAATGAATAAAGAATTTTGAATGGAATGAAACACAGAACTTTGCTATATATGGATCAAAAGACACAGATTATAGTGATACTATGTATTATTGTTTTATATTTTGGCTCCACACATAGCGTATTTAGCCAGTGTCAAGTATTGTAATTTTTCATCGTTAAAGAATATATCACGTAAAGTCAAAGTCAGGTAGTCAATTAGTCATAGTCCAGGCTTTTTGAAGAAAATCCGACAATTTCGGTTGTGAATATTGAATTTATTTTTCAAAACTAGTGTATCTTGAACTTTAACGTGTAATAAGGGTGGATTATTATCCCTTAAGTGTTCGTGAATGTGCACGAGTGTTGGCAAATGGTTTCAAGATTATAAAACCATGCATTTTCATTTTTGCTTCAACGGCCTTTTTTAGAGCCTTCAGTAAAATTTCCACCTATTTACTGTTGGCGTTTTGACTGACAAAATATGACTTTGACTTGACTTACCCGTACAAATTTTACTCACTTGACATTAGCAGAATTATTGCAAAAAAACGATAGAAAGCCATTACAGAAGAAGAAGTCATAGTCTAGTTTTAGTCATGCTCCAGTAAAGTGGTGGAACGGAAATTTATAATGGATTAGTGAGTTGAATGATGAATTATGATCAAATTTAGGACATGAGTTTCGTTTTTATTTCTCTTTTGACATGACACTGGCAAAAATGTGCTAAACAATTGCCATAAAAAAAAAAAGTGGTGGAAACTTTACTAGAAGCTTCTATGGAATTTTGGAAGCTACACGAAAACTCACGTTTCACCACATTATATCACTTACCCACACTCATGCTCGCGATTCAGTACTTAATGCGTAAAACGCCACCAATTTTAAACATTAATACTGAAAAGAGCATAAGTTTTGAGAAATAATACAATGCAACAACGTGAACTTTTCCGCGTTCCCGCCAAAACTCCTGTAGTCAACTTCAACTCTTGGTTAATGGCCTTTGTGGAGAGGTGACAACTCCTACAGTGATAATAAGGGCTCAGGGGGTCTAGCAAAGATACCAACCACTAACGCTAACGCCTCACGCTAACTTCAAAATCTATTAAAATGACATTCCGGAAATCGCTAACTTTTCCGCAGCGAATGTCATTTCAATACATTTTTGGAGTTAGCGTGAGGCATTAGCGTTAGCAGTTGGTATCTTTGCTAGACTGTCGTTACTGGGGGTCTAGCAAAGATCACAATCACTAACGCTAACGCCTCACGCTAACTCCAAAAATGTATCGAAATGACATTCGCTACGGAAAAGTTAGCGATTTCCGAAACGTCATTTCAGTACATTTTGGAGTTAGCGTGTGGCGTTAGCGTTAGCGGTTGGTATCTTTGCTAGACCCCCTGGTAATATATTTGGATCAATATTACACTAAATTACAAACACAATTGACAAAAATAACACTTAATTGTGAAAGAAAATGCCATGTTCTCGTAAGTTTGATGTCTCTGATCGCCTTTTACATACAAATACCACACAATTCACGATTTTAACAGCGCACTATTTCGCGACACAACATGACTCACAATGGCCGCGGATGCAACTGAAACAGTTTTATATAACTGGTACGACCAAGTACCGCATATGACCAGTAGAGGGGTAATCCCTGCCTTGCCTTCTCCTTTTCTAAATGCTCTAAGTTCTATGTTGATGATTTCTAGCGTGTTTAGGGCAGAATCTGAAATTTACAGATGGTCACACACTGATAATTGACTGAAGTTAGTTACAAGTACAAGTCTCTCGTCCATGCTCTCGTCTCACCCGTCCATCACCCGTTCGTCCCACACCCACAGATTAGAGAGAAAAATATCTACGTCCGTCCCGACCACGCCACGAGTGACCCATCCGTCCAGCGCTGCCAGTTGGCGGGTAATTACCCGAAAAGCGGGTAATTTGTATTGTGGACAGTTTAATTTATTATATATGGCATTATTGGTGGTTTTACGAGTCGAAATTCAAAAAGCTGAAGGCATCGATTGTACCTTTTCTGCATTTCCAGCCTAATACTGACACGCTTTAATAACAAAACTCTGGTAAATAAGTTAACTTAGGTGAAACTATTATCAATCATTAATTTTCAAAATTAATGGTACCGTGGTACGTAATGAATATAAAATTGGTTTTATTTTGTGGCCCTAAATATTATATCTTATTTCATTTATTTATTTATTTATTTATTTATTATTACTGCATTCATATACATAATTAAAATAGGTAATATACAATAACAAGTATTATATAATACACAAGATCTTAAATAATTAGGTTGGTAGGTTGACATGAGCCCTGGAAGGGCGTTTGCAAGTATGTGTGAGTCAGACCAAATTAATATTATTAAACATTAGTCAATTCTATGGTACATACATTATTGTATGGTAGTCTATGACATTCGCATATTTAAACTTGATGGTGGGTAAAAGCGGTGGTGCGAGAGGATTTCCATGACCCGGCAGGATTACCGTTGGTAGACCTTACTTTTTATACATATTAATTGGGCAAACGTGCTCCAACATAGACCGCATCATCACTTTCCATCAGGTGAGATGTTGTCAAACATGAGTCCATTTAAGTATTAAAAAAAAAAAATAGTGTCGAATCTTTCGTCCATGATAGTAGGTACTTAACGTATGTGTCAGTGATTAGTGTAAATCACAGATTAGAGAAACCTGTAAATAATTGTGAAGTTGTCGACATTGTTAATACATAATATAATAATAAGTACCTACATTACATACGTAATATTGAATGCCAGATGTGGGTAGACCTAGCATTTAAATTATTGTGTCAGTTATTCAATAAACGATGCTGATTCTGATTCTGATTCTGAAAGATCTAAAAATAGCCTATTGGGGCACCCGATCGATGACGTAGGTATTTTTGCTGTGGGCTCTCGCACCACGGATATTTCAGTGATTCGTTGCGTTGCGGGTAATCTCATGATTCATGTCTGGCAGCCCTGCGTCCATCACTCTGTTCGGTCCCTCCACAAATGAAATAACTTGAGTGAGTGCAACTGCAAACTGACTGAACTGAAGTGAGGCAGTCTGTCGGTGTCTTTGGATAGTGATTGTCGTGCGAGTTGTGTGAAGAAAGTAACTTTAAACTTAGTTTTGATAAATTTTAAGTGTTTTGGAGTCCACGATGTCGGATGAAATTGCAGAGAATGGAACAGCAAACGGTGACGTCCCGGAGATCGAGCTAATTATTAAGGTAAAATTACACGTGTAATCCTGATAGATTTAGATTAGTTCCATTAAATCGGTCGGACACGATATGACGACACGTTTTGTTGGCCCGCGGAGACAGGCAAGATAGCAAAGTGGTGAAAATCCTGATGTGATGTGGTGGTCCACAATTTGTTTGTGTAGAAGAGACGTCGTCTTCTCTTTTCTAAAGGAGCAGTCTATAAACTGTTGGTGTTGTATAGCGCATACAATGCCATGACGTCGTGGTTTTCTTGTACCTAGTCTAATACCTTCTCGCATGCATGAAAGTACATTATTACTGCATTCGTAATAAGTACTTACCTACGCGTTTTTTTGGTCATTCGTGACTTCTGTATGTCCATATGTTGTTTGATGAATTTGGGAAAATGGCAGTGCTATGGAAACATTTTGAGGTCGTCACTTTTTGACCAAAACTTATCAAAATCAAAGCTATACAATTTGTATAACATACAGTCAATAACAATGTAGGAAAGTCCACCTATTTTCCTCTGTAAATCCGTATACTCCTTAGGTTTCAATAAGTTGTGTGCGGTCCACAGTCCATACAGCCTATACACTCAGTTCGAACTGTGCAATTATCTGCAATTCAACTAGCAGTCTAACTGTGCAGACATATCGTAGGTACATAGATCTATACAGGCTACCAGCCTGGCATACTTGGTCTTCACAAAACTGCACAGTTTTTTGCCACACACTTGTCTTATTTCTATTTTGGATAGGTTTGAGTAAAACTGCAGCTGATCTGCTTGTCCTATACACCTGTAAGCATAGCACTAATATTTACGCGCGCGTAAGTGTAACATTAACATAAGTTACGTAAGGTAGTTGTATGGGACGCTGATCAAATGCCATACAACTGCCTTACGTTAATTTTACATTTATGCACGCGTAAATATTTGTGCTAGGCCTACTGATGATTTATTTGTATAGTGCAATTACTGTCCAGTTACTCTGAGTGGCAACCACAAAGGCCAGCCCTCTATAGGTGGACCAACAATTTGGTCAAAGCCGAGTGGAGCCACTGAGTATAGGAGGCAAGCATCTGCTCAATGTGGCGCTTTATGGAGAAGGCCTATGTTTATGGAAAGTACCTTAGATGGTCAACAGTGGATTTCACACAGCGCCATCTAGCCCCAAACTAAGCATAGCTTGTACTAAAGCTGTTATGAATACTCAGATACTTTTTGTTTATTATACATACATACACATAGAATACAATATATCACCCAGACACAACAAACACCTGTGTTCATCACACAAATGTTTGTCCTGGGTGGGAATCGAATCCACAACCTAAAGTTTAGAAGGCAGAGCTACTACCAACTGAGCTATGAGGCCAGTCAAGTAAGTGCGGGCAAACTGCCCATCACTTTCTAAGAAGGCAATTTATCATGTCCGCAGCTCTACACCAGACCTACAATTTTGTGCCCTACAATTAGGTGTACAATGTACAGATGCCCCTTGCATTAAAAACACCTACCACCACCTGCCATCACTATCACACCTGCGACACTGACCACCGCACTTTTTAGGATGGATCAATTAACTTGTATAAAATAGGTCATTATTATCAAACATGAAGAAAAAATTTACAGTAGTTTAAGGCAAGTTAATAAATTCAATGGTTCACATGCAAGGTAGTCGAATAAGGGTGAATGCAGCTTGATTTTACTGGAACATAAAGTGCAAGCTGCTCCTGGACGTAAAATATTCGCTCACAGTAATCTGTGCCGTGACTGCCAGCATGGACTACAGTTTATTGCATTAAAAAGTTTAGTATCCTATTGTCCCATTCTAGGGTTCAATTCAAACTATGTACTTACCAAATTACCGATTGAGACCGGCTTGTGTTGCTTTTGTTCAAACACTGTACAAACTTTGGTCTATGTGTATAGTGGATGACAGCCTCTATGGTGTAGTGGTTGAGCAGGTCGCCTCATAACTCCGAGGGTGGGGGGTTTGATTCTCGCAGCAGGACAAGTATGCACAGAAAATAAAGTGTTGTTCTGTGTCTAGGTGGTTTGGGTTGGGACCATGGTCCTCATAGTTCCTGGGTCCCTAGATAGATATAGCGCATCCTTGTTAGGGTTTAGGACCTATGTATGTGATCGTTAGGAGTTTTTATTATTGTAATCTGTTTTTGTTGATATGACTCGATATGGACTCGACACTCGTGCTGTGTGTGACCCAGACCCATCTTCTGTCGTAAGCAGCTTTATGAGCTTAGTATTAGGGTGTATATTTGTGCCATTAATTTGAGCGTACGTGAGTGTATATGTGTCAAATTATAGTGCATCTGTCTGTCTGCTGACGTTTGAGCAGCAGCTGCAGCAGGTACTTAATTAGGTCTTCATTATATTTGTTTTTATATTAAATAAGCGTACGTTTGAACACATTTCGCCTGATGCGATCGACCAAGTAGCGTGCTCGCTTAGAACCTTTACTTATAGCTATTCGGAAATACCACAGACATACTAATTTGTCTGTGTGAAATACAATGTTGGTAAAAAATTCACTCCTTAGCCGTTTTCCGTAGGTGGTATGGTAACCATGTATGGATGACGAGGGGAGACGTAAGTCAGTTCGTCCGACGGCGCGGCGGAATAGAGTCGTGGGAATCCATGGAGCATCAAATTGTGGAATTCTATTGCACACACAGAAATACATGGTATCCCAAATAGACTAGCAACTTTGAAACATCTCTGTTTATGAGCTGGCACGTCTCTCTATTGTATCCAATTCTAATTTTTATTAACTCAAAGAATTCCGTTAGAGGAAAATTTATTTTAATCTAGTAGACTTGTGAGCATCAAATGCAGATATAAACAAATAGAAACTGCGATCAAGGCGTAATATCAACATCCAACTTTCTCAGTTAGACATAAATGCATAGAACTGCGTAATATTCGTGTTCGGTGCTCGTAAAACGGTTTGTTTTGGTCGTTCATCAGCCAGAGATGCAACGCGACGACTCGAATTGTGTGACGAATGTATTGGCCGACTCAGAATCTGTGTGGCCGACGATTTTCCTGCATAAAGTAGTAAACGAGTAGTAGATGAAACGGTTTGGGCTGGTTGGTCATCTAACTAAATCCTTGGATAATTCTGTGGCCGCAGGGTTCTTCCTCATCAAACTGGAAAGTATAACTGATTTGTCCAACAGGAAAAAAAACCTTGTGGCTTAGAATTAGTAGAGTACCTGGGTGGTTAATCTACCTAGGTACTTAGGTACGCCTTCTGTCTAAGCCCTGTGGTAAAATTGTTTTTTCTGTTGATGGCATTGTTTCGGTCACTTGGCGTTCAGGAAGAAATTCACTTCGTATTCTTTGTATTATATTCTTACTTCGTATGCTACGTTACTCGTGTGACGAGGTTTACGGGCCGCAACGTGTCTAGCAAATTCGTCTTGAAGTGACAGCATAAGCAGTGACTGACTAAAACCATTATATCCATTGCATGCTGTTTGTTTTGGCATCTTTGACTTCTGCTTTGAATTTGGACTTTCTAACTTTAGCTAATGATTTGACCTCTCTCTTTCTCTCTCTCTAACTTGACTTCAGCTCTCAGCAGAGCCTTAGACCTATTTAGCGACCTTATAGCTTTCCAACATTGACGTCTGCATGCGCATCCCGAGAACTTGTCGTCATTGTTAGAGTGAGACGTGGTTAGGCGCTACCATCGTCTTGTCACGGTCCCTCACGAAATAAGTGTCGAGAAAATGTTGTCGCGGTCCGCTGCTAGGCAGGTCAGACGCAGCCTTACTAATCTCCTGGTGGAGCGGACATTCCGAGCGAGAGAGAGACCGCACAACCCAAGGGAAAGTGACGACTCACGCGACACTTCGTGTCTCCGGGGGCTGATTGATTAGCATGCTATTGCTAACCCGGCATATCGATGAGCTAGAACACGTCAATAGGTTGCATGCCGGCTCAAAATGAAATGTTTTGACTGACACATAAAAGTTTCTGAGAGAAGCTAATTAGGGCAATGCCAATGCGCATCATATTGAACAAATACTTTTTAAACACTTCTTTTTCCTATTTTTTTGGACAGTTACGTAAGGTGCCGTGTGGTCCCGTTGTTGTAAGAATAGGGCCACCCCCTTCTTTTACCGAGGGTGCCGTAAGAGCCGCCTAAAGGAATATCCAGGGAATAGGCAGCAGTACTCTCCTCGGTCTGCATTATAATCTACTGCGATTACCAAGAAAGAAACCTGCCTAGCTTCGTAATTATGGCAACCCCTTCTGATGGGACAGAGCTGGTGGGGAGAAAAGGAACAACCCTTCTGATGGAGGAGGCCTATGTTCAGCAGTGGACGTTTTTTGACTGATGTGTTATGTGATAAATAATAAATAAATAAATAAATAAATAATAATTTCGTTTTATCTTGCAAACTGTGGTTTAAATGACCGCTTTATTGACAGCGTATAATATACCGAGCCGGAGAAAACCGAGGATCGCGTTTGTATGATCGACGCAACGTTTAATTAAGCACTTGAAAATGTTAAATTTTTATGCGCTAAGACGTTTCTCCTCATCAGGCACGCCAACTCGTTAACTTTGCTGGCATAACTTAACAATAATAGACAAGTTATGATTTATATAATATATTAATGAAAGGTTTTGCCCAGACTGACAAAAACGTACCTACACAAGCCAAAATGCTTGACCCATAGAATGGTTTTTTGTTTAGCTATACAGTTCTATGGTTTGGCCTAGACTTGATATTCGAAGGCGTGTAATGTCTTCTTTAAATGGCGTATACTTATAGGCAAAGAGTTTTGAACATGTTAGCTCTGTGGTGTTAAGATTGTTTTCTATGATGCGTATAATACCTCAAATAGTTTATAGTAAAGCTATTTTTCAAGACCATATTATAACATAAATGCATTGTCACACGTGTGTTCTAGAACACCCGGTACTTAAACGGTAAGACTGTTGTTTCAAGGCACTTGATAAAAACTACAGAACTAAAAATAATCGATACGATAAAGATATTCAGTGACGCCATCCGATAGCAAAATCGTAATTCTTGGAGACCTATCTGCCGGCATTGCATAATCTAACCAGATTAGCTAAATGTACCTTGTTATTCAATAATTGACAATATATTAGTGCTAATGGGTATAAATTACCTATTACAGAAATAGCGGAATGTTTACTCTGATAATACTAGTCGAACGAATTGCCAAAACTGTCTATGCACTAAAAAATTACTAAGTACTTAATATATATATATACTTTTTTATGATTACCTCGGTTCACAACTTTGACGTCGCTCACTATTAAAACAGTAATAGAAACAAAACACACTAACACTCAGTGTTCATCCTAACATCAGATAACATTATCACATGTTACAATAACAAGAAAAAATAATGATATCAAATTCATTTTGTGCGATAAAATATGTTGGAGCCTCAATAAATAATTATTCTACATAAACTTGCGTTACGTCGTATATTTAGGTAACAACTAAAACTAAAAACGAAAACCCGTTAAAAAAAAATTTGAAATAATTAACACAAGTATAATAGTGTAACCACGGTTTAGGTTCTGAGTTCATGAGTTGTCCGCCCACAACCAAACGGTTTTTGCATCACTGGATAACATTACGCTAAAAAGTGGTCCACGGTTGACTAAAAATAGATTATAGCATTGTCGGTTGAAATGAATTTAAAGCCAATGATTCACAGGCTAATCGGTAATTTTCAATCTTCACCAAAAACCTGAAAATACCATTCCAAATAACTTTCACATTTGTTCTGGCTTAGCCACTTGTGGCTGTAAAGCAAAGCTTCGTGCAAAGAAACAATGCCAATATTGTCTTTACACTCGAGCAGTATTTGATTTGCCACGTTTAATCAACAGCCAACGCACCCCAAGAACGTCTAGACACTTTTCTCGCACTCGTGCGTTAACGTTATTCGAAGGGATTTAGTAATTCCACGGTCAACCTATAAGAATTGTACGTATATTTCCAACTTTAACAGTTAAAGACGTAACGCATTACATTTCTTAATTAGGTACTACCTATTTGTTTTAAGTAAATTTATTGTTATGACAAAGTCGTTGAGCCAAGTCAGAGAAGCCTTTGGGCGGGCTAAAAGTTGAGCACCTGAGCTGACCACTTGCCTACACGAGAAGATATGAAAAAAAAACTAATGCATCAAAATGCTATGTAGAGAATGCTGAAAGAAGAAAATATCGGAATCCTGCTAAACATAATAGCTCAAAAAGAATGCTAAGACCATTAACCGTTCTGTGATTACCAGAAACTGCAATGCCAATGATATAGGAGAAAGAAAGTTGCAATTAATACTTTAATCGCGCTGCCAATTGCCATTCTAGAGAAAGCATTACCAATTTGTACATCTTGGCGAGAGTAATCAAAGCAACTGTACATTTTTTCGACGTCTCCAATAACGTAACTGTTTCTTTGCAACAAATCTTGTGATAAAATAGGTATAAATGTCTTTGAAACTAACAGTATCTGCAGTTAGTTCTTTTATCGTGCCAAACAAATCGTAGTTTGTTAAGTACCCAAAGGGTAAAGCGAATCCTATTACTAAGGCTTCGCTGTCCGTCTGTCTGTCACCAGGCTGTATCTCATGAACCGTGATAGTTAGACAGTTGAAATTTTCACAGCTGTTTCCGCTAAAGTACAAATACTAAAAAACTTAATCAAATAAATATTTAAGGGGCTCCCATACAACAAACTTGATTTTTTTGCTCGTTTTTTTTATAAATAATGGTACGAAACCCTTCCTGCGTGAGTCCGACTCGCACCTGGCCGGTTATTATTGTAGTTTGTAGTATCTAGTATCATTCACTCGCTGATTTTCACTGTTAAACACTTGATACTGATTAATGTTAATGCTATTTTTTAATCGTTTGTCTTCGAGCGATTACCTCGACGATTTTGTTGTAGTAATTGCAACCACTTACACGTTTTGGATTTGGTTAGTATCGTGACGACGGCCAATTATAAAGTTGCACTGGGGAACAATCCCCAGTAAATCACAGTTTGGTATCGTTGGAAGACTTTTCAGCGTATTTACATCTATTGAGTTGACATTAGCACGTATTTTCTTAACACTGACTAAAGTTTGAATTACAGGCATATCTTGCCATAAATCATCAGTAGTATATTCTTTCAAGGCTTTCGTAACTCAAGAAACGTGAGTATATTCTGTGATTTTCATTATGCTATTGTTTCTCTTTACGATTAGTGTAATTTAAATATTTCCTTATAGACGTGTATTGTTTGTTTGAGGTCAAAGGTTTAGTTTCAAATGCCATAAATATCAATGGTTGTCTTATGAAATCATGCAGTTCTTATAATGTGATATGTGAAATCGTGTTTTCAGTATCTTTCTCATAGATCTGCTCCATCTTTCCGATGGATTCATCCTGTTTACTTTACTCTTTGGTATAATATAAAATCACAATGACATCATTTTTGTCCATAGTTGCCAATGCCAAGTTATATTAACATTTATTTCTAGATTAAACATCCGAATTATTTTCTAAACAACTCTGAATCGTCCACAAAAATCGTTTGTCTTGCCTAAAGGAATACAAGTTACAACTGTTACAAGCAACTGTTAGGTGCCGAGACTATAGTACACACTCCTGTAACATGGCGAGAAGAAAAAGACAATGACAGAAATATTTAACACCTTTCTAATTTTTAGGTAGATAGCTGATTGAACTGAAAAATAGGTATATACCGTTATCGATACTAAGGAAAGTGAGAGGGATAAAAATTCAATCTTTAATATCGTGCTTGTCGAATCAATGATCACGGCCGTCTGACCAAGTCGTGTCGGATAGTCGATCAATTGCATCGCAGCAATGCAGTATTTCAAAATCTACTAACACGAATCTGAATAGAACAGAAGGTCGAGTCTGAAAGGCAACAGCTCTTAAAATGTGACCCTAGACCCTACCTTCGCGTCGCGATGGCGCTATATATTTAGTTTTGTTCTTAAGAGAACATTACATCCTTTATTCATTGAATGTAAATTACATAAAATGAAATTTTAAAAAGGACTTGAACTGGAATCGTGAAGAAAAGTATTAATTTCTACCGGATCACATTACTTTTGCAGCTGCAATGTTTGTTTCGTATCACTTTTCATGTTTCCATTATTCGTTCGTTCTGTCTGCTGACAGTTGTGTTTATGATAATGCCAGTTTCATTCAGCCTAAAATATTTACTTAGTAATGTTGTTTATTTTTTGTGTTTAGTTTGTTGTTTGTTTGTTTGTTTGTTTGTTTGTTTGTTTGTTTGTTTGTTTGTTTGTTTGTACCCTTTAAGTTATTCACTTTCACCTGTTCCTACCGTCCCCAAGGAAATTATAATCAAAGGGAAACCTAACCTACTAACCATAATCTTTACAAATGCATTGCTTATCTAAAAAGTTTCTTGGAGATGCCGACCAGACCCAGAGTATTCACAATTTCACATAATATACATTTTTCATAGTATACGTCGATTTCCACAAATCACTCGTTCCAAATGGTGATAGAAGCAATTTAACTTGACTAGCCATAAAGTATATCGTGCATTTTTTGCATGCCTACATGGAAGACTCGTAAAACTACAGAATTATCGTATGATTACTGGTTCAATCTATTTTTAATTAATACATAATAAGATAGCAAGTGTTGCTTGTGAAATGGTGACCGCTAAAGTACGCCAGTGGCGTGTTGATGCATGTGGTCATAAATGGTTGTGGTCGTTACTGTACTGTCGGTAATTTAATAAGCTACTGTTAGGCGTGGCGTGACACTGCAATTCACTGCATTCATTTGCTAGCATCCAGATAAAATTATACTTTGTTTTTTTATTTATTTATTTTTTATTAGTATGATTATGATTATCAACATTCGTTGTGGAATAAATAACTGTGGACAATTCACACAGCGCCATTTAGCCCCGATATTGCAGCTGAAACTGATAGAATATGGAATCCTGCTCTGTGTTAGGTTTAGATTTTGTTAGAGTTTTATAAGGTCTTTTATGAATTTTAATTGCTCAAGCTTCTGCCAACGGCTTCGCGTTTGTGGACTGTTATATCAAGATAAGAAGAAGTGACCGCACCGATTTCTGATCTTTAAAAAAAGACCTACATTTTTATTCAAAACTCATGTGGATAAGCAACTAGTCTTTCCTTTAATTCATTGCTGCGTCGCCTTGTTTATATTTTATAAAAACTGTAGCCATATGCTATGCGTGTTTTTTATTTACGTTGTCTTATTTACTATCGACATGTGTAATTAATGTCTATAAGAAATAGCTATAGATAGTAAACGACTCAAGTGAGACGAGGGGAGAAGGCACGCGCACCTTTTTTGTGTATTACAATATGTGAATTTTGCTATATTAAATAATAATTATCGTTGTATCTGACAGATAACTTGATAAAAGAAAATAGTATTTCTTTGGTATGAGAGAGAATTTTATTGAATAAATGAAATGATTGTTCATGTTGTACAATTAATTTTTATAATCATGTTAGGAAGTACTTTCGTTAAGGCTTAAGTATTCCAGAATATTTACTTGATTGGTTTGTAAGAACTAAAAACTCTCCGGTTCTTACTGTTATTTTTATGCCTTGCTTGGATTTAGTCTTGCAAGGATTTTGCTGTAATTTTTGTATGGCTTTATCGGTATTTTATATCAAGCTTTAACTCGAGGGTGACTCCAGACAGGCAGAGTCCTGCCACATATGGTCTGTTTGACAGTCTGCCGCCTTTCGCAGCTGTCAGCCGTTACGTTCAACGGACACACAACGGGTACACATTCAAATTTTATACGCAAAACAGACATTTCATACTTGATCTATACTCCAATATCAATTTTACTCATCCTTCAAATAGACTGGAAAAAACATACGAAAAAGAACGGAGCCCCTTTAGTAACGTCGCGTTACAAATTAAAATTTACTTTAAAGTATAAAATAACACAACATAATAATTAATGTTACAATGTTATTATCGCTGCGAGCGATTCCTGACATTTACCCAACCTCTTTTCCTGACTTTTATTTTCATCTAGGACCCTTTAATCCATATAGCCAACCCGCTGATGAAAGTTTAAAGTTATTAATTTTGTAATTTCATATTTGTTTATTAGTATCGACATTTCGGTTATTATTAAATTTTACTATTTTACGGTTGCCCTTTACCTTTTTCGTATAAATATTAATGGGTACCATACCATGCCTATTGCCTACCTACTTGTTAATTAAAGACAATTGAGGTGGCGTGTTGATTGAGCTGGACCACACATCAGCTTATAATGAAAGCTATTAAACTTTTAATGCTTGTTGATGTGGATAAGCTCTATATGACGTCTGACATGAAATTGGAAAGGATTGGTATTCAAAAGTAAAGGAGTTTCAGAAACTACAGCTACTTTTAGACGCAGTAGGATAAAAGACAACTTTTATTGATATGGTGTCTATTTCAGTCCAAATAATTACTGACTCCTAATCCTAACCTGTCTATCTGATATAATAAAAAAAATAATATTGTATATAATTAAATTGCTTTGTTTTGTGATAAATTATTTCCAATGCTGTCTACGGGCGATTTCGTGAGGTTCTGCTTATCAAAAAGACCTACCATCATTAGTTAAAAGGGTTTGATGAAATTGCCAAAGTCATGAATGGTGAAAATGGTTAAACTGGATAATATTAAAGTTGGCATGCTAGAGCCATGTAAAACGAGTGAGCATTTAGAATAAGAAAGAGCTGATAAATCAGAATCTAGTGAAAACAACAATATCTGGGAAGTAAGCTTTTCTAACACTGAAAGCAACGAGGCTGGCAATGCCGGTTGGAAGCTCAGTGGTGCGCGCTGCGGGTATTCTGTGGCTGTGGATCCGGTTTGCCGGTGAGTCACGCTGCCGACCTCATCTGAGCTATTCGACTGTCCTCCGTTTTGTTCGAGAACTGCGAATTTTGAACCGTCCAAATATCTTGCGGGATGATGATTAAGGTCAAACTGTATCTATAACGTTTGTAAACTCACTTTTAATTTCGTAAACATTAAACAAGTTTGATATAGGATAGGATGCCTACAATTATAAGTGTACTTACTCTTTATGACGATTACGTAATTACTTAATAATGTATTTAATTTTGAAACATTTGATGTGGCATCTTTTATTGTAAGCAATTAACAAGAACAATTACTTATTATATTGAATCTTTAGCTAAAGTCAAGTAATTTTTTTCAGATACTATAATACAAAGTAAGGGGATGATGATGATGATGATGATGATGATAATACTAAGGCAGTTGACATTGTGCCTTATAAACTAAATTTTATTTTGAAAGATCTTACGCAAAACTAGTGATAATTCTAAAGATGGTCACGCAATTTACAAACGACGACGAACCGTAGACCTATCACGAGTTAGGCTAGTAACACGAGTATATATAACACATATTAGTATTTCACAGATGCCATTGACAACTAGCCATTACAAGCCACTGCTAGTTAAAGCAGTATTTATTCTACGGATTCGTATACCGATGATCTAACTAAACTAATAGAACTTTATTATTCTAAGTCGAACTTATTAGAAATCACTCGAGGCATTTACTCTGCAGCCGCAGTTTTATTTGAACTTTAACAATACAACAATAAGAAATGTCAAAGACTATTGATCTCACCTCTAGCCACGTCCTAATTCACCCATAACCAAATCTTACGCAACAAATTAAGCAATAATAAAACGTATTATCTTCTAGTCTTTAGAGTAGAAATTACAACGGGCTCACTCCGTGTCACAGTGACATAACTATCATTACCCAATCCGCAGTAGAACTTAGCTGTGTTGCCAGTCGCTCCAATTCTCATAAAGTTGGCTCTATCGTTAGAATTCGGTGAATGGTTGAAGGAAAAATTGTATTGTTATAAATAAATAAATATGTGTGGACATTTCACACAGCGCCATCTAGCGCCAAACTAAGCATAGCTTGTACTATGGGAACTAGATAACTGATACAATACTTATGTATTTTTTGTTTGTAAATACATAAATAGAATACAATATAACACCCAGACGCAGAACAAACACCAAATGTTTGTCCTAGGTAGGAATCGAACCCACAGCCCTCGGTTCAGAAGGCAGGGATACTACCAACTGAGCTATCGGGCCCGTCAAATTATATTCGGCTGTTTAACGTTCTATATTTCAAACGAGATACTAGGTGGTAGGACTTTTCTGCAAAGTTCGTCTAGGTAGGTACCACCGCTTTGCCAGTTATTTATTCTACCGCCAAGCATTAGTGTGCAAGCACTACTGTGTTCCGGTTTGAAGGGCATTGTAGCTAGTGAAATTACTGGGCAAATGAGACTTTATGATCTGATTACACAGTGTAGTAATCTGATTACTAGACTGTGTGATGTCTCAGGATGACGTGCGCAGTGCAGTGTCACGCGAAACTTTATTTTAAAGTTCCGAGTGACACTGCAACTGTTATGGGCGGCCGTATTGCTTAACATCAGGTGAACGACCAGCTCGTCACGTCATTCATTCTCATAAAAAAAAGAGAATTGATTTGCTAAACTGCAACTCTGACTAAAGAGTTGGTATTTGGTATGTATGGAATGTTTATAGATAAATGATGCCCAAATAAATAACGCCCAACGGTCACATCCAATAAGGACTTCAGGACCTCCCAGGAGTAGGATTCCCTGTGTCTAGGCCCAGGAACTACGAGAACCATGGGTCCCACAATACCTAGACCCAGTTCAAGCTGTTCAAGTGTTTGTGCTTTTTTCTACAAATATTTGTCCTGTTGTCCTGCCGCTACAATCTTACTTGATGTTACCTACCACCTCAGAGATTGTCAAAATGAATTTTAGATTCCTCTCAGTTGATTTACACAATACTCAACCATTTATTGCATAACATTATTACATGGTGATTTATCATAATTATACCATTAGTATAAGAATTTCTTGATCGTTAGGCATGTTATCATTATTCACATTTTTCTAGATACCAGTTGCTGCTACTTATTGCAGGTCTCTTTAGCATTTGCTTTAGATCCATCATCACCATCGTTTTTATACAAATTCTTAAATTTATGTGTTCAAGGCAAAGTAGAGTAAGATCTCATGTTTTAGGTTGCATTATATCGTTACAAATAAATGCCATGAATTCAATTCTAAAAAAAGTTCAAGGGTGTTACTGAGTTCAGATCTACCATTTCAATTACACCAACACAAACAGAACGCAGTTCAAATTCTGAACGACCGATTTTCTCCGTTTAGTTCGCTTGAACGCGTTTAGAAGATTTCCATAGTCAATAGCGCCTCAACGCTGTCAAACATCACAAACATGACGTTGCCTTCGATAATTCACGTTCTGCGCATAGCTGCGGCTGCGGCCTTAAACTTGGTTTCCACGAACGCGATCAAAATTTTGCTGGTAAAATCTGTATGAAATAAATCTAGACCAAAACCAACATTTGAACGCGTTTACTCAGAACTTAGTTCTATTAAACACGTTTTGTGATACGAACGGTGAAATTAGCTGTCCTTTAGTTTCAATAATTCATGTGTTGAAGTTGCATCACCACCAGTAACGGTGACATTGTTTAGGTGCGCACCTCAACTCGAGATAACGCTGATAACGATAACCATTTGCCCGATTAGATTAACCTAGTTGGTAAATGCAAATATTTAGCCCAAAATGGGTGTAATGATTTTTAAACTCCATAATATTATAATTATTTTATCTGCACTGTTATCAGTAGAGTTGATGTGTGATGAAGAAGTTCGTATTGATGCTTATAAGTATTATATTAACTGGAATAATTATCTGCATAGATTTAAGTCGGAAGGTGGAGCCTTTGGCCATAATGGTGAAAGCAGAAAAGAAGATAAGTTTCAGTTTAGGTGAACTAAATATATATAATATGTTATAATCACTTTGATTGTTGACAAAACATTGTAGCGTGCGAGACATATTTTGCCGGTCTTTATTTCTTTCCACTTTGAAGCGCCTTTTATGTATGGATTTTGTACTTTGTACCTAGCTGTAAACTCGTCAGTAATATTGGAGAAAGCTATGGTCAGTCATAATCTTCAACTATTGGGCATATTTTACGAAAATATAACGCATGTAATATAATAAAATCAGCCTATCTCGCTATAAAATTAAATAATCAACAGTGATAGCGCTAAGTATTCGAATACTTCTATTATTAGTAATTTACCAAGAATTTAATTAAAATCAGCATTCCTTGAAAAAAAATTATCCATTTCATTTAACTAGTTTATTAAATAACCGTAATAGTAACTGAATTATTTACAATACCTGCTATGTTTATGTACGTTGATTTACATCGAAGGGGTATTATAAGGATATAGGAATGTTATTCAATCTACACGAGGAAGAGACCTCAAATAATCAATGTCACCAGTTTGAGAACAATCCAACATGTCCTCAACGCTTTAATTTTCCTTCCTGAATCTCGTCACGCTCACACATGCATCCGTGAGCTGAATATGAGCCACTGAAGACTTTCCGTCATGCATGCTCTGTTCACCTCCTTTTTATAAGGTCAATAGTACACGGGCATTTAGCCTTTCATCTTTAGATTGTTGTTTACTTCTATCAAACTAACCCCAGCTATTCTTATAATGTGCCTTGACTTTTCCATTTATTGTCACGGCTTTATCATACTTTTTATTATACACACGTCATTAATATTTGTGGTTTTAGGAGAGGTCTTTGTTACCAATCGAAATGTTACTGTTACCTAGCACTTTACACGTCTTGTCGTTTTGTTTTTCTCCTTTCCCGCTATTCAAATCAAGTAGTGATTACTGCCGATCTCCAATAGCCGAACCGCAGGAGTCCGGGGTTGACTTGGTAAGTTGGTACGTTGCGGTTTAGATTCATGCTGTGTCGGTTGATTATATCTATTATATTACAATTTGTCTTGCTTGGACTTCCATTGTTTCTCTCGGTCACATCCGGGCGTTTACCCTGAATCTAAATTGTTTGGAATTAGCTTTAAGTGGTCTGGGATTGAGTTCATCGTAGTGTGGTCCGTTCAATTAATGTGTTTAGTTTGTTAAACACATCATCAGCGCTTTTTACGTCCACTGCTGATAGTAGGGTCTACCCATTTTAGAGTAGATTGTCATACACAACCCTTGCCAGGCGTCTTGGTGATACCTAGATTACAGTACAACGCAGGTGCCCGTTCCCAGGATATCCCGTTAGCCGGGAACTTCTGCGATAGCCATATTCATTATTTTTACGCCGAGAGACCACATGGCAACGGTCTACCGTACTCGTTTGGTAAGACCAAGACATAATAATCCACCATATAATTTAAGGACGTTATCTGTTTGTGACATTTAAAAGAAATAAAATCTTTACTTCAGTCTTCAATTATGGTAATTTAGGGTATATCTGAGAAACTTCGGCTTTTTATATTACGTTAAAGGCTTAGAGCATTGACTTAATGCTTCTAGAAAGCAAGTAGCGAACCCATTGCAAAAACCTCGATTAACCTGTCTTGTTCTAGATCCAGTAAGTTGAGTTCGCTTTCAACTGGCTCTAGAAGGTATGCCAGCCTTTCGTAGATACGTTATAAATATTAGGCTTATTAAATTTAAGACGGTAATAAATTTTCTTTCTTGAGTTCTAGCCGCGAAAGTTGTTTGGTATTAGATAAATCGCCCGGATTATACTAATATTACATTAATTACAGCATTATATACAGGATGTAATTTAATTCATTAACATAAATTGAGCCCATGATAGTACATCATTTATAGATGATTATTAAAGAGTAAGACAAGACTGTTAATGAAAATATTTTGATTGAAAATTATGAAGATTGCCGCGGCGCCTAACGCAGTTGGCACGGATGATTTTGATACATCTAAACGTTTTTATACCTTGTATGTACTAATTAAAAACAGTACTACATTATTTTAATTAAATTTTGTATTGTAGCATTTGATTAAGTAAGTTATTCCATTTTTTGGAGTTATTATTATTACTAAACCAATGTGTTAGAATTCAAAAATTTTGGTCCAGACGTAACCGGTATCAGGAGTAGGTACTTAGTTTCAAAGGATGCTAATGAATTCCATTACACCCAGTATACTTATTATATTGAATTCTACCTTTGCATATGCATACGAGACTCAAAAGTCAAAAGCCTAATGCATATTCGAAATCCATTGGCTGGCAATACATAATATTATTATGTTACGTTCATGGTTGGCCTTGTTCACGAACGTAAAGAACTTAAGAAATACTAGATTATTATGTATGGTGACACTGGCGATCTACGTATAGAATAGACTGCAATCGGTTATGCAACCGGTATTATAGACATTGTTCAAATTGCGATGCAAAGAAAAACTGTGTTTACTATAAAGTTGGTTATCATTATCAAGCTACTGCGATCGTTCAAGTTTTACATTAACATCACTTACTTCATTGATTTCATCATTTACCTTATCTTTAATCGATTGAGTTTTTTTTTGTGCTATAGGTAGCAAACAAGCATACGGCCCTCCTGATGGGAAGAGGTCACCGTAGCCTATGGACATCTGTAACACTAGACGTGCCACTGAT
Organism: Ennomos erosarius; assembly: GCA_963580505.1. Taxonomy (NCBI): domain Eukaryota; kingdom Metazoa; phylum Arthropoda; class Insecta; order Lepidoptera; family Geometridae; genus Ennomos; species Ennomos erosarius. Next base: position 11,257,761 of record OY756987.1, read on the forward strand.
GCGTTGCTTACCCTTTGATAATACTCTTTTGACCCTCGATTTGAGACATTATTCCTTTTACGTAATATACTTCTTCTGGTTTTTACTTGCTGGCCCCAACAGTCTGATCGGCTCCCAACATATACCACAAAAATGACATTTTTAGAAAATTGTCATCCAAGTCAATTAATCGGGAGTCCCTTCAGATACCACATCTTTGCTGATCTCATACCAGTCTCTGCTGATCCACTATTCGAAGGCTCAATCTCTAAAAACAAGACCTCAATAAAATTATATCATTCACCAAATTCATCTCCAACTACATGCATGGCTCAGCTATTGTAATATTTGTAATATGTCGCAACGCAATCTGTAAACCTTTTTGGTCCTGACAATATAAATGTGTTTCAGTACTTTTAGTTGCCATAGTCCAATGACACAAAATTAAATCACAGCACAAGTAGCAATGGTCAAAAGGTTCTTTTATTTGTCATTTTTCCTCGCTACAATTATCAACTCGGTTAGGGTTACATCACAAGTTTGTGTTGTTATCAGCACCAAGGCCAGTCCAATTATCACCTCTCTTCAAGTGGTAAACTCGCAGTCATGACTAACGTCTTGGTCACATAATTTATATTATAATGTAACCTGCCTGACTTAGCTGACGTCACGCTATATTTTAAACGTCCTTTCCTGAATCACGTTTACTTTATTTCATACCCTATACATTATGTTTGCATTGGATATAATCGCTAATGATTGGGATTTTATTATATTGTATGCGGCACTATCTCGGTTTCCTGCGTCTATCGCTCCGTCTGTATATTGTACAATATTTTACAGAATACATACCTATATTATAATGCCTACTGTGCGTTTAACTCCCTTGTTGTGTAAATCCGTGATAATATCAAGCACTTAGTAAATATCTCCTCGAATATGTACATATCATTAGTATAATGGCACGGTGTTGCGATTTGAAAAACATTGGTTTTAATGACGTCGTTGGTAATCGTCTTCTCATTCAAGGCCGCAAGCGCAGATAAAGACAAAACGTGCGTGTGCCTACAAAGTACAAACTAATTCGAGCCTTTTTTTACTAAACCTGCTACAACCGGTGGTGCCACACTGCGGGTACATAATGTTATGAATTTTTATCATTAAGAAAAAGCTATTTTTGTCACATTACGGCTTACGAGGCAGCAGGTGACGCGACCTTTTCAAAGAAATTGACGTTACTCATAATATCATCATCAGCTACTGGCTCATGAACGTACATACATACGTTCATGTACTAGCTACTTCTAAATGTGTATTATTCCGTATATGTCAGACACCTGTGTCTGTAACTATTAGTTGTTTATTGTCATCCTTATTTGGTTTCAATAATTTAGTTATTTTATATTCACTATACCGTATGTAACAGTGTTACTCTTCCTGTCAAGCAATTACGTACCTAAAAGTTATTCTGATGACCATTTGATTTTAGATTATTATCATGCAATTGATTGGTAATATCTGAAATCAAAACGCCATCGGAATAACAATACTTGGTAAGGAGCGTTATAGACGAGGATTGTCGCCTATTATTCTGATTGAACTTTTTGTCTCCAGTGTGTAATGTCATTTGCAATGATGAGAGAAACTGTGACGCTAATATCAACGGCAAATGATGCTTGCGACAAAAGCAAAATAAAACTGATTGGAGAAAGCTACGTGAATTGGGCTCTTTCATGGTTCATCGCTTTCAGTCTCTACAGTCTAGGGAAAGCAAATGTATTTAGAAACGGACCATCAAGAGATTCTTGAATAAACGTGTTTCTGTGAAATCTAACATTACATTGGTGTTTTAAACTTCATTTTATTGGGGCTTTTACATTTTATATCTAAATGTATTTTTTTATTTCAATTATCATGTTCTTATGATTACTTTCTTTTGTTACAGGTAAGATTAAAATCACGATCCTCATAAAGATGAAGATCGACAACATGCACTCGGCAAATCATGCAAATGTACCTAGAACTCAAGCAACCCGATTGGCTAAATCTTCATTGGTTGCATTTGGAATGTAAGTAAATGTTAAAGTTAATAAAATAAGAAGATAACAGCATTCTTCCACAATTTATGGCTTAAAGCATAAAGAGAAATTAATACCACATTGGAATCCACCCTGTATAATCTGCCAGTCGGCATCTTCATCTACTATGAAAAGTCACTTCCGAGAGTTAAGAGATCGGATCGCAAGTCGCAGAGTCACGGGCCATAATCCACCAATGTCACCTGCGTAGCTGCAAATGATAACAATTGCAATTGTGGTAATTACCACTATACCTACCAGCGGCGTAATTCTCGGAAATAGTAGAAATTTCTAATGTCGTGTTGGAAAATTGTTTGCATTACGACTAAACATGCAATTTATATTTTTCTCCCTCAATCTGAATGTTGGAATTGTTGCTTTTTATGTGGTGAAGAGGCGTAGTAAACAACAGCAAGTGCGGGCGAACCTTAGTTTTTGGACGTAATGAATGTGACAATTTTCATCAGAGTTGGGAATGTTAGCCATTTTGTCAATTTGTCAACTCTTGACCGTGAAAAATGTTTGATGTGTCTATATTTTTATAACTAAAGTTTTAAAGTTTATTTTGTGCATGAGTTCAGAACTCTTCCCCTTTATCGCATGTGATATTTATAGCCATGCTGATTACCAGCAAAATATGCAGCCCTGTCTGTTATTATGGGTACTTGAATGCAAATTGCACACTCGTGATGTATGTTCTGTAATCAACATGTGTATTTATAATCAAACACTTAAATATAAAAAGGTTCATGTATACAAAAGCACTCGTTTAACTTAATGACATAATTTTATTAGAATTTAGAATGTATGCCACTGCGTCTCTGTGGCAATTAAATTTTTATTTATTTATTTAATTAGGCTATGGTCCATAAGACGTGTTTAATCCTCATTTATTGAACTAGAATTAGTATCATTAATTCGTTTACGCAAAAAGATGAAATGTGTGGTTTATCTAGAGATCTTGATATTTGCTGCAGCTGTTTAAAAATTCATTCGACATTACTCGTATAAAAAACTTATTTAATGTTTGGGCCAGTGTAGCTAGCTTACGTTTAAATAATTGTGTTGTAGTAGGGCAGATGAGGCTCGATGAGAACGGATGTGACGCTGAGTCGCCGAACGTAGCTCAAGTTAAATTTTATTGTTGGAATTATCATTTTATGAACGGAATCTTGACTTATCACTTACCAGCTTATTATCAATTCACGAGTGTGCATCATTCTGTAATACTAACACGACGATCAACAACATTGGTCCTACCTGAAACAAACAAGTCGTCAACATAAACAAACACTCACGACGTATCCCCATTAAAAACTTTTCAAACTGTATTGAACTTGTAATGACTTGGTAGAGTAGGCTAAGCTCACTAAACTTTGGATATCATTGAGCTTTCATTTATACTTCAAGATTTGTTTCGCTTCGTTTGGTTTCGTTATTTCACATTAACCATTGTCATATCCATTGTCCAGTGAAATCTAGTATTATTATTTATACGCTTATCGTTATCACGACTGAATTCTGAATTGAATACCATCATTCCATCATCTCAAATATCTCAACAACAACCGAGACAAACTTTATTCCATCATAGTCAACTTGTCAAGGCTGCATATTGCATTTGATTTGGCAAATGTTATTTACCTTGTCCATTTCTCTACTCTAGTTTACTATATCATTTACTCACCGATGGATAAGTAGGTTCTGTTCCGTGCCTCCTCTGCGGCTTGCATACCTGTTATTAACTTATTACACCATCGGAGACGCTTGTGCTCCACACTGCACCTGCCTTCAAATGCCTCGTTCTATTACGCGCTTACACTGTTTTTTGCGCCGCCTATATCGTTAGTTTCTTGATCTTCAACATAATCTTCGTAAAACTTATATTATGGGTTTAATGATCAGACATATTTATTTATAATCATATTGCCATGGAATAATAATGTGTGTTGTGATTCTATTCGGTAATTTTATCCTTTTATTATGATGCGTCTACTGTTTCACATCATTTATTTGATTCTATATGTAAAATTAAGAGCAACTTTGAAGTCATGATCTAAATGTTTAAACTGATAAGTTTTTCTTTAAAATCACTTCTTCTATTTTGTTAGTCTTTAGCTAGAGTAAGGAAATATTTAGATCTCAGCCGTCAGAAATATTCTTGCCCTTCCTTACATGTTTACTTTCATCTTCCACCTTTGATAAAATTATGTACTATTAGCACTAAAGTAGTGCATTGTTTTTAGCTTTGTATATTCTGTATTACGTTGCCCATCATCCTTCCTTTCTAATCAGATCAGCTGACTTGTAGGTCGCGGTCGCGAACTACCTTTTCTAACTCTTGTTTCTTGTTTTTGTTCTTGTTGTTGTTTGCATTCTGTCATATAGTTTTAAATCAAACACCTTGGTTTTACCATATGGCTGTCATATTAATTTAAATCACATTTCAATTCAGGAGCTGGCTGATGGAATAAATTAATGATTATTGAATTACCATGACGCTTTCAGCGTTTTCAAACGCAGTTTGCCGATGTTCCTATGGGAATCCTTAAATTTTGCGGGATATTCCTAGTTTGTACATTCTTTATTATTTATGAGGCTCATATGGTGGGATGTGGAATATACATGGGCGGATGGATAATAATTATAATTTATTGTATGGATTGAAACTGAAAGGTACAGGTTCATAATCAATGATCCTGAGAAAGATTTCAGCGTCATCGCCGTCATAAACTCATTGGCTATTTATTCTATGACTTGAAGAGGCAGAATCAAGGCCATGATGTCATTGTCATCGTCGATGTATGAGCACTTGTTATAAAAGCTGAGATCATCACAACTTAATATACGAGCGGGAAACGACATCGTGTAAACACTTTGTGAGGCCATTTGCATCGTGTCAGTAATCTGTGCGTCATATCAATTTTATTCATAAGCCTAAATATGGGATATTATGATGTCGAGTATTTCTATTACTGGAATAAGTAACATTAAAACTGATGACATTCAGTAACTTAAAATGGCCCTTGGGTCTTCAAATCGCACAGAAATAAGTTAACGGTAGCAAACGAAGTCTAGATTGCCTAGTTAGTTACATTCTTTCAACGAGGATATCTGAAACAACTTCATTACACAAAGCCTAATTGGCCTTACCAAGTAAACATTCTTCCACGTGAATGGTAATGTAATGTGATGAGCTACGTGCACGTTCTTTCCTGGATAGAGCTATTGAGAATACTAGTACTAGTACTTGTAGAGCTACACTGCCTGTTCAGACATTCCTTCTCCTTAAGTGAAGTAAGAATTAGACTCCACTCACTTATTGAAATATAAAGAACTAAAACATAGGACGTTAGACAAATATCCAATAAAAACGTAAAAAAGTAAGAAATTTAGATGACGAAATTAATATAATTTGAGATAGCAATAAAGCTAATCCGCGTAACGTGAATTCATGTTAAGAATCGCCTTATGATAAAATATAAAGATATCATCAAAATAAACTCGTAGATGGCTTACTGTAACCATAACTGGTACATGGACATTTTCTCAAGTTTAACCATACTGAATAACTGAATAAGTTTAACACACATAAAATGTAATTTTGAAATACCAAAGCCGATAAAATGAGTTCTATATCCCTGGCTTTGCAATAGAGAGCAGTGTCTTTAAGCTTTTCCGGCATCCCGTTAGTCAAAGACGCGATCAGAATTTAAACGACCCATTTCATTCCATATTCAAGCTGCACCATTTTTAATTAGATTGGTTGTTGGTCGTCGACGCATCACTGTTAGCGTACGTGCACCAAATCGAATGACTTGTTATGTTGTAAACAGCGTTTTTATCTGTCGACGTGCAGATATGAGGCTCGTCGCTGGCTCGCTGATTACTGTATGGACAAACTTGTATGGATGCGATGCGACCGGATAGCTCATTGTGCAACTCGCCGCACCCTGTGGTTTCCGGACTCGTACTGTTTGTTCCCATGTTTGTATCCTTTTGGACTCAAAACTAATTTGTCAATGCACAAATGCTCGCAGATTTCAATTCAAAAATAATTTTATCGTTGTTGCATCTGACTAACTGATCGGCCTGTCCATTCTGGCCAGTGTACATAGGTATACCTGCACTGCTGAGAATTTTTCTTATTCACGTATGCCTAAGCTGCTAGAAAGCACTCGTATCACAATGTATATTTTTACAGTACTTTTTAACCAATCCGATAGGCTTATTTCACGTTGTTACTCCCGACTTGGCTCCGTTCCAAATGCAATTAATAAATTTTATCTTGACATGCCTGTCGAACGTTCTTTGAATAGCAATGATGTATAGTCCTATTTTGATCCAAACTGTAGACTTTAAAAGTAAATCACTGTATGAGAAACGTGTATCAGTGAGAGTAATATAAGGCCGTGAAGTGTGTAAATCACGCGGAAATGTCAGCGGCTGACAGGAGCAATGCACATCGCACCGGGATTTTTAACTCGGACGCTGATAAAGATATTAGCTTGGCACGCGATACCATTCATAAAGAGCACGTGCTGGTTTGTTGCGTAAATTGACAAGATTTACTGAGGAAGCTCCGGTGCTTTTCATTCGTTTAATGAAAATGCTTGTAGACAAGACGGGGCGTAATTAGAGAGGCAGGCACTTTCACGCCGGTGTGTCCGTCCGTCCACGTCTTCGTGATCGAACAGGGCTGGCTGCATTTCACCATCGGGCTCGCGAGTCACTGGCGCTTTCAAGTTTATCTAATAAAATTTAAAACTTATCAAATTCTGTCAGGAACATCATCATCTTCATCATCAACTGTTGCTGGAATGTGTCCGGAATGCTAGTGACAGAAGGGCTATTTTGAGAGAAAGGTCATTTGACGTAGGTTTTTGTAACTCTATTTTGTCGTCCCCCTTATCAAGGGAGGCCTGTAATCTGTATACACTGCTTAAGAAATCTTGACCAGTGTGTACAGATTACAGATTCAGGTTCTACGGGAATCTCCGGGGAACCTAATCCTTTTGTGTGTTAACCGATTGGGCGATGTGGTTGCTAAGCGACAAAGCCCTTATTTGATTGTATTCAATAAAATTAAAAAAAAAAAAATCATCAACTGTCAACGTTACCTAAGATATCTTCTTAGACAATATAGAAACGAAATTAATCTGAGATAGAAATAATGAGGAACGTAAACATGAAAGTTTACACCGGTGAAATTATTAATGCCTAATATTGCACGTTGATGGTAACAAAACAATGTGGCGGAATCCAACAGCGAGCACTGCAATCGCGGCGCATTGTCAAATTGATGGAGGTAGATTCTAGAGCTAGAAGTAGAGAGAACCACAGCTCCGTGACGGATTAGTAAGTTTTTCTCTGCCATCTTTGCAAAAATGGTCCGTCTTGCACCGCGTTGAAGATGTATGTGCCGCTTTCCATTTCACGAAACTGAAAGTGCCTTATATGTTCGGGTGATGTCGTTGACTCCGATGTTTGTTTGTCACGGCTGGTCGGTTTATATATCGCTAGCCGGAACACTTCTATCGTGTTAACTAGAATGCTGTAATTTGGCGTTGCAATTTATTTTGATTTTAGCCTGTCTTCGTTGTATGACGCGTTGCGCGTCGTTGCTCACAGCTACTACTCTTTCGCTTCTTTGAGTTTTTCCTACACTTTATCCACCTTGTGAGGAACTACTAAGCATGGCACATTGAGTTTGTGATTTAGGTTTATTGCTTAAATTGACGTTACTTTATTTCTTGGAATGCACATCAGTATCTACGTTCTACTAATATTCTTTTTAAATACAGTAAATATCATAAATATCCATTTATTCGCCATTAGCACAATTTTATCGCACGTTTAACCTGCTTCCGCTATAATAAAAGATTTTATTACTATTAGCAATCGGTAGAAAGTGATGCTTCATGCCGTAATATTTACGTTGCACTGTCACGTAATTCGCTTAATTTAGCATATTTTACGTAACAATAGTAACTACAAACGTAACTGTGGGTATTTCTTGATGTTTTGATTGACACTTACCTATACAGGTTTATGTTTACTAACTTTGTGCTTCTCTAGTAGCGCGATATTAATTATTAATATGTAATTATTGCCTTTGTTTGTTCCTATCTCTTATGTTTGTTTCTAATCCAAGCTTTGGTCTATTCTTTGGGTTGGATGTAAGTTTCACAATTTTGCCACTCTGTTAGGCCTCCGTCCGATATTTTCGTTATCAAGCGAGTACAATTTTCTGGCGTTATTAAAAGTGATGTGTCAAATAATTATGTTTTAAAATACCGTGATATTTTCGAGAATATTCCACATTCCATCGAGTGCTGCACCGACGTCATGTTTGTTCGTCTATGTAAGTGCGTCACGCGCCATCGCATCACCAAGTTTCTACTCCAGTTGGAGCACTGCCACTGACACCATTATTAGTATGACTTTCATGAGTTTTGTGTTTCATTATCTCATTATTTAACGACAAAACCCAACAGCGTTGTATGTGCGTCATTTATCAAGGAAGCGTCTGTGCGGGGCGTCCCTGATAATTTATTCATTACTATATACAAAGTCAATAATTAGATCAATGGTGTTAGTGTGGGAAATCATTTAGATGTAACGTGAAACGGACATATTGTCAAATCAGTCGTTCTTGTTTCTCTGCGGCTACATTAAAGGTGATGCAAGTAGACATGACGAGATTGACGTGGAAGTACATGTTGGAGAGACGAATAAGTAATAGTACTTGATAGGTACTAAGTTTTGATGGCATATCCGCACAGATAACATTATGAATCACTCTTGAATATTATGTTGCCATGTATGTAAATGAGTGCGTGAAAATAGCGTTGCTAGTTTATCATTGAATTTAGTAGTTTGTAACCTATATTATCAAATGTTTTACGTATTATTTATCCTGTGCACAAATAAATATTAATAATAATAGTCTGTATTTGTAATTGTAATGCTGTTATCCAGAATGGTTATGTGTTTTTTGTCCTTTTTCTATCAAAAAGGTCAGCGTTATTAAACTTTTGCGCTTTGAGTTTACTATACTAGCTCTCTCTAAACTTTATCTCTATTCATTATTTGTATTACGAATATTTTAAGTCACTGTCTTAACCTTTTTCTTAACCCTTTAATAGTGCTTGTGGGATCTTTACCGTGATTAGAATCTTTTTTGTGAGTATTTTAAGGATTAGTAACCAGTTCCAGACCGACACAAAGTGGAATCAATAGGCATGACGACTAAATTTTATTTTGGATAAATTTATAATACTCCTCAAAAGATAAACATTTGCGAAAACAAAAATTAAATATCTCAAAAAATGACCAAGTTACAAGCATTTTAAAAACCGGAATAGAAAGAGATAGCTCAAACGGCCAGTGACGTCAGAGGAAGGTCGTTCACAGTACCTCATTACTAAGCTGTGGTAGCTTTTCATACAATCTCTGGCATGTGACGTCACGAGTGGATTTTTCATAGTAACTGTGGGGCGCTCTGTTTCGCGAGAAAAAGAACAGGAGATGCCTCCTGTAGAAACTTTAAAAGCTTATTACTCCGTGATTTATTTACCGATTTTCTGTGTCGCATCGTAAAATATAGCTTATTGATATGCCGCAGCCATTTGACCGTAACATCGACAGTGCAAGCAACAATGCCACGGACCATGGCCTCTTTGGAAAATCTGGTTTCATTTGTGTCTATTTCTATACGCTGGAAAAGTTGGTGGTTTCTCTTTGGTTGTGGTCGCATTGGTTTGGTGTGTAATCAGCATCATCAATAGATGGTTAGATAGCAACAATTATGTGATGTCAAAACCAAATCTATTGTGCTCTACCTTTTAAATGTCGTGAGATGAGACACAATTTAATGCTAGTAACTCGACAGAAACTATTTTGAACATTCGCTGGTAATTGGGATTTGGGGTTCATCAGTGCTGTTATTTAACGCAAGAACTTTAATGTAAAAAATGCGGCTATGTTTAAATAACATCCCACATCCTGATACATCCCAATTCCAAACAATGTAAGAGACCAAGAGCTGGTAGAAATCTAAACATCTGCACTGAATATTTTGTTCCGTTGGTGGGGAGAAAGTTTATGCATTGTTTATTTTTCCCTTTTTCCCACTGGTGAAGAAAGGGAACAACCCGTTGGGATATCTCCTAAATGACAGTCTCTTTTCGATGAGTCAACAATTTTTTCTTTATAAAAACTAGTTAGCAATTTATTTTCTAAACTCACAAAAGGTTCTCGTAACTTAAACCTTATTATGGCTGTAATAGAAAGTCAGCGCAGGCGTATTGCACAACGTGGCAAGCCCTTTGACCCCGAATCGTAGACGATTCAGTGAGTCATAGTACAAAAGATTTACGAGGCACTCTCGAAACGCAAACAACGGCCAATCAAATCTACTAGAAACTTAGAAATGTGTTAATAAAAGAAGGTAAACATAATTTTGATGATATTAACTACATCAGGAATACAGATGTTGTGTATGATTGATGTGATGATTCATTAACTATGAAAGCTGAAATCAATTAGAAGATACCGACAGAGCCGACACAGAATTCGATATAGCTTTATTTGTAGACACACTTTGTTTATAAAGTGTATGTCTAAAAATAGCTCTAGAACTGCAATTTAATGTCGCAGAGCGTAAAAGATAGAAAGAAAACTATTTATTTGAACAGAAAAAACGAAAGGCATAAAAGAAGGACACACCAACGTGTACTAACTGCCATACCTAATGTTGGTTATTTGATTGAAACATCGACACATGCTGCTGTAGCATTCCACCTTCCAACTCATTGGCTGTAGTCATTAGTGATAGTTGCGTGTTAGTAATTCTATCTCTCAACAGTTAACATTCCACAAGCTATAATATCACGTCCTTGTTGAAAACGAGAGTTGAACTAAGTACGAACAATCCGCCACGGCTCCATCTGTCGTGTAACAATGAAGCTCATGAATATTCAACCGGGAGGTTTCCATAGTTTTTGTATCGTACGCACTTTTTGTTGGCAAGCTATGCTATATGGCTATGACCGCTAATGAAAGAAAAGCTGCTAATTTCTGTAGAAAATGTAATGTTAATTTAAGTGTTGAACGTGCTAAATCCTTTTGTAAGCTGCTTTCTAGTGACTCTAGCTTCACATTATGTTCAGTATGCTAAAAAACGATCAATAGGTCTTTATTTAATCATTAAATAAGATTAAACTTGAATGTTTATTAAATTGTCATTTAGTCAAGATGTTTCTGTTTAAACGCCAACTTCATTTGCATAAGCGCTAATATTTATTAATTCACCTTTTTCGTTTTCGCATCTTATCGTGGTGTTTTTATTTTTAGCACATTGTGTTTTATTATAACTTATTATTTGTTTCACGCCTTCGAAATTAGCAGCTTCCTTATCGCTTCCACCGCCAGAGTTCTTTATTGCAAATAATTCCGAACCAGGTCGTGAATTGCAAGTGTTACGTTATCGTGCATTTTATATTTCTTAACGTGCGGAAACTTCGCATTGTACTTAATTAGCCAGTCTAATTAAATACTTTTAACTGACCGCTGCATTAATAATGCTCAGACCCCGATTAATGTTGCCATTATACGAATCTAATTGCCGTTTTAGGAAATAAATTGCAACAACATTTTTTTACAACTTTCTTTTCTTTGTTTGTTTCTGGTGTTGTGATTTTTTTCTTCCGACAGCTTTATAAATTGTCGGTCAATGTTAATTATGTGAATTAAGTCTTCCATTCGCGCGGATTCGCTTCGTGATTTTAGATAATAATATTAAAACTTGGAAAATCTGTTTTAGCTTTTAGTAGTGTGATCTCAGTATGAAGGTGTAATTATTTAAGCTACTTTGCCTTACATTTGTGTTATTATGTTGTTTCCAGGCATCGACAATCGATGGGCGACGGAAGGGCGCGTGTTTATTCTGCCAGGAGTACTTCATGGACCTGTATCTCTTAGCGGAACTCAAAACCATCAGCTTAAAGGTAAAAACACATTGAATTAACACCTAGCTTTCAACAAATTTGAAAATCTGCCCTCTACTCAAATATTTGAGATGACAATAAAAACTTCTCAAATGTTTACACATATTGGTACAATTTAACTAGAATTTACTATTTATGTAGTCGGGACAATATTCAAAAACTAATGATTTTATGAATAAAGTTCCTGAGCTTGAGCACGATTGAGCGTTATTCTGCGGGCCTAGACTAACATATTCAAAAAGTTCAAGCAATTGGGACACATCACAAGTTTGTACTTATCACAATAGGCCAACCATGCCATAACGGGCAATTCGTGCACAAGGCTCTGTAGAAAGATGCCGTTTCTGCTCTCAGTATGTCAACACTCAACCCTGTGTCAACTGCCGCAGAGGCCACGATCAGTCACGAAGTCGAAACCAAATAACGCTCTAGATTGATGACTTTCGATACGTAATATAGATAATTATGACAAGTTTTGTATCGTGAAAGAGACTCGTGATTAGATCTAAAAGTAGTAGTAAAAGCTGAAATGAAAGTAACCACGTAAGCACGCGGACGTTTTTGCTAGCAGTTTTGGGGACATGGTAGGTATTTGTTTTTACACTAGGAACAGATAGATAGATAGATAGATAGATGAACTCTTTATTGAAACACCACATATATAGAAACACTCAATGTACACGCACAGATTTGGATTTAGACACTAAAGTTTGACAGGTCTTGATGAATTCGCAATGAGAATCAGTACAGTTACAGCAAATTCAATAGAAGTAGTATCCACGTCATTCTTTTACGACATAAGAATGATTATTTTTTTGAATTATCCAAATCGGACTTTGGTTCGAAGATATTAAGTAATAAACATTTTCCGTTCTTGCCGGTAAAATCATGTGTGTGACGTTATTGTGACGATCGAAACAAAACAGAAACACTGCGAACGGGCCTTATTGCTACGGCCATACCGTCTACGGCTGGTGGCGATCGTAACAATGACGTTACGGCCCCTCAGTGACCTCACTAGTAATTTGGTCATCACTTCGTCAGTTTTTGTCGTAGAACAAAATTTTTTGCTCTGTATGTTAATGCTTTCTTACCTCTATAAATCTGCATTCACAACTTAAAACGTTACGGATCCTCATTATGTCTCTAGCCCTCGGTTTCTCATAGGTGTCAAAGGCCAAGCAAGACCGATGTGATAACGTAAACAAACCGTTTCCAGGTCACAACAGTAGACATGCAGAAGCCGCCGCCGGACTTCCGCACCAACTTCGAAGCGACGCACCCGCCCATCCTGATCGACAATGGACTCGCCATTCTGGAGAATGAGAAGATCGAGCGACACATCATGAAGTCGGTACCGGGCGGGCACAATCTCTTTGTACAAGTAAGTCCTAAGCTGAGCATCCACTATGTTCGCGATCTAACTGTGCTCGGCGAGGACGGTGTCTTGCTCGCGTCTTCTGCACTTGAGATTGGGATCGGGATATCAAATAAATTATAATAACTGTTTATAATTATATACCTACCTATAAAACACATGTCTGGCAATATAATTTGTAACAAAATGTGTTGTTAATTGTTATCGCTGATTCAATACACTACGTTGATAATGGATTTTTTGGGGGTCATTAGCACAATTTAATATTAGAAGAAACCCAGTACTTAGTTGAGTTTTACTTTTCTACAATTTTTCCATCTGATTATTTAGAAACATTATCACGTCGCGTCGTACTGAGCTTTTTAAAAATTGTTGGATTTGTGGCGTTGAAACACATTGTCTCAACTTTGGTTTTCGTTTAATCACTTCACTTGTGATTTCTCCTTATCAGTCAGTAAAATCCTAAAGTAGGTACATGTATTTATTTATTATGAGGTATTGGATACCTAATAGTTTATTTCCCCATTACAATATTCCTAATTACTTACTTTTGATTATTGTAATGTAGTTTGTGTGATGTTTTTATTTTTATCATTTCTATATATGCATAGCATTTGACCACTGTTTCACCTGATGGTAAGTGATGACGTGGTCTACGATGGTGCATGCTTGCCTAGAAGATAACCGTTCACTCTAGACTTGAAGACACCCATGTCATATGTCCTGAATAAAGGTATTTTCTTTCATTCTTCTTCTTTATAATTCAGGTGGCATTTCATATGTTTATTTCCGAGTAGGTAGCATAAAAACTCAGTTATAAAATTAGTTTATTCGTATAATACTTATTTCGAGTGATGCTATCCACTAGAGATGGCAATTAATGCGATTTTGCGTAAATTTCGTAAACATGCTAATTCACGAGTCTTAGCATGCTAATTGCTATTGCTATGCTATTTGCTAAACTGAAATGAAACGGAAATGAAAAATAAAATGAAAAATTATATGAAAATTGAAATGAATAAGAATTGAAAAATGAAATGAAACTTTATATTAAACATTAAATTCAAAATGAGCTAAATTAATTGAAATGAAATTTCATATTTCACAGAATTTCGCAACTACATTTCATTTGCGAAATGCTAATTGAGTTTTCACATGCTAAAAATGAATGCGAATGCTAATTAATCCATCACTACTCTCCACATTAACTTTACTGATAAACTGGATATATTTTTTTTATATATTTTTTTATTTTTTTGGTTATCTGATGCCCAGATAATATAATACCTACAATACAGATGCCTCATCCATGCTATTTTACGAATTATTTTATTACGCAAGATTATCAAGCGACGTTTATTGCGTGTTGGCGAAGTATTGGGCCAAGTGAATACACTGGATACTAACTAGTAACTCTCTAGACACGATTACTACATTTTTTTCAAGTTCGGGCTATTTTTCGTTTATACCTGATGGGACCCCATGTCTGATGACTATGGGATAGTACAAGTTATGCTTAGTTTGGGGCTAGATGGCGCTGTGTGAAATGTCCACACATAATTATTTTATTTATATTTATATTATCGCTAATCGGAACAAGAAAGTCGTAAAAAGTAGCCGTTACATCCTACATCTAAACAACAGGTTTAGTTACTCAGACAAGTTCTCTCATCTTGGTCCAAGATGATTGCTTTAATGCGTTAAATCTGTGAGATTTATGTAAATTATTATAATATACATAATCTTGTTAATTTTTACAATGTTTTGACATTACGAGTTTTATGTGTATGCGATCGTGATAGACCATAATACAGAGGTATATCTGTCGAAACTGTTTAAACCAATAATAAGTCCGGAGATCTTTGATTAATAGCAGATAGCAATGTACCTACTTTCAAATACTGCACGTACCAAGAAGTAGATAGCTTCTAGTGATGGATTAATTAGCATTTGCATTAATTTTTAGCATGTGTAAACTCAATAAGCATTTCGCAAATTAAATGTGGTTGTAAAATTCTGTGAAATATGAAATTTAATTTCAATTAATTTAGTTCGATTTGAATTTAATTTTAAAAATAAAGTTTTATTTTATTTTTCATTTCATTTTTTCATTTTCATTTTCATTACAATTTTAATTTCATTTTAGCAAATAGCATAGCAATAGCAATTAGCATGCTAAGACTTGTGAATTAGCATGTTTATGAAATTTACGCAAAATAGCATTAATTGCCATCGCTAATAGCTTCCCTCATTGAGAACCTGTTAAAGTACGTAGTAGTAGTAGTTGTTAGTAGAAAGGAGTTAGTCGAAAACCAGGTCTCTGAAGCTAGTATTCAGAGCATTATGCTGAACTTGCTCCTTTTGAGCATATTGATAACATTGTTGTAAATTCTACTGTTACTTGCGTTTCATATGTATTGATATGCTCAATAAACTTTTTTCAAATCTATTTGTTTCTATCTTAATTCTTTAAAGTTGAAGCTTTGAATGCCCTGTATGTTTCAGGACAAGGAAGTGGCATCCCTCATTGAGAACCTGTACTCCAAGTTGAAGCTGGTGTTGGTGCGCAAGGACGAGCAGAAGTCTGCGGCGCTGCGCTCGCACCTCGCGCGCATCGACGGTCTGCTCGAGCGCAGGGGCACCAGGTGAGAGCTAGGGGACCCCGACAATCCTAAATATCCCACAAGTGCGAGTCGGACTCGCGCACGAAGGGTTCCATACCATTATCTATAAAAACGGACAAAAATTCACGTTAATTGTATGGGAGGCAACAAATATTTATTTTAGTATTTGTTGTTATAGCGGCAACAGAAATACATCATCTGTAAAAATTCAACTGTCTAACTATCATAAATGGTTCAATGGATACAGCCTGGTGACAGAAGGACAGCGGAGCCATAGTAATATAGACATAGACCCTAGAATTTGAAAAAGTATTCAATTGTAGTAGTTAACAAGTAGTTTAATATTACTTGTAATGTGATGTTACAGATTTTTGACGGGCGACACAATGTGCTGCTTTGACTGCGAGCTGATGCCGCGCCTGCAGCACATCCGCGTCGCTGGGAAATACTTCGTCGACTTTGAGATACCGGTACGTAACCAATATATGAAATGTGAAGTTTTTTTTAATTTCGCTCCACCCTATTAGCCGCCAGTCTTATTTAGCCAGTGTCAATTTCCGCGGTCTCACCCGCTATTAACCGGTTTCCCGGACCCAAAAAAAAGAATGATTTTTCCGGAGAATAGTAATGTTAAAATATGGAATAGTCCCAAGATACAGCCAATATGATACTAATTTGAATCTCCACATTTCAGACGAGTTTCCGCGCGCTCTGGCGTTACATGTATCACATGTACCAGTTGGACGCCTTCACGCAGAGCTGCCCGGCCGACCAGGATATCATCAACCATTATAAACTGCAACAGGTATGGACTGGGTTTACCAAGGATGGGTCTACTTACGCTGGTCGATTGATACATGCAAAAGGAAGCTAGCCCCCAATAGATGGCATTGTAATTAGTTCCGCTACCACTGTGTGAACCACAGAGCACGAAAAAAAATATGCTTTAAAGCTTAGAATATTAAAGGAGCATCGACGACGTCACTACAAACAAGAAGAACGATCGATATACAACTAAGGCTGAGATAGAACGGGACAAAGCATTTTGATCTCTCTTACGTCTAACACAATTTGTGTCTGTCACAAAGTTAAGTTTGTGACCAAAAGTAAACTTGAGCTAAAATAGTGATCGGTTGGCGAATAGTATTTTTGTAAAACTATTGCTTGAAAGGGGCACCCGGAAACTACTTCTACAGAGTAATAATAAATATTCTAAGCTTCAAAGAATTTTAATGCTCTGTGGTGCCAACATACAGTCTTTACATTTATTATTCTGAAGTTTTATAGTGACTAATCACTATAGATTAAAATTACATATAAACTGCATTAAATTAACTACTGCATGGCAACATTGGCAACCTTATCAAGTTATCACTGATCATAGGATATCTTGGGGCAACATTCCAAATATTAGTTTTGACATATATGAAGGTTTCACAGCATCTGTCCTCTCCCTTCTTTATCTTTTCTATCTTTGGGGATGTCAAGTGTATTATCTTTTGTCTCTTACTCTATGGAATCTTGTTGTGACCTTTGGGGCTATCAAGAATGTCTTATGTACTTTTATCTTTTTTTTACATTGGGGTTTACATTTGCACAAAGTTACTATGCATAAATTGGGTTAGTTATTAATTTATTATGTTTTAAATAAAATACCCTATGTAATGTATGAAACTTTTTGAATGAAACATTGTGTTCAGTACTAGATGCATCTCTTGTTGCACAAATTGTTTCTATCAAGATATTTTCTTATATTAATATCATTTAATGTTTTAAAAGTTGATTTTTATTCATTTAATGGAACTATTTCATATATCTAACGTAGACGATAAGCATGATATTCATATATTATAGTTTATATACTGAGAATATATATATTTAGAGTAATTTTGTATAAGTATTTCTATAATATGTACCTATGAACCCTGGGTGTTTTTCCAATTTCCAACCTTCCACCTATGAATATTCGTGTTACTATCGCCTGCAGCTATCGGCTAAGGGTCTGGTGTTGTCACCCACGCTGACGCGGCAAAGGAAAGACGAGGCGCCGGAATCGGTACGTGAGGTGTGATCGCAACGTAACATCGCATCTTGTGCCTCTGTCCACCTCATACCACCACAGAGAACATTCAAAACTCATTCAATATTGGTGACGATCATAGGCCAAATTCTCAACTGTTCTAAAATTTTACGGTTTTTTTAAACTATTGCTGTCCTTGTCATTTCGTCCTAAGTATATGAAAGGGTTTAAAAAGAGCAGCCCCCCGGACCAGCTAGCAGCGATGCTGACGCGCGTCTGGCGCTCAACTGCTGTCAAAATTGTATGAAAATTGACAGCATCCAAGCGGCAGACGCGCGTCAGCAGCGCTGCTAGCTCGTCCGTAATAGGGGGGCTGGGCTCGGGAATCTTTGCGTGATCAAATCCGGGATGAGGAGATCCAGAGGAGAACTAGTGTCGCAGATATAGCTCTCACATTTAGCACGTTGTTCAGTTCAGGCAATGGGAAGGCCACATCGCTCACAGGACCGACAACCGATTGGGAAAGTTCTCAAGTGACGACCACGAATCGGAAGATGCCGCATAGATACTAGGTGGACCCACGATTTGGTCAAAACCGCGAGGAGTCGATGAATGCAAAAAGTAAGCAGTCGCTCAGTGAGGCCTATGTTCAGCAGAGGAAGTATTCAAGCTGGTGGTGACATCAAAGGGACAGCACCGTTTTAGAACTGTCAAATTATATTTAGTTTAGAATTTTGCTAAACAGAATCGACACCAATATCAGTGTAGCTGTTCTCTTACATTCACAAAGCTATTGATATATTTAAAGAGATTTTTTTGAGCGTCAAATTTTTACATATCAATGTTGTAGAGCGGGATTTTTTGCAGCGATGGCATTGATTGGCATTTTGCCGTTTCACGGTAGTTTCACTCATTGAGTTGTTTTTAAACATGATTGACAAAATGTTATGTAGCTTCCCTAATGATATGTTATTATGTTGTTTTAAACAAACCAATAAACAAAACAATACATCAATGTCTCAACCTTATTGTAACTTTTCACTCATACATTATTATTGTTTTCTCACGCTATTTCTTTTGGTGTTTGGTTATGCCGGCTGGGCTGGTTACTTGTTGTGGGTGTACTGATTATAATGTAGCTTTTAATTTGGGTATGGATTTGTGTTAAAACTAACAAGATTAATTTATTGCACAGATTACTGTTGTATTAATATCATCCGTCCTAGAGTATCAAATTAAAATAAAATATTTTGTGTTTGGGTTGTTTTAATGTGTTAACATTTTCTCCGTAGGCATTGAAAATGAAGAAACACGAAGAACTGGAGACGCCGACTTTCACGACGTCAATCCCGGTCGACGTGAACGACAGCCAAACTAAGTAACACGCGACGCCACGCAACGCCGTGACTACAGCCTTGACACAATACAAATACGCTATACTATACCTTTTCCAAAAACATACGCCAGAAATATGGTATTTCGATAAGATATAAATGAAAATGTACGCCTTTCTCAGCTATGCTTTTTTTAAATTGATTATGTACCCCAGTAATTAGTAAACGGATAATTACTGAAATAATCATACTGTAATACAATGGGACATTGATCTTATCTGATGTGCCATATTTCTTGTAGGTATACTGCAGCAGCTCGTAAAATTGATTCCGACAAATAAACCACAAGATAAGGCTTTTTAAAATTGGTATGTTCTGTGGTTGCATTGCAGTTACATTGTCTTTGTGCAAATCGGAATATCTCAGTTTCATAACAGAGTAACAATGCAGGTTTATGTAACCATTCTTTTTTATTTTATCTTTGTTTCTGTATCCCAAATTGTGATGATAGTTTTCAAATCAGAAGTCTTGTGATGAATTGTTTTCACTCCATTACTACATAGGGAGTGAATAAAAAATGTTTGTATAATTCTACTTTTTAGCGTTGTGTAATTGGTACAATTGAAATCTATGAGATTGAATGTATGGTATGGTGCAATCGGACATAAGTTTTTATGATTTACAGTATGTTGTAACAGCCTAGGTTACTGTGGTTAATTTATTCAGACAAGTTGACATTAGAACTGAATTTATTTGAATGACCTCTCAGATATATGTTTTGGTATAAAGATACAATTTGTGAGAGGAGACAGTGGCCATTCATGTTTTGGTAAAAATTGTATGCAAAATGCCCTTAAATATTCAAGTATTTTTTTATATTGGTATATTTTTTTTTGACTGGCAGAGGTGCTGAAATTTTAAAATTATTGAATTGCTTCTGATAAGTATTTTTGCTTAATAAAATTTGGGTATTTTTCACTATAACTATAGAGAGTAGGTGACTTGTGTTCAAACACAACGAATAGACAAGCAGGTCTAATGCGTAATATCAAGGTAGTTATTAGGGTTTGTTACTTACAGTATTTAAACAAGTTTTTGGTCATTTTGGACTCCATTAGTTTTATTTAGGTGTAATGTAACACAGTCATTTTAATGTTGAAACCTCTGCCTTATCTATTAGTTCGTTATAGTACAACTATATCATTACTCTAATTATGTTGAAAGTGTTTTGAGAGAGCTCTTGCCTTGTTACCGTAGCCTTTGTGAGGTAGTTGTACTTTGTTGTGTTTTGGTTTGTAATATTTTTGGACTTACAATAGAATTGTAAGGCTTTATGTTGGACCACCTATAAATATGTAGTAGACATTTGAAAATATTGGGAATGTATCTTCTCTACATGTGATATTACTTCAATGGAAGTAGAGCTCTAGGAAAGGAGCTATATCCTCAAAAGTGTCACTTTTATAGTACAGAATAAACCGAGACAAGGGCGAGAGATGATCAGCATGTCAATTGGACAATGTATAAAATATTAATACTAGATTATAATGTAAATGTTAAGGAATAAACCTGGATAAATATTATTATTTTTTTTGTTTGTGTTTTATTTTGTTACCATTCAGTTCCTTTATTTTCCTATTGGTTTTTGTTTAGACATACATAAAAGCACATACATAATTTAGTGCCCAATTACTGCTTGTTGTGCCTTGCTTAGTACTTAATATATAACGACTTGAAAACTGCCATATAATTGTGATAATTTGTAGCTTTTATAATAATAAACATTTATACAAAAAATTGCAAGTTTATTCATTGAGTTAAATTATTGGCAATAAGTAATAAATAAATTTTAATAAATATCTGTTTACTTAGATTTATCAAAGTAGATTTTATTCTTCATCCAGTTATTCGTATAAATATCTTTGGGTAATATGGAGCTAAGGAATGCATGAGTGATATACGCTGTTATTCCCCAAATTTTATAATGCTCTGCAATAAATACAGGTAGAATATAGCCGTTTCGGAATTGGGTATGGAATTGGTTCTTAGGGTCACAGAGTATCTCTATTGGAACTGTAAACACTTCTGCCACTTCTTTCTCGTTGATCCTAAGGTCATCCTGAGTCAAGTTCAAAACGGACCCTATAACTGGTGTTATCATTATCTTGTTGTTGCGGCCAGGAACAGATGGTCCTGGGCCCCACACATCTATGTTCTTTGGTGACAGGCCTATTTCCTCTTCAGTTTCTCTGAGCGCTGTTTGTACGGGGGTCTCGTTTGGTTCCGTCCTGCCTCCAGGGAACGAAACCTCCCCGCTATTAGTGCGCAGATCTGATGATCGTACAGTATACAGGATTGAAGCTACGTCGTCCACTCGACATAGAGGCACTAAAACTGAAGCAGTGGCTGTGGGAACATTCCCAAACCGAGGGATTGTAATTCTTTTCAAGTTCGTCATGCACCGCTCGCGAGCTGCCAGCGAGAACATGTTCTGTATACCAAAAGCGACCTTTCCACTCATGATTGACTATTTTTATTCACTTCATAATTTGTTAGCGCAAAGTCCAAAAAAAATAAACTGAAAGAAAATTGACATTGACACTGACAGTTGGTTGGTTGACTGTAAATACTAAATAGCGATGGACGCATGGAGGTATAAGGAGAGAGCCAAAATCTGCCAATGCGGCGTTGCCGCTCCGCATCCTTCGTGTAAACATACTATCTTGTATCTCTGTCTAATACACGAATCGTCGCATAGAGTATGCGAGAAAGCGACTGTAGGTACGGCAACCTCGCCTTACCTACCACCGCGTGTCATGTCTTGACAGTTTGGTGTGTCAAGAAATTAAATGCGAGAGCATAAAACGTGAAAATATAGTGATATGATTCTATGTTGATGGATGGACGTATATATACGTGTTTAGTTATCGATTATCCAAATAATTGACCATCACATGCCTGTCATACAATCGATTATCAGAAACAGTAGATGTCACCGTCTTCTTGTAAAAACGATTATTTATAAACCGTCGATTTATTGTAAACTGACAATTTGTCTTACAATAAAACAGATGATTTTTCGATTACCTATTTATAAATAGCCGTTGCCCAATTAACTCAATTACGAAGGCCACAGCCGAAGAATCCAAAAAAATACAAAAACTTGTCCGATGTGTTTGTTCTAGAACAAAGCGTGACGCGGTCCCTCGGTGCTTCGTCCGGTGTCCGGTGGAAAGCGCTGTGTAGGCACCTCGTGTTCGATGCATCGCCCCACTGCAGTCACGTTGCGCTGAATATGCAAGATACGATGACCGATGTACCCTGCATGTTGTATCTAGGTGGCTGCTGCATCGGCGATTCCTTGCGTATGTGGCTGTGTAACAAGTTTATAAACGGTTTTTAGTAGCATTTAATTGTGAACTAACCCGTAATTAATGCACCAATTTTTGCTGTAATTTATTGTTTTTTTAAAGTCACTAGTAGCTAACCAGTAGGTTACGACAATAAGTGAACCGAGGAGAAGTGTTAGGTCAGATTTGACCACTATAACCGCGTTTTTTATAAACAATCGGTTCTTACAAAAAGACGGTGACAGACTTTTGCAGCACAGTAAACTTTTTGAACAATAATCGTACGGATGTGATGCAAACATGTGCTCATAATTAAAATTCACAATTTATAATGGATTTATTAGCGATTTGAAGACTTCATTAACCTCAAGTTATGTTACACGTAATTTGTGAGATATTTAATAATATTAATAAGTAACTTTAACAATAAGTAGTTACTTGTTGATAATTAATTTGCAGTAAAAGTGTTGTAAAACTAAACTAATGTAAACTTGATACTGGCTAAATAACCGAATCGCGTGGAGCCGGGGTTTTATTACTATGTTTTACCTACTTATGCTTAGAGTATACAAGGTTAAGGTTATAATTATTTAGTGGTTTAACTATAACAAGGCTAATTACTTTGTTCTAACTTGAAAATGCTTATGTAGCTAGGTAGTCTGCCCCAAAATTCAATGGCGGCTTTCAAGTCAGCACGACACACGCTGCGCAGTAGCAAATAATATATGTGCGCGGAAAGGAGATAAGTTCTGTGCGCAGCGCACTTCACAGCCACCATCGACTTCGGCTCTACTACATTGAAACTCAGTTATTTTAACAATTTTGTTTTCTCAAACAAATTGTATACTTTTCGATTAGAAATGATGATGATTTTTCTTGTCACCATCATCGCTCATCAAGGCCGTATTTCGATTCACGCTAAAATCGATAATATCGATATTATCGCGCTAAAAACGCGTACTGAACGGCCGTGAACGCGACAACAAATCTCTTGTAAACGTCACGACCGACGCCATCTTGCGTAATCGCCATCCGTGATTGGTTGTTCAGAGTCATTGACAGCGCTCAAAGTCGTGAGCGCAATATCTGAATCGGAACGCTGAATAATAAACGTGAGCGTTGTGAGCGATTATAGCGATTACATCGTGAATCGGAATACGGGGCAAAATTACCGAATCGAATCGACATCACTAACCGTAACGATAAAGAATAACTTTATTCTATCAAATTTAACATGACATTGGGAGTTTTGGCGGGAACGCGGAAGAGTTCACGTCGTTGCATTGTATTATTTTTCAAAACTTTTGCTTTTTCCAGTGTTAATGTTTAAAATTGGTGGCGTTTTACGCATTAAGTGCTGAATTACGAGCAGGAGTGAGGGCAAGTGATATAATGTGGTGAAACGTGACTTTTCGTGTTGCTTCCAAAACTCCATAGAAGCTTCAAGTAAAGTTGCCACCACTTTGCTGGAGCATGACTTAGACTGGACTATGACTATGACTAGGACATGACTTTACGTGAAATATTTTATAACACGATGAAAATATAATACTTGACACTGGCTAAATACACTATGTGTGGAGCCAAAATAAAAGAAAAAAAAACATGACATTGACATGACACGTAAACTGGCTATCACATTTCTATGTTGATGGGCTATTACATGTTTTTACGTTCCTTTCTCTATCTGCCGAAGACACGTTTATGATCACTATGATTAGGGAAGTTCTATGGTATGATTTATCGTGTTTGTAATTTGTTTATTACGTTTCTCACAAAATGAAACGAACCACATAACCACAACGATTAACGAAAGTACAAGGTAGGTCTCATGGAGGTAAGTCTTGTAAAAATACTACTCAAAAAGTACTCTGTGGTGGTTTCCATCTCAACGCTCGGGTAAATACGGAACGTTTTTGAATCAGCTGAATTTTGCTCAGTTGATAGCAGTGACAGGCAAGTGAATGACCTTGATTCATAGGTTTTTGGTTGAATCGAGTGTTTTTGAGTTCTTGGACTTTAGACTTGAATACATTTTAGTACTTATTAAATAATGGCTCTCAGTCCAGAAATATTATTCTCTAAAGCAGCTCGGGCAAGATGTATTGCAAATTTAAAAGAATTACCTTCATTTGTATCTAAAGATTTACCGGAGAAGAAACCTGCCTCAGTTTTAGTGCCGTTATGTACAGTTAACGAAGAAGTTTGTATTCTGTATACTTTGAGATCGTCAAATCTAAGCACCCACAGCGGGCAAGTGTCCTTTCCCGGTGGGAAACAGGACGACAAGGAAAGTGTTATTGCAACTGCGTTACGGGAAACGGAAGAGGAAATAGGTTTCCCGCGCAAAGATGTTGACATTTGGGCGGAAATGAATCCTGTTCAAGGCCGGGATAAGAATGTGGTGATAACACCCATTGTCGGCCAGCTCCGGAACTTCGATCAAAAAAGGTTGATTATTAATGCAGATGAAGTAGAAGAAGTGTTCACTGTGCCGATGACCGTGTTTTGCGATGTAAATAATCACGCTCACTTTATATACAAAAACTTCGCGCTGCCTGTATATTTGTGCGGGAAACACAAAATATGGGGGATAAGCGGTATGATTACTCATTTATTTTTAACGAGCTTTTTGCCAAATGATTTGTATAATCCTAATTTTATGAGTAAATCATACGTTTTAGAAGAGTTGATGCCAGCTAAACTGTAAACCCCACCCTAAGTGTAGCCTCGATCCGGCTTTGGTGAGAATGTGTTTCATGGTTGGTCATGTGGTGTTGTTGTGGGGTGCGGGAGATCTCTTTGTACCGCGTTTCGCAATAAGGTTTGGTTGGTAGGTATTGTTTGGCGAGTAATTACCAATATAAATAAAAAAAAAAACCTGCGGCGTGACCCATCCCACCGCATTTTACTGATACATATGTGTACATATCTTACAAGTACCCAACCCGCGGGAGCTCTTGCTCCCGGTTATTACACGCGTGCGTCTGCACCTATTTTAACGTACCTACGCTCCACTCCACCATTAAAATCAGATAAGTATCCGTCAATCCGGGATATTGGTTGTGACAGGATAGGGAAAGGGATTATGGTTACAATTATCAAAATAGAAAATTGATTGAGATTGATTTGTTTTCAAGAAGGACTGGTTGCTATTAGGCCACCCGCAACTACCTGAAGCTTCAACCGCATCTTGCAGGCAACCTACAACCGGACGCAGTTTGGGTAGGGTAGGCGGGCAGATCAAGTAGAGAATTTAAGTACGTTTAACGTATATACTCATGTGTGCATCTTCTACATCTATATGTATAGCTAGACCTAGCAGCCTGGCTATTCAACGAAGTAATTTCACCAGCTTTTCGGATACGCAGGTGATCTAAATTGTGTTTTATTTATAACTTCTTTTTGTACCATTATTTAATATTTAGGTGTGTTGTTTTTTAGTTAGGTTTACATAATTATTAAGTTAGTTATCTTGTAAATTAGTACTTTAGTTGCTGCTATAAATATATATCAATAATTTTTACCTACTTGAACTATTACTATTATTATTTATCCTGCGGTTATCTTTTTTTTTCAACGGGCTAATGCTGTTGGTCTCTACCGACCTTTACAGCGTCACCGGGCGGGAGGGCAGACGCTTAAGGCACCTAGCCGACAAAAGTGGGGGGCAACTAGCTCAAGGGCACCCCTGGGGTGCGAGCCTCGGCTTGGGCTGTTGCCGGGATAAGAGGATCGAGAAGGCTACGTCCGCTGGAGGAGTGGACCCTATGGAAAGTCGCGACTATTCTATCGATCTCGCCGGTGGGGTCGGTGTCTGATTATGTTACGCTGGTATCCTATTAGATACTGGTGCCGAAATCGGTACCTGAGCCAGAAGGGTTAGACTGGTTCGGTGATCCTAGCGCAGCCGAAACAACGGCTGCGCTAGGATCACCGGAAGATCCTATAGGATCTTCCGGGTCGCTCAAGACGTTTCTTGGGCGGCGACGAACGGGGTGCCGCGGTTATAGACGTACCTACCTATCTATACATAATATAATAAATACACAAGTGGTGCAGGGGAGCCAACGCAGAGTGAATCCAGTCCCTGTTAATCATAATTATGTTTGCCTGATTACATATCTATCAGATCGATAAGTATACCTACCTAATCATATTAAGTGGGTGTTTGTATGAAAATGTAGTACCTATCCTCGTATGTGAATAGTGAATTACCTAACTAAGTAGGTATAATTAACTTCTTTATTGTAAAAAAAGTCAGGAGTCTATGATTATCTCTAGGAAAATTCTGTGGTGATTATGTGGTATGACATTATGGCGCGCAGCAGGGTGGCGCAGAAATGTTGCTTTCTAGAGATTTTTTTCCTTAGATTCTACTGACAAATAAAATTGATCTAAGTTGACTCTTTCGATCAGCATCATAAAAATAACAAGTGTGAAACATTCATGATTGTTTTTTACATAGAATAGAATAGAAGCCACACACACCAAATATACCTACATGTTAACAACACGAAATATTTGACAAAATGGTAGTTCAATAGGCGGATCATATCGCTTAAAGTTATTTCTTCCAGATTACCTTTTGGATGGACATAAACATTATGAATTAGGGAGATTGGTGATGTACAGATTTGACGGGTTCGAGTCCCATTCTGGTATTACTCTATAATAATATATTTCTATAGTATAACGTATGTTTAAGTTATTTAGGTACCTATAGTCACCGAAGAGTATATAATATAAACGCTATAGTCACCTATTATACTTAGTTTAGATAGGGTATTAATTTCAAAAATAAAACAAATAGGATCAAGATTCTTTTCTATTGGTAGTAAATAGGTACCTAGTCTCGACCATACCCTATATTCTTGCTTATGGTCTCGATGTGATTGGAGTGTTGGTTATGCAGTCAGCCTCCTGCATGGTATAGTTTATCTTGTGAAATATCAAGTAATCTCTGAAGCAGTGCATGAAGCATTCATTGTTGAATCGCCAGCGCGTGCCCAACGCACAAACAGGGTTGTATTGGGATGTGCATCTGCAATCCATATTGTTGAATCTTGGAATCGGAGTGGTTTCTTGACCTATGACTGTTGTCAACGCGTATAGAACTGATAATGTTATGATCACTGAAAAATATAAAGATATTAATTTATAAAATATAGGGGTTCCTAGCATAAACTTCAATAGCCTTGTCGGATTTGCATATTTTTATAGAAAAATAAAATATCAGATTTTTTTTCGAATCGGATTTCTGAGGTATACTAACAAACATAAAAAATACTACCAAACTGATAACCTCTACTTTTTTGAACTGGGTTGAAAATAGTGTTTCAAGTTCGGTTTTACAGGCAAAACACTTTTACGTCCACAGACCGCTTGGTATCATAATTATGATCAGAGGCCGTACTGTGAGCTCTTAACGCGATTCAAAACGGAGTATCTTGGATCGCTTTGTTTTTTTTGTATGTAGATTTTGACAAGCTATCCAATATACGCTCTATTTTGGATCGCACTAAGAGCTCACAGTACGGCCCCAGTTCTGTTTGCTTTTGGTATGCTCGCAGAATGGCCATGCTGATGTCGGTCTGGCTGGCTACATTAATGGGCGAATATACCTACGTGACAACCGGGAGGAGCCGATGGATGCAGGAGGCGTGTAGCCGCTCAAGGTGACGCTGTATGGGGGAAGCCTATGTTCAGCAGTGGACGTGTTCAGGCTGTTAATGATGATGATGATACCTACGCGATGTACCACGATGCCGGTGTATGCGGCCATAATATTAGTTACTGATCTAGGATAGTAAACCCCCTACAATAAAATAATGCTTCTCATACGTCATTTAGTAAAAATCATAAGACTAGCAGGTTCCTTATATAACGCCCTTGGATTCCTTGGAGTTAGATCTACTTACCGTTGTCTTTTCAAAACTAGCTACATAATTAGTAAAACAACAAACACACGTGCAGTGCAAAACATAAAAGTTATGTACCTACAAACTTTATACCTAGGTACCTATAAAGTAACTATAGAGCGTAGGTAGGTACTTTATACCTAAGTATAAAGTTTCAGGAAATCATACCTATTTATTACATATACCGCAATTATACCTATGCGGAGTGAATTTTTCAAGAGGGCGTGGTAAGTAGTCCCGGCCCAATTTTGACGAAAACTAAAACAGCATCATCATATTACTTAGATTACATTACTTCCCAGAATTAGGTCCTTATAGCGACACTATCGAATATTAGTATAAACACGGTGTGATTTTTTTCAACATCAACGGGCTCGATACCATCTAGGACTAAGTAAGTATGGACTTTTCAAAAATCCAATGATGCAATGTTGCTTTTCATCTAAATCAGGCTCGAGCGAGACTCCTTCGAGTTTGAGTAGTTTTCGCTATTCATGGTTTCAGAGAGCGAAACTTTATATAAAACAGCGCGCGCGATTCCACGCGGTATTTACGGCTAGTCGACTACCCACAGCGATAGCATAAAACGCGCCGGTTTGAATAAGCCTTTAGCCATCCATGCCCACTTGAAAACTTCACGGGTAGGTAAGTAAAGATTATGTCCGTATGAAATGTATCATTGGCTAAATAAATAAAATTAAGTAAGGAGATAGTTGTTTTGTATACCTATTCTAATTTATCCTAGGGTCTATTGGAATGTTGTAATATTCTTAAAAATTTGAGTCTTCGCATGGTCCTGACTTAATAATTCTGATCTCCTTGTGGAATTTCTTCTTCATGAATTCAGCTCTACAATTGAATTCGCAGGGATTGTTTGAAGTGACCCAATCTGACGCGCAAACGGGCGTAAATATCCTTCCACAAGCGCAAGCGGGCATCTCAGATGGCACACATACTGACGAGCTCACCAATATAGCCAGGAGAACAACTGAAATATTAATGTAGCATAGGAAGATGAGTATAATGCAGAGGTAGTATACTAGAATAGGTAGGTAGGTAGGTACGAAACGGCAATGCCACACAGGGCACATCGTTCGTAGAACTGCCCACCTATTACAAACGAGCTAGCAGCGCTGCTAACGCGCGTCTGTCGCTCAACTGCAGTCAATTTTCATACAATTTTGACAGCAGTTGTGCGGCAGACGCGCGTCAGCAGCGCAGCTAACTCCTTCGTAATAAGGGGGCTGATGTCTGATAACCGATGGGGATGAAATGTTCTCGATAGGCGACGACAAACCGGAAGACGAAGCGTAGGCCGGCCCCCCACTAGGTGGACCGACGATGGTGAATGCCGCGAGGAGCAGGATGTATGAAGGAGGCGAGCGGCTGTTCAGTGGCGCTCTTTGGGGTAGGTCTATATTCAGCAGTGGACGTTTTCAACCTGTTGATGATATTATTATGATTGATGATATTATATAAATGACATTTATTTATTTATTTTTTTATAAGGCACACCTTTTAACCATTAAATGTGTCGGGTTTTTGCGCATATTGCTGTGACATCGACCGACCGCCCCATTTTCATATATCTCCCTTTACTTTCTGTAATCTGTAGTTTTCGGTGCCTACTCTTATGTAGTCAGCTTCTGTAACTGTAGTAGTAGTAGGTACACTATAATGCAGCTCATGCCTGCCTACTGTTTTTATTTTTCTATGCATTCTTATGCTATCCTAAGCTCTAATGTAAATGAACTGAGTTTTTCCTCTTAGTATAAAAATAGTAAAATTTGTGTTTACGTTTAGGATGTGAAAGATATACGGGCCAATGTAATGTTAGACATATTATTTGTTAAAATTTCCGTGAAATGTTACCTACAATTAGGTAGTTAATATTATGTTTAATAATAACCCTGTTGCGTTGCGTGATTATTACATAATTATTTATATTTAGTGATAAAGATAGGTGAATACTGTTGACAAATATTTGCAGTAACACATTACACATTGCATTGGTGCAGATAAAATATTATTAATTTATTGCAGTTGTTAAAATAACAAGGGCGTAAATGCTTGCCTATTATTACGGTAAGTATTAGGCGTAATTGCAAATTAGGTGCTTAAGCTTATTACTTTTTGGGAAACCGAGCGATTTTCCTACCTTCGTGATAAACTTGATGTAGGGTAGGTACCTACCACCCATAAAGAACATAACTAATTACTTACATTATTTTTGAAATAAAGAAAGCCTATTTTGTAAAGCGTTAAAGCACTAAACCTATGAGTTTGTTATAAGAAACCACTTCTATCGTAGCCGCTGGTAGATGTAAAATTTATTAAAAAGCTTAGGTAATTATGGTTGGGCGAATTTAATACAGGTTGCTAAATAATACCTCCCCAGTCCATTGGGGTAGGGCATTTGAGATGGTATTCGCGGCTGAAACGACTTTGGTGAATTTTAATCACCTAACTCAGTCACTTCATGTGCGCATGTTACCTAATATTAATTGCCTATTGTTAAACCAAAGACGCGGTAGTTAAATTAACTAAATGAAAATAAGATGATTTATCCACATCTTATGATGTTGTTTTTAATTTTTGGATATTTGGTAACAGCGTTAGCACGGGCCAGGGACAAAAACTCGTACCTATTGGTTTTCTCCACTTAAAAAAAAGGGGGGCCTAAATGTGTTTGTCTCCAGTCCGAATCAGCAGGGTAGGTATGTGCTTCGAAAACTGGTGAAAGTGACACCTAGTTAAGTCATTTTTATTACACAAAGAAACGTACCAGTTTTGTAATCCATATTTGAATATTCGCTGCACAATCGTCCGCTCTGCGACTACGGCACTCGATAACTTTCACAGCAAGCAACGTTGTGTTATATACGGGTTCAGTTGTAACGAGCCAATATTATCTACCCATTTCCTTTAAATAATCAAACAAGGATAATAACGTTTTCAATTAAAACACTCGAGCGGTTTTATTCGCAACAAGTAACAGTATGATGTTGGCTATAACAATGCCTTTGTCGATGGTTCGCCGTTGCGACGAATAAATTAGCGAAGTCTTCCGTATAGGGAGCGGGACTTAACTTCAAGTTTGTGGTGGTTTGTGTAAGTTAGTAATAAAAACCTGGGACAGAATGACTGAGCCATAAGGTAGTGCTCAAATTTAATACATACAGTTTCTATTAATTACCTATTTTAATAGGCTAATTATAAACTTTTATAATTACAAGCTACAGTTACGTAGGTCTATCTAGGTGCCTACTAGCTCTCGATTGTTATTCATTGACAGTCTCTATTGTTAAAATGCAAATTAATGGCAAGTAAATTAGTTTGTTTATAAGATAAACTATATTAGGTGCATTTATCAGCACTTATAGTAGGTAAAAGAGTTAGTTATGTGTTAATTTAGTCGAATAAGTAGAGCTAAGTAGGGTTAATATAATTAGAAAGCATAGTACTTATTGCTGGTATAGTATACAGAATAGATACAGTTGAAATGGCAGTACATATAACACCTAGGGTAGATACGTATCTTACCTACATAGCATGCTATCATATTATTACAAGCGCGGGTCCTCATCATCATCATCATCAACAGCCTGAAGACGTCCACAGCTACATATGCCACATTGTGGGGACCGCCACTTTGAGAGTCCTGTCGCCTCCTGCGTCCATCGGCTCCCCGCAGCATCAACTTAGGTAAAATTTACACGCACTAGGCAAGCAGCCGCTCAAGGTGCTTTTGTTCAGCGGACGTTTTCAAGCTGTTGACGATGATGAAAAAAGTATTACTTATACATCATCCTGTACATATACCTACTAACCCACGGAACGGATTGTAGTACATCAACCCAGTCAGTTATCTTATAAATACCTAAACAAATAAGTGTACTAAATTACAAATACTTACATACATAAATAGAAAAATTGCATATAGAGTTGTACATGTATACAGTACACACACATCCCCAAAAGTTTAATGCTCAAAATGTTTCGTCGCCGTTATACTACGATATAATACAGAATGGAACTTAAATTTTTTTTAAGGCAGGACTCCCTGTATCTAGGGATCCAGGAACCACGAGGACCATGGTCTCACAACACCCAGACACGGAACCACCATTTGCACTTTTTTGGGCACAAATAGCTAAGTAGGTACTTGTACTGTGCGCGTATCGAATCCGCAGTTTCCAGGTTATGAGCCGACCTGCAGCCACCACATATATAGGTAAGGCTATCTTTTGCAAAACGTCTAGTTATTAAGTCCTAAATAAAACGTTAAATTCCCAAATTAGTTGATGTTAGTACAATCCCATAGAAGTATAGATTACTCCTAAAAATAGGTTCAAAAAATATTACCAGCACGTGAGCGAAATTGCGCGCATAAACTAGCATTTATTACTGTTCTACTTAAGTGCTTATACAATATTGATTAAGGAAAATACAGGTTACCTACACCACAGTAATGATTCCTCATCAGTCATCAACCCATCAACATCGCGCAACATGTTGAGTAATACCTTTTTCTTTTCTTTTTTTTGAGGGGGCGAAATACCCACGCTCTTAACTGCGACTACGGGGGTGATGGTAAGGGGTATATGTGCGTACCCACTAAAACCCCCCCGTGATCCGTCCGCGCGCCGCCGGGATGGGGCGAGATAGGGTCGCGCTATGCATTCAATTCACTATATCTAATGTTGAGTGTATAACCTACATTAACCCGTCAGAGTCAGAGTGGCTAAGTAAGAGCAACTTGTAACATCATAATCTAGATTTCATACTCTACTTGGTCTGTGGTTCGACGCCATGACGTTCGTAGTGGTGTGAATTATACTATACAATACATAGCATGCTTGCTTATGTACCTATGTCGATGCTCGTTTATTTTTGGGTCTTTGCCTGATATGCGTCAGGTTTCCACATTTTATTACTGAAACAACCGAACTCAATAAAAGAGCCATTATTAACAGTAACAGTACCTACATACGTACTTAGTACGTACCTACAACTTAATTATTCTAAAGCGAATGAGGTGGCATGAAGATACCAACTCGGCTGGGCAGGGTCACAGATCCTATAAAAAACTGTTTTAATAGGATCTGTGGGCAGGGTTCGGGAAGCTTCGACCTATCTTTTCGTCTATAATACCGCAGAGCCTGAAAACTAAGGTTTTCAATCAGTGTGTGATGCCAGGGATGTCTTAAGACTTATGGCACTGATACGTGGTCTCTTACGGTTGGCCTCCTCATTAGCAAGCTCAAAGTCGCGCAACGAGTGGAGAGAGCGTGTGATCCTGCGCATGAAGGAATAGGATGTGAAGTGTAGAGAGTATATATTAATAATAATCTTTTTAAATGTTGTAAGCTCCTGACTATTATTAATTTAATGATAACAAAAATAATAATAACAATAGTAATTAGATTTGACGTAAATAATATAATTAGAATTAAATAGGAATAGGATCATTGACATATGTAACAACATAACTTTTATTATTTTAGAAACCACTCAAAATGTACATAAATGTGCAGCGCCCTTGCAGGGCACATATATTGATCCTTAAGACAAGCTACTGTTAAATATATAGTCTGTATTATATGTGAGCACAATAAATGAATATGAATAACTATATGTTACAACAATCCATATGAATATGAATATGAACATTGAGGAGATCCGCAGGAGGATTAAAGCAAGTTGAAATGGTATATCGCTCGTAGATAGAACTGACAAACGATGGGGAAAAAAGGTTCTCGAGTGGCGCTGGCGACCATGAACCGGAAGATGCAGCGTTACCCACTAGGTGGACCGACAATCTGGTTAAAATTCCGGGGAGCCGATGGATGCAGAAGGCGCTCAAATTGGCGCTCTGTGGGGGAGGCATGGGTATGATGTATACCAACGTGCACATCTTTATGCATATTTAGGACAAATCAATAAATGCAAGATGCAAGAATAATGCAGAATGGTACCTTACAGTTATTACGATTTCGTTCTTTTTTTCAAATTTAGGGTCACATTTCATGCCGGTTTTATAAATACCTTATAAAGACTTTATTGTCTGTCTATCTTTTTTTCTCCAGAAAGGCTGAGTGGAGGTCTACCTACTATTATGTTGAATTTCAATAAAACGTACCTGTCTAAATAAATAAATATCCACTACACATTACCTTGTAAGTTGAAATGGTAATGGGCAGGTCACATCGCTCGTAGAAATGACAACCAATAAGGAAGAAAGGTTCTCGTGTGGCGACCACGAACCGGAAGACGCAAAGGTGGCGGTCTATGGGGGAGGCCTATGTTCAACTGTGGGCGTCTTCGGGCAGTTAATGATGATGATTAGGATGACACATTACCTAATAATATATAATTATAGATAGTAGGTAAGCGTCATTGCCTATTCTATTGCTTAGCTACGTTCTTAGAAACGGTTTAGTCTCAAACAGTTAAATATTGACCGACTAAACCAAGGCAGGGTTTCAATTTTTTCCGTAATGAAAACATAACGCTCGTGAGTTTGTGTGAGGCAAAGATTGTCATTGGTGTGAGGGGAACTACCTATTAGATAAGTAAGCTACCTACCATAATTGCGCGGAACTAAATTACGTTCCAGATTACCTAAATAAGATAAAGTAGTAAGTACTTAGATAGATACGTACGGGTAGGTACCTACTTAATTTAAGTTTTGTTCAGCTGTGGGAATGTGTGATCGATTACTAAATTCACGCGGGGAAAATAGCTGGGCACAGCTACCAGCTAGTTCTAAATATACTACATTAGGCCCAATTACTGCCCTATGCCTAAGTCATCATCATCATCATTAACAGCCTGAAGACGTCCACTGCTAAACATAGGCCTCCCCCAGGCAGCGCCACTTAGAGCGGCTGCTCGCCTCCTGCATCCATCGGCTCCCCGTGGCTTTCACCAGGTCATCGGTCCACCTAGTGGGGGACCGGCCTACGCTGCGTCTTCCAGATCGTGGTCGCCACTCGAGAACCTTTCTTACCCATCGGTTGTCAGTTCTACGAGCGATGTGGCCTGACCATTGCCATTTCAACTTGCTAATCCTAAGAGCTACATCGGTCACTTTAGTTCTCCTGCGGATCTCCTCATTTCGGATCTTATCTCGCAGGGAAACACCGAGCATTGCTCTCTCCATAGCCCGTTGTGCGACTCTGAGCTTAGTAATGAGGCCAACAGTTAGAGACCACGTCTCAGTTCCATAAGTCATCACTGGCAACACACATTGATTGAAAAAAAAAGCCTAAGTATATATTTATTACAGGTAGGTAGGATGCAATGTGGTACAATGAAACACCAAAAATTCGATGCCTCGTATTTTTCTCGAATTTGTAGATATGGATTCCTTTTTTTATACGAAGGGACTCTACTTCATTGGGTATATTGTGGCACATATAGTTTCATTGATTAATAGATACATAACGAATAAGAACCTTTTTTTTTAAAAAAAATGGGTTTTGTTTCATTGTGTCCACTATAGCGTACACAGTGAAACGCCCTGTGTCCCACAGTGAAACACGCTGTGTCCGATACCATGGAAAAACTAGGAGAGGAATGCTAATACACTAAGAAAACAGCGTAGACGGTTTCACTAACTCAAAGGTGATCATTAAGATGGCGTTAGGAGTATCGAAACGTAGTTTAAATGAACAAAAACACAGAATATCAGTATCAGTTATCTGGTTCCCATAGTACAAGCTATGCTTAGTTTGGGGCTAGATGGCGCTGTGTGAAATGTCCACACATATTTATTTTTTTTTTTTTAATAAGATAACAATTACTATGCGGGACCACCAGTAATTTACTTCAAACGCAGTAGATGGCGCTGTTAATTAAATTCGATTGACTTGCTGCTGTGACTCATTAGCGCTACGGACATGTGGCGTTTTAGTGAAACTTGTAGCCCGCTCATTTTGCAGCGCCATCTAGTTTTAAGCCGGTTTTTTGGCTTTTTTCTGATCTACGCTGTTTTCTTGGTCTATTGGCATTCCTCTTATAGTTTTTCCATGCCGATACTGAAATACTGTTCTTAACAGTAACTTCTTTGTATTTAGTGTAATCAGTGGAACAGTTCATTTAAAAACGGTTTATAGAAAAAAAATCGCATTTTTCACCAATTTTTTTTTATGAGAATGAATGACGTTACGAGCTGGTCGTTCACCTGATGTTAAGCAATACGGCCGCCCATAAAAGTTGCAGTGTCACTCGGAACTTTACAATAATTTTAAAAGTTGCCTTTAGGTTAGTCTTCAGGTAACTAAAAAAATCAATAAAAACTAAAAATAATGCCGGCTCCCACTAGGTGGATCGGTGGTCAGAACCGCGGGGAGAACGAGAACCTAATATTATTGTTATTACATAGGTACTGACTGGCTACGTCTATTTATTTTAATTTGTGGTTTTCACGTATTCTGTGTTCCAGTCCAGACTGTGCTTTATTTATAGTATTTCATTGTGGATTCGTTGTTTACTGGTAAAGGATGACTTGTAAAATGGGTAAGGTTTTAGTCATATACCTAAAGGAAATGAATACGTAAATAATCAATACAGTAATGTGGTCAGTTAAGTATAACTAGAACTAATAGGAATACGTTTGACAAGTCATTATTGGTTGAATCATGATGTATCATAATTTCGTATTTAAGATGAGGCGACTTTCAATGAAGGAAAACACTAAGATTTTCCTTAATTTTAATGTTTACTAAATCACAGGTGTTCGATGTTGGTCAGATCGTTACTGTATCAAATAGTCCTTGAATCTAATGGTGGTATAGTCAGAGCAAAGAAGCTGCTAAGCTAGCCTCTGACGATAAGACAATAGACAAAACATACCTGGATTGCTCATCCAAATACTAAATTTTCCTCATAGATACCATAGTCTGCATTACTTAGTAATTATAGATTTCACTACAGAGTACAAATACTATAATAGTAAAAGCCCTGGTGACGTGATGCAGCCACAAAGTCAACAACTTGCTGGAGGCAGGCGAGTCGTGTTGACGCGCAGGGATTTACAAAACAAGCAATACAAAACCTTGCAATTTCCCTGCGCGTGCGCACATAAAACATTAATTTCTATATAAACCTGTACGCCTCTTCGAAAACATCATTACTCTCCTGCTCGTCGCCATCATTCCACGAAAAAACAAAACAAACAAAACCCAGATAACCTCTTGAGTCAACAAGTGTGTATAAATACAATATTCTCCCTGAGAATTTTAGTAATTTGGTTTAGACGAGTACGGTGTGAAGATGTGTTACAAAATAGGTAAGGATTTTGTTGAATTAAATCACCCTTTTTCTTGAGGAAATATATTTTGCGGATATGTAAACTCTTTACGTATAATTACAGCTCAGTCATAAATATCCCGCGCTTCATGTCTCAGGTTTTAATTAGGTTGTGAGTGATGTTGTTATACAGTATTACCAATTTAAAATAATAACCGGCCAAGTGCTACAGACGAAGACAGACAGACAGACAGCAGAGCCTTAGTAATAGGGTTCGCTTTAACCTTTGGGGACGGAATCCTAATAAATTAAACGCTGTTCGTTGGTAAGTGACTTACCCCCGTATTCTAAAACATTTCACCAAAAATTCTTCACTTGACTTCCACTTAACTTTGAGGGAAACTCAAGGTACATCGCGACGTACCTTGATATGACAGTTGCTTTGCTTCCCTCGTTTGAGAAAAATTGACTCAGAAATGTCAAATTGATTATATATTGTCAATTAAAAATACCAAAACACAAAAATGAGATTAATTCAAGGTTAAGTCGAGTGGAGTAATCTCATGGTAACGACTTAGAATATGGGGGTTAGTCTTGAGAACAGCTATCTAATGGGCTACATATTTGTTTTTGACATATTTGTATGCGAATTGGGTTCCATCATCAACAGCCTGAAGACGTCCACTGCTGAACATAGGCCTCCCCAAGAGAGCGCCACCTCGAGTGGCTACTCGCCTCCTGCATCCATCGGCTCTCCGCGGTTTTCATCAGATCGTCGGTCACCTAGGACCGTCGATCGGAGTTAGGTTTATTTTTACTTATTATAAGAAAAAAAAATATGAATTAAAAATTTTGAATTAAATAATTTTGATGACTATCAAACTCGGGAAAAATTTAACGTCCTTCTAAAGAATATTTGTCAGCTCAGCTAGTTTTTAATATACCTAGTACATGTATTTTTAGATGAATTTCTGTAGGTATTTTATACGAGAAATCATTATAGAAACCAACAAATATACAAAAGCATACAGGCCATACAGGACATTTTAAAAATATTAAAAGATGCCGCATTCGAGACAAATTCGACTAATTCCGTAACTCTGGCATTTAAGTTAGGTATTTTACTTAAAATCAAAGAGTTTATCGCATAATGTCAAGGCCTCGTACTAATATTATAAGGTCAACACTGTCAGCAACGCAATGGAAACGTTCATGCATTGCACAGAGATTATTCTAACAAAAAACAATGA
This sequence comes from Ennomos erosarius, assembly GCA_963580505.1. NCBI lineage: Eukaryota > Metazoa > Arthropoda > Insecta > Lepidoptera > Geometridae > Ennomos > Ennomos erosarius. The sequence goes on from OY756987.1 coordinate 11,296,960, forward strand.
GATAAAAATAAACCAACGCAGTGAACAACAATCGCTAATAACTAACAAATATATAAAATAGATTTGAAGGAGGTGGTATAATAATTTAATTTATTCATTCTTTACGCGATGCACCTGCACAAGCAGTACTTATTACACACATACTTACTGTACATTCTTACAAATTGCTTGATATATGACCTACATAAGGTTCATTGGATACGTTAGCCTTCGTTAAGTCGGAAAACTGTCTGTGTTGCAACCGGTAATCTACACATAATGGTAAATAGTAAATACAAAATATCTTTTGAAAATGACGCAAGAAACAAACCCTACCAAGATTAACCATGCATGCATTGTTACCAAATAATAATACTTATAAGTACTATGATATTCATACACGCATGTAGAAAGTAAAGGTACCTACTGCAAATGCAACCTATATTTTTTAGACCTGCTGTGATGTGTAGGGTCTGTAGATAAGTCTTGGAGTAATATAGGGTAACTTTTATCACACTACTTTTAACTGTCATCATTATCCGCCGGAAAAATTTATACCACAGCTAGTGGGTACACAATAATGCGTAAGGCCTTCTAGCCACAGACTATTTATTAAAACTAAACAAACAATATGTGGTAATGTCCGCATTAGATCTCGTTTTATGTACACGGTTCGTAGTTGTCTTATTATAGAACGAATTGAAAATGATCGCGGTCCAGACCAGACTGAACGTCTTTAGATAGACTGAATGCGATTCATTTTTAGCTAGTTATATACTGAGGTACGTTTTGTTACAGCTGTGTTAGCCCTGGTAGCGCTAAACGCGCTCGCCATCACTGCCCTGCCACCATGCGTCTGCACGCGGAACCTGCGACCCGTCTGCGGCTCCGACGGGAATACGTACAGCAACGAATGCCTCCTCAACTGCGAGAACCACAAAACCGGTGGCCACATCACCATGGAAAAAGAAGGCTCTTGCTCTGGCTCCGACACCGTGCAGGTCGCACCACCGCCTTGCATTTGCACGGAGGAACTAGATTATGTCTGCGGAAGCGATGGCAAAACTTACAGCAATCCATGCCTACTTAACTGCGCTACTGCTAACAACCCGTCTCTGGGCGTTAAAAACCACGGAAGGTGCGATGATAGCGTTAAAGTAGCGAACCCAGAACCTGCGGCGCCAGCTTGCTTTTGTACTTATGAACACAACCCAACCTGCGGAAGCGATGGGGAGACTTACAGCAACCCTTGCCAACTTAACTGTGCTACCGCTAAGAACCCTTCCTTACGGGTACAACATGAAGGTAGCTGCGAACACGTTAACGTCGTCAACCCGGAACCCTCTGTACCGGCTTGCATTTGTACGCTAGACTACAAACCAGTCTGCGGAAGCGATGGGAAGACTTACAGCAACCGTTGCCAACTTAACTGTACTACCGCCAATAACCCTTCCCTGAGGGTACAACACGAAGGTAGCTGCGAACACGTTAACGTCGCCAACCCGGAACCACCTGTACCACCTTGCATTTGCACGGACGAATTGAGCGAAGTGTGTGGAAGCGATGGCGTTACATACGGTAACCCGTGCCAGCTTAACTGTGCTACTGCTCAGAACCCGTCTTTGAGTGTTCAGAAGCAAGGTAGATGCGAAAGTGAAGGCCATCCTCAGGGTTGTACGTGTCCGAGAGACTTGAAGCCTGTGTGCGGGTCTGATGGGGTTACATACAACAACATGTGCTTGCTGCGGTGTGCTGACAGCCATGCCAGCTTGGTGAGACTCGAACCTTGCGAGCCAAGGAAGTAATACGAAAGAAAACTTCGTATCTTTTTGTAAGTGCCATACCAGTGCATGAAACTCATTGCTCCAGAAGAATGTTAGACTGAGCTTATTTTGCAGTTCTCTCAAAAAATCTCTAGTGTCTTATGCTGATATTAAGCAAGAAAGGTTTCCCCTACATCAAGCAATGCTGTACAAGACTACACGCTCTTTAGAATAACATTACAGTTAGTACGTAAGGAATTATAAATTTAATTTTAAGTTAAAAAACAGTGTTTCGATTTTGTGATAATTGTATTTTGTCATTGGTTTAATTAAATATGTTTTTACGTAATTTTGTCTTTGAACATCTTAAAGCTCCAAGATTCAAATAAATGAAACCAGTTTATATATCAAAAATATTTCAATGGTATATTTAAACACTATCCTATAACGTTACTATAAATAGATATCACAATTCACAGATCCAGTTTTGCTAGCAGCTCATCATCTTCATCAACATCGAAAAAAGATTTTTCTAAAAACTCATCGTCTATATCACTAAAGAATCCGTTTGCAATGTTTGATGAACTATTTGTATCACCACTAGTTAAGGAATATCCATTTGCTCCTTTATTATTATCACTTTTTGATGCATTGTTACCGTTTATAGGGGAACAATTAGCTATGTTTTTACAACTTAAAGAATTATTATTGCTACTGCTTGATGTGTGCCCATTGGTATCCGTTTGTTTCTTATAATCTTTCCTTATATTTGTGCCTGGTATATAGTCGTTTTTGTTCTTGATCATTGGTGTTAAGTACTGTGATATGTGGTTTTTGCTTTCCTGAAATACAAGCAATTTTGGCATCTATTTCTTTCACTAAAAAGATTAATTTAGGATGACTTTCTGGAGTACAAGTTTCTTACCTGATGTTTCATTGTTGTGTCTTCGAATGTGTCTTTACTCAGGCCGACATTGTTTAGTACCTGAAAATAATTTGGAATTACAGTTATGTCGTACAAATACGATGGTCAAAAAATCACTGGTGGTGGGAATTTGGGGTAATTTTGGTTTGGGAGTTTGAGGTTATTTTAGTTTGGGAGTATGACGATGACGTTATTTTAGTTAGGGAATTGGAACTTATTTTGGTTTGGGAGTTTGGGGTTATTTGGTTTGGGAGTTGGAACTTATTTTGGTTTGGGAGTTTGGGGTTATTTGGTTTGGGAGTTGGAACTTATTTTGGTTTGGGAGTTTGGGGTTATTTTGGCTTGAGCAAGAGTTTGAGGTTATTTGGTTTCGGACTTGGGGGTTACAAATTGTTTTGATTTGGGAGTTTTGAGGTCTAAATTACCTAGGAGGTCTGGAAGCTTGGAGATATTTAGGGTTGAGAGTGAGAGCTCACATGAAGTTTGTCCTGCAGCATGGGCCACATGAGATCGTCCGCAGTGCCGCCAGCCAACAGGTACCGCACCCGCACGGCGCCGCGCTGCCCGATGCGGTGCGCGCGCGCCTCCGCTTGCGTCAGGATCTACGCGCAAGGGGAACTTACCTTAGAACACGTTATTTATTTTACATACAATGGGTTTGCATTTGAGTACCTACATCTCACCTGATGGTAAGTGACGATGAGGTCGAAGTCGCATGCTTATCCAGGAATAACCTATTTACTCTTGATTTGAAGTTGATTAAGGCTGAGTTGCATCAGCTTACTTTAACGCTAACTTTAACTGCTAACTGTTACCGTCCACGTTTCGCCAACGCGCGGGGCGGGCTAATGTCAAAATCAGACAGTATCTTTAACTGTGCAATGGTGCGACTCAGCCTTAATGTTTATTTACGTGAGTTTATCGTGTAAACTTTTATTCCTACTGATAGCATAACCGGACACCAGGAGTTTTGGCGGGAACGCGGAAAAGTTCACGACGTTGCATTGCATTATTTTTCAAAACTTTTGCTTTTTCAAGTGTTAATGTTTAAAATTGGTGGCGTTTTACGCATTAAGTGCTGAATTACGAGCATGAGTGAGGGCAAGTTATATAATGTGGTGAAACGTGATTTTTCGTGTTGCTTCCAAAACTCCATAGAAGCTTCTAGTAAAGTTGCCACCACTTTGCTGGAGCATGACTTAGACTAGACTGTGACTACCTGACTTAGACTGGACTATGACTAGAACATGACTGAGTGAAATATTTTATAACACGATGAAAATATAATACTTGACACTGGCTAAAAACACTATGTGTGGAGCCAAAATATAAGAGAAAAAAAACCGGACACCAATATTTTCACCTGCTTTTATCCACTTATCACTGTAACTAACCGAATAGTACAAGCGCGGCGTAAGAGAGTCTGGTAACAGAAGCCTGATGTAGCATGCCATCTCGTTCCTTCTCGGGCATTGTTCAGTTCCTGTGAATACACCTGTCTCACTCACCCCCGGGTTCCAGTGTAGCTCTGCGAACAGTACAAGTGCGGCGGCTGTGAGAGTGAGTCCGGAGTTGGCCGCCGTAGTGGACAGTACGGCGCAGCGGCACGATGACGTGTGCTGGAATTTGTCCACCAACTCCTGGAAAAACAAGACGTTTGAGGAAAAAGTGGATAAAAGTATAACTTTTCTTACTAAAATGGATAAATTTTTATATCCTGTACGTTCTAGCGGAATATAGCACTTTGCTGGTAGTTAAATATCAAGTCTGTATTTTGGGAATTTATCACAACACATGAGCGGCTATTGGCCAAATTCTCTGCTTCACCATTGGTTCGATGTAATACTTATTACTTCATCATCATCAGCCCGTAGATGGCCACTGCTGAACATAGGCCTCCCCCAGAGAGCGCCACTTTGAGCGGCTGCTCGCCTCCTGCATCCATCGGCTCCTCGCGGATTTCACCAGGTCGTCATCCACCTAGTGGGGGGCCGGCCTACGCTGCGTCTTCCAGTTCGTGGTCGCCACTCGAGAACCTTTCTTCCCCATCGGTTGTCAGTTCTACGAGCGATGTGGCCTGCCCATTGCCATTTCAACTTATTACTTATAGCTCTGCTATTAGTCTAGCTAGGGGTACCCTATGATGTAATGAAGATATTATACTGCCCATTTGCACTAAAGAATGCTCCTAAGTTAGCACATACCCCTTTATGGATGTACCTACCTACTACAAAGAATTTGGGTCCTATAGAGATGGACTTAGAGTTTTTGTATCCAGTTCATGCTAGATGGATGGCACTGTAACTGCAGATAAATAAAAAGTCCCTTTTGGCAAAATTAATACAAGGCGAACTTTTTTCATTTGATATATCTTATCACAGTACCTGAGCGGGAGCGGCTATTTGTCAAATTCCAAATTCCCTGCTCTACTATTGGCCCGTGGCAATACTTACAGCCCTGCTATTGGTCTGCGTGGATCCCACGATACAGATGTAATGTACGGCCGCCTCGTCCAACTCGTTGCAGATGGCATCGATGACGCAGCGATGGTGCGCGAACACCAGAAACTTTTCCGAATGTTCGCGGACTAACTCGCGGATGTACTTGCTAGAAAGAGAAAGAAGAAAGAAAAAGCATTTATTTAACACACACATTAAGAAAAATCATTCATGTAGGTACATATCTTATAGCTAAATACACGAATTAGAACATAAAAAAAAGCTTAAATAGTAGGAGAAATGAATGATGAATGAGAAATATTGATTTAAGGAAAGAAAATGAGAAATCATAGCCAATTATTAGAAAATATAGCCGGCCAAGTGCGAGTCAGATTTGCGCACGAAGGGTTCCTTACCATTATCTTTAAAAACGAGCAAAAAAATACGTTTGTTGTATTGGAGCCTCTTTAAATAAATATTTTGTTATTTGTTTTAGTATATGCTGTTATAGCGGCAACTGAAACACATCATTTGTGAAAATTTCAACTACCTATCTATCACAGTTCATGCCTGGTGACAGACGGACAGCAGAACCTTAGTAATACAGTGCGCTTTACCCTTTGGGTACGGAACCCTAAAGTACGGAACCCTAAAGTACCAAAGTAGTACCAAACAATTAGTGTAAAGCGGAACCTTAGTAATACAGTGCGCTTTACCCTTTGGGTACGGAACCCTAAAGTACCAAAGTAGTACCAAACAATTAGTGTAAAGCGGAACCTTAGTAATACAGTGCGCTTTACTCTTTGGGTACGGAACCCTAAAGTACCAAAGTAGTACCAAACAATTAGTGTAAAGCGGAACCTTAGTAATACAGTGCGCTTTACTCTTTGGGTACGGAACCCTAAAGTACCAAAGTAGTACCAAAAAATTAGTGTAAAGCGAAACCTTAGTAATACAGTGCGCTTTACTCTTTGGGTACGGAACCCTAAAGTACCAAAGTAGTACCAAAAAATTAGCGTAAAAACTTTTTAATTTTTTAATGTTGCAAAACAAAAGATGTTTGTTTCAGTGATATGTGTTATGACCTAAAATATTGTAAGTAAATTAAAAATAACACTGTATAATATAAACTACACTTAATAGTGATGAGTTATGGTACTAAAACATGGTCTTTTACTGTTGGCCTCATTAGTAAGCTCAAAGTCACACAACGAGCTATGGAGAGAGCTATGCTTGGTGTTTCCCTGCGAGATATGATCCACAATGAGGAGATCCGCAGGAGAACTAAAGTGACCGATGTAGCTCTTAGAATTAGGAAGTTGAAATGGCAATGGGCAGGCCACATCGCTCGTAGAACTGACAACCGATGGGGAAGAAAGGTTCTCGAGTGGCCACCACGAACCAAAAGACGCAGCGTAGGCCGGTTCCTAACTAAGTGGACCGGCGACCTGGTGAGAACCGTGGGGAGTCGATGAATGCAGGAAGTGAGCAGCCGCTCAAAGTGGCGCTCTATTTGGGAGGCCTATGTTCAGCAGTGGACGTTTCCAGGCTGTTAATAATGATGATGGATAATATAACATACCATATGGCGGGTATCTTGACTCTCGCCGACTCGCTAAAGTAAGTGATAAGCGCAGAATGCCGCTCGGAAGGTTTAGTTTGTTTATAGTTCTCGGCCGCTTGCGTCAGTCCCGATTCATCCTCTTTGCTGAACCGAAGGAGGGTTTGGTCAAGGAGGACCGTTTCTCTGGAATAAAAGATTTTACAGTCAACAGAATTGATTTTATTGTAGTTTGGACAATGACCAAGAGAGACCGAGAAAGACTAGAAGCGTTTGAGATGTGGCGCTGGAGGCGTATGGAAAGAATAAGCTGGACTGAAATGAAAAACAACATAGAAGTTTTAGATATGGCAGGAGAAAAAGAACGTTACTCAGTACCATAGAAGTCAGGAGGAAAGATGTTTGGCCACATGGTACGACATGACGAATTCATAAAAACCATCATGGACGGAAAACTAGAAAGCAAGAGAGGAAGGGGACGACCGAGAAGAACATTCGTGGATCAACTGAAGGAAAAGGCGGACGTCATGTAGTACCAAGAGCTAAAAAGGCTCGCAGAAAACCGTGTAGATTGGAAAGAACTCCTCATACAAGAGTGAAACTCTTAAATGAAGATGTGCAAGTAGCATTGTAGCTGGTACACTTACTGGGAAAATCAGACGTTATAACATGATCACACAGTCTAGTAATCTGATTACTAGACTGTGTGATGTCTCAGGATGACGTGCGCAGTGCAGTGTCACGCGGATCTTTATTGTTTTAAACAATAAAGTACCGCGTAACACTGCAAATGTTACGGGCGGCCGTGTCGCTTAACACCAGGTAAACTACTAGCTCGTCACTCATTTAAAAAACTCTTGTCTTTACCTGGTCTTCTCCTCCAGTTTAGTGAGCACCTGTTCCTTGGTGCGACGGATGAGGAACCTCCTCTGAAGGATCGTCTGCAGCTCGGTCAAGTTGGACTGTCCGGACATGTCCCAACCGAAGTTGGTCTGTTTGCCGTCGCAGTACCGCTTGCCTGTACATACATACGAAAAGCTCGTCAAATCATTCATTTTCATAAAAAATAAATACATCTATTTTGTAGAGTTATTCAAATTCTAGGGATATATAAGCTTCCCTAAAAGATTGCCAGAATTGCGTACAAATAATGTTCTACACTACTTTTGGTAATCATTTTTTATTCAGATAGAAAGAATCAAAGACCCAAAAGACGCGTCAGAGTCTCTTCAAAAGGGGCTAGACCAAATAGAGCAGTGGCTGAAAAAGTGGAGAATTAAAGCCAGTGGCTCCAAATCCACACATGCTACATTCGCCCTTCGCAAAGGAGACTGCCCACCCGTCAAATTGGGAGCAAACACACTACCACACAGTGAGTCTGTCAGATATCTGGGAATGCACCTGGACCGTATACTGACCTGGCGAACACATCTACCGAAAAAAAGAGACGAATTAAACATTCGATACCGAAACCTCCTGTGGTTGATAGGTAGAAATTCAGTCTTAAGTACAGACAACAAGCTACTGTGCTACAAGGTCATACTAAAGCCCATCTGGTGTTATGGCATTCAACTATGGGGATCTACCTGCAAATCAAATACCTCAATCATACAAAGAGAACAGAATAACATTCTGAGAAACATATCAAATGCTCCATGGTTCCTAATGACTACCGAGTTGCATAGCGAACTGGAAATGAATACAGTCACCGACGAGATAAGGATACACTCATCAAAATACAAAGAGCGGCTTAATGCGCATCCAAATCCCTTGGCGACACAGCTTGCAACCATCACCTACCCAGAGGCTGCGCAGATAACACATCATGGAATTGGACGGAAATGATTTATAAAGAATAGGATATGTGATCACTGGACCACCTTTCTTAAACGCCAAACCACCTACAAAAATCCTGCTCATAGTCCGAAGACTGATCGCAGATATTAATAGAACAAAAAAAAAGATAGAAAGTTAAAGTTAAAGTTAAAGATAGATTGTTTAATAGAATATACAATGGTAACTCTATTGCAAACTACAAGTGCCTAAGCTCAGAAATGTGGGAGGTGTTTAATTGCTAATCGTTTATAGGTACCCCATCAGTGCTAATGGGATTCCCCGGTGGATTAGCGTAATTCCACCCAAGACATTAGCGCAATCCCCCCCATTTCATTAGCGTAATACCACCCGTTACGCTAAGTAATTCTCCCCCTTTTTATTAGCGTAATCCCACCCATTTCATTAGCTTAATCCCTTCCTTAGCCAACCATCACATTACCGTTATACCACGTACCATACTCCGTGAAGGAAGGCATGAGGCCGGGCCCTATGAGCGCGAGCTGCGTGTAAAGCTCCGCCGGGCGGGAGAGGGCGGGCGTGCCGGACAGTAGGACGGCGCGGCTACAGCGGCGGGTGATGCTGGATAACGCTATTGTACACTGCGCCTTGTGGGACTTTAGGTAGTGGGACTCGTCCTTGAGGGTAGAACAGAATGTGAAGTGAATAAGTCAAAAATATGATCATTTATGTATATTTGAATAACACAGTCATATCACCTGTATAATTAATGTTTACGGTTCCATTCCATACCTAAAGGGTAAAACGAACCCTATAACTAAGGCTTTTTTTTTATGAGATTGAATGACGTGACGAGCTGGTCGTTCACCGGATGTTAAGCAATACGGCCGCCCATAACAGTTGCAGTGTGACTCGGAATTTTAAAATAATAAAGTTTCGCGTGACACTGCACTGCGCACGCCATCCTGAGACATCACACAGTCTAGTAATCAGATTACTACACTGTGTTATTAGGTCATAAAGTCTCTTTTGCCCAGTAATATCACTAGCAACAATGCCCTTCAAACCGGAACACAGTAGTGCTTGCACACTACTGCTTGGCGGCAGAATAACTGGCAAAGCGGTGGTACCTACCTAGACGAACTTTGCAGAAAAGTCCTGCCACCTAGGCCTGTCTGTCTGTCACCAGGCTGTATCTCATGAACCGTGACAGTCAGATAATTGAAATTTTCACAGATGATGTATTTCTGTTGCCGCTACGACAACAAACACTAAAAAAAATAATAAAATAAATATTTAAGGGAGCTCCAATACAAAAAACGTGATTTTTTGCTCGTTTTTTAGTTAATGGTACAGAACCCTTCGTACGCGAGTCCGACTCGCACCTGGCCGGTTATTATTAATGTAATGGGATTTTTACCCGCATCGTTCCTCCCTAAGCATTTGCAGTGCACAAATAAAAAATACTTACAATAATAACAAATCCGAAGTTCTTACTCTTGAGCAGTTCCGTATGCATTGATGTTATTTTATAGCTGACTATCACAACTTCAGTCTGGAAAAAATTAAAGAAAAAATCTGAGTAAGGCTATTAAAAAAAATCCAAAAAATATTAATTTTTTTTATAACTTCGTGGGGCCGCAATCTCACTTGATGGAAAGTGACGATGCGGTCTACAATGGTACATGCTTGCCTAGAACATACCTATGCACTCGCGACTTGAAGAGCTTCAGATTGTACATTAGGGAACAAAGTCGCTGGTAATGTGGTGCATTCTTGATTTGATTTTAGACATTGTGCAATATGCATATGTAAGCTGCGTTGTACTGCCACATAATTTTTTAAGTTACACCCAGGTTAACTGGAAGATAATGCGCTCTAGCATTAAGTTCGCCTATGTACCTACATTTTTTTTGATTGTGCAATAAAGCATTTTCTATCTATCTATCTATCTATCTATTCTTTCGCTGCTCGAATTATAAATGTCGAATCGAACCGCTTTGTACGAATGGACGAAATATCAAACATAAATGGATGGCGTGTACCTTTAAGTCTTGATTTGAGCTGAAAATTGGTACCTATTACCTGTGCTATGTTGTCAGTGAGCCAGTCAACATACAAACGCATCTTTGATATTATTACATAACAAGTATTTAGGCAGTTAGTTACGCTTTTCAGGATTTTTTATTTTTAGGCAAAACGCTTTTAGGACATTATGCCATTGGCTAAATTATTGCAAGGTAGATGATGGGATTTGTTTGTAGGCAGGGTTATTAAGGACAAAGCTCTTCAATAAGAAACATAAACATAGATAATATAGCTTACCTGTTTATCAGCGACCAGTAAGGCATCTTTACTGCTGGATAACGTGACTATGTTCATCAACGGCACGGATGGCAGCAACTCATGGATTTTGCTCTGCCATGTTTCTCTGTGCGACGTTTATTTATTTGATGCCAACATATTATAACATCACAAATCAACAGCCTGAAGATAGCTACTGCTGAACATAGGCCTTCCCTTTAAAACAACACTGGACACTTATCTTAGGGGAATTAGCAATTTGTATATATGAGCATTCTTGTTTATTGGTGTTCAATAAAGTATTATTGTATTGTATTGTATTGTATCATTTCCATGCTTGGAAGAAAGCTTGGTGATCGTAGATTTTAATGTACCGAGGAGAATACCACTGCTCATTCCCTGGATATTCCCTTACCCAGCTCTTACATACGTCTATCTCTCTAACATTGTTTCTTTTTTTTTATAAGAATGAATGACGTGACCTGATCTTAATCAACATGGCTGCCCATAAGATAAAAAATTACAATGAAATAGTTGAGTACCTCTAAATATAATCATACCTCATGGAAGATGTAGTGACAATCAGAAGAGGCCAGTTGTGCCGGTAATAGCTGGCTACAGCCAGTGCTTGGAAAGTCTTGCCGAGCCCCATGTCATCGGCGATCATGCATCGCCCACTTCTGGCTATGGCAAACCTGTAATCATTAAATTGTTAGATAGATAGATAGATAGAAAATGCTTCAACAAAAATGTAGGTACATAGGGTTCCAGTGAAATGTTATTGGAATATCGGGCTGTGGCATAGAGACGTTTGGGTTTGGTTTTCGTGACATGGGGGTACTTAAATATCGCCATTTTTAATCCAATATGGCGGAAGTTACAAAATGGCGATAGGCAATTTATAATTTCTGTAGTAACCCTTATGGTATCCTATCAAAAAGTGATTGATGTGACGTCATTCTATATCTAATATAGGGTAATTAAATAAATAAATAAATATGTGTGGACATTTCACACAGCGCCATCTAGCCCCAAACTAAGCATAGCTTGTACTATGGGAACCAGATAACGGATACAATACTTATATACTTTTTTTTGTTTGTAAATACATACATAGAATACAATATAACACCCCAATTAAAATAATAATAACAAAAGCTTTGAAATATATATTTTACAGATTTATCATCATCACTGCTCACTCTAGCCCACGTCTCTGTCGTCGCCGCTTGAGACATCTTGGGCAAATGGGATCAACTAAAATAAGGGCCTTATTTTTTTTTTTAAAAGTATGTCATGGGAGTTAATAGCCAAGTCCGATACCCAAGTATTTTTATGGAAGTAGAACAAAAATGGTGTGACACATACCTAACTCCATCTTCTTGAAATGGCATCAACTTGTGTCTTAGAGTTGCTTCTATCGGGCTTAAATCTACATTATTTGGATCCTTGATGTTTTCCCTCAGGATCTGTAATTGTTGTTATTTTTACTGTTTGCAAAGTCAAGCTAACATGATATGAACGAACGGTGGTATTGGCCCTAAATGTAGTTTAGGATTTCTCATATCAAAAATTATATCTCACTTTTAGTACATAAGGTGGAAGGGGCCCCAGGACAACATGCGGGGCCAATGAAGCCACCTTCGACATCAATGTTTCATAATCATCAATTGAGAAGTTCCATAGCTTTGATTGGGGATCTGAAAGTATAACATTTATCATTAATACTAATCTATATTTTTCAACAATTACTAAATAGTAACATTATCAATAACCAATTACACAGCTACTATGACTATTGACCACTGACTGAAAATCTTTAGGACTGCTTATTAACTAAGCAGTTTTGGTGGACATGCAACCATAGCTCAGTTGGGAGAGTGTATATTGCAGTGATTTGCAAGGTACAAGTTCAAATCCCGCTGGTTGTTAAAAGTTTTGAAGAATTTAATATCCTTATACCTTATTTGTGTGGACGCTTTAAATCTATTCCAAAAAGTTACTTGTTTATTTGACTTGCTGATCTGATTAGTTTACATAGTTCTAAAAAGGTTCTGGTATTTGTAAATTATATGTTAAGCTGCAGGCCCCTCTAGCATATTATATCATAAATGTACTAACCATAATTCTTGGAAGGAACTGTCTTGAAAATATTGATAAGTGGGTTACAGAATTCTGAAGGGTTGACTTCAAATCTGTTCTCAGATATTAGATACACAGACCCACTGACTACTTTAGATACAGGAATGTAGTTCCCATCTTTGTGACCGTTGGCAGTGTTACTGGGTCGCTTTGCATAAGGATGGAAGCTCTTCTGTGCATTATTAGCAGGTTTTACAGGTCCACTCTGAGATGGACCCGTGGAAGAAAAACTCGGCTGATTTCCATTGAATTTACTGGCCGAACCAAACTGTGGGGTATGGTTTTCACTGCCTATTTTACTTTGGCGCTTCTGTAGGGCCGCGAGACGTTTTTTCTCTATTTCTTCTTTACTGCACGACATTATTAAGCATCGAGCACTGAAGACACAGACCTTATACTGGAGAGCAGAGTGAGAGTACGTCTCCACCTACTCCAATCTATGAAATGAATTTATTTCGGGAACTCTCTGGTCTGTGGAGCATACATATGATTATATTGAAATATAGAAACACTGAAATAAAATAAGTCATCAAGTTGGCTTTAAAATACTACGCAAAAAATGAGAAAGCTGCCTTTTTCTTCACTGTGCAATGAAAATAAAAATAAAACACACGAACACGAACAGGAAAAAACAGCTGATTTTCTGTTGTCAAATTTTGGTCAAATTGATTTGACACACACCCCCTATTCGGTGATAGCGATTAACGCTGTAATCGCTATCACCGCTCACAACACTCACGTTGATTATTCAGCGTTCTGATTCAGATATTGCGCTCATGACTTTGAGTGTCAATGACTCTGAACAACCAATCACGGACGGCGATATCGCAAGATGGCGTCGGTCGTGACGTTTACAAGAGATTTCGTTGTCGCACTCACGGCCATTCGGTACGCGTTTTTAACGCGTTAATATCGATATTATCGATTTTAGCGTGTCTCGGAATACGGCCGATTGACCATGGAGACCACGGACCACAGAGAACTTAAACTTTAACTCTGGGTTAATATAAAGAAACGTGCACTGAGGTAGTTTTAAATAGGTATAATTAAGTAAATGGAAATATAATATTAATAGAGATCTGAAAGGTACATTAGTCAAACGCTAAGTCTGTCACTTCACAAGTATCATCAGCCATAGAGAGAGATCTTGTAAGTAGGTCTTATCGTAAGACATAGGTACTTCACATCCACGGAAATTTTCAAGAATTTTGAGATAAATTCTTCAGTCCCATTCTGGAACTCAAGTCTTGCAGTCTAGGGCCGTACAGCGGTTTCGTAAGCATGTCGGCTAACTGCAGCTCCGAAGAAACTGGCTTGACATTTAAGTCTCCGTTATCAACACATTCTCTGACGAAGAAATGCTTCAGTTTAATGTGTTTGGTGCGCTTATGATATTCATATTTCGGATTGTGTGCAAGTTTAACAGCTGATTCATTGTCCAGATGCAGCAATGGTTTTTCTGTTTTAATCAGGTTGTTAAGCAGGCGATTTAACCAGATAATCTCTTGCGCACATTCGCTAGCTGCTATGATCTCCGCTTCAGTTGAAGATATGGAGACAGTCGTTTGCTTTTCTTGAGGTTGGGAGGAAGCACAGAATACTAATTGTTTTATGGTTTTTATATACGTTTATTTATCACTTTAACACTTTATGAAGTAATTACATTTTATGGGTTTTTATTTTATATTTTAATTTTACACAGTCATCTTGCTTTTTTCTCTCTACGCAGTGAGGCAATGTTGCCAACTTCTCAGACTACAATATTACTTATTAATTTGCACAGACTAACTACATTTTTACGATTCAATTACAGACTACAAATATTAACACCTTCTCCTATTTTTTAAATTTAGAAATTACAATTTTAAAAATATTTTTAGTTTTACAAATTTATGGTCACATTAGTCTTAGTTATGAAAGTCTTCTCAAATCAAAGTCATTACAAGTTTCACGAAATTTTACAAGTCATCCTGTTTGAAGTATCTACCCTACTCTAATCTAATGAGTAGTACCATCTGCATATCTGTATATAAATTACATACATATTTATTTTCCTAATTCTAAAGTATATTGGCTAATTAATGAATTATAGATAGTTACTAACTTCTTAACTTAATTTCTATGAAAATATATATATATATTATTATGTTATTTATTTATTTGCCTCTGTTTTTGTATGTTTTATAATTATTATAATATACTATAATCTCTTAAATACATCTTATTCTAAATTAAATCTAGTTTTAACTTAAGTTTAGTATTACTTTCTTCTTATGTTTAATTTTATTATACTAGCTAACTAATGTAATAACTGTTTACAGTGTATTTCAAATTTTATCTTTCCTAGCGGTTTAGTAAGAATATCCGCTACCTGTTGTTCTGTAGGACAATATTTTACAGTAATATTTCCTTTTACAAAATGTTCATGTATGAAATAATATCTTACATCAATGTGTTTTGACCTTTTATTAAATGAGCCTGTTTTAATTAATTGAATTGAACTCTGATTATCTATATTTAAAGTTATTTTAATTTTACAATCAATCAACTCAGTAATTAATGATTTTAGGTATAATGATTCTTTACAGCAATCTGCAGCAGCAATGTATTCGGCTTCTGTTGAAGACAGGGAAACAATAGGTTGACGCTTTGAACACCATGATATTGGTCCATCAGATAACATTATTACAAAACCTGTTGTACTGCGCCTGGTTGTTACATCATTTGCATAGTCAGAATCACAATAGGCATTTAACATTGATATATTTCCTCCTTTTACATATTTTATTCCTTTATTTTTAGTTCCTACTAAATATTTTAAAATCTTTTTCACTGAAATTACATCTGTTTTACTTGGGTTTTCTATTTTTCTACTAGCTTCATTTACTGCTTGCGCTATATCTGGTCTAGTTCTAGTTGATAAGTATAACAATGCTCCTACACATTCTCTATAGGGAAAGTTTGTTTGTACATTCATGGCCGTCTCAATCTTTTTATCAATATTACAAGGTATATTGGTGGGTTTAGCATCAATCATGTTAAAATTTCTTAGCAAGTTTTCGGTATAAGTTTCCTGTTTTAATGTAATACCTGTATTATCTTTACGTATTTCTATTCCGACAAAGCTTTTAGGATCTTTATAGGTTTTTATTTCAAATTCTTTTTCTAAGCAACTAAGAGTGCTATCGAGTTCATGTTGATTTAGTGCGATAGCAAGTCCATCATCTACATATACTGCTAATATTATACTTTTACTTACATTTGTGAAAACACAACGATCAGTTTTAGTTGGAAATAGTCCTAGTTTTAACATGGTTTGTGTAAATGTTTTATTCCATGTAACTGGAGCTTGTTTGAGTCCATATAGGGCTTTATTCAATTTACAAATTTTGTTTGAATGTTTTTCATAACCAGGAATATTCATATAAATATCACGATCATCTAACTCACCATATAAAAATGCTGTTTTTACATCAAAAGTTACAATTTTACAGTCATTAGATGCAGCAATAGCAAATAAAGATTTAAGTGCTGATTGACTTACCACTGGACTGTAGATCTCGTTATAGTCTATACCTTTTTGTTCAAATCCTCTCACGACAAGTCGTGCTTTATATGTACCATCTTCTTTCACACGAAATACCCATTTATTTGACAGTATTTTCTTACCTTCCGCTTCTTTTTTATCTACTAACTTCCATGTATTATTTTTATGTAGTGATTCTTTTTCTGAATTTATTGCCTTCTCCCAATTTTGCTTCTCTGTACCTGTTGTAGCTTCATTGTATGTTAGTAGTATATAATCTTTTAGTTTGTCTGGTAATTTTCTTGCTCTTTCACTTCTTCTTTGTGTTTGTTCTGCATTTGTTATGTCATTCTCCGTTGTTTGCTGGTAATCTATTTCATCATTCTGTATATTCTGTTCTATTCTTCTGCTTTCTTCTTCTTCTTCACAATCTAAAAATTCTATCTCCTGTTCTTGTCCTTGGTTTATATTATTTTCTTCTTCATTATTTATTATCTCTTCTTCTGTTATTTTTATTTCATCTTCTATGTCTTCCACAAGTTTTATTTTATTATTTTGTTTTATTTTATCTTCTGTGTTATTTTCTGTTTTATTATTTAGCATCACTATATCTCTATGTATTTCTACTCTCCTTGTGTCTGAATTCCAAAGTCTGTATCCATTATTTGCATAACCAATCATGGTTAGCTTTTTACTTCTTGAATCTAGTTTTCTTATTGGTCCCAATTGTTTAGCATAAACATTGCTTCCAAATACTTGTATATTCGACAGGTCTGGTCTCCTTTTATTCCACATTTCATAGGGGGTTTTATCATGAATAGCTTGACTAGGCAACCTGTTAATTAAGTAGGTAGCACAGTAAACAGCTTCTCCCCACATCTCATCTTTCATTTCTGAGTCGAATAAAATTGCTCGCACCTTTTCAAGTATTGTACGGTTCAACCGTTCTGCTTTTCCGTTGAGTTGAGGTGTGTATGGAATAGTATAGTCTAATTTTATCCCTTTATTTGCACACCAGGTTTTAAATTCTGTACTTCTATATTCTCCTCCGTTATCACACCGTATCCAAGAAACCTTTTCATTTTTCTCTCTCTCTGCTTCTTCTATGAAATTCTTTAATATTTGTGGTACTTCATTTTTATTTTTAATCAGGCATGTTTTAGTAAAGTGACTATAGTCATCCATTATTGTCAAAAAATAACGGTTTCCATCATGTGTTGTTGTATCGAATGGTCCACAGATGTCTGTATGTAATATTTCTAAAATTCTTTCTGCTCTTTTTCTTTCAGTACTGAATGGTAGTCTACACTGTTTAGCTTTAATACATATTTCACATTGTTCTTCTATTTTTCCTTTTCCTTCTATTTTTATGCCATCAGCCATTTTCGGTAATATTTCCAAAACTTCACGGCCGGGATGTCCAAGTCGTTTGTGCCATTCTAGGGTCGTGCCCTTCTCCTTGGCCAAATAGCTAAACAAGTGCTCTTCTGAAGTGTCTTTATTTATATTAATGTAGTACAATCCATTTTCTTTTTGTCCTTTTAATATTAATTGTCCATTTTTATATATTTTAACACATTCTTGTGTAAATAAGACAGATCCATTGTTGTTTGTGACAGCATTTACTGATAATAAGTTTTGACTTAAGTCCGGAACATAAAGAGTCTGATTTAGTGTACAGTTTGCTCCTGTAATACTACCGCTTCCTTGTGATATTATTGTGTCGCTGTTTGCTATGGATATTTGTGACTTATTCTCCTGGTAGTTAGATATATTTTTAATATTATTTGTCATGTGTGATGTACAGCCGGAGTCAACAACTAGTTTTATTGTATTTTTAATATTATTCGTTGTTGATGTATATAATGCTGTATTTTTAGTTTCTTTTTTATTATTTTTATTTCTAAAATAGCAACTTTCTTCGCTGTGATTTGTCTTCTTGCATATAGTACATTGTTTGTTATAGGTTTTATTTTTGAACCTGCATTCTTTTTCTGTGTGGTTATTGTTCTTGCATATGTTGCAAATTTTACACTGAGACTGGAGGTGTCCCACTTTGTTGCATTTGTAACATCTTAGTTTGTTCACAGCTTTGTAGGTAATGTTTTGCACTTCATAACATTTTGTCGATTCATTTCGAGTTTCCTCTAATAATAGACGGTTAGTCAGGTTTGTTAAGTCTTTCTCATTGTTTGGCGTTGATTCCCATGCCGTAGTGAAGAATCTGTAGCTTTCAGGCAAGCATGTTAATATTTTTGATATGATTAAGTCATCTTCAATTTTATGTCCAAGATTGTTCAGTCTCAAAGCCAAATTTTCTATGTTGGTTACTAATTGGTTTATAGTTTGCGTTTTCTCATATTTGTAGTTGAAAAACTCTTGTAATAAATTGGATTTGTTTCTTGTTTCAGAGCCTTCAAATATGTTGCACAATTTTTCAAACATTTCACTGGCCGTTTTGCAGTTCATAATATGACATTTCAACTTTCTGTCTATTGTACTGATTATTAACTTTTGAGCTCTGGCATCTTTGATTTCATCTTTGCTTGATCTTGTTTCTGCACTTCCGGTATCAAGATTTATAACCTCGTTCAGCCCATGCGCTTTCATGTATATCGATATCTCGAACTTCCATAGGTGAAAAGTTTCGGCGTTTGATAACTTTTCTATGTTGTTTTCGTTGTTGTTAGACATTGTTTTATTTTATTTTAGCACTGGTTAGATTTTACGTCTTAGAAAGTTTTATTGTTAGGTTATTATTCCAACCTCGTTTTTTTAGCACTTTTAGCACTTTATTTTTTTGCGTTTCTGGTTCCCATAACCTCTTGAGGTTGGGAGGAAGCACAGAATACTAATTGTTTTATGGTTTTTATATA
The DNA here is from genome assembly GCA_963580505.1 of Ennomos erosarius. Classification (NCBI taxonomy): domain Eukaryota; kingdom Metazoa; phylum Arthropoda; class Insecta; order Lepidoptera; family Geometridae; genus Ennomos; species Ennomos erosarius. The sequence continues at coordinate 11,316,268 of OY756987.1, forward strand.
CGTTTATTTATCACTTTAACACTTTATGAAGTAATTACATTTTATGGGTTTTTATTTTATATTTTAATTTTACACAGTCATCTTGCTTTTTTCTCTCTACGCAGTGAGGCAATGTTGCCAACTTCTCAGACTACAATATTACTTATTAATTTGCACAGACTAACTACATTTTTACGATTCAATTACAGACTACAAATATTAACAGCTTTTGGCTTCTCCAACTAATAGCAGCTCCAGAGAACAAACACACAATTCCAGATGTCGATCTTCCTGAGTCCTGGTCTCCTGCATGATCTGCGTCGCTGTAACATATTAAGTATGGCGGCGACTTTTTCACAAAGGTCAGACCGTTCTGCTGGGTTCCCTTTAAATAACGGAAGATGCGTTTTACTAGCATGACATCTTTCTTAGTAGGTGCTCCAAGGTTTCGCGATGCTACACCTACAGCATAGGAAATATCAGGCCTTGTGCCTACTGATAAATATGCTAAAGCACCCACAGCTTGTCGATAGGGAAAGTTTTCATATGCGTTCTCTTCCTCTCCCATATCATTTTCTTTTATCATGGGCGTTGGTGCCGATTTACAATTGGACATTTTATATTTTTCCAAAACTTTCTTTGTATAAGCCTGTTGACATAACGTAATGCTCTTGTCTTTGCGCACGTTTATTTCCATTCCGAGAAAGTACGATGCAGGTTTAGTGGTAATTTTAAATCGAGATTGTAACTCTTTGATAAATTCATCACCTGCGCGAGTTGTATTGTACGCTACAAGTCCGTCATCTACGTACAGACCAATGAAAACTTTGGATTGCCCTCTGACTCGAACATATAGGCATGGATCTGCTTCGCTCTGTTGGAAGTCAGACTTTTCCAAGAATTCGGCAATGCAAGCATTCCAACAAAGTGGCGCTTGTTTCAGTCCATAGAGGCTGCGTTTCAGTTTGCAGACTCGTTTCGTGCCGTCCTGAAAACCATCAGGTTGTTTCATAAATATTTCTTCCTTTACGGTACCATTTAAGAAAGCAGTTGACACGTCAAATTGGCGCAGCTGCAGGTTCTCGCGAGCAGCTATGGCGAGCAGTGTTCGAACCGTACTCAGACGTACTACTGGACTGAACGTTTTGTCGTAATCTACTCCAGGTTGCTGAGAATAGCCTTTAATAACCATCCTGGCTTTATACCTCTCGACGGAACCATCAGGGTTCATTTTTACCTTAAAGACCCATTTGCAGGATAAGGCTCTTCGTCCTTTGGGTAAATCCACTAGATCCCAGGTATGATTTTCTTTTAATGCAGTTATTTCATTGTGCATGGCTTCTTGCCATTTATGTTTATCTGGAGAATCAACCGCTTCTTTAAAGGTCACAGGCTCTTTTGGCTTATGAAGGTTCTCAATTTCTTCAGCTGCTGCCAAAATAAAATCATCGTAACGCTTAGGTGCTGTGATATCAGACCTGTCCCTTAAAGACCTTGTTTCGACGGGTACGACTGTTTCATCAGCGCTATTTACAGAATCGTCATCTTCAACGAAAGAGCCGGAAAGAGATTCGTAGTCACTTTCATTATTTAGCCTTGGTTCCATTTGTTGATTTATTATTCTGTCGTTTGATGTCTGTGGCAACGTTTCGTCGTCAGTGTCAGTGTCAGGTTGTTGTTCTCTTTGGTTGTTATTGTTAAATGTAATAACTACTTGGTTGTGTTTTGAAGTTTGCATAGGTTGTTCGTGTAGAACCTCTTCGGTGTTAAACATTTTGGAGAGTTCGTTATTGTTCTGTTCATCGTAGAACATTGTCTTCATAACTCTTATATCTTTCGAAATCGTAATGCTGTTTTTCGATGGTAAAAAGATTCTAAAAGCTTTAGACGTTTCAGAATAACCTGCAAACATTCCAGGAATTGCCTTTGGTGCAAATTTATGACCGTTTTTCCCTTTTATTAAAACGTAGGTCTTGCACCCGAATACGTACAGATGATTTATACATGGCTTTCTGCCAACCCACCGTTCAAATGGCGTTTGGTTCTGAATGGCGTTGTTTATACTCCTGTTTGATAGGTAGTTCGCAGTAAAAATTGCTTCGCCCCAGAATTTTAATGGTGCCTTTGCGTCAATCATCATTGCTCTCGCTTTCTCCACGAGGGTACGGTTCTTGCGTTCAGCAACTCCGTTTTGATTCGGGGTATAAGGTGCGGTTAGCCTTCGTTGTATACCGCATCGTTTCAAATAAGCGTCAAACTCCTTGTTCACGTACTCTGTGCCGTTATCTGACTGTAAGAACTTGATATTGTTACCTGTGTGCGTCTCCGCTATTTCCTTGAACTCTTTGAATTTGTCTAAGACTTCGTGTTTGTTTTTAATCATGAATACTCGACAGTATCGACTATAGTCATCAATAAATGTGACGAAGTACTTGTTTCCGCCTACTGTGGGTGTTCTGATAGGTCCACATACGTCACTATGAACGATTTCTAGGCGTTCTGTTGTTCGTTGAGTTGTTTTCTCACGGGGAGCAGGTACTCGATGAAGTTTTGCTTGTATGCAGGTTTCACATTCTGGCAAAGTGTCAGATGCATCAAAGTTTAGTCCAATTAGGTTCTCGTTTTTCAGTGCTAATTTCAGATCTTTGGCGTTCATGTGACCAAGTTTTCTGTGCCAGTCGTAGATGTTTGATGAGTGCCCCTTTTTAGTGGTGGTTGGAGTCGTATCATCGTTATCATTGGCCAGGTTGTTACGCTCGTGTTTAGGTTTGATATAGTAAAGACCATCTTCGTGCTTATGTGCCGTGAGAGTTATTCCAGCTTTTGGATTGTTGACCGTCGCTTTATCTTTGGTAAACAGAACAGAGCAGCCAGCATCTGTCATCTTGCCGACGGACATCAAATTAATGGCCAGACTAGGTACGTACAGTGTGTCTCGTAGATGTGTCAGTGCAGTGCCATCACCATTTTTTGTTGTAAATGAGACTGTACCTGTTCCTTTAATCTCTGCCGTATGTTCTTCTGTCGCGAAGTTCAGTTTTCTGGATGTACTCTTTATGGTCTTAAATAAATTTTGTTGATATGTCATATGAGACGTGCAGCCGCTGTCTAAGACCCATTTGTTGTCAACAAGAGTCTTGTTTTGTGTGAGGAGACAATGCGTAGCAAAATGATTTTTGGATGAATTTGAATTCTTTTTACTGTTGCTAGGCTTGTCTTTGTTCTTCCTCCAGCAGTCTGTGCATACCTTATGATTTTTGCGTTTAAAGATGTTACCTCTTTGTTTGCATATCTTACATGCTGCGTACAAAGCCTCTTCAGGCAATGAGGTTTCAGGTTCGATTTTCAAAAGGTTCTGGCTATGTCGTGCTTCAGATTCTTCAATAATTTTAATTTTAAGCTCATCTGGCTTTGGAAGAGTATCTCGTGACTCAATAGCGACCCTGAAGTTATCGTATTCTGCTGATAGACTGTATAGCATCATTATCGTTAGCAGATCCTCGTTGATTTGTACGTCCATGTCTGCCAGCTTATCCACAGTGTCCATAAACTTATCTAGGTGACTCCGTACATCTTGTCCATCTAGTCTAGTTAATATGAGCTGCTTAAGTAGAGACGCCTTTCGTGCAGGTCCCTTACTGGCGTATGTTTCTTTCAGCTTATCCCATAGTGCCTTTGCAGTAGTGCAGTTTTTAATTTGTTTGAGCTCAGAAGGAGCGATTATTAATATAAGTTCAGACCTTGCCTGTCTGTCTCCTTCTTTGTCAGCCGCAGTATCAGCGTTCGGGGGAGCCTCGATATATTTCCATAGTTTTTGCTTAATTAAAATAGCCTCAGCCTGTATCACCCAAGTATCGTAATTTTCTCTCGTAAGAGGGTCGATTCTCGAACTCGACATTTTCAATCGCTAATGGGTTTTACATATTTCTCGTAATTTTTCGTCTCTGCTACCATATAAAGAAACGTGCACTGAGGTAGTTTTAAATAGGTATAATTAAGTAAATGGAAATATAATATTAATAGAGATCTGAAAGGTACATTAGTCAAACGCTAAGTCTGTCACTTCACAAGTATCATCAGCCATAGAGAGAGATCTTGTAAGTAGGTCTTATCGTAAGACATAGGTACTTCACAGTTAATGGCCTTTGTGGAGAGGTGACCACAATTTTGCCAATGTCACGTGGACTAAGATAGAACATCAAACGAAGATTGTTCAATGTTCAGTGAGAAATGGCACATCTTCTTCTTCTCGTGTAGGCAAGTGGTCAGCCCTGGTGTCAGAATTTTTAGGCCGCCCGAAGGCTTCTGACTCGGCTTAACGTGCCCTCCGAAGCACGGTAGCGCTCAGTTCTTAATACGAACTTTTTGCTGTAGCGGTCACCCATCATAGTAGTGACCGCAGCGAACGTTGCTTAACTATACCGATCGATTAGGAACGGCTAGTCGTGCTTGTAGATAATGAATATCTGAAACCTATGACCATTCAATGTTGATGACTGTGACTGAAACATACTGAAACGGCCTTAGTACAAGATTGGATTCTGACGAAAGAATGTTTTTTTATACGAAAGACTAGGCGGTATTATGGTCTCACGACTTAAGCCTGCCCAAAAGGCCGAACCCAAAAAAAAAAAACAACTTTGACACTTTGACTTCCCCGTCCACTAGAAGTACTCTAAGTACTTTTTTAGAGTCCCAAGCCAAAAAAAAATTAACTAGTAGATTTTTTTCTCTAATCTGTGAAATAAACATAAAATTGCGTAGCTCTTTGGTATATGTCAGGTTATAGGAGGTTTTGGCGGGAACGCGGTAAAGTTCAAGTCGTTGCATTGTATTATTTCTCAAAATATGTGCTTTTTCCAGTGTTAATGTTTAAAATTGGTGGCGTTTTACGCATTAAGTGCTGAATTACGAGCATAAGTGTAGGCAAGTGATATAATGTGGTGAAACGTGGTTTTTCGTGTTGCTTCCAAAATTCCGTAGAAGCTTCTTGTAAAGTTGCCACCACTTTACTGGTGGAGCATGACTTAGACTGGACTATGAATTAGACTTGACTTAACGTGAAATATTCATAACACTGAAAAATTATAATACTTGACACTGGCTAAATACACTATGTGTGGAGCCAACATATAAGACGAAAAAATGTCAGGTTATATTCTCTGCTATTTTGTTGTGAAGTTGTTGTGAAATGGAACGTTTTTTTTGGACTTTGACATTTCCGCGGCTCAAAACAGCTGACGGGTTTTTAAATTGTATTGGAAGTAGACCAACTTGTTTTTTAACATTCCTTTCTCTTTAAAGCTCTGAAAAAATGTCTGAGAAAAGCAGCCCCGCAAAATATTTCCTCAGTGGTGGTTTCGGCGGGGTGTGCACCGTTTTAGCGGGGCATCCAATGGACACAATCAAAGTGAGATTGCAAACTATGCCCCTTCCTAAACCAGGCGATACCGCTCTCTACTCAGGGACCTGGGACTGCTTCAAGAAAACAGTGCAATTAGAAGGTGTGCGTGGCCTATACAAAGGCATGTCAGCACCTCTCACCGGGGTGGCGCCTATTTTCGCTATCAGTTTCTTTGGCTTTGGTCTCGGGAAAAAATTAATCAAAAGTGATGAAAACCAGGCGCTTACTAAAACAGAGCTCTTCGCGGCAGGCGCATTCTCTGGAATCTTCACGACATCTGTCATGGCTCCAGGAGAGCGCATTAAGTGCCTGCTACAGATTCAACAAGGTGGACATGTGCCTAAAAAGTACAATGGTATGGTTGACTGCGCCAGGCAGCTATATTTGGAGGGAGGCATGAAGAGCATCTACAAAGGCAGTGTTGCCACCTTGTGTAGAGATGTACCTGCAAGTGGTATGTACTTTATGACATATGAATTAGTTAAAGAGGTATTAATTGAAGAGAATTCAAGTGCAAAACTCAAAATGTTAGCTACAGTTGTAGCTGGAGGCAGCGCTGGAATAGCTAACTGGCTGGTGGCCATGCCTGCTGATGTACTGAAGAGCAGGTTACAGACTGCCCCGGAAGGAACATATCCTAATGGCATGAGAGATGTATTCAGACAGTTAATGGCTCAAGAAGGACCCAAAGCTCTTTACAAAGGTGTAGCTCCAGTCATGATCAGGGCCTTCCCTGCAAATGCAGCTTGTTTTATAGGTTTTGAGTTGGCTGTAAAGTTCCTTGATTGGGTTGCTCCAAATCTTTGATAGCGTTATACAAAAAATATTTTACAATGTTGTATACATAGAGTAGGTAACCATAAGTGATCAAAGTTATTGTAAGAAAAATTCTATTATCATTACTGTTTTATAATTCCCAAATACTAAATGAAGTATATTATTATCACAATTAGATGTTAATTATACATTTGTACTTTTTCAGCTTTACATAGAAAGAAACTTAAATTTAATCAATGGAAATATCCTGACAACTTCTTACTGTTGTGAAATGCCATGAGTGAAAACAGAACAGGGCATTTGTATTAATTAAATTTAACTGATCTTTATGAGTAAGGCCCTATATAATTATAGTCCTTATATTATTTAAACAAATAATTATGTTAACATGTGTAACTCAATTATTGTGATTTATAATCAAGTGCACAAAGTAGTTTGTACAGTGTTGTCAAAAAAACTGCTCTGTAGTTGTTTAGGATGGCTGCAACCCAGTAACATTTTTTATACAACTGTAAAAAACATGATATACAGGTGCAATAGCTAACTTTAGAATGGTAAAGTTTTTGGATATCACTGTAGATTTTTGCCACAAACTTGTATTATTGTGTATTATTTTTTGTGATTTATTTATCACTAGTTGGCACATAATCCATTGACATGACACTGGATTTTCACTATGTACATGCCTTGACCTATAAAAATATATTTTGCCAAGTTGTTGTTCACATTTCATTTGAAATTTTATTATCACACTGTACTTATTATAACTATTTTGATCTGTTAACTCAGCAATGCAGGAATTATTAGTAAAACTGTCTTCTGAAATTTATTTCAATATTCCTGCTATTTTCATATTTTGCATCCAGCCATTTTTGTTTTACATGTTTTACTGGTTCTTGTTTTTCCTCTCGAAGTCCTCTTTTCCTTTTATCAAGACCAAGTCCTTTTCTGTCCAATTTCTGCACAGTTTTGAGTGGGTACTTCTTGCCCGATCCATCAGGCCCCAAACCGGATTCCCTATCCCAGCCTTCTTTGAGCATAAGTTGGTATCCTTTATTGGATGCTGGTATCACATAGTTTGTAGGAATTTTCTTATCTTTGCTTGCAGTTATATTATGTATAGTTGAGGACAAGTGCTTTTCTTTATTGGGGAATTCTTTGTCACACATTTCACATTGAAAACTTTTTTTCACTTTTGCTTTTGCTTTCCTAACTATACCACCTGGGCTATAATGATCTGTTTCTTGTGTATTTGGTTTGCAACTTAGCAAAATGTCAGCTAATATATGATTTCTGCTCTTTATAACTAGACTCCGAGCTGAATTTCCAGCTTTGTCTCTTACATTAGTATCAATGCCTCTTTTCAAGAGTTCTTTGACAGCATCTACAGAGCTAGCTTGGCATGCTATCATGAGTAAACTCCAGCCATAGCCGTCAGTGATATTTATCATGTCAGGGCAGGCATCTAATTTATTAATCAAACTTTTAACATCATTGTTTTGAACGCAAATGAATAAATCTTTTTTGGAGACATCTTCAATGTTTCTGCATGGCTTGACATGTTGTGTGCTATTTACCGATGTTGTGTTTACTTTCATGGAATAATAAGGATCACCAGCTCTATTAATTTCCTCCAAATAGATCCGCCTCGCTTCAATGCCATTGAGAGAGGGCTGTGTTATGGTGCTCAAATCCGCAGGGGATGCTGGTTTCACGAAGTTGCTATAGCGATTGTCCATGTTGATTTGTTTGATATTATTACTTTGTGGTACCACGATTTTAACGCAAAAATATATAAATTTAAAATTTCATTGGCCATTGCCATTGACCCCAAAGAGTATATAATTTACTACACTACGTAGACATTGACCCAGTGTTGCCAACTTTATTTATTAGGGAATCGTACCTTTGACGTGAAAAGTCGTATTGTCCTACAATTTCCCGTAAAAAATAATACGCGAAAACATTTCAATGAAAAATGCGAAATTATCTAAATAATTAGTATAAGTGCATTAGTAGTATTTTTTTATTATTTAGTTACGTCGATTCAATATTTTAGGGTCCACAATATTTCACAGGCCGTGTGGTCCCGGTTACGAATAGGACCACCCCATCTCTTCCCGTGGGTGCCGTAAAAGTCTGCGCTAAGGGAATATCCAGGGAATGGGCTGATCACCAAGCCGCCTGCCAAGCGTGGTGATTATGGCAACCCTCCCCCCCCCTAGCAGGAGGCGAGCAGCCGCTCATGATGATGATGATGATGACATATTTTAATTAAAAAACCGACAAGCGTAAGAACGGAAATCAAATTGAAATACGCGTAGTGTAAAATTATTTGGATAGCAACTACGTTAAGGCGCTGAATGCTGCCCAATCGACTATTTAGAACGTGATTATCTCAAAACATACCATTTACAGGATTGAAAAAAATGCACGTTAATACTGGTCATATCTTCTTTCCATCTGCTGAAACCAAAACACGTTTACAAAAAGTTTTCTCTATAGAAAAATTGTGAAGTGACCTCTAAAAAATCATTCAAGGACGTTTGACGTCCTAAAATGTTACATTATAATAAGACACCCATTGAAATAAATCATAGTGATAAGCTTTGTTTCAATGCATCCGTCTATATGCTTATTTTTTTACAACAATAAGCATTTTTTTATAACTAATTATTTGTATCGAAAAATGGAAAAGTCGAAGTGCAACGCAACGTAATCGCAATATTTTTGCCATGCATAAAACGACCCTATGAGGTACAAAATAAGTTTTAAGTTTGTCTGTTGTAATAAACGTGCCTCCTGTCAGGGCCTTAATAAATAAAATGAGTAAGACGATTAGGTTTTGTCGTGTGACGGTTTGGTTTATAGCTCTTTCGGCTCTGTCGTTTTTGACTTTTGGACAAAATTAACTTAATTTATTAATTTAGTTACGAAGATTACAAGCTTTGAAAAGGTCGTATGTTTTGAGTACGATTTCGGATTCACGATCGTACATCGTACCAGAGCCAAAAAGATCGTATAAATACGATTTAAATCGTATGGTTGGCAACACTGCATTGACCTAGAATATTTGAAAAAATTATATACTCTTTGATTTGAAATTGAAACCGAAGGGTATATAATTAAAATAATAGAATATAGACTAGAAATGTACAAATAAATTATACTGTGACTGGTTACTAAAACTAAATTAAATCTATTGCGTGTTTATTAAACCGTTTACCATCAGGTTTTTGGAATAGCTACTACTCGCATGCTTGCGTGTTGAGTGTTATATTTTTACACTGGCAGAAACACGTCAAACAGCGTTTAAAAGCCACGAATTGAAGAAGAAAAATCTAGTTTTGGCGGGAACGCGGAAAAGTTCACGTCGTTGCATTGTATTATGTTTCAAAACTTGTGCTTTTCCCAGTGTTAATTGTTTAAAATTGGTGGCGTTTTACGCATTAAGTGCTGAATTACGAGCATGAGTGAGAGTAAATGATATAATGTGGTGAAACGTGATTTTTCGTGTTGCTTCCAAAACTCCATAGAAGCTTACTAGAAGTTACCATCACTGCTAAAGCATGACTTAGACTGGACTATGACTAGGACATGACTGCGTGAAATATTTTATAACACGATTAAAAATTAATACTTGATACTGGCTAAGTGTGGAGAAACTATAGTCTGGCAAAACTTGAAATGATTTAGTGTTTTGTCTATATTTACTTAAAAATGTGCAAAATTTTCGCGCTCGCTTCTATATTCACTGTCCTTAGCTATACCATTTATTATCATCGGGTTCCTACATGTATTTATAAACTACTGTAGTTTCTGCGCTGGCTTCGCATGCTTTTCCATGTCATTCATTTAATTTTTGAACATTTCTTTTAAAAATAGCCAAAATATGTGTTTTATCTAGATTTTTTTAGACGTGCAAAATTTGCGCGCTCGCTTCGCTCGCGTTTTGATGTTGACTATTAATATATGTATGCAGCTTGTGATAATCGGATTTCTACGTGTATTTATAAACTACTGAAGCTTTTGCGTTGGCTTCGCATGATTTCAATATCAGTCATAATTACCATTAAAGTGGATGCCTACAAAAATTTGAAAAATCGACAATCGCAATAAAATCTATAAAATTATTGTGAACCAGACTTCATCAAGATCAGCTGAAAAAATACCTGTAAGTAACGGTTACCACCATCGGACAAATAAAAGCAAATCAATCAATCAATCACACGCGAGTTGAAGCAGAGACTTCGCTCGTCGACGTTTCCTCGGTCAAAAAATGTGATAGTACAATTAGTTGTTTCATTGTCCCTATTTTCAATGCATATTACAATTAATTACCTAAGGCTTTTAGTGCGTCCTGGGTTTATACCGCAATGTCCTGGTTATTCTACCTTCAAATCCTAGGTTTTGAATTTTGGAGATGGCAACCTTACTCTAGGGTAAGTTACCAATTTATTAATCATGCTAATCATGTTTTCTGCGCCTATTTCAAGTGTAAAGCTGTTCTGCCTCGATGTTGTTAATAATATCTAAAACGCAATAGTCGTGACACGGTCACCTCAGCAGGGTTACTCTTGACTCCAATCCCAATTTCACTAAAATCCTAATGTTATAGGCGCATTCGCCAAGCAAGATAAAAATGAAAGAATTTCTCAATATGGTTACAGTTTTTATATTCTTAACGTTACTTCCTCATTAATAAACTAATTTGTAAAATAATTTTGATAAAATTAAAAGTTTACTTTCTAGGAGTTTACCCACCTAAAATTCAGTTTTCAAGAAAATGTGTAAGTAACTATTTTAGCCCCATAAAAGGGAACCGGTGGATGCAGAAGGCGAGCCGCGCAAACTGGTGTTGCAGTGGTGTGGGGAAGGCCTATCTTTATTAGTTCGTCTTCAGGCTTATCTTGTTGATAGTGATAATAACGACACTTGCAGTGAGATTTAAACCTTAACTGAATCGGGATATCATCAAACACTACTAGTGCGGTAATATAAAGTAAAAATGACGCCTCCGTAATATTTTGGATTATGGCACTAAAGGTGTGATAAGAGCCACTGTAATAAATTATTACGAAATACAAATAAAAATATTATAAATATTATTCAACCGGCTGTACCTCATGAATGTTGTCGATTTGTCGATAATATTGCAAATGAATCAATCATGAAAATTTCAATACTAAAAATATTATATTTTAAGAAAAAGTTTTTCTGACAACCCTTGCTTATTTTTAGGGCCTGACATCGAGGCGGCGTATTTTGCGATATAACAAAGGAGTGGACCTACTATTAGTATATTTATTACACCATGGTCTGGGGCTAAGATGTTGCTCTGTGAAATGTCCTCACATATTTATTTATTTATTGTAGGTATACCATATAATGTAAGTCTATTATTCTGTGCTAGTACCTACCTATATTTGCCAAAAATATTTTTAACATTACCTACTTATTCCAATGTAATTATAATATTCTCACTTTAAATCATTTATCATTATTATTAAATTAGGTATCATTATTATGATCAAGCTTAAAATACCTGGTGTCTACTTATTTAAAACAATTTATTTCGATGTACCTCATAAAGTTTGATTTAGCATCAAAATAAAACTTTTAAAGTGTGAATCCTGTAAAAATAAAAACAATTTATCATCTTTTAGACCACTTCATTAGGGGTTGTTAGGATTACCTTACATACTTCACACGTTTTTTTTATGAGAATTAATAACACCAAAATATAAGTCTTATCGAGGCTTTACCACAAAAATATAGTAAAGGATTAAACAGATGTTTGATGCATGTAAAAGTAGAAAAAAGTATCGAAAACCCGACCCCTAGAAAAAAAAGGCGGAGGTTAGTCCTATGGCATAGATTCTGTACTTGCAAATCTACAGAATTCCAGTAAATGGTACTTCAATAAACTAGTTAAGCTTTATATATTTACAAACAAAAAAGTATCTAAGCATTAATCAGTGATCTGGTTCCCATGGTACAAGCTTTGCTTAGTTTGGGGCTAGATGGCGCTGTGTGAAATGTCCACACTTATTTATTTATTTATTTATAATTACTTAGGATTAGAAAGTTCTTTTGCAATGCTCATCAAAGCTTTTGTTTGTTCTTTCATTATTAACAGTTTCTGCTGCAAATAATCTTTTTTAAAAGTATAGTAGTCCTCTTTTATTTGTAGTTTTCTTTGTTCATGTAGTACCAACATATCACAATTGAAAGAACAGTTATTGGAATGTGATGAGTTATCTTGTATGTTTCGAGTCTTCTTGCCCGTGAAATGAGTGGGAACAAAAAATTTGCGTTCCAGAGGAGTTTCTAGTTCACCTAGCGATGCATTTGAAACATTATCAAAGCTGTCTTGAACATTTTCCATGTTTAAACTGTTGCTATTATCTACATCTTCTTGTATAATGTGTCCTACACCTAATGGTATAAATTCTGGGGATTCCTGATTAGTTGTGGAAGACACATTTTTAAGACCTAAAGCTTCTTGTTTTGCTGCTGATAGCATCATTACAGAAACGGGTATATCTCCTTTGGTTTCTCGTTGCTTTTTGGTTTTGCTTTTCATATCTTGCCAAGTCTGTAGAGGAATACATTTTGTTAGTAAAAATATAGCTAAAAGATAATTTAGTCTTTAAACAACATAACATCATTTGCAAACATGGATAGAAATAGAAACATTCAATGGAGTTTAGGTGTTTTCACATGCATAATATAATATAGTAATGGCATGGCCACCATTCCATACACAGTTTGTAGTGTATGAGCTAATGCTGTGCCTTGTAAAAGCTGTTATAATAATTAGCTCATACATTTTTAGCTTACACAGCATATTGGCCATGCTGTGACTGCTGAGTACAGGCCTTCTCATGTAAGTACACTTCACTGTAACTAATATCTGTTTTGCCAAATACAACCTAGTGCTTTTCTATAGCTTGGCCAGTCAGGTTGGTGTGCCCCTTCCTCTCCATATTTTTGTTTGTCACCATACGTACTTTCCGCCACTGACGCCAAGTCTTTCTCGCTCCTGGGATGGCGTTGCACTGCATAGCTATATTGCGCCACAGCCTCTGAGAGTCCTCAAAGTTAAAGTCCTGAGTCACCTTGAACGATACGAGTTCTGGGTGTTTCGACATTAACCCAATGAGTTTCCTTTTCTGCTGAGCAGTAGGGTATCTTGGCGAGTGTATGATATCCATTCTATTAATTTTTGAAATGTGATGTGAAGATATTTTGTAAGTTTTGTAACAGCTTGCAGATAAAGCTTTTTTGTTTACTGAGAACCTATGGGAGCAGCGTATTATCAAAACTATTAATTGGTTACTTTGAACTCGACTTGGTTACATTATACTCTTATTTCCGAAATAGCGTTCTGTGCTCATTTCAGTTCAGTTGGGAATATAAAAAACACGGACTACTACTACTTAAGTACTTACAATATAATAAAAACATAATACCACAGATTACTTATACGCAGCAAGATACAAACTCTAATAGATAGGTACACTTTGACGTTTCGAGGGATACCAAGCTAGAGATTTTTCCCTAAATTTTGAGGAACAAGGGGAATGGGGGTTCTTAAGGGATTTATATTTTTGAGGGTGTTTTAAGTGGTTAAGTCAGGATGAATTTCCTATACTAAAAAATAATCATACTATAACACTAATATTATAAATGCGAAGGTTGTGTGTGTGCTTGTTTGTGCCCTCTTCACGCTACGAATTCGGATGTTTGGAATAGAGATATCTTATACACTGGATTTACACAGAATACTTTTTAACCAAGGGAGACACCGGGTGGCACAGCAAGTAAATGCATATATTTCGGTATTTGTAATGGTGGCGGCATAAAAAGTGTCTGTTGGTAACCTACATTTGTGTTTTAGATGTAGTTAAAAGAAAAATAAGAAAAATATCATCTGTTCCATACATTTCATCAAGATAAATTGTCATTTTTCTATAAAACAACGATCATTTTTGCCAAGATTGCGTAACGTTCTATGCTGCAGAAAAAAAAACCCTTATTTATTCATATTGAATATATGATTCTTCGCCCTATAAAATTATTCATCTCATGAGAAGAATATAATATTTATCCCAGATAAAATAATACCTACAGTACATCTGTACTGAATCCCATACAACGGAATAACGCAAGTTATTTTACGAATTATTTTATTTGTGCATAACGCAAGATTATCAAGCGACATTTATTGCATGTTGGCGAAGTATTGGGCCTAATGATTACACTGGACACTAACTAGTAACTCTCTAGACACGATTACTACATTTTTTCATGTTCTGGCTATATTTCTTTTGTACGATGTGACCCCATGATGTTATCAAAATGTAAACGAGCGATCAGGCGATTCCATCTGCGTCCATCAGCGGAACGGCTCACACGAACGGATCTGGTGCAAAGCATCATGATGGTAAGATTCACTTAGTGTGATGCTTTGCACCACACCACCAAGGAATCTCACTCAATATTTTTCATCCCGATCTTCTGGAATCGCAGTTGATCATCCTCTACTCACAATAGCAACTGCAATGGCATTTCGGACCAATCCAAAGCATACTGATGGACTGTTTTTGATGAAATGTCAATATCATAAATCTGAAAGTATAACGTTTCTGCATGGATGAATAAAAAAAAAGAAGGATTGACTTTTGATTAACATCGAACTGAAGCCCAAAATGGCGGATATATTACATATGTGTGTTAGATGAAAGTAGGGCGATCGGCTTCCTATGATGTGAGTGTGTGCGTGCCCCGCTCGTACGTACGATGCGTTTCGGCTTCCTAAGGGTGCTTCAGTTTTGGATCAGACGGGATTCCCTCCTTCTTTTTTTATTAGCTCCATGCGTGTCTGTTGATATGAAACCTTTTCGGCACATCACCAATATACGCTATAATGTATGAAGGAGTCCTAATATACATCTGTTGCTCATGCTGTTGTCTAAGAATTATTTTTTACATAAATATATGACTACAAGTTTAGTGTTAACATGTTTAAATAATAACGAGTGAAGCACTAGGCATTCAGGAAAAGAAATAAAGGTAGGTACTAAATAAAAAAAAAAATTTACAAATTAGTTTATTAATGAGGAAGTAACGTAAAGAATATTAAAACTGTAACCATATTGAGAAATTCTTTCATTTTTATTTTGCTTGACGAATGCGCCTATAACATTAGGATCTAAGGTGACCGTGTCACGACTATTGCGTTTTAGATTTTATTAACAACATCGAGGCAGAACAGCTTTACACTTGAAATATGCGCAGAAAAAACGGTTGCCATCTCCAAAATTCGAAACCCAGGATTTGAAGGTAGAAAAACCAGGACATTTCGGTATAAACCCAGGACGAACTAAAAGTCTACCTAGCCTAGGTACTTAATTGTAATATGCATTGAAAATAGGGACAATGAAACAACTAATTGCACTATCAGATTTTTTGACCGAGGAAACGTCGACGAGCGAAGTCTCTGCTTTAACTCGCGTTTGCTTTTATTTGTCCGATGGTGGTAAGCGTTACTTACAGGTATTTTTTCAGCTGATCTTGATGAAATTTTTTTAATGGTTTCACAATAATTTTATAGATTTTATAGCGATTGCCGATTTTTCAAATTTTTGTAGGTTCCCACTTTTATGATAATTATGACTGATGTTGAAATCATGTGAAGCCAACGCAAACGCTTCAGTATTTTATAAATATACGTAGAAATCCAGATATAAGAAGCTGCAGACATATATTAATAATCAACATCAAAGCGCGAGTGAAGCGAGGGCGAAAATTTTGCACGTCTTTAAGAAAATCTAGATAAAACACATATTTTACCTATTTTAAAAAGTAGTGTTCAAAAATTAAATATGACATGAAAAAGCATGCGAAACCAGCGCAGAAACTTCAGTAGTTTATAAATACATGTAGGAACCCGATGATAACAAATGGAATAGATAAGAACAGTAAATATAGAAGCGCGAGCGAAGCGAGCGCGACAATTTTGCACATTTTTAACAACGTACGATTTTTGTTCTTTTTCATATTTTGTTTAGTTATTGCTTTATTTTGCGAGGTTCAAATACTTATGTACCTACAACATCAATAAAAATAAGGACTGACTATAGGCCATCGCGGTCTATTATAAAGTTCATATGTTCTTTGTAGTAGGTATAGTGTAGCTAGTTAGTGTGTAGTGTAGTTAGTTTTAGTTTAGTTTTGATTATTTTAGTAGTTAGCTTGAGTAATAAAGGCATATTGCCCGCAAAAAATGCACGAAACTCAGTATCCGTTAATAAAAAAATAAAAATAAGTAAGTGATGTAAACCTAATCAAAGTATGCTAGGAATACAAAAAAGCTTAGGGGTTTTTAGGGGGTTCCAGGGGTTTTAAGTTATCTAGGGAGAAAATTCTTTAGAAGGTGGCAGCACTTGTGTTGCGATTATTACAATTATATATTTCTCTCTTTGGTAGCTACAGCAATTTTTTTAAGTACTTATTTTATAAATTCATAATCATTACTTTTTTAAACACATACACACATAATCATTACTTTTTCATTGTGTGAATGTGGCAAAGAACGAGTATATGAATGTGAATCGGATTATCAAGCAAAGAGTATTAATATAAGTTTTTTTTTCTTCTTATATTTTGGCTCCACACATAGTGTATTTAGCTAGTGTCAAGAATTATATTTTCATCGTGTTATAATATATTTCTCGCAAAGTCATGTGCTAGTCATAGTCCAGTCTAAGTCTTGCTCCAGCAAAGTGGTGGTAACTTTACTAGAAGCTTCTATGGAGTTTTGGAAGCAACACGAAAAATCTCGTTTCACCACATTATATCACTTGCTCTCACTCATGCTCGTAATTCAGCACTTAATGCGTAAAACGCTACCAATTTTAAACATTAACACTGGAAAAAGCAAAAGCTTTGAAAAATAATACAAAGAAACGACGTGAACTTTTCCGCGTTCCCGCCAAAACTCTAAATATAAGTTTTCAGTAATTACCAAATACACAGAGTACATTGGTATAAAACCAAATATAATATATACCCATAAATTAAAGAGAATATAATATACCGCAGAATTCGGCAGTTTTCTAGCCTATTTAGGGCAGAATCTGAAATTTACCGATGGTCACACTGTTCGTTTCGTTTCATTATACGTAGTATTTGTAGTATCAATTACTCATTATATAGTCGGTGTCTTCATTTTCGAGACGACGTTTTGTTTCTCACCCCTACCTAGTCTGTGGACTGGTAAAGTTCTCTTTGGGTGGGACCAATAGCAAAGTTCTCTGTGGGTGGGACTGGGACTGGTATCACAGTCCACAGAGTACATTGGTAAACTGGTATAGTTATCTGTGTTCGTTTCCGTTTCGTTCTTCGTTTATTAATTATTTATTTCTTCATTCATTGTATTTTTGTCGGGCGTAAGAGAAGGAAATCTCCGCCGTATTGAGAATAATTCACATTTACAACACAACCGCAGTTTCCACTTTTGTTATGATTTAGTTTGTGTGTTATAAAGTTATAAACAGTGAATTTTCGTGTGGAACAATGATTGGGACCAAAAGATTTTTACGGCGATTTCTTCCAGCCCTATTGGATTGTCTGCTATTATTTCAACTATTAGAACACGTATGTACCATTTTGTATCTCTATTCTCTTTAGACAATCATAGTTTTATTGTTCTGCGTTAACATTCCTTGCGCCTGTACTGTATTGGCATTGGGATTATGTAGTTCCCTTTATCACATAGAAATCGTTAGACAATCGGACCAAAGCTACGTCATATTTGCAAAGTGCGAACACTGTTCTGGTGCGTGGATTCACAATTTCCCTTATTACATTCATGTAATCATTTCTTGTTTATTTTTTCTCTTTGTATTATCTGCTGTACAGGTTTAAGGTATAGTGAGCATGTTGGATGTTTGAGTAGGTTGTCAGATAACATTGGTCTAAACAGGATTTTGATAAAAGTATAAATTTGTCTTATTTAGTTTGTCTTGTAATATATTGAAAATATTATAATCTACCTACAGAAAATACGGAATGACCCGCAATGTAATTTGAATGTGGTTAGAATGTAAAAATAATGTTGGTAAAAATAACAAATATTTTATATTAATTCACCGTTAACAATTAATTTCAGGTATTATGAGACTAGTTCATTTCAGACTTGGATTAAGTCATTTTGTGTTTCAGATGTTACAGTTTCAGTTATAATAAGAAAAAGATGTTTTGTGATTGGGTATTTAAGATTTGATTCTAATATAATTATACTGGTCACTGGACAGCCTTTCGCATTCAAATGTACTGTGAAATTAGGACAGTGCTGCATGTCAATACTGACAGATTATTGGCTGTGGCAAATTAAGACTCATTTATTTCAATAACCAACTAACCCGTTTCAATTGGTTAATTGAAAGCTATAATAGGGGAGTTTTATTGGCCTCAACAGTAATATTTTGATTTATTGATGGAAAAATGTGGGATCTATTTACATAAAATATGATGTAGATGAGAGCAATTATAGTTCAATTTGCTTCCAAGTATTTAACCGATGGAGATGTTAATGTTATAATCTGCGATTATGATTTTCTACCTAATATAAAAAAATGTAGATAATTTTTTTTATTTTTTTTAGCTTCTTCTCGTGTAGGGAATGCTCAGCCATGGTGTCAGAGTTTTTAGGTTGCCCAAAGGCTTCTGACTTGGCTTAACAACAATAGTCTTACAACAAGAGCCAGGACCAACTGCTTAACATACCCTTTATTTATAGTTTGAAATATTAAAAAACCTTAGACAAAGGTTTTCTGTTTCATTGCAAGGATAGCAAGTGAACAACAAAATCATAGGGTTTTTTAAAAAAAATCATATGCGTTTTTTTGAATGGAAATTTTTAAGAACTAGGTTACCCAAAGGGTGTAATTTTTCCCTATTACTAAGTCTCCAGTGTCTGTTTTTTACCTATAAACTGTCTGTTCTCTGATCTTTTGAACCATAATACATAGCAAGCTGAGATTTTCACAGTATGTATGATATTGTTAAAGAAGATTACATAAAAATGCATTAATTAATAAAGAAATACATGTGAATGAAACTCTTGTTGCGGAAGTCAGAGGTGTACTTTGTGGGATTTTTAAATTGTACATACTTTTTATAGGATGTTTTTTAATAACGAAGAATGATATTTTATAACTCACCCTCATTGTAAAAGGAAATGGAGTTGACAGCAATTGTTGAGCAAAGTCTGCAATTTGATGAGGTTACTCTCTCAGTCCCGCAATCCCAAAGGCCCCAATATTATTAAGTCAATAAAAGAGTTTGTGTCTCCTTTTTGAAGGAATGAGTGGAATTTGACATTCCAGTCCATAAACATCTGACAATATAACACTGACATTCATACTGAAGATGTCTTTTGTAATAAAAGTAGACCAAATTGGCTGAAATTGTGGCGAAACTGCCACAGAAGCCACATAATAAAGATTGCAGTTGACCGAATTGTTTTTGTGTTCATTGCAATTTCGAGTTCAACGATACGACAATGTCTGAGAAAAGCAGCCCCGCGAAATATTTCCTCAGTGGTGGTTTTGGCGGCATGTGCACAGTTTTAGCGGGGCATCCAATGGACACAATCAAAGTGAGATTACAAACTATGCCCCTTCCTAACCCAGGTGAGGCCCCACTTTACACTGGAACTTGGGACTGTTTCAAGAAAATAGTACAAGCTGAAGGTTTGCGCGGCTTATACAAGGGCATGTCAGCGCCTCTCACAGGAGTAGCGCCTATCTTCGCTATCAGTTTCTTCGGCTTCGGCCTCGGGAAAAGATTAATCAAAAGTGACGTAAACGATAAGCTGACTAAAACCGAACTCTTCACAGCGGGTGCATTATCTGGAATCTTTACAACGTCCGTAATGGCTCCAGGAGATCGCATCAAATGTGTACTCCAGATGCAACATGGATCTAAGAAGTACAATAGTATGGTTGACTGCGCCAGGCAGCTATATTTGGAGGGAGGGGTCAGGAGCATCTACAAAGGCAGTGTCGCCACTCTGTGTAGAGATGTACCTGGGAGCGGTATGTTCTTCATGACATATGAATTAGTTAAAGAGGTATTAATGAAGGAGAATTCAAGTGCCCGTCGTAAAACGTTGGCTACAGTTGTAGCTGGAGGCAGCGCTGGAATAGCTAACTGGCTGGTGGCCATGCCTGCTGATGTACTGAAGAGCAGGTTACAGACTGCCCCGGAAGGAACATATCCTAATGGCATGAGAGATGTATTCAGACAGTTAATGGCTCAAGAAGGACCCAAAGCTCTCTACAAAGGTGTTGCGCCGGTCATGATCAGAGCCTTCCCTGCAAATGCAGCTTGTTATATGGGTTTTGAATTATCTGTAAAGTTGCTTGACTGGGCTGCACCAAATCTTTGATGGCAATTACTAATTGAAAGTTTGAAAACATTTTTTAATTGTAAGTGAAAATGTATTGCTGCCACTGCCTCACTGTTTCATGGTTGTTTGATGGAATGACAATGGTTCAAATGAAATTTTATCATTCAACAGGTGAAAAGGGGTAACTAAAGTCTGTCGTAGTCGTAGCTACTAGAGTGTGAAACAAATGCAATGGCGACTGTGAAGTGCGCTGCAAGCCCCCACTGCGTTCACCACTTTTCTAACTTTTACTACATACGCAGTAAGCATTTCGCGCCGACTTCACAGTCGCCATTGAGCATAAATATAGATATGTACCTACTCTACTTAGGTATTAATAAAACGGTCAGATAAACGGGTTTAATGAAGAACGCACGTGGCCATCAAGCCTGTAAGATAAACAAACTGATTTCTATGAACTTTAAATCCAGCTATCCATACTCACCATGGTCGGAATCTACTAATAATATAGTTTTATGGCATTCTTGCAGTAATGGTAGTTTTGCGAACCGGTTTTCTGGGTACCTTTTACGTTGACTTAATTTATTCTGTGTTCCTAAGTGAATTTATTGCCAGCCGATCTCATTCCAACATTTTCGATTTTAGACAAAATTACACATGTTTGAGCCGCTTTTTAAAATATTTTATTAAATAGTAATTTTTTAGTTTCTAATGAATTCTATTATATGTTTTTACTTTAACAACACAATAACAATCTGTAATACATCCTAGCAACGGACTGATTAATAATCTATGCATAAATAGCACAGAATTCGCTCTATATCTCTTAAACTCTCAGCGACTCGATATCGAACACGCATGCATTGTTATTCTATTGTGATCTCAAATGCCGGTTATATTCCAGAGCATCGACATAGAATTTCCAGAGGATATACATAGGCATAAATATGTCTATGTACATAGGTCAAAAAATTATGAGCATACAGTTTTTATAAAAAGCTTTAGAACTGAGATATTGCATTGTATTAAAATAGAAATAACGAAAAACATCTTTTGATTCTGTTTTAACGTACGAAAACTTGTTTGGGTTAATGTGATTTTTTGTTGAACATTTGTGATGTTATTTTTAAGGTTTTTCAACGATTAGAATTTTCGTAAGTTCTAGCATTTAATAATGATTTAATGCCTTCAAAAAAGTCGCAATGCGTGAGCGAGATAGAAGACGCGTGAATATCCTGGCCTTAAATAGCGTAAAACCTAGAAGATCCAGATACTCACAGAATAGAGTTCAAGATAGGTCGCGGCGATGCATCACTCCTGCCAGAAGTCTGAAGTATAGACCTTGACCTCGCAAGCGCCGTTTTATTTGCGGAAGAGTTTGTTTGTGTGGGCTCTTAGAGTATACACATATTATAAGTATGTAGTATGTATACTCTTACCCCCATATTCTAAGACGTTACCTCGAGATTACTCCACTCGACTCAACCTCGAACTAACCTCATTTTTGTGTTTTGGTATTTTTAGTTGACAATAAATAATCAACTTTACATTTCTGCGTCAATTTTTCTCAAACGAGAGAGAAGCGAAGCAACTGTCAACTCAAGGTACGTCGCGATGTATTTTGAGTTTCCCTCAAAGTTAAGTAGAAATCACATGAAGGAATCTAATGGTTTTGAACAATTATTGTAATGTGTGTATTGTGATTTCCCATACAATTGTTTTGTTTTGGAATAAATAAATGAATGAAATGAAGGATTTTTCATCGAAATAAAATACCCATAGAAAAACAACTCTAAGCAAGATCGCCCAGTTTTGTGACCAAACGAGTGTTGTACTATATTTATTTTTATTTATATCTACTTACGTCTACATACCAATGTAAAAACGACCTTATTCCTTTAAGATTAGGTGCATTTCAACCTACAAAGTCAACCACATAAGACTTTACTGTAACCAATACCGCGAGCAGAGTGGTCGTTCCCTGATTGGCTGATCGGTGACTTCGTTTGACGCTCGATAAGAAGGACACAGCTATGTAGATGTGTAGCTGCGTCCCTCTCTACCACAGCCCCGGCTACTATCGGCTTTATAGTTAAGGGGCTAACTGGTATTTTGCTATTAGATTTCTTCATGTTTAGAAACACCGATACGGATGCCGATAGTTCAGATCAGCACAAATCGATTTGGTTCGGTCAACTAAGAGCCCTCTTGAATTTCAACCGTTATTTTTACGTTAAATTGCCAACTTTGGCAGTCTCATTCTGAGAAACTGAAAAACTTCGACAACTTACCTCTTCCCATGAAAAGGGTTAGGAAATAACAAGGTGGGTCAGTTAGTATTCCTGAGGTGTAAAGTTACCCACCCACTGGCGCAGAGGCCCGAAAGGGCCTACCGCTGGGGCGAGATAGTGAATGCCAGCGCGACCCTATCTCGCCCCGTCCCGGCGGCGGACGGATCATGGGGGGTTTTAGTGGGTTCGAGTCCCACATACCCCCTGCCATCACCCCCGTGGTGGCAGGGAAGTGCGAGGGCATTTCCCCCCCTCAAAAAAAAAGGGTCAGTTAGTATTCAATACAATATTCGATTAGTTTATTGCATAAAGTTTCGTTTACAGGCAGCTAAACTTACGTACAAACATGAGAAATCAGTTGTACCTAGGCCTAGGGTACGAACCTAAGAGTTCCGAAGTCGCATTTGGGGTGAACACTATTATGACAGTCTACCATAATTTTAAATAATAACAATGGCAATAATAATTATGGTTGAATGAGATGATGTCTGCCATATAAAGAAATCGCAAAGAAATTTCAACACCTAGCTCCCTAACTATGACCACAATGACTGTTGATTTGGGATGGTGTTATGCATTAAAACTACGAGTAAGGAAAACGTGTATAATATAAAATGGAAAAATTACTACACACCACATACCTAGAATTCCAATAGTATAATAAATACGAATGTTTATACATCTGTATGTTTAGGTATAATTATTTCAATGAGTAGGTGTGTTAACCCAACAACCAACCAACTACGTCATGGCAAAATGGATTTGCGTGAAATTCGGTTACATGTTAATTCATCATTTATCTGTTTGTTGTTTTTATTGCTTATTTAGGGTTCCGAATTCAAGGGTAAAGCAAACCCTATTACTAAGATAAGGCTCCGCTGTCCGTCTGTCACCACTCGCCAGGCTTGTATCTCATGAACAGTGATAGTTAGAATTTAGAAAATTTCACAGATGATCTATTTATGTTGCCGCTAAAATAACATATACTAAAAAGCAGAATAAAATAAATATTTAAGGGGGCCCCCATACACTAAACGTGATTTTTTGCTCGTTTTTATAATGGTACGGAACCCTCCGAGTCCGAAACACACTTAACAAGTTACTTTTACTTTTTTTGCCAATGAATTCAATAACGTCCTGTATTTTTTGTTCTTAAAACACGAAACCTAAAATAATAATTTTAATTCTGTTGCATAATCTCGGCCATCGCCGCTGTGGATAAAACAGTTTTCCTTACTTACCGGTTCTCATTTCGATTTCTCCTTCCTTTCTTGCATCAGAGTGACTCCGGCACTACTTGACGGCACACGACGGCATCTTTGCCACAACAATATCGTAGCGAACCAAAAAAAAATGAGTTTTGCTTCACTCGCAATTCTCACAAAGCCATAAGTAAGACTACTTCACAGCGCGGCGGGCCTTAAGCCCCACCCACAGCGGTTGCATTTGCGTTTGGCCATTTCGGACCTCGTGTTACACTTCTATGGGTATTATTTCGATGGGATTTTTGGAGAAATGTTTTGGAATACGGGGGTCAGTGTGGGTTTCACCGTAGACAGACGTGTAGGGTAGGATGTATCGTTGCGCCGCCCGTATTGTAGTTTATAATAGAATTATTGACTGACAAACAGATGGCTGTGTCGATTCTGCGTCAAAGGCACAACCCTATTTGGTGGCACAACTCTACACACTTCTGATTTTTCTCTGATAGATGGAAATGATGATATCCTTTTAAAAAGGGGATTTTTTAATAATTGAATAGGCCCACATTTGACTGCAATCTCACCTGATGGAAAACGACGATCCGGTCTACGGTGGTACATGCTTGCCTAGAAGATAACTATTCACGCGCGACTTGAGCTCCAGATTGTACTTATCGGGAAACATAGACTACACTGGTTAATGTGTTCCATTCTTTCGCCGCTCGGATTATAAATGTCGAGTTGATTCGCTTTGTACGAATTGAAGGAATATTAACCATAAATGGATGGCGTGTAGCTGTCTGTACGTCTTGTCGTCCGATAATCTGTCTTCAATCGCATTAATTTTATACTGATAACTGTTTTAATATCTGTGCTGAGAACATTACTTGGATGGTATATTATGATGCCTACATACTTTATCCAGTTGGATAGTAAGTTATTTTGATTGAAAAACCAAACTCGAGTTTGAGAAAATTTCTTTGGAACAGCAAAGAGGTCCATGGACCAATCATGGAATAAATGTATTTTCTTTCTTTCAATTTCAAAGTATACCCTTTCAAAAGTTTCAAACGAAATAAAATCTAAATCGGTTTATTTATAAATGGCGGTAGCAAACAAAAAAATAATACCTGCAACCGAATTTAGAACCTCCTCTTTTAAGTCGTTTAAAAAAGAGGGAGATATTTTGAAAATAGAAAGCTTTCGTTTGCTCATCTATTTTTCGTACCATCTTTGCATGTCAAACACCTTGCTAACCAGATATGACGGCTATGACGTTTTCGTACTTGCGGCCAAGGCTTGACATTGCATTGCATCAAACCATACCACATAGCACGCGTAAAGAATAATAATCAGTTTCCTGTACGTATTCAAGGCAATGACTGGACTTTAGAAAAACGATGCAGGCTGTTTTGATACCACCCACCAGTCAGCTACACAGATCCATAGTTACTATTGACATAACATGTTATTAATCACAGTAAACTTGCAGTAATGTTCTACAATGACCAATTGACCATGTTGCCAACAATGCCCATAGGATTCCACATCTCCCCGTGTCGTCATAGTGCCGGGCCCGGGAGTCCCCAGACACGTCTGTAGGCGACCTGGACCGGACCGATGATCCTATTGCAACCCTCGTTTTGGATGCACTACTCTACTCTCACTAGCTCGGCTAGCTTAGCCCCTTTGGCTCAAGTACCGTTTTACAGCACCGGTATAGAATACCAGGGCAAATTAGCTGGACTGGTCATGACTGTCCGTAAGGAAAGGACCTCACCAGTAGACGCAGCCTTTTGGATCTTCTGTTTCGCACAGTACTGCCCGTAGGATCCACTGTTCCCGTTGCATTTTTGATCACGGTCTCGGATCGTCGGTGCTGTACTGTAGAAATTGTAAAAATGAAAAACTGTGGAATTGTAAAAGACCAACAGCATCAGTATTTTCCATCCTTTTAGGAGTCCGTTTTCCATAGATCTAGATATCAGGATATGCCCGACGGAACATTTTATTTACTCGGTGTGGGGAAAAGTCAGCGCCATCTCTTAGATTACTCAGGAACTACGATGAGAAAGGCCCTATCGCTGCCATTATGTCCGTCAATGTTTGTTTACAATGATTATCCCAAATATAAATTCGATTAATTTCGTACAAAACGGAGTGTAATATTGAAAATATTGACTTACTTGTGGTAAGAAACTTTGTATTTCTTTTTATTGCACTTTAGAGTGTAGTTTGTGCAACCCTTCACAACACAACTTGGCATATTTTCTTTGAGACACACGACCGATATCTTCTCACTTCCAACACAGACTGGGCGCTAGTGGAGGTCAATCTGTGAACTTGACTCCCTCTTTGAAGCGACGGTTTAATCTGTCATTAGGCCTGTCCTTATATATATGTCTATGCTGTTTTCCCGTAGATTCTGACGTCTCAATGGTTAACCGTTATATTCGGACCTTCCAAAAAGCAAATGGGTCAAATGGAAAGTTGCAACGCATCATACTGGATGTAAAGCAAAATTTAAGTTACTTAGAACACTAATAACGCAAAATAAACCGAGACGTGCAACAAAACAAAAACTTGTGACGCTCACGGACAACATGTTTTGGCACAGTATTTGATGTAAGTTTTTGTGTAGAAAAAAGATATCAAGACTCAAGACAAAACAGAGCAGACAATACAAAACAGAAAATAGATATGAAAAGCAGTATTCAAGTAGAACATAAGCCTAATTTCTCTGGGATCAATGAACTATGGTATAATGTACATTGTACAGGCTTTAGCAATAATATTAATTTCATTCCCTTCTTAAAACGTCCAGTTGATGTAAATAATAAAAATACCGCCCTAGAAGACAATAGTATAGTATCATCCATCATACAGCACCAATTCGACGTGATTAAAACTATGGAAATAACTTTCGAAGCCAACGATGAAAACAAACGAGACAAAGAAAAAGATTACCAATTTATAGAAAGCCATTTTATATCGTAAAGGTATAAAGGATAAGATGGTGTAGTTGCATTGACCAGCGGCTCCAAGGTGATAACGACTGCTGGAAGGTCGTCCCACCCAACCTTGACGGCGTGCGGCGAAATTATAACCAGACATGAATCAGAGTTTGCATATCGATGAAGTACATTACGCACACTCAGGTTTACCAGCAGACAAGATCTAAAAATACACTGCAAAATTATAATTAAACAAAGTTTGTTCCAAGCACAGGTACAAATTAGCCATAATATATCATGATTATTTGACCAATTTCTGTCTATTTATGGTAGCAATTTCATTGTGGATATGAATCAAATTGTACTGTTTCATAGAGTTATTAATTTATATTATAGAGAAATCCTGCAACGTCTCGTAAAAGCAAGTTAACAAGGAAGTCAGAGTTATTATAGGCCACTTCACAATATGATATTTGGTTCCAGTTTTTTGGAAGATCTACCGTTCTTGCAAGGGAAAATACGTTATGAGTAGTATGAATATAACTGTCTGCATGCTTATTTTTTTTAATGAAAAACGTATACTGTGAATTGGTAAACCAACTAATTCATATCTTCAACATACAAGGAGACGTTATGAATGATTAATGAGCCAATAACTGACTTAAGAATCCCTTATAATTTTCGCGCGCTGCAAGTTTAGGCAAATAGTATGCGTGTGTGCGCTCGAGCTGTATACTTTCGTAGTGTGCGTTGAGATGCGACGACGTAGCGGGAACAAAAATCTTGGTCCGACATTTATTATGTAACATTGTAAAAACTATGTCGCTTAGTATCTGCACTAGTGTAATTATGACGTTCTATATTTATCCAGTAAATTACATTATTTGGTACAAATATAGGTATAATAACTAAATTGGTGAAGTTTGGTTAGTATAATAATAATTTGGCATAAATTATGATGTTTCTTATATTATTTTTTTAGGAGAATAAATTACCATTAATAAATTATTATAATTATTATTATTAATTAATTATTAATTTATTAATAAATTACGTGACGAGCTAGTCGTTCATTTGATGTTAAGCGGTGCGGCTGCCCTATTTAACACAATAGAGTCTTCTACTCAACTTCAAAACAGTTTTAAACTGATAGGAATCATCACAAATATATATATGCATCAAATGTTATTTCCCGGAATTACAGTCATTGAGCCTTATGTTCCCATCTTCTTCATCAACCAATGACGATGTTAGTGATTTTTGGCGGTTGATGCACTTCTATGTATGTAATTCTCTGCAAATATAATTAAACGTTAGAGAATGAATAATAAGTAACTCATAACAATTTCTATGATAATAAGTGTTCTGCCTAAGGAATGCAAGCGCCTTTTGTGTTTATTTAATTCTTTTCTTTTTATTAATAACTTTTCCGTAATGTGCACGTTTTCAATCCAATTTCTAAAAATAAAACATACGTTTTAATATTAGTACAGTTACGGTACACAATATTTACGTGTAAAAAAAATCATTAATTACGAAAAAAAAAATATACTTAGGCCGACTTGCGCGTTCTTTCTAACCTCGTGTTACCAGAATAAATAGCCTAACTCGGATTATTTCTGTATTTTATCTTGCACGTTAGAAAATTTACCACTTATCCCGTTATATATTTAACCCGGTAATTTGACATGTTGATTCATCCTTAAGCGGCTTTCACATACTAGGCAAACAGCAAACACCAAATAGCAAACACGAACTTGAGGATTTGCCTGTTTGTAAACACACACCTATCACTGGCAAACGCCAGTGATCGGTATCAGTGTCGGATTTGTGCATAGTTCTAAGGATTTGACAAATACGTTTGTCGAACGACAAAGCTGTTTGTGATGTATTCAAACGTTTGACAGTAGTACGCGCGTAGGGTTGCCAACCATACATTAATATATAGAACTGCACTATATTTCAAGGCTGTGTGCTGTGTGCGCAACAAGTAGGTTCTATATATCTCTTCGAATACTGCCCGCAAATAATTGAGATTATTTCAGTATCCTATGTGTTCCAGTATCCAGCATGAAATATAAGCTATAGCTAGCATGCTACACCTTCGATCGCATCGTCACTTTCCATCAGGTGAAAGCGTGGTCAAAAGTTAGATATGTCCAAAGTAAAAAAAAAAGTTATGTCATCAAAACTTTTTCAGTAGTTACGAAGATTAAAGGTAACAAACACGAATACTCGCAAACCTTCGTATTTATAATATTTTTATGACTAGGGGCAATAATACAATATTTTCAAAGCGACCATGAGAGCTCGCTATTTAAAAAAAACAAGGTAGCGGGCAGCAGCTATGCCAATATATTCAACCTTGTTCATTTAGGGCCTTACTTATAAACGCCGCTTAAAGTTAGCCATTGCTTAAAACCTTCTGTCAACTTTTGACTGATTTGAAATGTCACGCGGAAAAACACTGACTAACTTTAAGCGGCGTTTATAAGTAAGTAATAATAAAGTAATGTCGTTCCTGTTTTCTATTCCCGCCATATTCACACGAAGGAAATTTCAAGTTATGAATTTAAAATGGCGGAGAACAAAGAAACAGACAGTTATAAATAGCCCTTTTGATTTTAATTAATGCATATTTTATGATACTTTTATTTTAAACAAAGACATTAGAAGTTTAGTGTTTATAAAAATGAATATTTGATAAATAATATTATATTAGTTTATCTTTTGGTTTTGGCTTTTGGTTTTGGTTGTTGAAAAGATGCTGTATATTTCCCCGAATAAAATGTTGGCAGCCCTAGCACGCTCGTCGCCCGCCATTTTTTCCCATCCATACCTAGCATTTTTGACTTACCTATGGATGCAGTGTATGTGTTAAGTAATTTGTGGTCGGTGTTTGGGGGACTGGGTGTTTGTGGCAAACATCAAGCATGTAGAGGCGGCTTTAGGTATGTACGTTTTATCAGTTTTAAATTGACACTGGCCGAAAATGTTCTATTGATACCTCTCCAAGAAGTTCTATAATATATGAATAGTACTTATATTCCATACTAACTGGAACAAGCACATCGAACAGAAACGATAAGTTTTTCGAGACTTTTGTTTTGTGTCTCGAGTTGTGAATGAGTTTAAAATAAAATAGTAGGCCCGCAGTGTCATCTCTTCAATCTCATAAGAACCGTGTTTAAGAATCCTATGCTACTGCATACATGCTATAAATAGGATTCTTAAGTGCTTAACAAACAACAAAGGTATATTACATACATTACATTACAGACTGCTAAAGGCATGCGTCGCTCTTCCTCCGGTAGGTGGTATATTCCCAGTTGCCCCCACATGGATCGCCCCCAGTTCGGTACATTGCATGCTACAGCTTCTAATTTTACTAAATCTGATAAAATTCAGTTGAATAATTTACGAAGTAATGGTATTATGCTATCCCATAGAAAGTATCATTTCTGTGAGATGAACCACTGTATTGTTTTTATTACCTGTTTTTTTAGTACAGTTTTAGTACAAGTAAGTAGGTAAGTCAATTTGACCTAATTTCATTATTTTACATTCGTCGAGAATTCACGAAGTTTTTTTTTCTTTTTATTTATAAATAGGCCAACATTTGACTGCAACTCACCGCGTTAAGCGACGATGCAGTCGAAGGTGTAGCACGTTGGCCCATGAGGAGCCTATTCACTCTAGTCTTAAAGAGACCCAAATTATATTTGTCAGGAAACACAGAAGCCGGGAGCGAACTCCATTCCCTAACAGATCGCATGATAAAAGAGTCCGCAAAACGCTTGGTTCAACATTTTGGTAAATCCACCACGTAGGGGGAAATGACTCCCCGCGCCTTGTTGTTCTATGTCGAAATGGAGATGACGGAATCATCTCATGCAGTTCTTGTGCGCATTCCCCGATATGCAACCGGTAGAAGATTGATAGACATGCCACCTTTCGTCGATGATCAAGACTATACAGCTTCTTCTCCATCAGCGCCTCGTCAGTTGAGTTTATTATGCATTCCCATGAAAACAGGTGGAACTACCTCCGATAATAAGGCATAAGAAAAAGACAGACTACTCCCTGGGTAAACAACGTACTATCTTCCTCAGACCTCTCTCCAAACACGATAGTCTAATGTAAATTTTACGGCCTTAAAATTAAAGTTTAGTTTTGTATAATTTACGATGCTATGAGCTTATTCCAGTTAGTATAGAATATGTATACCTTGTACCTTTCAACTTCAAATACATAAGTCAGGTGTAATTTTTGTTTACTCTGTGCATTGAGCCGGAGGTTTACCAACTTAAAGCCCGTCACACACGTAGCTATAATATATATTAATATATTTATAGCTAGACATATTACCATATGTTTTCTATACAAATTCTCGAGGGACCGCACACGCAGCTATAATTACAATTTGCGCTACGTGGTTAGGCAGAGGTAGTCCTGGGAACACCCACAACAACAGCCAACAGCAAGACTTGCAAGACATAATAGTCGATAAGTCAAGTCGGAAGCTGTTGGCAGCCTAAAGACTCTGAGAAGCAAGTACTGTCAAATCAAGGAGCCTCTAGACCTAATAGCATTCGACATTATAATTTTGCAACCTGACCCTGGCGTAACTCAATGCCGCCAGTACAGTGCAGATTTTAATTTGCACTAAGCAAGCTAGCATTGGCTTTCATCATCATCATCATCAACAGTCTGAAGACGTCCACTGTTGAACATAGGCCTCCCCCAGGGAACGCCACTTAGAGCGGCTGCTCGCCTCCTGCATCCATCGGCTCCCCGCGGCTTTCACCAGGTCGTCGGTCCACCTTGTGGGGGGCCGGCCTACGCTGCGTCTTCCAGTTCGTGGTCGCCACTCGAGAACCTTTCTTCCCCATCGGTTGTCAGTTCTACGAGCGATGTGACCTGCCCATTGCCATTTCAACTTGCTAATCCTAAGAGCTACATCGGTCACTTTAGTTCTCCTGCGGATCTCCTCATTTCGGATCCTATCTCGCAGGGAAACACCGAGCATTGGCTTTACACAGATCTTATACACAGGTGTTTTAGGAAGATTACGTGCATGACTCATGGTTCGGAAAATACTGACTCATTTAAATTCCATAACAGTTTAGTTCGTAACGTGGCATTAGAGCCCCAATAGTAATTCTATTAAGACCGATTTCCTTCGTATTGGCATTGAAAGAGAGTTTGTTACGCTGCAATTTCAACCTTACGTTGCAGTGTGTTAAGTTTAATTTGGAAGGAAAACTAGAGGTGAGGCTACGAATATTGATTAGGGGTGATTTAAACCTGGGGTGCGGCAAGCGACGACGGCTAGACTTAAAACCAAGAAACTGATGAAATTAATTACGACGAAATTGACATGGAAGCTACTGGCTTTGTAAAGAATATGAACGGCTGTTTCAAAAAACATACTACGAAAAACTTGTTTGAAGATTTACTACTTCGAACATAAAAAAAGCTGGTATCCTCACAAAACCTATCGAGCTAACATGATAAGACAGCGTAAGTACATTTAATGACGGCATTTAACCGAGAGGTTTTAGCGATAAGTGACTCAGTATCAGAGAGCACTGTTTACCAGAGGGCAATGCTGGTAATTATAACTTGTTTTGTCTCGATATAATCACATCCTAATATCATTTCCATGTTCATGTCCGTCATCTTTACTCGCAAAGACGTATACAGAATAGAAAAATAGTGATTTTCACTGATTAAGATCGAAAAATGAATTTGAATTTTTTAGGGTTTCGTACCCAAAGGCTGAAGTGGACCCTATTACTAAGGCTCCGCTGTCCGTCTGTCTGTCTGTCCTGTCCGTCTGTCTCAGGCTTTATCACATGAACCGTGATAGTTAGACAGTTGAAATTTTCACAGATGATGTATTTCTGTTGTCGCTATAACAGCAAATACTAAAAATTAGAATAAAATAATTATTTAAGGGGGCTCTCATCCATCCAATACAACATACGTGATTTTTTTGTTCGTTTTTATAGATAATGGTACGAAACCCATTGCGCGTGCGCGAGTCAACTCGCACTTGGCCTTTTATTTAGCGTTATTCACTGTGTTTTCAATCTATTTCATATCACAAATTACATAGAACAAATGTATGAAGTATTGATCAGCTAGTTGACGAGTAAATGTCAATAACCGATTAAGTGATCCGTATCAAATCAATGAGGTCGATCTGAATCGACTGAATGCCAAATAACTTACCTCCTAAACCGCAGCCCGTGGACGTTATTGGGAGAGTGTTTTCTTAGTAGGGATGCACTAAGAAGTGGTCCTTAAAAATTTGGCTCCTAACATTGTATGAAGAAACGGCGTGAACCCCAGACTGCCTAGCACTTGAATAAAAAATCATTGGAAAACAGCCTGGATTGAAACCGCAAAGAATAAAATAAGACAATTTTTATATACAAAGGCTTAGAGAGAGCTAAACGCAACTGTTCGCGCCTCGAACTTCAAAACCGGGACGTAATTAGAATATCGATTTGTACTCCCAAGAGTCACTATACAGGTTTCTAACAAAGCCTATATCAAGGAAAATTGGCTGCTGCCGTGAGAATAGATGATATCATTTATTGGCGTTGCCTGATGAAACACAAAGGTATTTCAAGCAGAGAACTAATAGTCTGCGCCCGATAATATAATGAGTGTTAGAGTTGGTGTTTCTGGGCTACAGATGTACAGGTATCTGATTTTGCAGAGTGTGGAAACAATGGTCCTTTGGTGGTGACCTGAACACAGCCTGTAAGTGGTAACATATTCAATAATATGTGCCGAAAGATACAGCGTAGGCTACTACTACTAGGTGGACCGATGACTTTGTAAAAGCCGCGGGGAGCCGTTGGATGCGGGTAGTTCCCATTGGTTCTACTATTTGTTCTATCAATAGAACAAACAGGTCTATGGGGGATGCTTATATGTTCAGCAGTGCACTTCTTTAAGCTGATAGTGATTAAACATACTGTGTGATAAATGCATAGATGGCCATGTTTTTTTTAAATTGCTGAAATACGTGTGTCCTTGTGAGTGAGCTATAATTCATACAAGTTTCGTAGAGTTAGCGTTGAACCTTTTTGTTGATTGATTGAAGGAGTGAAGGACGTTCAACCTTATTAAATGAAAATAGACGATTAAACGAAAGGTAAGTCAACTGTGCCGAGTTCAGGACCAAGCGGTCGTCGCACTTTTATTTTAATATTTTCAGCTTATAAATTAGTATTGTGTTGGTGATGGATTGTGTTGTGGCTATAATGTAAAGTTAATGGTACGCGTTTTTTATTTATTAGCCTCTCTTCGCCTTTTATGTGTCATTCTTACTTTAGATTACTTGTATTATTATTTATTCTGTGATCATCAGGCCGTTCTCGAGAATCTCGTTTTGATGTTCGGTCGATGATGCGCTAGACTCTAGCGCATCGGCTACCATTACCACACACATTATTATTACCAGAGATATAATAGTCAAGACCTTAAGTTGGATGTAAAAGGTGAAAGATAAAGGATATGATATCACTTGTCATTGTCACGGCATGGCAGCTTAAGTACCAAAAGCATGTCCCGCAACTGTATTACGTAAAATCACAACAGCAGTAGCAAAGCAACAGCAGTTAGCAAAGCGCCAGCGAACACTTAGCAATCGGTCGCAAGATGTCCGCCTGTTGCTCTCCTGTCGCTGAATGCACTTTGACCTTTGATACTAGCGCCACTACAGAACGGCAATAGATGGAAACAAAAGAGTGAACTTTTTAGTTCATCGATTGCTGTATTTGCTGTCAACGTCACTTTTCTGCCAATGTTACGTTTCAACTTCAACTTCAACTCTTGGTTAATGGCCTTTGTGGAGAGGTGACCACAATTTTGCCAGTGTCACGTGGACTAAGATAGAACATCAAACGAAGATTGTTCAGTGAGAAATTTTGGTACATGTAGGTAATGAGTATGAAGACAGCTATGAGCTACGAGTAGTGATGAATCTAAATGTCACGTTTGACAGCAATTATTGCGTTTACGCCTGTTGCAAACTTGTTGCGAGTTACGTAATAACCCAGCCGGCCGGCTTTGGAATTCGGATGGATGCGGGTTCAAATCCCGCTCGTGATAAAAATATCATTTAAGTACATACATAAAAATTAATGGCCTAACTAATCAAGACACTTTATGACGTCATGATCGTGAGTTGTGATTGTGAGAGACAATTCATAAGGTCATAAATACAAAATTACGTTTCATAAGTGCTCCCACCTTTATCCATACATCTCTACGTAATATAAAATTTAAAAATGTCTGACCGTTTTTGTTGCGTGGCTTTCACGCCACAACGGCTCTATGAAAGCACTATCTTGCTCACACCTACCGAGATCAAAAATTCTTTTTTCCGGAGAAATAAAATACCTCATTACTAAGCTGTGGTAGCTTAATAGCTTTACATCCAATCTTATTGGCATGTGACGTCACAAATTGTGTTTTCATAGTAACTGTGGAGGAGTTCTGCTTAGAGAGAAAGGGACAGGTAATGCCACCTTCAGAAACTTTAGAAGCATATTACTCCGTGATTTATTTACCGATTTTACTTATTTTTTTCAATTATTGCATTCATTTTTAGGCTACTTTTATATGAAAATGATATTTACTTGTTCATTTTTAATAGTAGTCATCATGCCCATTATTATTGTGTTTATATGCTAATAATAGTTGAATTAATAAAGATTAAAATACATGTTTTTGCTAACCTAACCAGAAATAAATAATGTAGGTAAATCTATGATATTTGTATCTATGTGCATTCTTATTTATTGGTGTTCAATGAAGTATTGTATAGTATTGTAGGTAAATAGTTACCAACAATAAGCTTACCTACGTTTCTGATGAACAAACAACGGGAAACACAAATCAATATTATAGTACCTACTGAAATATTATTATGTTCAAGAACAATATGTCAGTCAGGTCACCGTTTATTTTACTAAAATATCCCAAATATATTCCCGATATCCAAGGGTTCTGTTATTCGATAATGTATTATTCAACAAGTGTGTCCCAGAAACATATCTTAAATTTTTATTTTTTTGTTGCTATAAGCGCACGCCTCTGCGAGCACCAAGTCGCCTACCAAGTGTGGTGATTATGGTAAACCCCCCTTTAAACGTCCATAGTGGCGTTTTTTGATCCGGCTTCCTATTACGGTTCATGAGATACGTATACAGGTGTTTGTAGGTCGAACAGACACCGGGGACTTAGTACAACCATGGGGTCCCATCAGGTACAAACCAAAAATAGCCCGAACGTGAAAAATATGTAGTGATCGTGTCGTGAACGTTACTAGTTAGTGTCCAGTATATTCATTTGGCCCAATACTACACCATCACACAATAAATGTCGCTTGATAATCTTGCGTTATGCCGAAATAAAATAATTCGTAAAATAGCCCGCGTTATTCCGTTGTATGGGATGAGGCATCTGTAGTCTGTACTGTAGGTACTATATTATCTGGGGTACAGCCAAAGTCTAGTTGTTACCCTTTGGATACGGAATCCTAAAAATATGTCCCGTGGCGTTATTTGAAAATTGATTCAATAATATTTATAAATACAGTGTTGACGTGGAAGGATAGGGTGAAATGAAGTGGAATATCAACTGCAAATGTTTATTTATCTGTTTGTGACCGTCTGACCGTCTGTGGAAACTGTGACGTGAGCGGAATCATCGGAGACTCCAGTCACGTTATTGATATGCGCATAAAATATTGTTTTAGTTCCCTATGTTTTCAAGAATATACTGGAGATGTGTTTTGTTGACTGTATCGTAAGTATACAAAAGGCACCTTAAAATGTAAGTTTGTAAGAAGGCATCCTGTAGATCTGCCCGCAGCATGCCCGCAGCACAACAAAATCTTCTCGACACTTTTTCTCGTCAAAGACCCTGACAGGACTATGGTAGCAAGTGTGTCGCACTCTACAACGACGAGAAGCTTTCTCGCGGTGCGCATACTAGGGGGTCTGGTTACCAAAGTTCGCCATAGATGGGCACTTCTAGAACCTCCTCCTGCTTTCGGCACCGGGTATGTTAGCTAGAACGCTTGCGACTTTTCTTAGGGTTCATTCTTCTCAGTTCTCAGCTTTCTCGATCCTCTTAGCCCGGGAACGGCCCAATTAGAGACCAATTGCACCTCAGGGTTGCCCTTGAGCTAGTTGCCTGCCACTTTTGACGGCTGCTCCAGCCCTCCTACCCGGTGACGTTGTAATGATCGATAGAGACAAGCATTAGCCCGCTAAAACAAACACCGGTTTCAGCTATTCACTTTTATGTCATTGCCACAGATAGAAGACCCTGCCATACGTGTCGGATCACGGATGCACACTGCACAGTAGACAAATGCATAGATATACTTGTGGTAAAAATAAGCTGGTACCTACTTACCATTAGCGGGATTTCACGCCTGTTTGGGGAGGTTTCAGAATCCTATGTCGATCGGTCGGTTTCCAATATTCTTCTGGGGCTCTAAGCGCGATTCAAAAGAGAGCCTATATTGAGTCGCGTGTCAAAATATTCATACAAAAAAAACATTGCGATCCAATATACGCTCTGATTTGAATCCCGCTAAGAGCTCACAGTACGGCCCCTGTGCAGTGTAGGTACACGGTACAGCTATCATTCTTTACAGTAGATACGTTTTTATTTGCTTTTGCAGAAGTTCTAGGTATATATAGTATATATAGTATATTCATACCGATATCCTGCGGTATTTCCGCGACTATCTCAGAGCTGCGAGAACAAGAGCACAGTTTTCCGTAAAGGGGCCGTACTGTGAGCTCTAAGCGCGATTCAAAAGAGAGCCTATATTGGGTCGCTTGTCAAAATATTCATACAAAAAAACATTGCGATCCAATATACGCTCTGATTTGAATCGCGCTAAGAGCTCACAGTACGGCCCCAGACCGTTTTTATATCCGCTGTTACCTATTCTTTCAACGACTCATGCTTTTATCATGTTGGGTTTTTATTTAATGCATAAACAATACCTTTATCTTCCTTGTGATTCAACATTAGACTTTAGTTTGTAGAAAATTATTATTTGTATGTATTTGTATTGCCTGTTATCTCGCAGTTGGAATATCTGTGACTGACGACTTTAAGATGTTTAGATAATAATTATATTATAGTTGAGCATTATATCTATTTTATGACCTTATATTTATAATGATGTGCCGTGGGGTCCCGGTGATTATAATGTCACGCCATGTTCTATTCCCGCGGGTTCCGTAAGAGCTGGATAAGGGAATATCTAGGGAATGGGCAGCAACATTCTCTTCGGTACTAAATCTAATCATCCGAGTTCACCCAGACGTCTGCCAAGCGTGGTGGCTGAAGCAAACCTCCGGTAAGCAAATAAAATTGCGGTTTATCAAGCATTCTTTTAAGTTGTGTATTCGCGATGTACGTATTCATTTACGCTTATTAGGCGCGCTTGATATTACTTGAAACTGAATAATATTAATGATATTATATCGTACTATCTACCGATACTCATACTATAGGTATACTTTATTTTTTACTCACATATTTGAACAACATGTTCCAAGGAATTTGTACTGATTTGATATTCCCAAGTCACGCGATGTGAGCACTGAATATGGATCGATATGAGGCGGTTTTATCGGAATCGGAACTCTATTATTATGAGCACTTACTTTAGTGTGTTTATGTTGACCACGTCTCCTAACTAGCAACACAGTCAACACACACTGTTGAACATAGAACAGCGAAGTGATCATGGTACTTTGATAGCAATGCAACAGAAGAAATTTCGTTCTGAATTTGAATATTCCATATGCACTAAACTATTGAAGCTGTTCAATCCATCCATTTTTGTGTTTCTATCGGTTGCAGTCAAGCTACATGATCGCATAGCAGTTTTAATTGTTACATTAAGTCTTTGTCAACTCGTCCGCCGTTCATCAAACTTTATAAGAGTGAATGGGCATCTCATGGGCAAACGTGCTCCACCTTAGACTACTTCGTCACTTACCATCAGGTGAGTTTTTGTCAAACGTATGCCCATTTCTGCATAAAAAAACATTTCCAATGTTTAAAGGTGACTCCTTGTTCCAGATACCAACTGCATCAGCTCAAGAAGGCCACTGCATTTGGTATGGAGTGTGCGTAGACTCCCCCAAGGATAGGACGAACTGCTTCTACGATGGACCTGCTAAGCCCGTCCAAAATGCTACACGGGTAAGTGATAATAATAATAAATGGTTGTAGATATTTCACACAACGCCATCTAGCCCCAAACCAAGCAACGCTTGAGCTATTTATATTAACAAGATAAAGTTGATAGAATAATTAGATCGATACGGTTAACTTTTTTTGTTTGTAAATACACACTTATAATACAATATAACACCCAGACACAGAACAAACATCTATTGTCCATCACACAAATGTTTGTCTTGAGTGGGAATCGAACCCGCTATACTGTGATGTATAATCCACCTGCAGCACCCACGAGCTGCAATCAGAAGTGTACGTGACGGTATACGCATGCCATCTTTTTAGCCAGAGGAACTGGCAGGATGTCTTAAGCCCGGTCCGACTAAGATTGTATGTTCCAGATACGTATCGTTTGCCCGACCCGATAGCTGTATCCGTATCGCCGTATCATTCGGTAAATCCGTATCAATCATAACTGTCGTATCCTCAAAATTGTCACAGGCGCCGAAGCGTTTCCTTTGATGATCGCACAAACCCCACTCGATATTGAACGGGCCATACCGCATTTTGTATCAGAGCGGCGTATTAAGACTGCGTATCATCGCCCGTCCAGATAGGCGATCATGCTTGCTTCGTCGATACGGATACATCGGACAAATGATACGTATCTGGGGGTCTAGCAAAGATACCTTTCCATTAGCGTGAACGTCAAACGATAGCCATATTTTTTGAGTTATCGTTTGGCGTAACGTTAATGGAAAGGTATCTTTGCTAGACCCCCTGGCTTTGGTGGCTGATTGAGAATACGACAAACGTAGCATATTTCACCACCCTATGATGAGAATACCTATAATGGATGGAATTGTATGGCTTCTTGTCTGAGGTTGCACACACAAAACAACCAAGTTGTGAGATGTCCGTGGCATAGTCTAAATACTAGTATGGTAGTCATGTTTGTAAAACCTGTTTTAGCTGCTGAGGAAAACATTTCATGGACACTGTTGAGTATTTTATACTAACTGGAACGCGCGTGTTACACGAATAATTTAATGTGAATTAGCTTTTCCTTGTCTTATGGGTTTCACGCATAGAGCAAACATAACTAACATAAATAGCACAAACACAAAAAATGCAATTTAAAATGCATTTTTGTGCCGTTGCATAGTCTGTACGAAGATATTGAACATTTTAACTATCACTGGGATTTTGGAATCCATTCTATGATATAATGATAGCTACGTACGGTTTGACAGAATGTAATCTGGCTGATTTGACTGGCTAACAAAAATGTAGAGCGGTTGAGCCTAAACCGCTGGACCTATCCTAGAGACTTGATGCGGTATCAGTTGCAAAAAATAATAGGTGGGATCCGTTGGGACCTATCCATGTTCTTTGGGGGATGTCTTCCTTTTAAGGCGTAGATATGAAACTCTCTCGCTTTCTCTCTCTCTCTTTCTCTCTCTTTCTCTCTCTCTCTCTCTCTATCTTTTTCTTTCTCTCTCTCTCAGTTTTTCTTTCTCTCTCTCTCTTTTTCTTTCTCTCTCTCTCTGATAAGTACCTAAGTACTTTTTTGTTTGAAAGAGTTCAAATTTCAAATTAGAGTTTTTGGCGAGTTCCGTCATTTCTAGCGCTTATATCATAAATGGCTCAATAGTCTTTTGATCCCTTAATGAAACAGTATCGATTGTTGTAAATGCTTTTAGGTATTATAGCATTTTTTCGCTGGCTTTAGGTTTGTCCATAATCTGTTAATTCAGTTCAAAATTTCTCAAAAAGATCCGGATGGTCTTTTAGGAACGTTTTTCTGTAATTATTTCCCTTTTACCATCTTTTTTTAGGGTTGTACGACAGCAATAATTACGTGAGTACCTACAAGCAATTTAACTTGCCAATTGGTTCATTATTAGCCCAACGCCTGTCTAATTAAGGTAGGATTCGAATGGACTGTATCCTATCCTCTATACGTATTTGTTCAGTAATAGTAGGTAAACTAATTCATATGTCTTGTTTGTTATCGTTTCTTTTGAGCATATACCTACTTCTACTGCATATTCTTGATACTTTAGACTCTACACCCAACGTTACAGTATACTGGTAGTTATAGTATAATGTAGAATTTCTCTAGAGTTGTTTGTCGAGATTTAAGTAAATATATTTATGAATAAACGACTATTGACCACTAAGTCTAGACTAGAGATATGGATCTGTTTACTGTATTGTTGATGAATTTCCTCTGATCTGATTACGGAAGACTTTTCTGATGTTCTTTTTTGATAGATAATGTACATTGTACATAATATACATTATTAGAATGTTTTTGTAAATTTGTAACTATGCATTGTATTTTCCAAGTTTATATGAGTAATAGACATGACTATCTTTATGCGACCAAAAACCTAACCTAGTAAATAAAGTAGCATTGATGTAGCAATTTTGAACCAGTTATTCTTGGACCGTGTCCACGTCCAGTTGAGTAGTCCAGTGAGTTCGGGTTTCACTGTCAACCTCCCAGTCCCAAGGGTGAGTGTAGTAACCCGGTCATGGAGCCTCTATATTTAGACCGGTAATGCCTCTGTGACGTCACGGTAGTCCTACTTTGGACGAGAACTTGACCTGGGTGGTGCAACTCGTGCAACAGTTCAATGGAGAATTGCAATTAAGTTGAGTTTTATTGACGTCATTGTAATAGCTGTTAGGCTTGCCTATTAATAATGGATGTCATACAAATATACTTTTGTTTTCACCTGTTAATTAGAGAAACTGGTTGGTTGAAAACTTTACGAACAAAAATATTTTTGTTTGTTCATAATATCTATTTAATTTTTTATGTATAATGATGTCATGTAAGTATGACTAAGTACATATTTGGCATGTGTGTTATCAACTTATAGTGTTAAGCTCATTACTAATCATAGCATAGCCAGAATACTGAATGCAAATATAGTGAACAACAGTTATACTCCAAGGTGTATTAGTAATGTATTCGGTTACGTCATGAACGCGGCGACTTCATTGAAACCGTAAATGCAGAAGTACATTGTGCATTGCAATATTGCAAACATTTCAAAATGCGTCAAATTTAAATTGTATACACCAAGATGTTGCGTAAAATGGCGTTCGTATAAACAAGTCGTTAATGTAGCAAACGCTTATTTATAGATACTCGTGTCGTGTAGGTATTATAAATATATATTATAATTAAAAACAATGTGCATAGTATTTTGCTTATGACGGAAGTTCCAGCTATACTTTTCAGGTTTGCTAATAGCCTAATACCTAGTGGTTTTCTGGCTATACTTACACTCATATAATATAAAAACAAGGTAAAACCTGTTCCGTACATAGAAGAAATATGAAAAACATGTTTTACATAAAAGTATTAGAATCCAAAAAAATCCTTCTTAGGATTATTTTCGTCTGCATGAAAGTTAATTAAAAGCTACTAGGTGGATTTTGATATTTTGATGCCGTTTGATGTGAGAAGTCGGTCAAATCAAAATAAAAGGATAGATAGATAGAAAATGCACCAACAACAAATATTTAGCTGAGATTGAACCAATGCTAGAGAGCATAATCTACAAGGATCAGTATATGGTCGGGGTAAGATAGGGAGAGAATCGGGGTGAACGTGGGACAAGAGCGACAATAGCTGGGACTGCTGTCAGCTGTGACTAATACTTACTTACGTAGTAACATATTCAGTAATCTGTGCTAATACTACGCGCTGGCAGTTTTTTTTTCTTATATTTTGGCTCCACACGTGGTGTATTTAGCCAGTGTCAAGTATTGTAATTTTTCATCGTTAATGAATATATCACGTAAGGTCAAGTCTTAGTCATAGTCATAGTCCAGTCTAAGTCAGGTAGTCATAGTCCAGTCTCAGTCATGCTCCAGTAAAGTGGTGCCAACTTTACTAGAACCTTCTATGGGATTTTGGAAGCAACACGAAATCTTACGTTTCACCACATTATATCACTTGCCCACACTCATAATCGTAATTCAGCACTTAATGCGTAAAACGCCACCAATTTTAAACATTAATACTTAAAAAAGCACAAGTTTTGAGATATAATACAATGCAACGACGCATAGACATATATATTAAGGACAGGCCTAATGACAGGTCGCCGCGTTGCTTCAAAGTGGGAGCCAATATCACAGATTGGCATCCACTAGCGCTCAGTCTGTGATGGAAGTTAGAAGGCATCGGTCGAATGTCACAAACAAAATATGCCAAGTTGTATTGTGAAGGGTTGCACAATCTATACTCAAAAGTGCAGTAAAAAGAAAGACCAAGTTTCTTACCTCAAGTAATTCAATATTTTCAATATTACACTCTGTTTTGTAACAAAATAATCGAATTTATATTTGGAATAATCATTGTAAACATAAACATTGACGGACATAATGGCAGCAGTGTTGCCAACATTATTTTTTAGGGAATCGTACCTTTGACGTGAAAAGGTCATATTTTGCTACAATTTCCCAAAAAAAGATAGTACGCGTAGAAATTTGAACGAAAATGCTAAATTATTTAAAAATGTAATTTATAATACCTACCCCATTGATTCAATATTTTAGGATACACAACTACACAATATGTAATATTTGGTATTTCTTAATATATTTCGAGATTACAATAATACATTTATTAAGTATTGAGACAATAAAGAACATATAAAAGCAAGAAAAAGTATAGAAAAAAAATCTTAATTTATATATTTTTTTATATACATATAACGGCGACAGTTTGGTTACCAAACTCCCGACACATTTCATAATGATCCACACGAAACGAAAAAAATGAGGACGCAAATTAAAATGCATAATGCGCGTAAAGTACTTGGACGCCACCTGCTTAATTTAATAAAATTAGTAAGACGATTAGATTATGTAGTAGTGTGATGGTTTGGTTTATGACTCTAGACGTTATTGACTTTTCGACAAAATGAACTTGATTTATTGTATTTTTTTTATTTTGTTACGAACATTACAAGCTTTGAAAAGGTCGTATGTTATGCGTACGATTTCGGATTCACGATCGTACATCGTATTGGGGCCAAAAAAATCGTATAAATACGATTTAAATCGAACGGTTGGCAACACTGAATGGCAGCGATAGGCACCTAACTTTCTCATCTTGTCGTAGTTCACGCGAAATCTAATAGATGGCGCTGACTTTTCTCACGCCATTTTGACTAAATAAAATGTTCCTTCGGGCATATCCTGATATATAAATCTATGCAACGACGTGAACTTTTTCCGCGTTCCCGCCAAAACTCCCCGCTAGCAGTTAGTTTCTGCCATAACTCTATAAGTATTTCCATATAGGAATTAGGAAGTCACTCATTCCCGGTCGATAGAAAGCATTTAGTAAATAA
The DNA here is from genome assembly GCA_963580505.1 of Ennomos erosarius. Lineage (NCBI taxonomy): Eukaryota > Metazoa > Arthropoda > Insecta > Lepidoptera > Geometridae > Ennomos > Ennomos erosarius. Next base: position 11,360,918 of record OY756987.1, read on the forward strand.
ATATCATATTATTATTCGATAAGTTACCGTAAATAACCGTTAATCGGTATTTAAAAAATCGAGTATTGGCGTACACAATAAAAAATTTTTTGAGACATTTTATAGGTAATATTTCATAAGATCAACCTTCCTTTTTGAAAAACATTAGTAGAGAGTAGAGACCAACAAGTTATGCTCATTGTTCAACTATTATAATATTTAATCATCATCATCGTGATCATATTATACAGCCTAAAGACATTCACTGTTGAACATAGGCACACCACTCGAGGCGCGCCTCCTGCATCTATCGGCTCCCCGCATATTGTAATGTAATAGTCGTTATATAAAAACTATAAAGGCAGCATATTGCAGTAGTCTCAAGCAATTAATAGAAGCAAGTCTATAAGCGCATCTCATTGTATAGGCATATCGATAACTTACAAAAATGACAAAGTTACAATGTTATTCAATTTGTTTTTGTATCGGCATCGGCATTGCGCCAGGTGACCGGTTGCTATGCTAGCATGGCAGATAACTACATTGTCACTCATATATTATTACTACTTATTTTTTACTCATGAACACACCCATGACAATTTGTTTCGCTGTTATCATCTTGGGCGTCATCACTTTCTTTAGATCTCAGTTTCAATTTGCCATACTTAATTAAATTAATTTCACTGTCAATATGAACGATACAATATTTCAACTTAGGATTTTTATAGTTTACACTTTTCTCTTACAGATCGTTTTCAATTAAATTCATGAATTTACGAAATGTTCTCGCAATGGTGTTGATGTCTTCATCGTTTCGTTCGATGCACGCTTACTTAAACGTAACTTCTAACAATCTACTATATCATCGGTCTGTTCTTACTGTTAGGCCTTTTTTGTCTCGGCAGAGGGTGTAGACTTATAAAATTATAGAACAAGTGCGTAAGCTGGTATTGCCGATAGCGATACATATATATATATTATTATTTTTATGAGAATGAATGTCGTGAGTAACTAAGTAGTCGTTCATATTTATATCATATAGCTGGTAAAGTGGTAATTTTAAAAGGATAAATAGGTAACGTGCAACAATCATAGCATAGTAGAACTTTAATAACTAGTCTAAACCAGATAATTATGAAAGTGGGTGTGTCGTTAGAATCACTTCCGTGCCAGCAGCGCTTACATTCGCGATCGCGAGTCTATTAATAATTTGTGACATTGTCGTGATTTGCATCAGGAAGGAACATTAACAAAGATTCGGAAATCGAACTTGAAACTTTTTATAATTGATAAGCAGTCAAATTCAAGTGATTCACACGCATCTCATCATAATGTAATTATGGTTACTGTTAATTACATTCATTTAAAATGACTATTATAACGTAATTAAACTATAATTTTTGACGGCGCGGCGTATCTTGTGAACAAAATTATACTTATCTATCGAGTAAAAAAGAAAACTGAAATACTATACAAAACTCACTAAATATTCCAAACGAATAAAGTTTTGTAGATGTTGCAAAATGACGAAATAATAAACTAAAAACCAATAATATCTACGTTTTCAAATAGTTGTTTCCTATTCTGTCTTCTGTCATTCAAGACAATCGTGTTATAGAAAATACCATTGAAACTACGACTACGGAAGCACCAACAATATTATCAAGATAGTGACTAAACGATATTTCCAGTTCTGGCATTTCGTTGAGTTTTAACAAAGAGATGCAAAAAAATACTAAATGTCTTTGTTTACTGAAGTGACTCAATTACAGGTGTCACGAGACTCTGTGATGTTGTTGAAGTAAGCACAAGTAATATGGTTGTCAGAATTTGTAAATATAACTTATCTGGAGAGCTCTTCAAATCGCGAGTGAATAGATAGCTTCTAAGCATGTACTATCGTAGACCGCGTACTTTTCTTCAGGTGTGTAACAGATCCGATCCAAATGCGGATCTATTCAGTTGTAAAAAAAACGTTTATTTAGATGTAACACGTTGTGGAAAAACATAACAGCAATAACAACATGCACCACTATAAAAAGAGGTTCACAAGAGTATTATCACAGGGCACATAGGTCTAGTGTTACAGATATCCATGGAAGACTTCTTCCGATCCATTCAATTCTGATGTTTTGCTACCATAAAAAATTAAGAATACAATACTTTTAAAATCAAAAGATTCAACTTAACACTATTTTATATATAAAATATGTTAGACACTTTCTTATAGAATTTAGATAGACTGACTGACATAATATTGACTGACCCTGACTCTATATCAAAAGCATACATGATGTTATTAACACAATATTAATACCATTTTTATTATATAACATATGTGTTATAAATATGTATACTTCTGGTATTTGCAATTATAAAACACTTAACATCGCTCAAACTTAAAACAACACCAATAGTGATTCCTATTTCCTATAACAAGAAATCATGCAAATGTTTGGTTATAACCTTGTGCTCTGTCATTATTGTGATTTGTGCTAGAGTCTTTTGGTTTCACAATTCTTTACGTAAAGGGCAGTCAGCTGTAATAAAATGGAATTTGTGTCTTTAACTTTACTATCCATGTTTACAAAATAAATTTAAATCAGGGCATATTTCTCATTAAATTGTTGTTCACAACTGTTATATTCTGTCCAAACGTGAACTATGCTGACTTAAAATAATGTCATGTTATATTGCATTGCCACTGACTGTACCTGTTGCAAATCTAACAACGTAATATAACGGTTTTGTAAGTATTATTTGCAACTGCGTTGTTATGCAAGTGGACGTGTATGTGTGTCTATCTTTTCGTGTTTTTATGTACGTAGAACCGGCGCGTGTCTTGGAACCGTTTGAATAAATTGATAAAATTATCAATAATAACAATAATAACATTTGTCTGTGTGATTTCTATAACCCAGATGATAGAACTTTTTTCTAAAGTTTGTGTAATTAAGCTATTGACATTTTGTGTAAATAGACTGGAAGCTGCTTGTATGGACATATCCTGATATTTAATTGAACTCGCGATATTAAGATGTCAGATCAGGAACATTCTCGGCCTCCTGGGACGACACAGCTATACTGTACATTGTACAAATGTTGTAAAAATGTAACTGTGTGATGTTTTGAACGAATGTATTTTCTTCATCAACATCACTATTACCATTAACATTAGCAATTAGCATACGGGGCTAGTCTCTGATTTTGCTTCGACTACATTTATTTATTATCCTTATGATTTTCGGCTTTCTATTATTATAAATTCATGTTTTATAAACTAGTATCAATTCGTCTCGTATTTTTTGAACGATAAACGGTTCATTCATGTCTAGTATGATGTCCGCCCGGATTCAATGTTTACATCTCAGTCCAGTGCCGTAGCACTGAAGCGGGATATCTGCCAAAACGTACAGACCAGTTAAAAATAACTTTTACACTTCACAATAACACCTATGTCGTACGTATTACGATTATCTATAACCTATTTATTTACATTTTGGTATCAGAATGATTGTTTAGTCAGATGAAATCAGCTTCCTTATTTTAAACATACGATATCAGATTCAAAACGGCAAGCGGAAGTCATTTGAAAATGATCGTTTGTGTAATTATACGGCTTGGTAATTTAATCGCTTCCTGATGGCAAAAATTGCAACTATGGACATTATTGCCCTTTAAGCAACGAATACGTTATTTATGACAGTGATGCCTATTTTGTTACTTTGTACCTTGGTTTCGTATTTTCTAACATAATCGGGAATGTAATAAGGTAAAAGTTCCGCTAAATATTTTACATCACAAGCCATCAGCATCACGCATACATGTTACATGGAAAAGGGTCGGTAATTCCGGCATGGATTTAGAGAGCTCGGAAACTAAGACAGAATAATATGTTCTTAGGAACCAAGTCGTCGAATAGGCATGATGACTACTATTAAAAATGAACAAGTAAATATTACTTTCATGAAGAAGATTAAAAATGAATGCAATCATTGAAAAACATTAGCAAAATCGGTAAATAAATCACGGAGTAATAAGCTTTTAAAGTTTCTACAGGAGGCATCTCCTGTCCCTTTCTCGCGAAACAGAACGCCCCAACTGTTACTATGAAATATCTACTCGTGACGTCACATGCCAAAGAGATTGTATGAAAAGCTACCACAGCTTAGTAATGAGGTACTGTAACGACCTTCCTCTGACGTCACTGGCCGTTTGAGCTATCTCTTTCTATTCCGGTTTTTAAAATGCTTGTAACTTGTTCATTTTTTTAGGTATTTAATTTTTGTTTTAACAAATGTTTATCTTTTGAGCAATATAATAAATTTATCCAAAAAAAATTTAGTCATCATTTTAGTTTAGTATTAAGGGATGAGAAAAACTGCATTCATAGATTTATAATAAACTCTTACTCGATACGGGAACCGAACAGAACACATACTATTGTTATACTGGAGACCACCGAAGGTTGCGTTTTTTGTTAAAGCATAATATCGTTGTTTTCTGCATAATCATAATCATTCATGTTTTTATCTGACTTTGCTAAATAATTATGTAGTTACAGAAACGACGAAATAAACTGCTAGTACTAGTAGCTAAACAGTACTTATATTGAATACCTAACAATATTTGATCGTAGTTTTTTTTTATCAAAATACCTTTCCATCAAAAATGATCTGAATCTGAACAGAAGATTTATCAAGTTTTAATAACACAGACAGACAGTTAGACAGATAAAATTGCTAGGCAACACAACACTGATCATAGTAAATTGAAACGGAATCATTGTCGCAATGACTTTAATTGCTTCAATCGAGACTTCTATCGACCCGTTTAGAAACTACAATAACTTTTCCAGTTGATCCGGACCAAATAAATGATTGATTATGATTATGGTTGATTTCGGTTCGGAACGATATTCTTTGATTCGTTAATTTTCATTAATTTTTTAGGCTTTCGCATTGGCAATTCCATGTTATTTCCTTCTCCACCATCCCACTGTATTTGCTCTTGCTCTATACTTTCCCCATCTCTTTGATCGCCCCTCCTTTCGGTCTTACTTCTACCCATTTCGTTTTACAAACATTTGTTATCCAACCCCTCGGTCGTCCATCCGGCGTGGGCGGTAGCCCTTATCTAAAAGCGCCTAAAACTCATTTTGTTTAAACTAATTTTGATTAAATAAATATAAGAGCCTGATCAGTTAACACCAAAGAATATATAAAAGCAAACGACCTCAAAATACGTCCAGTAGTTTTACCGTGATGATTTTTCCTGCAGGCAGATGAAAATTCTATGAAATTTTCTGGATTTGTAAAAATATTTTATAATACTTCCACAAAAGGTTGTGAGTTGGAATAACGAACCTCTAGGTTTATAATAAAAAGTAACTTGTGTTTGTTGTTTGTTTTAGTTGGTTACTAAATTAGAGAAGAATAGAAATAAGTCAGTCCCTGGATTTATGCCCAGATCATGACCCACTTTCAGCAACCACATTAAAAGTTTACGATTTAAAATGATACAAGCCCGACTCACTCATATTTTGTTTGTATGATGTCGGATCATCGGATCCATGTCTCGCTTCTTACCCGGTTGGCATGTTTCAGCGGATAGGTCAAACAAAATTACAGTCTCACACAACATGTCAAAATTACACACAAATATTTTCTCTCTTTATCTCGCGCCCTTTATTACATATCTCGTTTCGCAGTAAGCGCTTTAGGCACACATCACTAACACCGCATTCACCCCTAACTCCCGTAAGTGAAACGAATAGTATACCCAATTACACATTAGTTATACTTAGGACACCCAAGAAATTCAAACATAATATACGCCACTACGGTCTGAAGTCTGGGGTAATAATTCGCCATTCCTCCTCCAAGTTTACTATAAGTAAAGTGATCGTTCTTTGCATTATTATCAAGCCGCTTATTTACGTTAGACCAGTGAAAGCTAGCGCCAGCTTGACTGTGAAAGTATAGATGGCCGATTTGCAAATGATTTGCCAAAGTTGGTTTTTGTTTTGTCTATGCCAGTATACTTACTATACTATGATACCATAGCAGCATGGGCACTATCAAATCTATTCTGTGAAAATACTGTCGAAACGTAACCGCCAACATATGTATATCCAGATTGTTTTATTGATTTAATAAGGCCATTTCCTGCACTATTAGAAAAAGATACCGAATTTACCCAAACAAGCACAGTAGCTCTACTTGTAATAGCCTGTTGCTTGTTTGCGATTTAGCGTTGCGTGATTCGGCCAAATGGTTGGCCGAATAACAATACAGTGGCGCAGTGGCTCAAAACTGGAAGCTCTGAATCAGGTGACCTTGAGACAGCCTCCCAGCCTGCCTGCCGTGAGGTATCGATCCACGCCACCAGCATTAGTATTCTGCCGACGAATACCTTTCGACACTTTTTCGACCACTGGCTGCCATCGTAAATTATTAAGTAATTCATATTACTTTCAAAATAAATATAAAGAAGCTACTATAACTTGAATTAAAACATTATAGGGTGATAGGTGGTACCTAATTTAAAACAAGATATATTATGTGGTATAACTGAGGCCTTATTAGTAATTATTTATATGGGACATAATTTAATGTGTCCGAAAGAATTTTCTTCAATGATCCTCCTTTTTTATTTTTCGTTTATTTTTTTACTGTTTTAGGAACTAGATTTCGCTATTATCCGAGTTTGAATTAAAATTTTAATATATTCTAGTGTTAATAAATATGCAATGTTTGTCTTTATCACCTAAAGGATTTGTAGATATTTACGTATGTTATCTCCATTTGTTTTTGTTTAGTGAAAATAGCTGTTGAAGCTATTCCAAGTTTGGTAAACAAAAACAACAACTAGGGGTAAACGTTTGGGTGACATTGATTCCAAAACTTGATCTAAGTAGTGGTAGTATTGATAAGGAGTTGGACTTTGAAATGTTTATTACGGATATAAATTCAATTGTGATGTCACAGATAGTAAGGATATTTAATTTACTATCTGTGACATCGCAATCAGGACTTTTCGCGAATGATCTCCAATTGTAAGCATTTCCGAAAGGTAAAGTTACGTTTCTTTGTATATTCCTTATACGCTTTTTGATAATGTTGTCTCAAAATGAACATGCGAAAACCTAGCGAATAGTAAGTATTCTGTGGCGAAAACGTCACTAAATTAATGTTTTCTTTTGGTTGTAATTTTATCAGAATATGATTCTGATTTAGTTGTACCGGTATCACACGTGATGTAAAACATGGTAATATGAATAAAAACGTGCATGATGCGGATCGGATTCGTGCACGAAGAGTACAATGCCATTACCTATTGAAGTAAAAACACCGAGAACCTCTTCAAATCGTGTATATTCAGTACACATTCAGTACACAATAAACGAACAGGAGCATTAATACATCTTGACGCTTCGGCTGCTCAATCAGAATTGACTGCTTTTTGGACCTTGTCCTCCCTCCAAAACTTCCCTCCTAAACCACAATATTATTTTACCGGAACTACCAAGGCAGCCATCGTAATTGGCTGATGGCTCAGCGGACGCTCCTTCCGCCAGTGTGGCCAACCAAAATGGTATTTTTAAACAGTCTACCAACCTCTTAGTATTAAAAAGTGAGAATAAATCATAAAATTCACGACACTATAAAAAAGAGCTAATTAAATCACGTTTGTTGTATGGCAGCCCCCTTAAATAATTATTTTATTCTGTTATTTTTTTGTATTTGTTGTTACAGCGGCAACAGAAATACATCATCTGTGAAAATTTCAACTGTCTGACTATCAGAGTTCATGACATACAGGCTATAGCCTGGTGACGGACAGCGGACCCTTAGCAATAGGTTTCGCGGAAATGGAACTTGCTTCCTATAACGGTGTTTCCTTCCACATATAATCTAGGCGTATTCAAGAGCAGAGTGAATAGGTATTTTCTGGGTAAGCGTGTCCCACCTTAGGCTTCATCTACACTTACCATCAGGTGAGATGTTGCCAAACGCAAACGCATCAACAATAAAAAAAAACTCTTTCGGTACGGAACCTTAAAAATGGCAATAGTAGGGGTAGCTAGCTCCCAACAATTCACCACCAAACCATTTTGAAAAAATTCATCCTATTCCTAAAATCATTTATAATCGGAGTTTAATCGTGTTATAATGTTTTAAAAACTATCAATATTGTTCTTCTGAAGTTCACCAATAACAGCTCAACTCTATAAAGGAATTACCGAGATAAAAATATTTTAATACGAAACGATATTAATTTTATCTTGTACCGCTATTAGACTATATTGTTGTCGGTCAATGCATTCGTGACCTAAGAAATAATTCCGACCATTTTCTACGTAAAGCTGCAAAACATGTAGAGATATTTTATTCTTGCTGGTTATTATTACGTGCCATTTCGCCGCTTTCTCGTTTCAAGGTTCTGCTTTTGGTGGTAGCCTTGACATCAGAACTTGCTCTACATTTGGTACTATACAGATATTGTTTTACAATAAAGGGCCTTACATTAAACTTCTTAAATGTCTGGTTTCTTTACCTATAATAATATCAACCTAGCTTGACCTGAATTTATCACTAATAATAAGTTTAATTAGAAAAGCCTAGTTGTTACCAATGGTGCTAACTGACCGTAACTATTGCTAACTGTAACTAAACCATGAACAAAGTATGGCGGTGAGCATGTATGAAGGTCAGGCCATGGTCGACACGGCCGTGAGGGGTTTATTTTAAACTATTCCCTTACCCAATGTAAGGAAATAAATCCCGTGTAGAAAATCAGTTCGTGTTTAGGGTTCCATACCCAAAGGGTAAAGCGAACCCTATTACTAAGGATCCGATGTCCGTCTGTCTGTCTGTCACCAGAATGTATCTCATGAACCGTGATAGTTAGACAGTTGACATTTTCAGAGATGATTTGTACCTATTTTTGTTGCCGCTATTAACAACAAATTAATACTAAAAAAACATCATTTATTACCAATTTGTCTAAATATATTGTGTATTTTTAGAAGTAGGGAATAAAACATTATAACTATTTTTTAGAACTATATACCAGTTGAGTATGCAGTGTTATGCTAGAAGTATTCAGGTTGCTTTTTGGATGTTTTAACTGTACTTGGTCTAAAGAGTTGGGTCAAATAATGTATGGAAGTCGCACTCCTTCTTTGAGAATCCATCAATCCACCAACTCGCGTTTTATAGCGTGGTGGAATGGCATACACTCTATCCGTGTAAGCCTGTAAGAGAAGGCCAGTTTCCCAACAGTGGGAACGTAATGGGCTGATGAGGAAGTAATGTTTCTATTTCATCCCAGTTTCATTATCTAGGATTTTTTCATTTGTTGGCTTTGTCAACTTTCGAGTCCTAATTCCAAGCTCCTATATACTTTGATTATTTCATAATAGTATTTAACCTAGTGCCTAACCTACCTAATGATTGTATTGTGGTGGTTTATTCATACTAGTATTAGTTTATGATGATAAAAATGGAAAGTCGTGTTTTTCCAATTTACTTCAAAAATAGAAGTAATCAAAATCACATTTCGTGATTTATATTTCCGTGTAAAGTAATTTTTCTTCATATTTAACTGCATTGCATTCCTTTTAATCGCCGCAGCTTTTTCACGATCATCGTGACTGGGAGTTAGCACATTAGCATATTAGCACGTAAATATATATAATAAATATAGGTACCAAGGATGATCCGATAAGATTACACACAGATGTTACGAGTTATCACGAACATAATTGACAATAAGTAATGTACAGACGTCTGGTAATGTATAAATTTACTAAATTTCAAGGCGATTTTGTAGAAAGAAACGTGCAACAACGATCATTAGACCACATTGCATAATGTTTGTAACCGTATTATGTTTTGTCTGTCATCTATTCCACATTTAGTTATATCCAGAAGCAAATAATGTCATCGAAAAGGCAGGATGGCTAAAATTTTTTTTGCATAGTTACTAATATTCCTCAAAAGATAAACATTTGTGAAAACAAAAATAAAATATCTCAAAAAATTACATAGTTACAAGCATTTTAAAACCGGAATAGAAAGAGATAGCTCAAACGGCCAGTGACGTCAGAGCAAGGTCGTTACTAAGGCATGGTACCTCATTACTAAGCTGTGGTAGCTTTACAATACAATCTCTTTGGCATGTGACGTCTCTAGTTCATTTTTCATAGTAACTGCGGAGGCGCTCTGTTTCGCGAGAAAGGGACAAGAGATGCCCGCTACAGAAACTTTAAAAGCTTATTACTACGTGAATTATTTACCGATTTTGCTTATATTTTCAATTATTGCATTCATTTTTAATCTTCTTTATGAAAGTAATATTTACTTGTTCATTTTTAAAAGTTAGTCATCAGCAAAGATAATAACCGTAACGCACGTATGACATTATACTGCATTTACTAATTACGTTACTCACTATATTATATACCCAGTCTATACATGTAAGTATGCAAAATACATACCGAATGAGATGAGTAATAAAATATGTAGAAACTGGCGGCCGCTCATTCCTTCGCTGATATAAAGTGACGTAATACTCTGATTTGGTATTTCTCGTAACTAAAGTTGATTTGTAAGGAAGTAACGACAAGCAAATGAGGCCTTCGTTTGATTCAATTAAAATATTTATTAATTATTTGTGCAAATTATTCTTTGGGTAGTTTAAATGATATTTAAATTGAAATATTATATTACACAAGATTATAATTATTAAATCGACCAAGAATCGTGTCGGTTCGGTAGAGTATGCTATTGATGAGATCGTTTCTATGATTTTATGGTGACGGTTCTCGTTTCCAGTAGGTATGTTATGGATTATTTTGAATGAATGTTTGAGTGATATCAAGATATCACTTGCCTAGAAGATATTATCAAGATAAGATAAGATACAAGTATCTTGATAATATCTTTTAGGCGAGCATGTACCATTCTAGACCGCGTCGTCATTTTTTGCTTTCGATCAGGGGAGATTGCGGTCAAATGCGGGTCTATCCAGTTATAAAAAAAGATGATCGATCTTTGACTCCATGCTTATCGATCTGAATTTGACTAATTTGGCTGCTTCTATTCCTAATTATTTTAAAACACCGAAGAAAGTAAGCAAATAGCGACGATGACGTTATATATACTGTCTCTATCGGCTGACCGTATTATCCGATAAGTATCAGATTGTACATAAAATCGATAACAAAACACTCACATCAGACCATTCGTTGTAAATTCTTAATAACTATTCAATAGAATGCGATAAGCTTCACAATATTTGTACGAGTACGCCTTTGTGTTTACAATGACTGATTTTGTCCATCCGAGCCTGCTTGCTACAAAGGCCAGGAATGGATAGAGATAGGAATGCGTTAGCATTGCAGATACAATAATTAGAATAAAAATATCCATCTGTTCCCGCGGGTAAGAACCGGCTAAGGGAATATCCAGGGAAAGGGCAGCAGAATTCACCTCGTTAAAGATAAGCGTCTTAAGTGGTGGCGTCCTCTGGCTGATGATTGTATGATAAGGATATATCAAAAGCACCTTAACTAAGAAGGTAGACCAGACCCTGGTTTCAAAAGAACTTTCATACTTCACGCCATACAACAAACGCTTAATTACGTTAACTCCGTCTGGTGGACCTTCTTCCACATCCTGATAAGCACGTGTATTTGAACGTGCACAATATCTGCCTTGTTTTATATTTATTTATATCAATGGTACACAAACAACAAACAAACAAACACAACGATAAACACACACAGACAAAGATAAAGTACACGCAGATTGAACTGTCGGATCAATAATAATAACAAGTGAACGGGTCTATTTTTGATTTCTATTGTTTCTGTAAACGAATTCATTGCGGTTTGTTTACACATTAAACAGACTTATTTATGCAAACGTATGAGATTAGTATCTAAATGTATAGTTTATAAGTCACGAGATAATGGTAAAACATAATTCTATGTAAGAAGTATAGTTATATAATAGTAATTTAAATAGTTGTTTTCATATCCTTTGTCCTTGCAAATAATGCCAACAAATTTGTAAATAATGGTCTATTAAAGTACCTAATAATAAGTCATCTATTCAAATGGCAAACCTTTTTATAATATCAAAAACCTTGCCACCTAATGCTGTTTTTGTCTTACAAACAAATTGTCAAATGCTGATAGCTTCACAACGTTCCATTATATTACAACGCAACTTAGTGAATCATCGCATCCTCGCGACGCACTATCTTTAGTTTAATCTGTGGCCTCAATCTGACCATATCGATAACCTCCGGGTTAATTAGCGATAATAATATCATGTTTAAATTTGAAGGCACCCAAACAAAACCTCTGTAAGGCGTATCACTCGGCGATAGATAAGGCATAATGCTTCATTAGCACTGCTTTGTTGTGATAAGTATGAGACGTGAAGTGTAGTAGAAACACTGATCTCTATTATACAAGTACCTACGCTAGATAGACGATATTTTACAAAAATTGAGAATTTCTTGTGCCGATTTGAAGCGCCACTTCGAGTGTCCGGAGAACTATAATTTGAAAATCCACCGCGTTGGTTGGTTGCTTTGAAAGTGTGAATCCTGTGATGGGTTGGTTGAATTAGTTCCAAGAACTCTCACGATGTCACTCTTGGCAATCAGCGCCAAAATTGCGAAAATCAAATGCCTTCAGTCAATATTGGTCTCATAGACTTATAGGGCTAATTCTGTGATTCGTCTATGAAGTCCAGCGTACTGGTATAATAGAGGTCAGTGAGTAGAAACGATATGGTTGCTATGTTCTTTCATAATCGCAGTTATACCTAACGTTTCAAGATCTCCTTTGGCTTATCAATGAACATATAGTTCGGAAGACCATGTCTTTTTAAGGTCTAATAGGTACCCTTACAATACCCTTCTATGTTCTGCCGTCTCAGATGATCCTACGTTTCTCCCTACCTACCTTTTGGATTAACCATAAAAAGCATATTCATAATATAATTCATATTCATATTTTTGTTTCAGAATATCTTAGAAAAGTATTGTCCAGACATCGCCGCCGGTGGCGTATCGTGTTGCGACGATGGCCAGCTCAACAACCTTGCGAAGAGCATCGGGCTGGCCGAGAACATTCTCACCCGCTGTCCCTCTTGCATGGACAACTTCATCAAGCATATCTGCGGGATGACATGCTCTCCCAACCAGAGCAACTATATCAAACCTATTAAAATGACGCCTCTAAAAAATAATGGTGAGTATGATCTGATGTCTATTTATTCTAAGCTACGCCACGATCCATTGCCATTTTTACGCGAGCCCGTGTTTTTTTTATTGTTATTTTTTGAGAAGTTCCACGTTGTGGCGAAGAGCAGCATTGTGTTGCTGATATAGCTGTTCCAATATATGTTCCGACATCTGGTTTGCTAAGTGACGTGATGATGGCTAGACGATGAGCTGTTGGTGTGCCCATCGCATCGCATCACTGTATGTTGATGGATCATTTTTGTCTCTTCATGACAATAAAGGGTGTCTTAATTATCTTTTCCAGCGAGCAAGCTGCGCATTGAAGAGATTAATTACTATCTAAGTACAACTTACATGGAGGCCACATACAATTCCTGCTTACAGGTAATTAGTAGTTATCCGTTTTTCTCATTTTAGCTCCTAATTTTAAACTATACGGATTAAATTAAATCCAAAAATAGTTATGAAATGTGCTCTCGTATATAGATATGAAAAAACTCTTTTATCTCACATTTTGGGGCTCTAATTTCTCAATATCTCAACGACCTCTCAAATAATGAACTGAGTTCTATTGGAACCAACTGCCCAGGGGACGTAGTACTAAGAAGAATATATAATGTCTAAGACAGCTATCCAACCTATTTCCAGGTGCAAATGCCGACGAGCAATCAGGTGGTGTTAGATATGATGTGCGGTGATTGGGGTTCAGAGTATTGTACTCCTCAACGTTGGTTCAACTCCATGGGCGACGCAAGAAACTCCTTCGTGCCGTTCCAGATTAATTACATCGACGGTGACAACCCTGTCGATGGATTTACACCATACAACCCCGTCACACGACCTTGCAATGTTGGCTTGCCGGTGAGTATCCTAATTTTGAAATAAGCCACAACAGTGACGCTACCATTCTTCACGAATGGTACCGTCGCTGTTATTGCTTATTTGCTACTTGGTCTCCTTGGTGCACCGATGATCTGACCAGTACCTCTAAAACTGGCCTCTACTTCTAGAACTTCTAATTTGTGGAAGTATTTATATTTATAACATGGCTAAGGGCTATACCTAAGTGCCAATTAAGATGAGCATTATCCCTTGCCAGCGTTCTGAACAAAAATAATACAGAGTGGTGCATTGGTTTCAATCTCTATCCGTAGATGCCTGTGTTCAGATGTCTTCCGTTAATGTGTGATGACGAGGATTCCTCCGCAAGGAAATACTAAGATAGCTATTTAACACGCACAGCTTTTAATTGGTGCCATAAGCACCGTACGGACGTTCGCGTGGTCATATCTGTTTGAAGAGCTCCCAGAAAATTGTTATGAATGACAATTGCGCGGTAAAATCATGCCACAACCCATCAGAAAATCAGCATAAGAGTTCCTGGTGTGGTTTTCCACTCAAGCAAGCTACTCATCATCATCATCAACAGCCCGAAGACGTCCACTGCTGAACATAGGCCTCTATAAAGCGCCACCTTGATCGGCTTCTCGCCTCCTGCATCAATAGGCTCCCCGCGGCTTTCACCAGATCGTCGGTCCACCTAGTGGGGCCGGCTTACGCTACTAATATTGTCTAAAATACCAACAAAAAGAGCCTACGTTTTGTGGAGGGTTGTTTGGAAACTTACCTTGTACAGGTACTTATTCTAAGAGCTCGTTATGTCCACTCCAGGGTGAGCCAGGTTGCTCCTGCCTGGACTGCTCAGCGTCGTGTCCCATCCCTCCCCCGCGGCCGCCGCCCCCGCGCCCCTTCTCCATCAACGGAGCTGATGGGTACGCAGTCGTGATGGCCATCGTCTTCGTCATATTCACCACTCTCTTCCTCAGCGGGGTGTTCTGTTGTAACCAGCAGGAGAATGCAGTTGGTAAGTCACAAAAATACTTTATTGAACAGATTGTATGGTTTGTGCCCTCTTTCCGATGCAACTGGATGGAAAGAGATGGCATTAGATATGACTTATTAGGAACCAAAACAATTTCGCCTAAAAAACAAAATGAGAATCGATGACACCTATGATGAATAGCTCTACTTCTATCTCCTGTGTGCTGTTCTCTTTTTTTGGACGTCGCGGGATCAAAAGAGATGCCAATAGTTGGCGCTTTTGAATTATAAGCGGATGACAATAGACATGGTGACTAAAATTTTTTTTGAATAATTTATTTTTATTCCTCAAAAGATAAACATTTGTGTAAACAAAAATTAAATATCTCAAAAAATTACCAAGTTACAACCATTTTACAATTCAACCGGAATAGAAAGAGATAGCTCAAACGGCCAGTGACGTCAGAGGAAGGTCGTTGTAGTACCTCATTACTAAGCTGTGCTGTGGTAGCTTTTCATACAATCTCTTTGCCATGTGACGTCACGAGTAGATTTTTCATAGTAACTGTGGGGGCGCTCTGTTTCGCGAGAAAGGGACAGGAGATGCCTCCTGTAGAAACTTTAAAAGCTTATTATTCCCTGATTTATTTACCGATTTTGCTTATTTTTCAATTATTGCATTCATTTTTAATCTTCTTTATGAAAACCTTAATAAATAAATAAATAAATAAATAAAATAATATTTACTTGTTCATTTTTAATAGTAGTCATCATGCCTATTCGAAACGCTGCTATAGTTAGATTACAGATAGTTGGATAAATAGTTACAGCCAATACAAATTAAAATCGGAACTTTCAATTCAAAAATAGTTTGGTGAACGCAACAAGTCTTGAAACGTTCGCGAACACAGTTTGAGCACGATTGGATTTCTTTGCGCAGAATACTAAGTTTGATTGTGGTTGTAGTTTATGTTTGCGAAGAACGTTTGTAACGGCTGCGTTACATTACATGTTGCGCTACAGATATTACAGTTTAGGCCAAGGATTTTATTTATGATATTTTTATGTGATTATGATTTTTGATTTATAGTACGCTGGGTCAAATTGACCCATACTGAAAAACAATAGGTACAACTTAAGCATTCATAGACTAAATAATTATCATTATATACATTATGCCTTCACAATTCATTTCTATTTAGATATATCTATATATACCTATATGTATTTAATATACTTTTATTTTGTAAACTAATTCTTTATTAACATTCTTTTGTCACAATGATATTTTAATTTTTAATATATTATTTCCGTCATATATTTTTTCAACTAGATTATGATGTAGAAGTTTCAGCTTTATGGGTCAATTTGGCCTGGTGGCGGAGTAAACAGGAAGTTAGTGTAGAAAGTGAACTTTGAGTAGAAATTGGATCACACAATGACATGTCGATGTGACTTTCGGACATTGATTTCCAAAATAATCGCGATTTAATACACCTTTGGACAAAAAAAATTGTGGGACAAGTTTTCGCATCGACTATTGTCATTGCGTGAATCATATGAAAGTGTCTGCACTCGATATTACACTATCATTTTAGTAACAAATAAATTGCAATAAACTATACAACTAATTATGGTTTGGTTGATAAAACAACCTTTTTGACATTAATATTTAAACCAAATGATTTCCTAAATTGTGTCGGTGCTTAAAATATAACTACTTTTTGATACAACAGCAAAACTCAAGAATCACCATCTACAATTTCTGTTCAGATATGAACCTTGCTAATATACCCATATGTTTGTAATGTTTGATCATTATGAGTTCAAAATACCAAAATGATAGTGTAATATCCACCTGAGCCACGCACAAGTGCGAAAGCACAGGATATATTGATAACATTACCGATTCATTTTACATGGAAATAAAAGTAATTGCAAATGTATTTGAGTTTAAATTGATTTGACGAGAAACAGAATCAACAAGGCATCAATAGAAAAATATTTCTACTATTTTATTGTGAAACGTCGATTGGAAAACTATTCAGACTTTTAACTCTACTGCCTCGATTATAAAATTAAAAGTTTAGTTGGCATAACTTGCATGTCGACTTGTGCGTGGCAAAGTAGGGTGACGGTTTATGGGTTTCCATACATAAACAAGGGTGTTCTCGACCTTGAGTTTGATTCATGGCTAAAGACTTTTTTATTGTGTAAATAAAATAGACATAGGTATTGTAAAATCTGTTTATTTGTTAAAATCTGATCAAACATCGATTAATTAATATTTTATAATCGTTCTGTCCCTAACAAGATTATGGTATCGTTAAAAAAAAGCTTGTTTTACAGGCAAACTTAGCTTGCTTCATCTTTCTTTTTTTGTGACAAAGTAACCAATATGGATTTTCGTTTTATGTATGGAATCTCATAAAATAGATATCGAACTTGATTTAATTTTAGTAATTATTTATTTAGGTTTTTAAAACAATATTCAAATTACTGACCTTATTGACTGGATGACGAGTTTATTTTTGCAAGCATTAGCTAACTCATTTATTAATTTATACACCACTTTTCTAGAATAACCTAGGCCTATAATGTATTGATCCCGTGCTTTTACTATCTGCGTGAATATTCAACTGTTTATTTTACGAATAATTGAATATTACATGAGGGTAGAATGAAAATGGTACCAACCGAAAAAGAACGAACATGTTTAAAAATCATCAAACATCTTCCATCCTTTTCTATTTCATAATCGCCACCATAATTTCAATTCTAACACGAAGTCAATAAGGTCGGTAGTCAGTTAAGACAGCATGGTAACTTGGTGCTTGGGGACAGACGGGTGGGCGGCGGCGCGGCGGGGCGGCGGACCCGAGACCAGCCCGCTGCACTCTCACCGCTCTAGTACGTATACTATACACTACCATGCTATACGCTGTTATACGCTCTACTGCACTCGGGGTAAGGTTCATAATCCTATAGCATCCTTTCAACAATCATTATAGTCCCCCTTATTAATAAACGTGGAGTAGTTTCGGACTAGGAAAACCGGCATTTGTCTTTTTCGATCCAGTTCGATATTCCAACGACAAAAGTTGGAGTAACTAATCCAAAGCTACTACACGTTTAATAAGGCCGTAGCTGACCCGCCCCGGTTTCGCACGGGTTTAGTTTTATGTCTTATCCCAGTCTGGAAAAAATATAAGGTAGAAGGCGTTTTTCTTAGGGCTTCGCCTTCATCCGTTTATCCTTTCCCTTAACTTCTCCCCCCTCCCTTCTCTCTTTTCTATAGTACAGGATAGGATTGGATTTAAACGTTATACAGAAGGTAGGATATATGTGATTTCTGAACCACAAAACCTATGGTTTTGAAATATTTATTGGAAAATTTTAAGGTCCCCCCTTTCTAACAAAAAAAAGAGTGAATGAAATTGTTTTGGAATGTTTACTTTCATCCCCTCTCTCGAGGAAACCGTGCTTAATTTCAGGAATTTCATTAGTTTCGGCGTGTAGCTCATTGCTCAGCCAAAATAAAGACAGACAGACAAAAAGGAACAAATTATGGTTTTAGCTTCAGCATTGATAGTAACTGACTCTAAAAACAATTTCAAAAATATTTTTATTGTACAGAATGAGACCTGTTACAGTTTTATTATAAGTATAGATTGGTGTTCTATGTTACTCTGCATGTGGTGTAAGGCTTATAATCCTCTAGCAAACTTTGAACAATCATCATCATCGTAGTAAACGTTGATGATAATATACGATCTTCTGCATGCGATATAAGGTTTATAGTTCTATAGAAGCTTTTGGACAATCAACATAGTAAACGTTGATACGCATTTGGCATATATGGTGTAAGCCATGATTATTGAACATGTTACTACGTAGCTGATAAATGACTCTATAGAAAACGCGCATGGTCTTGGAGCCAACACAACGCCTGGGCTGCCTCTTTCAATAAAAATATTATTTCTATGTAATTACCTTCAATAATAAAACGCTTTTGACTGCTGTTCATAGACGGTATCATTATTTTTCCAGTCTAAATTCACGATTATTAACTGTATAAGTGCTCGGAACACAAAAATTAATTTCTAGACTTAAAATGATGCCAAATTGCCAATTCTACGCGCGGGGATTATTTATTCTTGAGCCACCCCCCGAAAATCAAAACGTATATAACTTCGTAATTTATCAAAAAATCTAAATATTTATTTTACCACATTTTGTTTTTATAATCTAACGAATTATAATATGAAAAATGGATTTTGACGTTTAGGAATCTTCTCCATAGAAGCTGGTAAAATGTACCAAGTTGAAACGTGTTTTGGAATGGCGTAGCGAACCCGTGGGCGACAACCCTCAATTGTAGGTGGATAAGGTTTGTCGAGAATCCAGTGGCCGGTAGGTAATTAGCACGCCAATACATCGAGTGAAAGAGGCCTAATGTAAGTCCAATATATTAACAATCATCTTATTGAACGCTGCACTTGGTGGATGTTTCCTAATTCGCAGCTGTTTGTCGATCACACTTTGATATTGTTAGCTTTCTGCACACGAATAAGGCCCATAAACCAAAAGCGATTCAATCTTATCCAAAGAAAGAGTGAATGGATTATCAGTTCTATTTTCGGTATACAATGTACATACGTTGTTTATGTTACTGTCCAATATGTGTTGTATTTGGTATGTATTTTTATTTTAACTCCATCATTAACCTATGTGTTTTTATTTATATATTTTATGCCATATTTATAAACCAAATATCGACAATATCCATCATTTATGTATCGTTTATGTAAAGTAGCATAGGATCTGTGTTTTCTCTGGGAAAAATAAAAACGTTATCGCTTCAAAATCTCTGTACCGTTTCGTCTCTAAATTCGTGCTTATGAATGTCCGTTGTCTGTGATGTTATCTTCTATTTTAATATAACTTCTATAAGTTGTCAATCACTTTGGCAGCCCAATTGTCTAGAATTTTATAAGCAATACCTAAAACGTAAGTGAACTATACGATCTGGATTATTTATAGGTAAATGTAAGAAATTCGACATAGTAATACTGTATTATGGTGTTTTTACATCAATATCAACCTTCGACCAGGAATACAGATCGAACGTATCAACATTTTATTTAACATGTCTCGATGCCCAGATTCTAAGACAATTGGTCGTAATTATTATGTGTTACATGTTTAATAATATCAATAACAAAATGATTTGAAAAAAGAACTATCGTATTGTTAAGTTCATTTCCACTGACATAAATATGTGGACGGGAAGTAAACAAACAATAAGATGAAAGTAATTTTCAAATCGTTTGGTATTGGCATTACATTTGATTACATAACTAACTACAACATTCCCAATTAGGTGTAGCATCAGATCACAATCAAGAAATGGCGTCGAACCCGACACCTAGCGGTTGGAACATTGACCACCCGGACGGCGTAGGCGGCGCTAGTGAGGCGACCTTCCTAGAGAAACTTGGCGCGAAGACAGAGACCAAGCTCGAAGACTTCTTTCAGTGGTGGGGGACTATCATGGCTTCGCATCCATGGATTGTGCTGCTCTTAGGTAAGGATATATCAGCCAAAGAAGGTCACAACATAAGTTCGCGCTTATGTCTTTATGATGTACCCAAATGCGTTGCAGTAAGTACGTCATAGAGGGGTAAGCGTGAATTTACCAGTTGACAAACTTAAGTGCAGAGCATTAGTTTACTAAGATTTATTAACCCAAATGAGTTTCATACATGAAACTGAATCAAAGCTTTTTCTCTATCTGCATTTAGGTATGAAAACTTGTTTGGATTAATATGATATTTATGTTGGTATTTGGTAATTTTATTCATGAGGATGTGAGCCAGACTTTCCGTAAGTACATTCAGACATTTAATATTCTCTAAAATATCGAAACGCGCGAGTGTGATTCAGGATTTAAGTATGATGGGATCATCAGCTGTCACAGTTTTCGCGCTCGCTACTTGACTTTCTGTGTATTAAATAAACTGTTGTTCACCCAGGTCTGTGTTTCGTGGTGAGTCTCGGTTTCGGCATCAAATACCTGCAGGTGACGACCAACCCCGTAGAACTGTGGGCGGCTCCCAACTCGCGCTCACGGTTGGAACGGGACTACTTCGACTCGCAATTTGAACCGTTCTACAGGTAATTAATACGCTTAAATTTCTATCAGTGCCGTTTCTTACCATTTTCAGTTTTTATAGATTTTCGTTTCACTCGGGCGTTGACGATACCCAGAAGAAGGAAGTTACGACGGGCAACATTTTTTTCAATATTACGACCACCGTCTTAAGCATTATTGCGACCGCTAAAATGTAATCTTCTCTAATCTTAGATTATATTGAGATAAGCTTTATGAGATAAAACATTTTGAGTTTAGTGTGTCCGTTAGTTTTCTAGAAAAGCGCTTTTCTTAAAAACTATTTCATCAACAAAGTTGTAAAATTGGGGAACGCTTTCGAACGCTGTTGGAGCCATAGTAAAATCAATAACATGACATTGGCGCCCAACGTGGGGCCATCAGTACCAAAATCGTTCTCTACCACATTGGCTCCAACATAAGCACATCAAGACCAAATGGCCTTACCTCTTGTCTTACCGCGATTAAAAGGAAGTTATGTAAGGCCCCAAAAGGTGTTCATCAACGTTACGAATTTACTTTTTAAATCACACCCTAATTTATCCTAAGCATTGTTCCCTATAGTTTCTGTATACTATTTTAATATTGTTGCAGGACTGAGATGGTAATCATCAGCTCCAAAGGCCTGCCCAAGATTGAGCACGAGACCAAAGGCGGTGACGTCATCACATTTGGGCCAGTATTCAATGCCACTTTCATGAAGGAAGTACTAGCATTACAGAATAAGATATTAGGTAAGATTTCTTTATACATCTTTTATGAAAGACGTTAAAGCGAATTACCTTAATTTGATACTAAGAAGTACTGGGTTGACATATTTTTTCCAGTTATTTTCATACAAAGACCATCTGCTTGATTTAAAAAAATACGAACAGAGTAACAAGGTAAAAACGGACAACTGACTCAAGCTCTTTCAAATTACTTTACAAAGGTATTTTTGTCAAACAGGGAAGTGTTTTAGGAACTTTATTTCAATTGTTATTGTTAAGTGACAATGTGGCTGCTCGCCTTCTGCTTCCATATCCATCGGATCTCTGCGGCTTTCACATCGTGGGTCCACCTAGCCGCTTACGCTGCGTCTTCCTATTCGTGGTCGCCACTCGAGAACCTTCTCCCCATCGGTTGTCAGTTCTACGAGCGATGTGGTCTGCCCACTGCCTCTTCAACTTGCTAATTACCACATGAACTTTTGAATTTTTTACATATGAATTATGAAACTTTGTCGAATGGAGGTTATGAAGATGTTTAGAAAATAGGTATTAGAAATATCGGAACCTTCAGAACGCGAGTTTTACTTGTTTCTTGTCATCTTGCTTTTTTTTTTCATTTTTGCTGGTGAAATAAGGATTTTTTAGAATTATAATGTACGCACATTTCAAAGGTTTGGCCACCCCTGATATAGATTATAGTTATAATACTATCTGAGTTTGAATTGGTATATTATCCCGAAAGGGGGTAAATCTACTCCCCAAGGCAGACAATGTTTCTTCTACGACTTTTCTAAATTAATAGTTTTCCGTTGAAGAAATGCCAAGTAAAGTTTACGTTCGAAGATAGTTCTTAAGCGCAGCTGGGTGGTTGAATTTTGTCCTTGACCGAATGCACATATATGAGTTTAACGGCCGGTGTTTAGAAATGAATTTATAGTATTGTTGGCGATCGCACGTGAAATTTTGTGAGCGGATTTATTTTTTACCATGGAGGAATGTTATTATTTTCAAGTTCCGAGTGACACTGCTACTGTTATGGGCAGTCGTGTTGCTTAACATCAGGTAAACGACTCGCTCGTCACGTCATTCATTCTCATAAACAAAAAGGTTTGGAAACACGCAGTTTCAAGTAAGGCTCTCACAACTTGTGGGCTATCATAGTCCCAGTCCTTTCGGGATAACATACTAATTCAAACTCACCTTGTGTTGATAATATATATATAATCATTAAATTATTGATCGCCAGCGCTCGGCAACGAGACAGGCATCCAGGACATATGTTTCGCTCCGCTGTCCTCGCCGTTCAGCGACCCGATCACTCCGGCCAAGTGCGCCGTGCAGACCGTGTGGGGATGGTTCCAGAATGATGAGTCGGCATTCGACGACGACTACCTGGATACAATACTCAGGTGTTCTAGGTAAGATTAGACAATAACCCCAATTTTGAAGGCCTTAGTTACTACAGCACTACTTCCCCACTGCTCAAAAATCGCTCAACTGTATCAAGTTGAGCAGTAGGTAATACCCCAGATAATATAATACCTACAGTACAGATGGCTCATCCCATACAACGGAATAACTCTGCCTATTTTACAAATATTTTTTTTTCTGCATAACGCCAGATTATCAAGCGATATTTATTGTTTTTGGCGAAGTATTGGGCCAAATGAATACACTGGACACGAACGGTAACGCTTGCGACACGATCACTACATTTTTTTCACGTTCGAGCTATTTTTTGTTTGTACCGGATGAGAACCCATGGTATTACCAACGGCTCAACTGGTAATTGCAGTGGATAATAGTGTTAGGGTCTTATCGTCTGGGTTGTGAAACGTCTGTGTCCAAAATGTCGTAGTTGCAGAATCACTATGTAGCCAAAAAGTTGTAATTGTAAAATGCCTTATGCTTTTTTTAAATGTCTAGGTCTAGGTAGATTGAATGAAGTTATTGCAATAATGACTTGGTTGCATAATGCCTGGATGGACAAAACATTTTAGTTGCACAAAATTTCTAGGTAAGATTTATATTAACCCCAATTTTGAAGGCTTTAGATATCACAGTCCTTTTTACATTACAGTTTACCATATGAAAAACAACAACAGGAGTTTTAGATCTGTCAACTAATAAAAGCCTTAAAAAGCCTAAAAGCCAAGACAAAAAAATGGTAAAGCTTAAAGCAAAACAAAAAAGCTAAAAGGAAAAGTCTTTAAAATTAGCCTGATTAAAGATGAAAAACGTTGTGGTGACGTCATCATCATCGTAAGCTTCAGGGGATTAGTCATTGACGTCAACCATACAGATTAAACAATGTGCATGCTAGTAGGAACAACTTTCTCAGTTTATATCAATTATCGTGAGTCTGATCCAGCGGAGTAGCACCGTGACACCCAAGCGTGCCTGAAGGGCCTACGGTGCCTGGGAAAGGAAACTAGGTACGCATACCTAGCCACCAGGTCGCATGGAACAGCCAGGATACCCTGACTCCTTCCACCGACTACGTTGTACTCATGATCCTCCGAGAGAATCCGCATTTTGGGGGTTTCCCCCCGACAGGCCTCCTCGCACCCCTTACAGCCTGCCCTCTCCTCCAGGGGCCGCGGTCCCAAAGACGAGAAGACTCTATAAGCACTATAGACTAACATCTTCTCGCCGTTATGATCGAGGGGCCATTCCAAGATCAGGTGTGGTGCCGCCATTCTAACACCCTTAAAGGTGCTAGCCATGCGAACACCACCAAGAGATAATTCAACGTAGGCCGGCGGCTGGTTGACTCTTTGGACGCGCACCCCGTTGAGCTACAACATGCTACTTTCTCAATGCCAACTCATGGGCCCAAATGATGCAATCGGTGGTCAACACCGCTGTCTCAGATCACACATGATCTAACGTTTTAGCATAGTAATAAGATTATCATCATATGAATGTAAGGTCTACTCACCCATTACGGCCACTACCGTACCTTGGGCAGCCACGTGCTTGTCGGCTACGCCCGACCTCACGTTACCTTACCCAGGAGTCTCCGCAAGACTTCCTTCGCACCACGTCTGTTCTCATCACAAACCGGAACCTACGTTCCGCCTTCATCGCACGTGGATCGACATTTTCTTACTGCTCAAGGTATTCTATCTACCCTAGGTATTAATACTCATTACTTATTCGTAGCGTCTACTCTCTGGCAGCCTACCTTTAATACTGAGAATAACTTGCCAGTCACAACTGTCAATTTACCCGAAAGTCATTCGTTTACCACACCGATAGATCGCGTTCGCGACACGTCGTGACACACCCGACGACGGCAGAAGTTGGCCGCAGCCGGGCAGCCAGTGACCCCATCCACTCAGCAGTCCTTTGTCCTGTTCTGATGGCTGCTGCCCGCTCGACTATGGCCTCTTCTTATCTCACAACTTGCAGATGCACCCTGCAACTCTATCAACGAAATATGTCAACAAAATATAACATAGTACAACTCTATTTAACAGCAATAAATAACAATGCACATAAGGTTCAACAAAAGAATGTTAGAACAATCAGTAGCCCGGGGGGGGCCATCACACTAGGCGGCGGTAACGCAGCCGAATCGTCAGGATCACCTGTTGTTGGTCCCCGGTACCGGTCTCATAAGGCGGCCAGACCTACCTGCTCAGATGGCCGATAAAATCCCTTAGGTTCAGAGCCCACAAATGTCCATAGTCTGCTGTTCGCCACTGCCCCAATTTGCTTGATTACTGTGCTTAGTAGACCATCACTCAGTGCTTTTCCAATGAGTGTTTCAGGCAATACTTAACTTGTCCAACAAGACGTTTAAAGAAACCTCCGTGCTAAGGTTCTACTGTTGGTATATTTCCACTCGCTGCACAATGGACAAAATAAATCCTCTTCTATCTGTTTGAACCGGGCTGCAGGTCTGAAACTCTGAAACAATCATCATTGGCAGGCCTCTGCAAGAGACAAATCTTTGAATGGCACGTAGGCATACTTGTGCTGTCAGATCCTTAACAATCTTCAGCTGTAAAACTCATCTACTGCGCCTTCAACTTAATTGCGCACTGCAAATGAAGCGTTGGTGGACAGCAACGGAGTAGGAGGCACCTTGCATGGATGGACCGCCAGTCCACCACCATACCTGACACGGCATTCACATTCTATTGTACCAGCATTGTTGTTGGGTATTGATTATATTGCTTATTGTATTAATAAGAACGGTTACAATTACAGAGCGTTCTGTTCAACATGTTGATGTACAGACCAATATCAACTTTAACTTCTTATTATGGCTTCTGTGGTGTTACCACAATTTCGCCAATGTCGCGTGGATAGAGTAGAAATACAGACCAATATCATTCATTACACTAATCATTACTTATAATAGTGTCATATATAACTTGTGCTACCAAAACAAAATTAGCTGAACTTCAAGTCTTGCAAAACAAAATTGTCAAAATGCTTTTTAACTATCATCATTTAACACCAACAAAAACAATCTACACCGAAACAAAAATAATGAACATCAAAAAATTATATAATTATAACATCTGCATTTTTATTCGCAAAACACTCAACAGGGATATCCACACTAACATAACGTTCACCAAAGTAAAACAGGTTTCCAAACGCAGCAATCGTCGCGGTAGCCTTCTTGTACTTCCGAAGCCTCGAACGAATTATGGCAAAACAATGCTTACTTTTGAAGGAGCACAACTTTATAATAAAATACCCTCACATATTAGAAAGTTACGTTCATTTAACGTTTTCAAGAGGCAGTTGACTCAATACCTTATGATGGCGGATCCACTGCCGAAGTAAATATTCTAAATTAAGTATCGATGATAAATGTACCTAATATAATTTTACTTGGCACGTATTTATATTGTTACCTACCCACATTATATTATGTGACGGCGAATGTATGTATAATAATTTTAAGTTAACTATGTTCTCATGGAAGTGACATTGTCTTATTTGAGAATAAATTTCTTTAAACCTAACTTAAACACTAGATTGAATGTCAGAATTCAACATAAGAAATATGTAATACTACAGTTAGGTACATTGTCAATTAACCCAAACATTTCCGCAATAGGTCAAACACACAGACCAGTTTTCAAACTGTCAAAAAATGATATAAAATCATCAGCATATGTGGAACTAACACAATACCTCATGTACTTTAGTCCATTCACAGTCTATTGGGATCAAAACAGGATTGTGATTCCATGTCATAAGACCATGTTATATATCCCATCTTAGTATGCTATCAACATCTAAATACAGTCCCAAGCTCTGTGATAAATGGGTTTCTTTTGCTGCTGTTTCATTAGAATAATACAGTTTTACAAATGTTATGTCTGCTACATGCTTATCTAAGTCTTTATCAGGGTTACGAATATTAGATACAGCTGTGCTCTTCTAGCCAATTCATATCCACACATAGGAGTCTCTCTGGACCATCGTTCTCCCGATGGTCCAGAGCCACCCGAGCCGCCCAGAAAAGTGGCATGGTTCATGAGACCCAAAACTCCTCTTTGCATATAAATTGTGGTCAATTCAACCACAAGTCCCTTTCTTGCCATCAACCTGGTCTGGGTACCAGGTCAGCTGGGTTCATGTTTGAGTTGACAGTCATATTCAACAACAACAACATTTCACTTTCGCTGTTCATCATTTTAAAATATTTTTATTGATATTTCATCAACATATATTATTTTAAAAATATTTTGGTAGAAGTTCTTTTTTTTTTATCTTATTCAGCATACCGTACTATTTCCATATACTCAAACTGATGACACTCGAAATTAGAAGTCTATTTCCAAATATACAAGTAGTAAAAAAACAATAAAAATAAACAATTTCTTTCTTTCTAGTAGCGGCTTTCAAAGATTTTCAGATCTTGCTGTTTTTTCAGTGGTCCCACGACCTTGACATTATGTTAGAAACCTCTACTACCTGGGTACCCATGACCCAGAAGTAGACCGCTGCAGCTCAGGCACTTTTGGCTGCCTGCAAATTGACAACCATATTTGTCCAAGCCTGTCGGTTTTCTTCATCTAGTGGGGTGTCTCGTTTTAACTTCATCTTCCAGAGATCCTGTAATAGTACCTTTGGCTGGCAGGACTAGAAATTAAATTTATTTTCTTAAACATCATGTGAAAAGAAGGATGTAACAAAATTGTTATGCTAGAACAGCTGCAGCTGCACCAATCATATTGATGCCAGCGTTCTCAAAATGCTTCTCTTAGTCTTAATTCCTTTAATGATACCTGTATCAAAGATTTCTTTAAAGCTTCAGCTGAAGCGAAGTTCCATGAAAACCTAGAACTTTAATTTTTTTTTGTTTACCATACTTAATGATCTTGTTCAGGAATATTGTTCACAACTTCTTGATCATTTGATGACCATTCACAGATACAAACACAGAAAATAAAAAAAAACAATCTCTCTTAATTTCTTGGAATATGTTGCTGCTATCGCAGTAAAGCTGTTTTGCTTTATTAGTGGCGTCTGTTACTGTGACCAAATTGTCGACTTAGCGCTTAACAGTATTCTCTTTCAGAAATCTTCCGTGTGCCGTAGCCATGTGCATGTGTACATGGTAGCAGTCAATAAGAAGGGTCTCAATAATGAAACGTTAAGCCAAGCTACAAGCCTTCAGGCGGCCTAAAAATTCTGACACCAGAGCTGAACACTTGCCTACACAAGAAGAAGAAGAATAATGAAACTACAGAAGCTGAGATGAGTCAGATTATATTCAGACAGTTCTTTGGGGGTTCTTTTACCCAGAGGAATCTTGTCACATTTCGGTTCTTTTCTGGAGCCCAGTATCAAGAAACACCTTTTCTACTATTTTAGTCAATATACTTAATTTTCTAGTTTTAAACTGCAACATTGAATTGCAAAAACGGTGCTAACAAGCTTTCTAACATAAATGGGCTTCATTATGCATTCATTCAGACTCATCTGATACTTGAGCTTAGAAGAAACATCATAAACTACACATTTTCTCTTCTCATTTTGCTTTACCATTTAATAAGGTAAGTAATAAATCGGAGGCATCTGTTGATCTGTTATTTATGTCTCTTGAGATAATATTTGCGGGAGGGTACTGGGATGCCCACAGACATTAAAGATTAAAGCTAAATTTTACATTTTTCAGTAGTACTAGTGAGTGGTCCTCACACTAGGTCAAACCTGTCTTGTGAGTTCCTCAAAACCATGTTAACAGACTCACAATTATATCTGCTTAATGGCAAACACTAAAAATAATAAGAATATAAAAAGTAAACTTAAAACAATAATGAACACATTTTGAGCCACATTATTATTTATTAATGTAGTACTAAATTATGCATGTTAACAACAAATGACTACTAATTAGCCCTCAGCATAAAATTAAAGTTTGAAAGTACACATCTGGAAACTATGACAATATTTCCAAAAAACCTTGTGATTAGCTTGTTCAGTTAACCAGTTCTGTAACTCGAGAGTTTTTGTAACAATCTATATATCCTAAGAATAATGTCTATCGTCAGTTTACATCATACCAACAATAATTTTATAAGAACTTTGATTAAAATATCTACTGCTCCCTTTTCTCTAGTAGATCTTGGACAATCTACTATCTCCAAATACATTTTAATGCCCAAAGGAAATTACATCTTCGTTATATGACGGTAGATCAGTTTTGGTGATGTAAGAACTTCCAACCTCTCGACACTGCCAGTATGTAATGACTGACAACAGTTCTTCCCTGATTTGTAAGTCAGTAATATTACCGGACATAATCCAGCCAAAATCAGAGTTGACAAAGTAATAAATCAGTTTTATTTTAAAGTAATTATTTACCTTGCATAAATAAGTAGTAATAGTCATTCTCGATCAACAATCAATGCTCTTCCCAACTGTATCATTGTTGGCGACTACATCCACCGTATCAGTAGTGACTAGGAAGGCTGGACTGGAATCTCTCCTGCGATAAGCGAATCAACATTAAATCTTATCATTTTGCAAATGTTACCATTTGGTTTTCGGGGTGAATTCTGTTGAAAGTCTCAATGTTTTCCTTGGTTCATTAGAGCCAAATATATAGATCATTCCGATATCATCTCCCTTGTTAAATGTTAAGTCTTCTCAGTGTATGTACTGCTACCAATTACGCGGTAAATTTTCTTCACTGTATGTGACGTCGTTTGAAACATAACCATGGTTTTTCTAGTTACTAAAGGTATAATGCTCCGAACTCTCGACCTCTCAGAGTCTATAGATGTATTAGAAAACAAAATAGCTTGAGCTTCATTGTCGAACAGGATGCAGTTTAGTTTTACCTCACTGTGTTTTCTTCGACGATCGGCAAGAAATTCTTTCTTCGCAACGTATCCAGCACTGCACCTTACCCACCACTGCACCATGATTTGTTTTTGAATGTAAAAACACCAAAAACTACACTTTGCACAAATTACCGGCTAAATAAAAATAAACAAACACAAACATCACAACAAACGCGAACTGTGATGCAATAGTGATGTCTTCTTACGTTATAAATTATAATCACTCAATGTACTGTATATCGATATCCTGCTGGTATTGATTCAAAATTCGATTGCTAATCGATAACGTAGTACTCAGTTCCGCTTACGTATTAATACATTTTATATATTATTATACCCTTAAACACAAAACACATTTGTATACACACGTGTTTAATCATCGTATTAGTTAAAATCTTGTATAATTTAAAACACTGTTTTAAACCTTCACGGGTTTACACTAAGTCCACGGTAAAGATCCCGTAAGTACTATTAAAATCAGTGTATAACTTAGTCTTAACTTAATTACAACCACTTAAACCCAAGTGAATCGAAATCGAATCGATGCTCACAAATGTCTGAAAAATCGATATAACGTTGGACAGAGAAAACTTACACAACCCTACTCGGTGTAGCCAGTTATAGATAAAACTTTCTTCTACAGTTTTGTGCCGTATATGATCACAGATTATAAAGAATATTGTATAACCTCTTATCATCTAAAACTCGAAGGTAGACGGTATGCGGAAAATTTTCCGAGACCTTAGGTACTAAACACACCTATTACGGCTAAATAACACGAAACCTTAGACCCAATTAGGCCATGTAATCAAAAACGCAAACGTGGACGGCAGGTATGCAGGAAATTCTCCGAAAACGTAAAAAATCTCACAACTTAAGAGACACATAACGCAAAACCTTACACTATGTAATACAACGCAAACGGTAGGTACGCAGAAAATTCTCAGAAAACATGTAAAAACCACACACGTTATAAATAAATAACGCAATACCTTAGGCTATGTAATCTAAAACGCAAATATAGACGGTATGCAGAAAATTTACCAAAAACATGTAAAGACACACACAAATTAGAGATAAATATTAAAATAATGTGGGTAAGAAAGACAAAATTAGCAAAGATAAGGTTTTTATTTAATATAAGGATCTATCTACAATAACTATAATAAGAAATAGGGCTGAAAATAAATGACATTATTATTCAGGTACCTCGGTAGGTACTTTCAGAAAGTCTCATGGGTACCTTGCCGATCCTTCTCATGTCAAGTTCATCTTGACCAATGCAACCAAATGCGATAGAGTCCGAAACTCTGATGACCACATCGCGGGTGCAAACCGTAGCTCGAACGAATCAAGCAGGATTTACCTCCCCATAGATACTCCATATTCCACCAGAAAGGAAATCCAATCGACAGAATATGCAGCCTGCTAGTTGGAACCTAGTTCCCGGAGCACATGCTCATGTCACCTAATATCAGATCGGCAAGGATCCCCGGCATCTCCACCATGTGGTGACGTCATCATCATCGTAAGCTTCAGGGGATTAGTCATTGACGTCAACCATACAGATTAAACAATGTGCATGCTAGTAGGAACAACTTTCTCAGTTTATATCAATTATCGTGAGTCTGATCCAGCGGAGTAGCACCGTGACACCCAAGCGTGCCTGAAGGGCCTACGGTGCCTGGGAAAGGAAACTAGGTACGCATACCTAGCCACCAGGTCGCATGGAACAGCCAGGATACCCTGACTCCTTCCACCGACTACGTTGTACTCATGATCCTCCGAGAGAATCCGCATTTTGGGGGTTTCCCCCCGACAGGCCTCCTCGCACCCCTTACAGCCTGCCCTCTCCTCCAGGGGCCGCGGTCCCAAAGACGAGAAGACTCTATAGACTAACATCTTCTCGCCGTTATGATCGAGGGGCCATTCCAAGATCAGGTGTGGTGCCGCCATTCTAACACCCTTAAAGGTGCTAGCCATGCGAACACCACCAAGAGATAATTCAACGTAGGCCGGCGGCTGGTTGACTCTTTGGACGCGCACCCCGTTGAGCTACAACATGCTACTTTCTCAATGCCAACTCATGGGCCCAAATGATGCAATCGGTGGTCAACACCGCTGTCTCAGATCACACATGATCTAACGTTTTAGCATAGTAATAAGATTATCATCATATGAATGTAAGGTCTACTCACCCATTACGGCCACTACCGTACCTTGGGCAGCCACGTGCTTGTCGGCTACGCCCGACCTCACGTTACCTTACCCAGGAGTCTCCGCAAGACTTCCTTCGCACCACGTCTGTTCTCATCACAAACCGGAACCTACGTTCCGCCTTCATCGCACGTGGATCGACATTTTCTTACTGCTCAAGGTATTCTATCTACCCTAGGTATTAATACTCATTACTTATTCGTAGCGTCTACTCTCTGGCAGCCTACCTTTAATACTGAGAATAACTTGCCAGTCACAACTGTCAATTTACCCGAAAGTCATTCGTTTACCACACCGATAGATCGCGTTCGCGACACGTCGCGACAAACGTGTAAAACAAAAGGTCAAGTGTTAAAACTATACATTGATTCGCCTGATAGTTCAGTTGGTAGCTCTTCCTTCTGATGTGGGTTCGATTCCCACCTAGGACGAACATTTGTGTGATGAACATTGGTGTCCGTTCTATGTCTGGGTCTTATATTATTGTATTCTAAGTAAAAACAAAAAGTATCTAAGTATTCTATCAGTTATCTGGTTCTCATAGTACAACAGTACAAGCTAGGGCTAATTTGGGGCTGGATGGTGCTGGATGGTGCTGTGCTGTGTGAAATGTAAATATCCACACGTATTTTATTTATGAGCCTCAGCCCTAAACGAGTGTATGTTGGCTTTGTGAAGAAAACACTGAACACTCCTGTTGTTGTCAAAGAAAGCGCTCCGCGTACATTATAAATGTACAACAAGCAAAATGTAAAACAGCAAAATATACAAACAGTAAAAGTACTATGCGTAGAATGTACAAATCACTGAAATTGATAAATGCAAGATATTCAAATTGTAGAATGAGCACAACGCAAATTGTACAGTACAAAAATATACATGAATAAATTGTATATTAAAACCACGACTTTAATGTATTAAAATATATGACCTATGATTAAAATAGTATTTATCATTCCATAAGATAAGAACGAATTCATTTTGGAATAAATGAGTCCTATCTTCACCTTCCACAGCAATCCGTACCAGCTGGAATGTTTATCAGACTACGGTGGCCCGGTCCTGCCTGGAGTTGCATTAGGAGGTTTCCTCGCACCAGCCGAGCCATTGTCGCAGCGATCCCGGTTCCACGAGGCCACCGCGCTCATACTCACCTTCCTGGTCAACAACAAGCATGATAAGGAACAGGTGAGTCTTCCGACAGACTGTCCAATTAGTTAGGTTCAACTTCGACAAAGAAGTCGCACGAAGAATCCAACTCGGCTGGGCAGCGTTCGGGAAGCTGCTACCTATCTTTTCGTCCAAAATACCGCAATTCCTGATAAAAAAAAGTTATCGAACGATGTGTGTTGCCAGTGATGACTTATGGAACTGAGACGTGGTCTCTTACTGATGTCTTCATTAGTAAGCTCTAAGTTTCGCAACGAGCTATGGAGAGAGCAATGCTCGGTGTTTCCCTGCGAGATAACATACGTAATGAGGAGATCGGCAGGAGAAGTAACTTGTAAGTTGAAAAGCAATGGGCAGGCCACATCCTTCGTAGGACTGACAACCGTTGGGGAAGAAAGGTTCTCGGGTGGCGACCACGAACCGAAAGACGCAGCGTAGGCCGGCCCCCCACTAGGTGGACCGATGATCTGGAGCCGATGGATGCAGGACGCGAGCAGTCGCTCAAAGTGGCGCTCCCTGGGGGAAGCCTATGTTCAGCAGTGGACATCTACGGGCTGATGATGATGATACAAAGTTGCTTGTTTTTAATTTTATTTCAAACAGTTTCATTCTAATAACACTTTTGTTCTCAGCTCAAGCCTGCTCTGGAATGGGAGAAAGAGTTCATAACCTTCATGAAGAATTACACTGAAACAGAGATGCCTCCGTACATGGACATCGCTTACACATCGGAGCGGTCTATTGAAGATGAGCTGGAAAGGTTTGTAACTATATTACGAGTAGTTTGGACAAGAAAAATAAATTAATCAATCATCGTTACATATAATAAAACTGTAACGGGGTTAAATCTGTACATTGAATATTTTTGAAAAATTTTGATTGCATTGCGCATTGTGTCTATTTATATAATATAGAAATAGAAACAATTTTTTTGAATTGCATGTCTGTCCGTCTGTTTGCCTGTCCTTTTGAACTCGCTTCACGCTGGAACTACTGAACGCATAGATAGATCAACTCTTTATTGCACACCTTAAGACTACAAAAATTACAAATTAAAAATTCAATTAATTTATTCGTACAATAAGCGGTCTTATCGCTTACAGCGATCTCTTCCAGACGAGAAAATTAGAATTATGCATTCTTGCTTGAAAGCATGTAAATTTTATTTCTTCTTTTTTTACAGAGAGTCGCAATCAGACGTATCTACGATCCTGGTTTCCTATTTCATAATGTTCGCGTATATCGCCATCTCACTCGGACATATCAGCACTTTGTCGCGGCTACTTATTGATAGCAAAGTCACGCTCGGATTGGGAGGTAAGATATTGGACATGTTCATTATGTCTTAAAGTGCAATTAATTACTTAGTCTGAGTGTGGTGGGAACGTCGGCTTAGTTATTGGAGAATCTGTGCACAATTTTTAACATTTAGCTGGATTTGAACCTGCGCATTCCATCTCCTGATTAGACGATCTTGCAACTGAGCTATGGTCGCATGCCCAGTGGCTGTGAAAATTTCTAGATTTATATTTTCTATAACTAGGATCTATGGCTTGTATTGCAGACCGTTTCCCATCTGGTGCTGACTGAACATTGACTTGAGCACCGATTGATAACTCGTTCTGTAATACGGGTCTAACCGATATTTACTTAAAAACAAAACATTTTTTTTAACATTTTGGCAGTTCAAATGCTAATACGGTGACCACTTCTCATCAGATAAGAAGTTTGCAACTTTTTAACAATAAACAAAAAAATGTTTGTCCACAGGAGTCCTAATAGTCCTAGCATCGGTCGCATGCTCAATAGGCATATTCGGTTACTGCGGTGTCCCAGCGACCCTGATCATAGTGGAAGTGATCCCGTTCCTAGTGCTCGCGGTCGGAGTGGACAACATATTCATCCTCGTGCAGACCGCGCAGCGCGACCCGCGGCGCACCGACGAGACCGTCGCGGAACATATCGGCAGGACGTGAGTGTACACCCTGCTCCTGGTGGAACTGATCCTAGTGGGAGATATGGTGCTACCCTGATCGTAGGGGAACTGACCCCGTTACTCTGATCTTAGCGGTACTGATCGTAGTGGAACTGATCGAGGTACCCTGATCATAGTGGAAGTGATCGCGATACCCTGGTCATAGTGGAAGTGATCGCGATATCCTAGTCATAGTGGAACTGATCGCACTACCTTGATTATGGTGGAACTGCTATGCCCTGGACATAGTGGAACTGATCGCGATATCTTAATTTCAGTAGGTTTAATCCTGCTAGTCTGATTTGAACGGAAAGGATCTTGTTACCCTGATTACGGTAGAGTTAATCCTGCTACCCTAATCATTGCGGAAGTCATACCCTGAAGTGATACCCTGGTCATTGTTAAACCGATCGGGGTAGCCTGATCTTAGTGGAACTGATCGCGCTATCCTAATCTTAGGTGTAGTGACCACGCACCCTGAATAATTAATCCTGCTACCCTGATCATAGTAGAAAATACAACAAATAATAAAAAATTACAATTCCCATTATTAAAAGCGTGCTTTTTCATGGTAGTTTGATGTTTGTTTTGTCTTAAACAGTAATACGTTTTACTAGGTGGTAGGACTTTTCTGCAAAGTACGTCTAGGTAGGTACCACCGCTCTGCCAGTTATTCTGCCGCCAAGCAGTAGTGTGCAAGCACTACCGTGTTCCGGTTTGAAGGGCATTGTAGCTAGTGAAATTACTGGGCAAATGAGACTTTATGGCCTGGTTACACAGTGTAGTAATTTGATTACTAGACTGTGTGATGTCTCAGGATGACGTGCGCAGTGCAGTGTCACGCAAAACTTTATTATTTTAAAGTTCCGAGTGCTACTGCAACCGTTATGGGCGGCCGTGTTGCTTAACATCAGGTGAACGACTAGCTCGTCACGTCATTCATTCACATAAAAAAAGGCTAAAAGTTTAGTACGATACGATCACCGAACCCGTGAAGGCTCACAGCCAGCACATTGTCCGGCAGGCTCGGGCAGGTGGGCCCGTCCATGTTCCTGACGTCGGTGTCGGAGTCGGTGTGCTTCTTCCTCGGCGCGCTCAGCGACATGCCGGCCGTGCGCGCCTTCGCGCTCTACGCCGGCGCCGCGCTGCTCGTCGACTTCCTGCTGCAGGTCACCTGCTTCGTCGCGCTCCTCGCCATAGACACGCATCGACAGGACGCTAACAGGTGACTGCACTGGGGAGGGATGGATGGGGAAGGGGGAATATGGGGAATAGGATAGGAAAGGGAATGGGTAGGAAAAGGGAAATGTATTGGGAAGGAAGAATGAATAAGTAAAGGAAGAGATGGATAAAGAAGAGGTAATGGATATAGAAGGGGCAATGCATAAGAAACAAAGAATAGATAGGGAAAGGGAATGTATAATGAACGAGGAATGGATAGGGAAGGGGGAATAGAAGGGAAGGCGGAATAGATATAGAAAGGGGTATAGATAGTAAAGGAGGAATGGATAGAAAAGGGAGAGTGGTAAGAGATGAGGATAACGGGTAACATTTGGGAGGAATGGTGACAGGTAACGATGAGTGATTCGACTTGAAATAAGAATTAATGGTAAGAGTGACCACTTACCATCAAGTTAGCTGCCTGCTTGTTTGCCACTCATATCATTACATAAAAAAAGTGAAGATGAATGGTAATTCCTCTTTTACATTTTCTTTGCACGGTTTCGAATCAGCTGCATTAATTATTAATAGGATGTAATGTGCAGCTTCAATACTTTGTCAGCATTTTGTTAAATCCAAAACGATACGGGAATGTCTAGTGTAAATCAAAACTAACCTAACACTCCTCGCTTCGCTAGTCGTCGTAACCTACTGGTTAGCCACTAGTGACTCTTAAAAAAAATAAATTACATCAAAAGTTGGTGCATTGTTCACAATTGAACGCTACTAAAAACCGTTTTTTTTTATAAATTCACCGCTAGGCAACGACTGTTTATAAATAATCGAAATATCATTCGTGTTATTGTAAGACAGATTGTCAGTTTGCAATAAATCGACTGTTTATAAATCACCGGTTTCAATTTTGTTTTTTTTTTTAAACAAACGATTTTTACTATAAGACTGTGACCCGACAAATTCACAAATTACACATATTCGACTGATATATAAAATAAAGAATAACAAACAAAAACTGGTCCCAAATATGTGTGTGTGTGTCGAAGATCTTGATTCTTGTTATAGAAGTTATTCTTTCCTCCTAGATTCGACATATTCTGCTGCGTGCAAGGCTCCAAGGCAGACACGCCGGCGGGCGGCACAGAAGGCGCCCTCTACAACTTGTTCAAACAGGTCTACGTACCTTTCCTTATGAAGCGAGAAGTCCGAGCGAGTGTTATGATCATATTCTTCGCGTGGCTCTGTTCTTCTGTTGCTGTAAGTACTACTTTCAACTATTTTAACATTAATTTTTTGTTTGTATTAGATTCACGTTTGATAAATGGTAAGCAATGGAGTGGCCGAAGATAGAGCGCATACATTTAGAAGGCACTCTGGCCTTGTAGATACCCAGGTGCTGGGTTATAACTTTCAGAAAATACAGAAGATGGGAAAGAGTTCCATTCCTTACCAGCTGGGCTAGCACGGACGGTAGACACATTGTCTTTCCCCGTTTTATGTCACTTTCTTCATACAATTTACTTGTCAAATGGAGTAAAACTGGGGAAAGACAATTTTGTCTACCATCCGTGCTAACCTTGCAGAACACTGTATAAAAGTGGAGCCAAGTCGTTTGGTTCGAATTGAACGTTTACTCTGAAATGGTGACATTGACTCATGAAAGGAGTTGTTTTATTAGGCTGTGTATTTTTTTATGTGTGTTTTGTTTATTTTTGGTGTGCAATATCTCCGCCAGTCTGTAATTTCTTTCATTACTTACACCCAATTTTCGAGGTTGTTATCATAACAATAATTTAACCGAGAGAGTCAATGTATTGCAGCATGCAATTAGTTGCTCTATGATGTATTGCACATGCACAGCGCAGCTAGAAATGCGTAACCAAATAATGACAACCATCAAATATATTCTTATTTTTCTCAAGAATGCGTTTAACCAATGGACGATCACGAATCGTAATAATTTCTAGCGTTCTCATTGGTCAAAAGCTTTTTCGAGAGATGTTGTCGATTTTTATAGCTCATGCTAGCTTCCCTGTCTGATATTTCAATGTAATATTCCCCAGGTGGCTCCCCACATAGACATAGGCCTCGACCAGGAACTATCGATGCCCCACGACAGTTTCCAGCTGAAATACTTCCAGCACCTCAACCGGTACCTGAACATAGGTCCGCCGGTCTACTTCGTCCTCACCGAGGGCCTCAACTACTCTAACCGGGTGGAGCAGAACATGGTCTGTGGCTCGCGGTACTGCAGGGATGACAGTGTTGCCATGCAGCTTTACTCTGGTGAGTTTTGGCCATTTAAAAATGAGATGATCCAACCGCAAGAGAACTAAAGTAACCGATATAGCTTTTAGAATTAGCATGTAAGCAAACAAGCACTGCTGAACATAGACCTCCCCCAAACAGCCCCATTTTGAGCGGCTGCTTGCCTATTGCATCCATCGGCTCCCAACGATTCTGATCAGGTCGTCGATCCATTTAGTGGGGGGCCTACACTGCGTCTTCCAGTTTGTGGTCGCCACTCGAGAACCTTCCTTCCCCATCGGTTGTCAGTTCTTCTTGTTCAGCCCACTTCAGCTTGCTAATTCTGAAAGTTATATCGATGACTTTAGTTGTTTTGCGGATCTCCTCATTTTGGATCTTGTCTCGCAGGGAAATACCAAGCATAGCTCCTATATGAAATTTTATCTTCCCCTCCCCTCCTTGATTCGTATTCCTCATATCTGAGGGCCTTGACCTCCACTTTCCATGACCTTCTTTATGATGTCACGCCATCTCCTCCTATCTTCAGCGACATGTATGGCATTGTAAATTTAATCTTAGATGGCGTTAAATGAATTGTTTTGTTTCCAGCGTACAAATCTCCTAACGAGACGTACATAGCGCAGCCGCCCAACTCTTGGCTGGACGACTTCTTCGACTGGTCCTCCATAGAATCCTGCTGCAAATACTTCCCTAAGAATGACAGCTTCTGTCCCAATGATTGTAAGTCACACTTTTTTTATGTTAAACAGATTTTTACCACATTTCGCTTAAAGTGATAATGCGGTCCGTGGACCAACACATCTCTTCCCGTGGGCGCCGTAAGAGCCGGCTAAGGGAATATCCAGGGAATGGGCAGCAGATTTCTCCTTGGTGCATTAAAATCTGCGATCACCAAGTCGCCCGCCAAGCGAGGTGATATTGAAACGCGGCCGCTATAATAACAAACACTAAAAAACAGAATAAAATTAATTTTAAGGGGGCTTTCATACAGCAAACGTGATTTTTCGTTTGTTTTTATAGATAATGGAACGGAACCCTTCGTGCGCGAGTCCGACTCGCACTTGGCCGGTTTTTTTTTATTTTTGCATTAATACATACCAAAAAAAACTCATAATACGGATAAATACTCAATTAAACAGAATATGTTCTGTTAATAATGTTTTTAAAATTTTTGTGGATACAAGTTGATCTTGAATTAGTATGTTATCCCGAAATTGGGGGACTGGGACCATGATACTCTATAAGTTGTGAGAGCCTTACTTGAAACTGGGTGTTTCCAAACTTTCATGGTAAAAGATAAATCCACTCACAAAAATGCACGTGCGATCGCTACGAGAGTTACAAGATACTATAAATTCATTTCTAAACGCAGGTCGTTAAACTCATTTATGTGCACTCGGTCAAGTTCACCCACCCAGCTTTACTAAGGCTATTTTCGAATGTAAACTTTACACTGCATTTCTTCAATGAAAAACTATTAATTTATAAAAGTCGTAGAAGAAATGTTGTCTACCTTGGGGTGTAGATTTACTCCCTTTCGGCATAACATACTAATTCAAGGTCGCCTTGTATATCCTTATGTAGTTTTTTCTTTGGCAATAAATATTATTTATTCTTTTCATTTTTCTGTAGGCTGTATTATTTCAAAAAAGGATATTTCAGTTTTTTAAGCGAAGTTTTAACCCATTCACTTAGTTTTTAGTTGTAAATATCTTTTTTTTTTAAATAATTTTTATTGTAGTTTAGGTTTTGTAGTTAATTTTTCTTAGTTTTAAAAAAATTTTTTACCCATTAATTGCCAAAAATATTAAGATTACAAAAAAACAATAGAACAAAAGTTGTTTGTTTAAACGATGCGAGTTGAGCCCCAAAATATTTTCGGTAAATCAAAACCACCCTGTATTATCTACGATTCCCACCATCCTTAGGGAACGGCGAGGCGACATGCAACGAGTGCCACATCCCACTGGTGGGCCGCGAGCGGCGCCCCTCCGCGCCCGACTTCCGGCGCTACGTGCCCTACTTCCTGCAGGACAACCCCTCCGCCGCCGGCGGCTGCGTCAAGGGCGGACACGCGGCCTACGCACATGCTGTCAACTACAAGATGGCCGGCAAGGGTGCCTCGGTCGCCGCTACTTACTACCAAGGTACGTACAGGCTGTTAACTACAAGATGGCCGGCAAGGGTGCCTCGGTCGCCGCTACTTACTACCAAGGTACGTACAGGCTGTCAACTACAAGATGGCCGGCAAGGGTGCCTCGGTCGCCGCTACTTACTACCAAGGTACGTACAGGCTGTCAACTACAAGATGGCCGGCAAGGGTGCCTCGGTCGCCGCTACTTACTACCAAGGTACGTACAGGCTGTCAACTACAAGATGGCCGGCAAGGATGCCGCTATCGCCGCTACTTACTACCTAGGTACATACAAGGTGACCTTGAATTGGTATGTTACCCGCAAAGGCGGAAATAGGACCATGATAGCCCGCAAGTTGTGAGAGCCTTACTTGAAACTGGGTGTTTGCAAATCTCCATGGTAAAAAATAATATCACTTACAAATTTGCACATACGATCGCTACGAGAGTTAACAAGATACTATAAATTCATGTCTTAACGCAGGTCGTTAAACGCATTTATGTGCACTCGGTCAAGAACGAAGCAACCACCCAGCTGCGCTAAGGCTATCTTCGAACGTAAACTTTACATGGCATTTCTTCAATGAAAAACTATTAATTTAGAAAAGTCGTCGTAGAAACATTGTCTACCTTGCTGTAAATGTACCCCCTTTCGGGATAATATACCAATTCAAAATCAGGTATAAGCTGGGAAGGCCGCTCAAGTCGCCGCTACTTACTACCAAGGTAAGATAACACCGATTGGTTTGGATAAAACGTGTGGTGAACATAGGCCTCCCCCAAAGAGTCCCGCTTTGAGCGGCTGCTCAAAGTGGCGCATCCATCGGCTCCCCGCGGTTTGAAATTAGTTTGATTGAACAAAAAATCGTGCATCCAGAAGGTGAGCAGCCGCTCAGTGGCGCTCTCTGGGAGAGACCTATGCTCACGCTGTTCATGTTGATGACCATCAACAGCCTGAAGATGTCCGCTGCTGAACGTAGGCCTCGCTCCCTGAACGCCACTTTAAGCGGCTGCTCGCCTCCTGCCTCCATGGGCTTTCTCCTAAGATGATAAAATTAAAATATGCAGAAATATGGTGTGCGGCTGAGTCAGAACTATTTATTATTTTTATGACTTAATAAGATGTTACCTAAGTGAAAAGTTGTGTGTTTCACTCAGCAGCGAAGTTTCCTTGATCGTAGGTTTTAAATTCAAGTACTCGCGCCAAAAACCAACTTTGCAGACTTGTTTAACAAATAAGAACTGTTTCTTTTCATTTACTTACAGTATTTTTTGATCCGTTTGTCCACAGGCTACCACACGGTATTGAAGACAAGCGCCGACTACTACTCCGCGTTGAAAGGCGCGCGTAGTGTGGCGGCGAACTTGACCGAAACGCTCAACAGAAACCTGAAGGAACAGGTATGTTATTTGTTACATTACTGCATTGATAAAACTGTATTAAAAATGTTAAAATTCAGCTACTGTCGAAATAAAAAGTCTGTAATTGCAAGATATCATAAAAATCCAGGTTCGCTTAAAATTAGCAGCCGTACACCATCTTCCTGTGCATACAAAAAGTGCTAATGCCTAAATGTTATCCGATTTTGATGATTTAGTTACATATTGTCTACCCAGTAAAAAACCATCTTACTGTTTCCATTTTTAAGTTGTTACAATATTTTCGTATTTACGGCCCCCTAAAGTTACGAATTTTTAATTTTAAAAGAAATTAATTCTAACTAGAACACCAAATATATGTTCAATAAAATCAAGACGTACAAGCATAGATCTGTCTATCTAAACGATTGACACCAAAATCAAAAGTTTTTAAGTTTTAGAGGGTGAAATGTTAACCCTTGGCGCCCGAAACGCTAAAATGTAGGTTTTGGTCATGGGATCTATTGTCTCTAACATTTATGTGCGGATGATAGCAGAACGACGGCAATAACATTTTCAAATACAAAACGAGGACGCATAAGCCACTTTTTAAAGATTTTGTCTGTTTGCTTGTGCAGATTTTACTCTTAAAATACTAAACGGGTTCTCATGCGGTTTTGCCACAATCCCTGTACATTCCCTACATTTGTGTACATCCCCAGGGCATAAACAGTACGGTGACAGTGTTCCCATACTCCGTGTTCTACGTGTTCTACGAGCAGTACCTGACCATGTGGCCCGACACACTCCGCAGTATGGGCATCTCCGTGCTCTCCATCTTTATTGTCACCTTCCTTCTCATGGGATTCGATCTCTTCTCCGCACTGGTGAGTCGTGGGAACTGGGGACTTGTGGGAACTGGGGACTCGTGGGAACTGGGAACTTGTGGGAACTGGGGAATAGTGGGAACTGGTGACTTGTGGGGGCTGGGGGATTGTTCCTTCAGGATATGGTGGACTTGTTTAGAACGCGGTGGAAATTGCATGGTGATGGTGTTTTTTTTAGAATACACTACTAGGATTTTTTAGATCGTTAAAGAATCTTTTTAGGTTCATGGTGAATTTCTTTACAATGTGATGAACTTTTTTTTAGAACATGGTCTACCTATTTCTTTATAACACGGTGAATTTCTAGAACTGTGTCAATTTATAGAAGCCAGTGTGCGTTTTATACATTTTTCTCTGCTCGGTGGTGAAGTTAATAGTTTATTAATTATTATGATCACAGAGCTATGACGCAAATGACGCTTCCCCTATGGAAGCCTTTTTTTTTTGCTCTGTGATTGTGATCAATAAAATAGAGATAAGAGTCTGGCTAAGCTAACTCTGCAGTGGCATATGGGTCAATCTCAGAAAAATGGACAAATTCACGTATTGACAAATTTTGACCAAATAAGAATTATAATATATCAGAATTTATTACCTTCGTACATCTAAAACTACTCTAATTTTATAATCCTAACTCACACGCAGCATAGAATTAACCGAAATAAACTATTTTCGCAATATTTGA
Organism: Ennomos erosarius; assembly: GCA_963580505.1. Lineage (NCBI taxonomy): Eukaryota > Metazoa > Arthropoda > Insecta > Lepidoptera > Geometridae > Ennomos > Ennomos erosarius. The sequence goes on from OY756987.1 coordinate 11,405,061, forward strand.
CCTTGAAAATCATATTCCTGACATGTAGTGCCCCATGTTGCAACTGTTTACTCTAAGAAGATTACTTAAAATTGGTAATACTGTTTGTTTTATTGTTTTAATTGATAGTGTAAACATCAGATGACTAAATATTTTTAATAGAGCACTACTATAACTTATAGATTTTGTGAAAATGTCGCAACTTTATGTGTAATGGACTTCGCAACCATAACCCCGCCAAAACATTAAACTCAAAAAAAAGGCGGGAACGCGTTATGCATTGAGTCTCAAGTATTTGTCTATAAAGCGGCTGTTTCACGCTCTTTTCTATGATCCATTCAATTCCACACTCCATTCTCTCAATTGTCCGTACAGTCTTGTTTAGAGCTGGAGGGTGTGTCTGGTCCAGACAAATTATCATATAGTCTGGCTACATTTATTTACCGAATGCGTGATAATTAACTAGTGATAGTCTGTGCAGTAAATATACAACAATAGGTAAGTTCAATAAAATATATCTCTTATACCTATGGGTTTTCTTTGTATTTTTATGAAGTGTTTTATTACGAAATCGTCATTATCCTGCCGTCATTAACCTGTGAAATCGAGTGAGAGGCAAATGACTGGGTACTAGGAAAATGGTTAAATTGTCTGGCCAAGGGTTTTAACAGTAGCCGCTTGTAGTAAATATGCTGTTCCACAATAATTTTACCAATTATGCAACAGATTTTTCAATAATTTTGGGAGATTCACCCATATATTGGAGCCCCCAAAAACTTTTTCATATAGCAATCAGTTTTTTATGTCATTATCAGTCAATTTCATAACATGTCAGAAGCATTTCAGTGTAGAATTTTCTGATTGGTTGTGTTTTCGAAAAGAAGTAATGGTTCAACCGATTAAAAGTGTTAAAAGTTTTTTGAAGTATGCACTGTGCTACCATATACAAGTTTTTTATCACACCGATTTTAAATCACTGCAGAGTTAGTTTTGCCAGACTATAAAAATAAATTTCCAATAATCGCTAGAACTAACTAGCTAGGGGTTCTAAGATTCTCAAAATGCACGCAATTTTTTGTATTTTAGACGATTTAAGCAAGAAAATTAATAGCTTAACAATGGAAAGTCACATTAGAACTCTTTTCCGATATGTTGTGGCACATTTCACCGCGCAATTGTCATTCGATAAGTTTCGGGAAGCTCTCTTTTTATGTAATGAGTGGCAAACAAGCAGGTGGCCCACCTGATGGTAAGTGATCACCGGCGCCTATGGACATCTTTATGGACGCTCTATACACAGATATGACAGAGAGTCCGTGTCTACACAGGGAGACGGTGGGGGTTAGAGCCATTCTAATTCTACCCCTATGTTGAAGCATAAAGCTATTGAGGTATATGACCGAACGTCCACACGGTTAACATGTCGCGAATGTTGTATTTCTATTGAAATGTGGTATTCGAAAGTTAATAACATTATATTTTCAGGTGGTCGTGATCACGATAACTATGATTGTGGTTAACATCGGCGGTCTCATGTACTGGTGGGGTATCAGTCTGAACGCCGTCTCACTTGTTAATTTGGTAAGCTTTTATATTTAAAAAAAACTGTATTAAGTATAAAAGGTTTTTGTTATATAAGTAGCTATCACATGCTTAGTGCAATGAACAGCTTAGAAATATTTTCTTTATAATAAAGCTAAACTATTAAATAGTAAAGTTCAAAGTTACGTCCAAGGTTTGTCTAGTGAACGTAAAGTCGACTAGGCCTCAAGCTAAAATCCTTAAAAATCTTTCTTGTAAATCTCGTTCGCAAAACGCCCAATCTTCAGTTTCAACACAGCTTTTAACCTTATCAACCAATCTAAGTGGACTTGAATTGGTCGTTTTGGGAACTCAATTTCCCAAAATAACCAATCAAATCTTCCAGTCGCAAAACACCTAATTTTCAATGTCCCTAACCCTTACCTTTGCCTAATAACATCTGAATGGACCTGAATTGGTTGTTTTAGGAACTATTTCCCAAAATGACCAACACTCAAAATTACCAATTCCCATAATGACCAATTCGCAATCGCCCAATTTTCATATCGACCAATTCCCAAAACGACCAAATTTTAAAAATGACCAATTCATAAAACAACAGATTTTCAAAATGAGCCATTCCCAAAACGTCAGCTCTCCCCTGTCCAGGTGATGGCGGTGGGCATAGCGGTGGAGTTCTGCTCGCACCTGGTGCACAGCTTCAGCGTGTCCCGCGGCGGGTCGCGGCTGGCGCGCGCGGAGGAGGCGCTCGTGCGGATGGGCTCCTCCGTGCTCTCCGGGATCACGCTCACCAAGTTCGGCGGGATCATCGTGCTCGGCACCGCCAAGAGCCAGATCTTCCAGGTATACTACCTCACTTTTCAATTGGGTTATTGTCCCGAAAGGGGGTAAATCTACACCCCAAGCTGGACAATGTTTCTTCTACGACTTTTCTAAATTAAGAGTTTTACATTGAAGAGTTGCGTTAGAAGGTGGCCTCAACGCAGCTGGGTGGTTGAACTTCGTCCTTGATTGATTGCACATAAACGAGTTTACCGACCTGTGTTTAGAAATGAAATAGTATCTAGTTAACTCTCGTAGCGATCGCACGTGCAATTTTGTGAGTAGATTTATTTTTGACCGTGGAGGTTTCAACACACAACAACAACTACAGAACTTGTGGGCTATCATGTTCCCAATCCCCCCGTTTCGGGATAACATACCAATTCAAGGTCACCTTGTACAACGCCAGAGGTCTAGTAAAGATCCCTTTCCATTAGCGTTAACACTAAACTCTAACTCCAAAATGGACGGGCCCGATAACTCAGTTGGTAGTATCCCTGCCTTCTGAACCTGCTGTGGGTTTGATTCCTACCCAGGACAAACATTTTCTCTGATGAACATAGATGTTTGTTCTGCGTCTGGGTGTTATATTGTATTCTATGTATGTATTTACATACAAAAAATTATATAAGTATTATATCAGTTATCTGGTTCCCATAGTACAAGCTATGCTTAGTTTGGGGCTAGATGGCGCTGTGTGAAATGTCCACACTTGTGTGGGGAACACATTATTGGTGCACCACATGTATTGTCATTCTTATATATTGAGTTACCGTTCCGCGTTAATGATAATGGAAAGGAATCTTTGCTAGAACCCCAGCTACGTAACAGCATGGGGTCTCATCAGGTACAAACGAAAAATAGCCCGAATGAGTAAAAAAATTTAGTAATCGTGTCGTGAGCGTTACTAGTTAGTGTCCAGTATATTCATTTGGCCCAATACTTCGTCAACACGCAATAAATGTCATAATCTTGCGTTATGCAGAAATAAAATAATTCGTAAAATAGCCCGCGTTATTCCGTTGTATGGAATGAGGCATCTGTACTGGAAGTATTATTTTATCTGGGGTAACAGGAATCACCGAACTTGTAGACTGACATCCTACCAGCGGTCTTTTCGCAGAATTTCAACATGCAACATTTCAAAAGAGCAACTTTAACTGTAGCTGAGATGGAGGACTAAAAAAGATTTCTTATAGGTATAACGGAGATCTAGAAATTTGACTTGCTTTTACCGTCTTTCAATGTATCTGAAAGATTAGCCAGGTATACAACAGGGATCGCTTGCAAAATGTGAAAACAACTCCTGCCTGTGACAGAGTCTGAAGGCCTAAGTCTCATTCGTCCTAGAAGACGTCCACTGCTGAACATAGGACTCCTCCATAAAACGCCAGTTTGGATGCTTATTATAGGGGGTGGGATTTGCCATAATTTTTAATGTACCGAGAAGAATAATCCCTTATTCGCTTGATAATCCCTTAGCCGGCTCTAACAGAATGAATGGGAAGAGATTGTATGGTCCTTGTTCGCCCCTACTACCTTAGTTCTATACTTCGCAAACCGGGATGACACGGCTATGTTTCATTAATGGAGGAGATTTTATTAATCATCAAATTGTTTTCAGGTGTTCTACTTCCGGATGTACCTTGGCATTGTGTTGTTTGGCGCCGCCCACGGACTGATCTTCCTTCCTGTAATGCTCAGCTATATCGGTGAGTCTAAGTTACCTCTCAAACTTTCCCCAATACCCCTCAATAACATGCCGAAACATGCTTATAATACCCTAAATACCTCTTAAATAAAACTCCAAACTCCCCTTAATAACGCCTAAACACTTCTTAAAAACGCCTCAACTCACGATAACGCCAAAATAACTCTGCACACCTCCGAATAAAACTCCAGATACCCACTTCTCAATAGATAAATAAAGCCCAACGATCGCATACATAGATCCCGGACCCTAAATAGGATTCCCTCTAGGGACCTAGGAACTAAGGAACATGGTCCCACAGACCCACAGCACCGATACAGAACAAGTATTTGCGCTTTTAGCGTAACCTCAGTTTCCTAAATTACCTCGGACTAACATCCCGCATACTACATTACACCTCAAAACCATTTGACTACCCTTATCTTAAAGTAACGAATAGCTCCCAATAACTCCACAATAGCTCCTAATAACACAACAACTCCTCTCAATAACACAAGAACACCTCCGAATAACACAACGATAACGCCCAATAACATAACAATACCCCCCAATAACACAATAACATCTAAATAACAAGAAACTAGTCTTCGAAATTATACTTTTAAAGTATGCAATTTTGTACAAGTTATAGGACTTCAATACATAATGGTGTTTTGTGCTATTCATAATTATTTTTTACGTCAAAAGGGAGTGGTTATTGTTATTTTTTATTCTTTTTTTGTTTCATTTATTTTATAATGCGTCATTCAACACATTGATTTTATTTTATAGTCTTTTATTTCATATTTATGTCGTTTTGTTTCGAGTTTGCATGAGCTCTTTTTACATTTTTTTTTTGGTTTATGAACTTCAGCTGTATATTGGACCTTTATTAATTCATTTTCTACATTTATGGTGACACAAAGAATTCCACAAAATACAATAAACGTGTTAAAATGTTAATTTTACCCTTAGAGCGTCTATAACTGGAGATGTTAACGTTATAATCCGGAAGCACCATTTTCCGATTTTTACGGGGGACGCATAGCATACGCGCAAACGGCGCGTGTAGACGCACGCCGCACACTATCTTAAAACACGCACACCGTTATATTAACTAGCGTAGATACGCAGTGTCTACACGCACACTATGATATTGCACATGACCAAGTAGCGCCATATGACCGGCAGAGGGGAACGCCTTGCCTTGCCACCTCCTTTTATAAACGCTCTAAGATTTTACCAGATATCAAAACTCTTTGTGTTGCTATGTCCAGACCCATAGTTTTTGTTTATATTTAATAGGATAGGTTTTATTTATACGGTACTAACAAAAGTGGAGGAAATAAGGGGATCAAGGGGGGAGATGGGGGAAAATGCATGTTTTTTTCTTTCAGATAAACATATTTTCGTTGGTTTTGTGTATTTTTTCATATTACTTACAATGCCGTGTAAATTGTATATATTTCGCTGGTTATTTGTATTTATAGTGAAATTATTTATCTAGTGATTTTTCTTGTAGTGCTACTTTTATAACAGATAAGTAGTAAATGCACTTGTTTGTTTATTCATAAATACACACAAAAATACACAGTTATCAGAATCGATACATACTTGTATCGATTCTGATAACTGTGAACTAATTTGCAGACAGTTAAGGTATTGCGGTCCTTTTCATTTTGGTGTATACGAAAAGGACCACATTTCTAGAAATATCAAATTAACTTTAAGATTTTGACACAATTTACATTTATACCCACTAGTTCATTCACCAGGATTTTTTAAATGTGTGAACTAAATTCTACTGGATAAATGCTGTTAAGAGATTTTTCTTTTGGCTTACATATTGTAATGAATTTTAAAGTATTAAGACCGGCCCCCCCATTAGGTGGACCGACGATCCGGTAAAAGCCTCGAGGAGCCGATTGATGCAGGAGGCGAGCAGCTGCTCAAAGTGGCGCTCGTTGAGAGGCCTATGTTCAGCAGTGAACGTCTTTAACACTATTGATGATGACACAGTTTAATGGATAGTATAGTCCTTAGAATTTACCAAAATTGTTTTTTTTTTTTATAGATTTACCTAAAGTGTGATTTACATTTCATCATTCCTACAGTTTAAAGGGTTCATACTAATTAACATCTGGTATACAATATTGAACCTTAAGGAGGGCGCGTTAAATCCATTTTCCAGGTTCCCCGGTGAACAAACAGAAGCTGGCCAATCAGATGCTGCGCGGCAAGGAGACGCCGGTCGCGGAGACCTCGCTCACTCGAGTAAGAGATAACGATGACGTCACCCCACATAAACATTATACTTTCGACACGCGCCTCGCGTGAGCTTGCGAACTAGCGAGAATGGACTTACACAAATACACACCCAGTGATTAGAGTCCTGGGGGTCCAGCAAAGATTCCTTTCCATTAGCGTTAACATAATGACATTAACTCCAAAATGACATTAGCTTTGACATTAGCTGCGGAAAAGTTTTCTGCAGAGGCTGTCGTTCTCATACATTTTGAGTTATCGTTTGGCGTCAACGCCAATGGAAAGGGATTTTTGCTAGACCCCCTGTTTTGTTTGCGGTGTGGCTGAGAAAACTAGAAAGGTTTTTCGTGTGATTGAACTACTTATGTTTTCGTGATTGGTGGAATAACATCGTCATCGATCACTGACCAATCAGGCTTCGAGAAAATGGCACATTGTCGCCACTATCGGGGAAATGTGTGAACGTTCTAAATATGAACCGACTTAACTTTGTATGACCTAAATCAGTATTATTATATTGTTAGTGAAATCATATCTCAGCTTAAAATAGCCCAAATGAATCGTAGCAAGTGCCTTGTTCATTCTCGTACGAAGTTCCATACTAACGCATCGGTATATTGTAATTATGTGTAGCAACGTGGAAATGTGCGTGATCAGTTCTTTTACTTTTTATTTAGCGTCATATTAATAATTTAGCCATAATTTTAAGCTGAAATAAATACATTATAGTCGGATAAATAACTATTTTCTTATATTATCAAAAATCAAATAAAAGAAGTGACAGACTCTCCACGTTTATGTTTTAATAACTGATCTATTTTTGTGACTTGTAACACGAACCTTCTGCAACAATTTTTATGGAAAAATTTATTTCTGGTTGCGGGAACACCACTTATGAAGCATGAAATGCTTTACGGTGATGGTTATTCTAATAAATGCTTTAATAGCAACGACAGATGTGAAAACGCTATGAAATGATAAGTTATAGAGCAAAGCTGTGTCATCGCTTTTGATACAGATTTGTCAGAAATCACAGTTGCATAGGTCTCAGTTGTTGAAGCCTTGAAAATAGTTGTCAGGAAGATGGTAAATCTTCGTTTTTATAGCATTTAATGTTTGAGTACCCTCAGTAAAAGTTTATTCGAACGTTCATTGCTGTACTTGCTATTCCGTATTGTAAAATATTTCTATGAAGTCCTAGGTTACAATGTTACCTCTAGGGGGCGCTGTGCTGGGAATAGTCCAGTGGCCTGCTATTTTATTATTGCAATAATTAAAAAGATTCCTCTAAAAATGAACAGCCGAAAAAAAAAATTAAATATCTCAAAAAGTTACAAAGTTACAAGCATTTTAAAATACAGGAATAGAAAGAGACAGCTCAAACATGTAGTGACGTCAGTTCTTCGTTGTTCATAGTACCTCATTACTAATCTGTGCTAGCATTATATACAGTCTCTTTGGCATGTGACGTCACAAATTGTGTATTCATAGTAACTGGGAAGCTCAGCAAGATCTCTGTTTTTCGAGAAAGGGACATGCGATGCTCCCTCCAGAAACTTTAAAAGCTCCGTGCATTATTTACAGAATTTACCTATTTTTTTAAATATTGCATTCATTTTTGCCCAAACTTCATGAAATTAATATTTACTTGTTAATTTTTAATAGCAGGCCGTATTAGGATTTCACATAAATGTTTTATGATATTCTACAAAGATACAGTATTCGAATGAACTTGATACTAAGGGTACAGCTTGCAATTTTGAGACTTTCCTCTGTCACCGAATTGCACGCCTTATTCTAAGGGTACGGTTTCTAACCAAATTAATTTGGTCATCGGGACACCCTATTACTTAAATCATAATTTATATTGTATGCATGAACATCGATCGTTGTATGTTTAGTTTGTGTAGATAGCGATCATTCCTATTGATTTCGAATTTAATTTTTTATTAAATAATATAGACATATGTGCTTATTTTTTTATGTGTCGAGTGCAGCTGGATTTCAGTTTTGATGCACTTTATGTTTTTACAACACGCTCTCGAATAAATGTCGTAAAGAGATTGTAAAATATGGAAAGACATCTACATGGTCCCCGGAATCATCGTAGTCCTTCAAATAAGATAATTTCCGAATAAAAAGGGAACATGAACGCATCATCTTTTTTTATTGAACGATGATTACCCGCTTGTTATAGACGCTAGTTGAATTTTAAGAACTGGCTAAAACTTTATTTTTATAAAATCACTTTTAAGATACTTAAAAAATCGTAGTACTTATTCTGTACTTAATGTCAGATAAACTCGACGACCAACCGTTTGTTAACTTATTTATTTATTCGAATAATTTAAGTTTATTGTCATCAACATTAACTATTTTATACGAAGCTTGAAAACATTATATTTTGCGCGCGCTTTTCATTGTAGTGTAAGATATTTTTAATCAATTGTTTATACTTATTACAAATCAATTTATTTTTGTTTATGCGATAAATTGACTTTTATTAATGATTTATAGTTTAATAAATATATGGTGTTGGTTGGGTTAATTGATCTTTGGGTGTTGGTTACTAAAAAGTAAACCATAATTCGAGAAGTTATTGATTTTATAAATTGATAGCTACCAAGCCATTTCAATAATATTCAATAGAATTAACCTTGGTTTGGTCATTGTTGCGAATACGCCGCCCCGGGTAGGCACAGATTAGATATTTGTTAAAATAACTTCGCTACAATTGCTACAATAATTCATCTTGATAATTTTATTATACTAAAACTATTCATTACCAGATTCTAAAAAAAATAGAAAATTTACACAAAATGAACACCTTGTCATTCATTCATTCACTCACCATCACGCATTCACCGTCAAGGAACGGTTTATTTAGTTCACAATAATAAAAGTCAATTTCTCAGCGACACTGGTTTAGCTTTTTGTAGAGCACATTGTTATTACAGTTTTATTTACTTATTCTTAGTTGTACTAACTTTGGGGAAGATTTATTGTAAACTGGTCACATACTAATTTTTGGTGTAATGAAAAATCGGTGTCGGTAATGTTTTTTAGAATATCTAAAATGTAAGACGTCTGCTTTCACAGGTACGACTGTAAAACGACGTGGAAATTATGAGCAAATTCTATTTATTTCCAATAGTTTAATATAGTTATATGTTTTTTATCATTATTCTTATGACAAAATGATCTGTATTATTCTTTGTGATTTCATTTAGTGTTTTAATGAAATTATATTCCCCTCTATGTTCCTAGTAATGTTATTTAAATTAAATAAATACACTATACAGTTAAATGTTGTTGAATGCATAATTTAATCAAATTGTTAATGAGAAATATTTTATTTAACTATTCAGGAATCTCTACTTAAAATAGTACTTAAATTAGAGGGGTTAGTTTTTTTATTATCCAAAGGTAATGGCTTATTAATTATTATGGTTTGTACCGATCAGATTGATGTGATAGAAATAAATGTATGTTTTTTATATAATTTGGTTTTGTTTTATTTTTAGTTATAGCACCTATGCATGGGAGCAGTTTCATAGCTTCAAGTCTGATGGCATGATCAGTGTTATGTTTATGCTCTATGCCATTTTTGCTCGTAATGATACTCTTCATTTTGGTGTCCTACATTTTGCCCGTAGGATATTATATTTAGTTTAACTAAATAATGTATGTTTGTAATGTATGTGTGTTTGTGTATGTTGTTATATATTTTGTAACTAATGGATGCTTAAGATGAACTTTAACGGTTTGTGTTTGAGGCTTTTTATTTTTATAGATTTTCCATCAAAAGATTAGAAAAATAAAATGTCATAAGTCATAGTGTTGATTTTTTGCATTGCACGTGATAATATATTACCGTGTAAGTAACGTACGCTTCAATCACCATACAGTGTTCGGCCGGTATGTGTGGCACGCCGGAAAATAACGTATTTTTGATCGAACCATAACCTATAGTATTGGTTGTAAGTACAAGATTTAAGCAAAATAACTATTTCGGTTTTTCATACAACTAACGTTTCATACTCATATTTTGTTAAATGTTAATTATTTTGATCTGTAAGTAATTCACACTACTTTGCACCTGAATTGTAGTTTTGCTGCGTGCCATATAAGTATCAAAAACTTCGTGTTAAATTAGGTTTTATAGAAATGGAGGTCCAATGTACAATAATTAAACTGTAATTTTTCCCATCCCGCATAAAGGAGCTTCTGAGTCCGAATCAAAATGACGTAAGGAAAATATTTATTAGAAGCAAAAGTAGCACATTTTCACACTGAGCAAGGTTTCACAGGTAAAATGTAGAGTGCACAGAAATATTCTTAAATAAATAAATAACGGTTCAGATAAGCTTTTCAAAACCTATAGAAAAGTTTGCTGTTGGAATTTATCGTACACAAAAAGTTGACTTAAACATAAAATTAATTTAATATGAAAGGGGTTCAATTTGCTTGATTGTTTGATTAAGAATATTTCAGGTAAAAAAGTGTGCACTGAAGGTAATTATGATTTTTAAATTAGAAAGAATTATTAGTAGTTAGGCCTATATGCTATTATAAAAATTACATAATAAAATCAACGCATTAGAAATACTACACAGTATTGAAAAATTATCACAAATTCATAATTATGTAAGTATGAAAACCTTTTAATGGTATTTCTTTTTATTTGTATTTAAAAGTATCAAAACAAACATTCTTTGGGATTTTATCAAATTATCTTAATATTAAACAAACACGCACGTCGTGTGAATATTTTAAATCAGTTCTTTTCTGTAATCTGTGAATAATAACGTTCTACGAAACCCCATTTACATTTCTTGTGCATTTCCCACTATTACAGTAACGTGTATCTTCTAATATTTTTTTTATAGAATTTAATATTTCTTTAACAATATTCTCTGTGTATTTATAATATACCCAGCATGTTAGGATTCCCTGAATGTTTTACAGCTTGCTGTACAATATCACTTTTAGACAAGCATGTTTATGCAATCATTTCTCAAACTGTGTTGTGTGATGTTAGTACATAATGTAGTGTATATTTTAATTCAAAACCTAAGTATATTGTGTTAATAATGGGTATACAAAATACACTACCGTTTGCATTGGTAAGTGCTTCCCATCAACAGCTGCTATATAATAAGGAAATTACGCATTACATTTCAACACCAGAGTTGTACTGAATATTCATTCTAGTATTAGATAAGTGAATTATGTTCTGCACCTAGTTAATCGCAATAAAAATATCTATAGATAAGGTCTTACCATTTGTTTGCAGCCTGCAACGTTAATCACAAGAAGCAAAAGTTGTATAAATATTCATTATACATACAAGTATAAAAGTATTTTATTAGTTATTTTGTTCCCATAGTACAAGCTTTGTTTAGTTGGGGCCAGATGGCGCTGTGTGAAATGTCCACACATATTTATTATACGCATCACGCTTGATAGGTAGCACACTGGGTAAAGTAAGTCCTCCAAACTTGATGTGTCCCATTTTCCCAATACTTCAGGCATAACCCGACGCCGGGGGCGCTGGCGCACTGTCTCGCGACGCGGCCCCACCTACGGCAGTCTAGACTCCGTGGAACCCCTCGCTTCTGCCAGTGGGACCGTCAACGGACTCACCGAGGAGATGTAACCATTGAAAACAACGCCATCTGTTAACTGTTCACACCAACTTTTATATAACAGGAACTTCACCCATGAAGCTTGGAAAAAACGCTGGAGAATGCATTTCATGACCCATGCTTTGAAGCTTTGAAGCATAGAAATGTGGCCTTGTATGACATAAGTTTTTCATCCCTTTCTTATATGTAGATGACACGTTACCCATAAGAAAGGGATGCAAAACATAAGCAACGTCATTCAAGCCCTCATTTCTTCGCAATGCCTTCTCCAGTGTTTTATCTAGGTTTTACCCAGCACTTCTTAGCGGGAGCCCTAAAGTAAGTCGCTGCTATGTACTGTAGCGATTCATTTTCGGCCTTCATTTGAATCGCGCTAAGGTGTGATGGTAAGGTTAGGTTCCATGTGTAGGACTACGCGTAGACGTAAAGCTGTTCTGTAAAGTTGTAAACTAATGGGGAAGTCTTCAAAAAGGCAACCCACCTGCTGTGGATCTTAGAAAAGGTTTTAGTGGTGTGGAAAATTTGTGAAATCCAAAGGATTAGGTAATAAAATTGCTTCACTTAGAATGTACCTACAACAAATCATTCTTTAGAAAAAAACAGATTTATTAATACTTAAATTACCTACATACAATTTTAATTTGACTTCTCGTGATATTCTGTTACTGTATCCAAATTATATAATAAGTAATAGGTAAGTATAGACACATAGGTATTGTACAAGTAAATGTGATTCTTAATATTTATTATAAAGTATCTTGACAGTGTATTGTTGCAATACTTTGTAAATAATTATTATTTGATATTATATTATAGTAGATGATTTATGGTTAAACTTACCAGTAAAAGTGATCAGTTATGAATTCGGTAAAATAGTCATGATAAAAAGGACTGACTAAATTACATCTGTGCTAAGGATAACTAGTTTATTATTTGGAATTTGAACTAATCATTATTCACCAAAGTTATTCATACAAATTATTATATTAAAGTATAAAAATAAATTATTATTTAGACATAAGAGATGGTTAATTGTAAGAAATATGATATTACTCGATATAATCAAAAACTCGATGTTTAGCGTTTAACTATCACTTTGTTAGATGGATAGTATAAACTCACGTAATAATATACCTACCTACCTTTATATTTTCTATAATAGATTTTGCTTGCACTATAACATAATAAGAAGTAGGAAAATTGAATACCTAAATGTTAGAGTCTAAAGTCTGAACAACATTATTGTTGTTTAGACATTCCGCGCCTGTGATTCTTCGCGATACGTTGCCTTTGGAAAGCCTATTCGATGCTTAACGTCATAGGTACTTGGGTAGGTTTTTTGATTTGTAGTTACGTACGTAACCAATGATTTAAAACTCTAACAAATTCTAACCAATGGTCAGTTTTTGAACATTGGTTACCTTTGTTGTAGTTTCATGAAAAAGAGCCAGAGAGAGATTAACTTGTTTATTGTACCACTACATAATATTACAAAGCACTGCGCGTTTACATTTTTGCTAGATATTAATAATTATAATTAGACCGCCTACAATACACACATTTTTCTTATCTTGAACCACAGACTAACTACACCAAAGAGTATAGTAGCCACCTTGGATTAAACAACAAAAACGTTCCGTTCCTATAAATAGACTGACAAAAATTCCAACAACCTTAACTACGGTTCTAAAAATCCAACCTTTAATAATTTATTTTCAAAAAAGCATTTTCTGGTTTACTTCAGTGCCTACCTATTTTTTTAATGTTTGTTCGACTCTCTAACTATTTTGTATGTTGATATTTAATTGACAATATTTGCTACTACCACGACAACCTAACGACAACAACCAGTGGGATTCGTTACGTCTAACCGCGCTAAACATATTTTCGCAGCCACTGTGACTGTGGCTCAGCGCTAACCCGATGTCTTGGAATAAAACAACGGTTTAATTTCCGCTGGTTGTATTCATTTTTAGGACGGAGATTTGTATTTATATTAGCTTTATTTATATTTATCTTTATTAATAAGTAAAGTAAAGATTTAGTTTTATCTTTATATTGTTAAAGTCTGGTCTACTCTCTGCACTCCATCATTCCATAATTATCTCCCGGGTATTTGAACAAAAATCAAATGAGTTCATATTCAATTTGACATAAGTACTATAAGTAATTTTGGTAGGTATAAATTTCGGTTTTCTGTTTTTTATTTAGTTTATTAAGTGACTTTAATGGGTAGAGATAATACTGTAAATAAAGAATCAAACTATCATTAGCTTTCACTGCTTATGCAGCATAAACTTAGGCTAAAGATTGACCAGGGAAAGGAAATGCAAAGATTTTGAGGCTATACGAAAAGTAGGTACCTACCTTCACCTACATTATTTTAAACAATGAAAACTACGTAATGTCAGTTATTGTTATTGATAATACTTCGAAAAGGATTTTCAACAAAATTTATTTTGGCTATTGTTTTTTTTTATAATGTTAAGTAAGTAGGTGAATATAGCTATACCTACCTAACAATTTATTTCGTAATTTGATGCCCTACGTTTAACGTTACTTTTTGAATGGAACGGTAGAGTTTAAGTTTTGACCAAAATTAGCTGCTAATCAGCTTGGCTAGCTTTGGACTTATCAGTATGATGAGAGAGGCTATATTTTAGAAATTTGGGTAAGCTTTCTTATAAAACTAGAAAACTTCATAAGTATCTAAGTAAGTAGTAGGAGTATTCAGAAGACAAAAATGTCTCATTTCAGTAAACATTTTTAGCATAAAATACTCTAAATTATTAAAATTATCTGAGAGTTTTTCATTAATTCAGTTTATCGCTATCGGAAGTAGATGGCAGAATAAAACAAAACATCTTAACAAACAAGCCTAAAGCCGCGCGTCCACTGGGTCGGAACCGGCGCGTACGGAGCGTCGGTATTTACAAAATGAAGGCGCGGGAATGCCGATCCAGTGCACGCACTCGCAGTCCCATACAAATGAATACAAAGCAATCAAATCCGTACGGTCCGATTACGCGCGGCCTTAATAGAGAAGAGATAATACGAAAACCAAATTATCCCACTCCATACAATGTAGCTAGCAGGCTAGCAGTGTTGCTCGTAGTTTGTCTTTATTGATGCGTGTGGTCATGTGGTGATATCGTTTTTTAAATGCTATGTAGCAACTAGGTACTCTGTAAATATCATAATTTAAACAAATATATATATCCGTAACACACATTGTTTGTATAGGTATCAATTTGTAACGATTTCTATAAAAGATTATATCAATTGTGTTGTTTTCAATATTCTAATAGGATTTATGAATAAATAAATTGCGTGATACAATGTGGTTTTTTTTTAGGTTAAAAGCAATGAAGTAATATCTAGATCTACTTATACTGGGTGTAATTGAATTCATTAGCATCCTTTGAAACTAGGTATCTACTCCTGATACCGGTCACGTGTGGACCAAAATTTTTGAATTCTAACACATTGGTAAGGGATTAATAATAACTCCAAATAATGGAATAACTTACTTAATCTAATGCTACAATACAAAATTTAATTGGAATAAAGGACTACTGTTATTAAATAGTGCATACAAGGTATAAAAACGTTTATTTGTATCAAAATCATCCGTGCCAACTGCGTTAGGCGCCGCGGCAATCTTCATAATTTTAAATAATAATATTTTCATTTACACTCTTTACTCTTTAATAATCATGTATAAATGATGTACTATCATGGGCTCAATTTATGCTAATGAATTAAATTACATCCTGTATATGTAGGTAATTCAATTGACTCGGAGTGGCTTCACGGAAACGGAAATATGTCGACTCTTGATACTTGGTGCGCGGGCTGTTTTCCGCAACTAGGGCGTACAGCGGCCCTTTCTGCGTGATGAGGTGGCGCAGCCAGTCCAGCCACCCAATGTCCTCCAGAAAGGCCAGCAGTCCTCCGATGTCGGCGCAGGCCTCCTGGGTAGTTCTAGGCGCTCCGAGGAACGCCGCTCGCTGCAAGGCCACGCCACTGCACTCCGTCAGCAGATGCGCGGCAGTTTCCTCTGCCTCCACGCAACCTCTGCACAGAGGGCTGTCCGTGACACCTATAGTAAACAGGTGTTTATTTAGGGAGCAATGACCGGTGACAATTCCGACGACACGTCGTAATTTGTCCCGCTTAAGATTCAGGAGTTTTCTGGAGTATCTCTAGTTTAAAACCGGAAACGCCTCCTTCGACTGCCTTAATACTTGCCCAGCTGTCTTGATGTAGTTCCCGTGTCTTAGAGCGTATCCAGGATCTGATTTGGCTGAAAGGTATAGGGATCATCGGCTCCGGTCCTACAGGGCGCATTTCCGAGCCTCCTTGCCAGTTCATCAGCCGCATCTTTACCTCTGGGTCCACTATGTCCATTGATCCATTGGAGAGTAACCGTATATTTTTACTACTTACTTCTTCCAGTAGATTGTGACATTGAACTGTCAGCCCCGAGGATACATCGACTCTATCTTAATGTTATTCTGAATAAAACGCTGTTGTTTTCCGTGGTATTTCTGTATAATTTTGTACTTATTAGGCATGTACTTACATAAGCACCTAATAGTTTCTTTGTAAAAGTAAATTTATTTGGTGAACAATGAAGAGTTTAATTGGTTACCTACTGTTATTAATTGTGTCATTGGAGTTTTGGCGGGAACGTGAAAAAGTTCACGTCGTTGCATTGTATTATTTCTCAAAACTTGTGCTTTTTTCAGTGTTAATGTTTAAAATTGGTGGCGTTTTACGCATTAAGTGCTGAATTACGAGCATGAGTGTGGTCAAGTGATATAATGTGGTGTAACGTGGTTTTTCGTCTTGCTTCCAAAATTCCATAGAAGCTTCTTGTAAAGTTGCCACCACTTTACTTGAGCATGACTTAGATTGGACTATGACTATGACTAAGACTTGACTACGTAAAATATTCTAAAACTCGATGAAAATATACAATACTTGACACTGGCTAAATACACTATGTGTGGAGCCAATATATAAAAAAAAATTGTGTCATTTAGGAACTATAATATGTAGTATGTAGGTATCTAGGCGTGACAAACAAAGCTATGGCTGGAGACGTCGCTTATAACGATTGCAGTAGTAGCAATAATGTCACACGACATTTTAAGGGTAAAGGTTTCTAGACTATGGGATAAGTAGAGGTACCTATTTTTTTTATAGTTTACTAAGTACTTAATAAGTATACTTGATTACTTGCGCAAGTCTCGCGTGATGATGCATCAAACAAACCTAATATTGTTATTTTACCTACTTTTAAATATCTAAGCTTTAATTTAGATAAAAGAAAAATCATTTTGATGGATCAGTTTATTTTAAACGATATTTACAATAAATAGCGATGACTAGATTCATTTTGTAAGGTTGAGCACTTAGTGTAATAATATTCCTTATGATAGATAACATATTTGCCTTTATCATTCATTCTATCCCAATAAAACAACGAAGGAGTACCATTTAACAATAATAACAATAGTAAATAACAATCCAGTTAAATAACAAACGGTGAAATAACGTATTTATTCAAACAAGTTTAAATAGTTGTTATCAAACCCTTAAAATAATCTATGAATATAAAAAACAGCTAATTAGGAGCGTAGCCTAAACATATCTTAGATTAAATATAACAGTAATCTTCTTCTCACTCAAAAAAAGAAAATTACAAACAGTAATATAAAATTGAAAAATGTAAGTATTTTAGTTAGAACGTATTTTAGGTAGATCCTTTGGTTCGCCAATGTTTTTACAATTTAAGATTTTAACCAGCGAGGAATCTAACATAGCGAGATTACTAAAATGCTTACATTTGTGATTTATAGAGCTTCATTTCAGAGACATAAGACCTCCACCTCAAACTATACTTTGGCCTAATTTTGAAGGCCTTAGTTGACATTACTAAAAATATATCCGTCTCTTACATTGCCGTCTATTTGACAAGAACAGCAACAGTTTTGGGTGTTTTAGATCTGTCAATTAATGCTTTTGGCTCCAACATCTACCTATAGTTTGGAGGTGGCTAATAAGGACTATAATCTACTAGATATATACCTAGTTCTTTCCCCCTTGGTAGTTTAAACTAAACAGAAGTCGTTTTCTGTGTCAATGCTCTATTTTTAAAACTTAGTAGGTATATCAGAATATCAGCGCACGGTATTTTTAAACTGCCAGTATTTTTAGATTTTTACACAATTGCTTCCAGCGGTGACATCACAGAATTTTCTAGCAAACTTTACATCGTGATTATAAGCAAGTGTAACCTACCTCTAACTACTATTATAAAATCTGTGCCTAGAGTATCATAGAACATTATTTTGTAGTTCGGCTATGTAGGTAGACATGAAGCTAACTACTGAATTGAGAACATTATTGTGAATAGATAGGTAGACAATTTTGTTCTCGGTAATATTTATGAATTTTGGCGTATGGAAGAACGCAAGAAAATATTCTACTTAGGTCAATGGCAGAACGAGGATTTTTTAAACTGCGTGATCATCGATCGATCAGGGACCATTAGCTTAGTACCTAGCTATAACTGGGTACTTTTGGTATCTACTGCAACATTATAAGATTCTCATGTCAAATTAACCTTCAGTCATAGGTATTCAAAAATTTATCTTCTAATTCTAAGAGGACGAGGCTTCTGCGTTACATTTCTAAGGGCCCGAACAAATGCTTCGCGTGACAGTCATCGCCCTGGTCTCCGAGGAATTGTGCGAAGAGTTCTTGGTACCGGGATAAGGTGAGCCCGCCTCTTCGTCGGTCGTCGTCCTGGACAAAAGAATTAAGTAAGTACTTACTTAATATTTTTTTAATTGTAATTAGAAGTTTTTTACTTAATTGGTATTGATGCTAAAACGGTCAATTAAGTTGCAATTGTAGGTTCTGGTAATAACTGTAGATGAAGGTAGAGGATATGCTATTTGTATATTCTAAACGTGATAAAAAAGTTTTAAAATAGTTTATCATAAATAGATGTTTGCTTTCGATGTTTACCGAACACTACAGTGAAACAAATCTTGGCAAGAAATACCAAACAATACAAAGAGTGATGGTAAACACAAATAGTGATAGATAAATGGACGTTTTATTTGTTAGCATAAGTAGGTACCCGGGCACCGGCATGGAAGCAGAGAATCTTAAAAAAGGAGCTTCCATCAGCGGTCTGTTCCCCTACAAATTGCAGCATTATAAATGTAGGTTCATATCGACACCGACCGTGCCGCTGCAATAGACATGATGACTACTATTAAAAATGAACAAACTGCAATAATTGAAAATATAAGTAAAATAAATCACGGAGTAATAAGCTTTTAATGTTTCTACGAGGCATCTACTGTCCCTTTCTCACGAAACAGAGTGCCTTCACAGTTACTATGAAAAATCGGCTACTTGTGACGTCACATACCAAAGAGATTGTATGTAAAGCTACCACAGCTTAGTAATAAGGTACTACGAACGACCTTGCTCTGACGTCACTGGCCGTTTTGGTTTTTAAAATGCTTGTATCTTTGTCATTTTTGAGAGATATTTTATTTTTGCTTTCACAAATCTTTTGAGAAATATTATTAATTTACTAATGCAATAAATAAATTTTAGTCATCATGCCTATTGCTTGAGTGTGCAGAAAAATAACGCATACAAATACAAATTTATTTATTGACACAAATATGGTTACAGCAATTTATGTAATGAATCAATAGACTCCTGAACTAGTATTCACTGTGTTTCAGGAGTCAGTAGCTTCTCCTAATTAACAGTTAAATGTGATTTATGTCAGAACGAAAAAAAAAGTTTGGAAAATTTTACAAAAAAATAAATAAATGTTACATTTTGTGATGACTTCGCATCAGACTGTGTATGTGTATGTGTATGTGTATGTGTATGTGTATGTGTATGTGTATGTGTATGTGTATGTGTATGTGTATGTGTATGTGTATGTGTATGTGTATGTGTATGTGTATGTGTATGTGTATGTGTATGTGTATGTGTATGTGTATTTTATTTTATTTTATTTTATTTTAAGATTTTAAGAAAACTTACAGCTAGGTACAAGTATAGTTAAGTAAATATTAAAGAGGGCCAATTACAAGTTTCCATTAATAGGTAATAGAATTACTAATTAAGTACACTTAGAAAGACGGACGCACACAGAAAAAAACAAACTTTATTAAGTAGGTATATACGATACCTAACTACCTAAAAATACACTTGTTTAGTAACATAATCAACTGTTTAACTATCAAAAAATGCACTACTAATCAGCTTCTTCAGCTGTTTAGCAGTGGTATTAAAAAGGTCAATATCATGTCTCTCGGTCAAGTCGTTGAAACACTTGCTAGCTCTTATTAGATAAGAATTTCTTCTGTAGTTGGTTTTTCCACTACCTTCGGCAACATGCAAAGTGCAAGGCCTCCTCAATGATGCATATGGGACCCTCAGGCCAATGCTCTCCAACAACTCAGGACAGTCAACCGTGCCATTTGCTATGTTGATCAAGTAGACGATATCAGCTATGCGTCTTCTTTCGTACAACGGCAACATATGGAATTTTTTACACCTTTTCGTATAGTCAGGGAGATAAGTCTTGATTCTAAATTGAAGATAGCGCAAGAATCGCTTTTGGATTCGTTCAATACGCGTTATGTATATATTATAAGCAGGATTCCAAACCTGTGACGCATATTCTAAGTGACTGCGTACGAAGGCACAATATAGGATTTTAAAAGTTTTAATAGAGACAGTATGTGTATGTGTATGTGTATGTGTATGTGTATGTGTATGTGTATGTGTATGTGTATGTGTATGTGCATGTGTACGTGTGTGTGTGTGTGTATGTGTATGACCTGTATACCTACTTAATCTTCCAAAATATTTTTCGAATCGTTCTACATTTGTATAGAATTTTGCCTATTGACCCATTCATAATTCTCTTCACCTGTATCATTGGCTAAGACGAATTACATCCGCTCACATCTAGTTAACTATCTACGATGATCTTATAGATATGTGTAACATTTCCTCTAGCCGTAGAAACGTTTTCTCACTGTTGTAGAGCACTTGGACGGCAGCCAGAACTTTCGTTGATTTTTTATTTCGTTTGTTGCATAATTTTATATCTTTTTATAATGCACAGCTATTGAACAAGTTAATAATAAAATTTGCGATTATTTTTGGCCAGTTACTGAATGCGTATTTACTCGGACGTACTTACTTTGAAATGAGTAAGTATAGGTACTTTATAAATCATTGGATTATAGTCTGATTTGATGTAGGTAGTTTGGTATCGTGTGTAAGAAAATAATTTCATTTATTACGAAGGTAAATCTTGTTTTATGATTATGACAGAAATGTATTATAGAGACAAGTAAATGTTGGTACGATGTGAAGATTTGTTTACTAGAGAATAATTTATTTGATGTGTCATTCTTTGATAGTTCTCTGTAATACAGCTACCTTGTAGGAAATGTCGAATTTATAAGAGGGGGATATAAAACCTTTGGTACCTAATGAGTCTATAGAGACTAGCTACTATGAAACGCTTCCTGAACTTTCAGTACCTAGGTGAAGCTTATGGAAATGTAATACCTACAGGTAGATAAATTAAAGACCAATGCGAACCCAGTGGTGCACAGGCGGCGCATGACTGCCAGCACTAAGTAGGGCAGTGTCCGGGATTAACAAGGAAGGTTTGCAACTTGGGTATTTAAACGTAGGTAGGTGTGTTACCTACCTAGGTGCTTCATGATCTAGGTAGGTATTCTTGCTGACATTGCCTAACCATTCACATGTTTATCCCATCTACGATTTTTTGTCACTGAAGATGGTCAACTGAGGTCTACATATCTATGAAATCCACATGTTGTAGGATCAAAAATTGGATTAAAAAAAAACCGTAATGGACCCAATACTAGGTTTAAAAAAATTACTCAACGGCCACCTTACCTATTATCTACGTAGTAAATTATATACTCTTTGCCTATTATAGGTACGTCCATAGTCACCACACATCAACCGAGTGAAGTGACATGTCTCACCTTGAATAAGAATCAAAAGAAACCAAGGTTTCCAATAGCAGACCGTATCGCCGGTATTAGGTACCTACCTATACCTATTTAATCACTGTATGGCACTATACCTATTTTTATATCTATTCTGTGTCAGTAGGTAAAAGTAGGTATGTAAGTACTGTCACTGATATTTTGATATCAGTCTAGAATCGTTGCCAAGCTATAAGTATTTCTAGAATGACGATAAACTACGTGATTTAGGTGTTGACTTGACTATTATTGGATTTTCTTTGTTTAATTGTTAGGGAAAATATGCCATGGTTTTAATCAAGAGTGAAGTAAAAATGCAATTTGATTAATTGTCAACGTACATAAATATCTTACCAGCAGCCCAGACACAGCCGTGGATTCACAACTTCCTAACTTGTGACACGTTTTTTTATCCAACGAGTCAGTCCTATTCCTCGTTGGTAGCACTGGGTGGCTTTTTTAATCCGTAGTTAAGAGCCCTTTCTAGGCGTGTTCCAAATATTACTACTTTATCAGAACTGATTTCTCAATACCTATGAGACATCTGAAATTTTCCTTAAGTATAGTAGTAAATCGCGTAGTTATCTAGGGCGTAGACAAAATAATACTGTGATAACTACTCAATATAATTTATGAAAATAAAATTATTAACGAAATCACGAAACGGTAGGTTTGTCAATTACGTTTCTAGATAACGGATAGCGAATAATAATCTGAGAAAAATTGTACATACCGGGCTTAAATATAACAAGGACACAGTCAAAATAATTTTTTTTACTTTATCCATTAAGTGAGTTAAAAAAATGAGTTCAACACTGAAAATCTTCAAAAAAACAGTGCGTATAACCATCATCTACACGTATGATTAAAGTATAAATACAATTTACAGTAATAAATTATGAAAGAACAGGTTGTTATCTACCAAATATCATATTTTTATTTAATTTTAGACTACTAATTTATTGGTAATAAAATATTGAAATAATACGATATAAGACGATGCACAAGCAAGCTACATTCAGTCGCGCCCGAGAGCTTCTCGACGACGAACCTGTGACGCTGTGATCAGTGCCACTCCTTACGTAAATAATCGGATTACGCATGCTTATACAGGGTTACAGGAAAAATTGTGCTAGATCCGTTAAGGGCGTGGAGTACCCATCATTTCTGACTTATTTCACTATGAAACACCCTAGCCTAAACTTCACCCTTTTCGAGATATTCGACTTTTAATATTTTTATTGAAAATTGCCAATTTTTAGGCTACAAAATTTAATTTTGTTTATTTTGTGTGTCTTATTATTATTATTATTGCATTTTTACGTGTGTAATAAGATGCTTTAGGACGTCAATCATTAAAATAGTACATAAGTTAACTGAATAGACCGTAGTAGACAAGTGAAAGTTAAGAATTAAAAATAAATATTAGAAACTGTATTTTTCTCTAAGGGATATCTAAAAAAAATGTTATGGCAGTTGTTCGGCAGATGTGTTTTAAAATATCTACGTTTCATTAGCTATCTAACGAGGTATAATAATCTAGGATTTTATTCAAATGCATTGAAAATAATTTAGTTTCATAGGCGACAGTGGAGAAGAAAATGTATACTTAGCCCTATAAAGCAAAATAAAACAATAGGTAAGCATGCAATGTCATTTTTTAAAGGTTTTCACAAAACTTTTTCTTATTCTACAGTTCATGTTCAACATGGCCGCCTCTATTTCTGATACATTGTCGCATTCTTCTACGGAGACCAGTCTTCACTACTCCAGTGGTCAACGTGGTCCTCATTTTAGTTGCTGCATTCACAATCCTTTCTCTTAAGTCTTCCACAGACGAAACTGGATTTGGCTCGCTGTACACTAAGACTTTTCATGAGCCCCCACACATGAAAATCCATGGGGGTTAGGTCCGGACTCCTTGCTGGCCATGGCAACGGCCCACTTCGTCCTATCCATTTGTTTTGGTAATTTGTGTCCAGCCAGTCTCTGACACTTCTTCTGAAATGGGCAGGGCAGCCATCGTGTTGGAACCACATGTCCCTGATCAGGTTGAGTGGCAGATCATCCAGCATATCACTCAAATCTGCTCTCAGGAAATTTTCGTAGCTTTCCCCATTTAGATTATCCGGGAGAAAGTAAGGTCCAATTCACATTCACGCTGAATCTTCGTTGGGTTCCATCTTTCACTCTTTTCTCATTGGGATTCCTTAGTTCTTTTGGGGCCCAGTAATGGGCGTTGTGATAGTTGGTTATGCCATCTTTATCAAATTTGGACTCATCCGTCCACAAGATATTTCTTAGGAAATCTGGGTCTTCTACGTCAGCATTTAGCATAAATCTGCAAAAGTCCAGTCTTCTCGCAGGGTCTCCTTCTTCAATAACGTGTACCGGCGTGTAATGGTACGGGTATAGGCCAGCAGTATGCACTGTAAACCACACTCTCCATTGCGAAAGTCCCAGATCACGGGCAACAATATTAGTGGAACGTCATAAAACGTCACTTGTCTCGCTCGCACGGTGCGTCTTAACTTGAAGGACAATAGGCGCGAGACCATTAGAACTGCTACCTGGAGCATCCCAACTATTTTTTTTCCATGAAATGTATTACAAACCCTAGATTATTGTACCTCGTTAGATAGCTGATGAAACGTAGATATTTTAAAACACATCTGCCGAACAACTGCCATAATATTTTTTTTAGATATCCCTCAGAGAAAATTACAGTTTCTAATATTTTTTTTAGTTCTTAACTTTCACTTGTCTACTACGGTCTATTCAGTTAACTTTTGTACTATTTTAATGATTGACGTCCTAAAGCATCTTATTACACATGTTAAAATGCAATAATAATAATAATAAGACACACAAAATAAACAAAATTAAATTTTGTAGCCTAAAAATCGGCAATTTTCAATAAAAATATTAAAAGTCGAATATCTCGAAAAGGGTTAAGTTTAGGCTAGGGTGTTTCATAGTGAAATAAATCAGAAATGATGGGTACTCCACGCCCTTAACGGATCTAGCACAATTTTTCCTGTAACCCTGTAGATCGCGACTAACCTGTTTTGATACAGTTAGTATTTTTTTTTCGTAATTAATGATTTGTTTACACGTAAATATTGTGTTAACTGTACTATTATTAAAACGTATATTTATTTTTAGAAAATGGGTCGAAAACGTGCACATTACGGAAAAGTTATTAATAAAAAGAAAAGAATTGAAAAAACACAAAAGGCGCTTGCATTCCTTAGGCAGAAATCTTATTATCATAAAAATTACTTATTATTCATTCTCTAACGTTTAAATATTTGCAGAGAATTACATACATAAAAGTGCATCAACCGCCATAGCATCATCATTGATTGATGAAGAGGATGGGAATATAAAGCTCAATGATTGTAATTCCGGGAAATAACATTTGATGCATATATTTGTGATGATTCCTATCAGTTTAAAACTGTTTTGAAGTTGAGTAGAAGACTCTATTGTGTTAAATAGGGCGGCCGCACCGCTTAACATCAGATGAACGACTAGCTCGTCACGTAATTTATTCTCATAAAAAAATAATATAAGAAACATCATAATTTATGCCAAATTATTGTTAGACTAACCAAACTTCACCAATTTAGTTATTATACCTATACTTGTACCAAATAATGTAATTTACTGGATAAATATAGAACGTCATAATTACACTAGCGCAGATATTAAGCGACATAGTTTTTACAATGTTACGTAATAAATGTCGGACCAAGATTTTTGTTCCCGCTACGTCGTCGCATCTCAACGCACACTACGAAAGTATACAGCTCGAGCGCACACACGCATACTATTTGCCTAAACTTGGAGCGTGCTAAAATTATAAGGGATTCTTAAGGGTAACCAATGGTTAAAAACGCCAAACAAATCCATCCAATGTCCATAGAGTTTTTTTTCGTTCGTAAATCTTTTGTTATAAAATAAATAAAATAACACAGCGAGTAGACTGCACTGCAATATCAGTAAAATAAAAATAATAATCAGTACCTGCTTATACTTTTAGTACTACTGTACTACTAGTGTTTTTTTTTATGTAATTAGTGACAAACAAGCAGGCGGCCCACCTGATGGTAAGTAGTCACCGCCGCCTATGGACATCTGCAACACCAAGGGCATTGCCGGTGCGTTGCCTACCCTTAGAGAGGACTTAATTTAATTGTAAGTAAGTACCTACATGGAGTTTTGGCGGGAACGCGGAAAAATTCACGTCGTTGCATTGTATTATTTTTCAAAACTTTAGCATTTTCCAGTGTTAATGTTTTAAATTGGTGGCGTTTTACGCATTAAGTGCTGAATTACTTACGAGCATGAGTGAGGGCAAGTGATATAATGTGGTGAAACGTGATTTTTCGTGTTGCTTCCAAAACTCCATAGAAGCTTCTAGTAAAGTTGCCACCACTTTGCTGGAGCATGACTAACACCCATATTCTAAGACGTTACCTCGAGATTACTCCACTCGACTCAACCTCGAATTAACCTCATTTTTGTGTTTTGGTATTTTTAGTTGACAATAAATAATCAACATGACATTTCTGCGTCAATTTTTCACAAACGAGAGAAGCGAAGCAACTGTCAACTCAAGGTACGTCGCGATGTATTTTGAAATTCCTTCAAAATTAAATAGAAGTCAAGTGAAGGATTTTTGGAGAAATATTTTCGAATACGGGGGTTAGACTGGACTATGACTACCTGACTTGAACTGGACTATGATTATGACTAGGACATGACTTTGCGTGAAATATTTTATAACACGATGAAAATATAATACTTGACACTGGCTAAATACACTATGCGTGGAACCAAAATATAAGAAAAAAAAGTACCTACATTTATATATTTAAAAAAACGCAAAGGTCGCAAAGGAGGGTCGTTTTGACTAATTTCTGGCAAACGCAATCTTTATTGTGTTAAGATAGGATTTAATTACTGTTCTTATTTTATGAGGATTTGACAGACTTGATACGACTTTTCGTCTTACAGTGATTAATTACTTACGTGGTAATTAACACGTAGTTTTTCTTGCATTTTGGCAAATGTTGGGACTAAACTAACGCCAAGAATTTTATAACAGTTCATTGCACTTTTAACCCCTTACCAAAATAAACATTGTTGTCTTATAAGTATTGTTATTTTTATTTAAGTATTATCATTTTATGTATGTAGGAAAGTACCTACTGTTTTTAATGTATGGACATTAATTCACACAGCGAACACCTATGTTCATCACATTTGTCCTGCATGGGAGTCGAATGCACAGCCTACAGTTCAGTACCCCTAGTAAGAGTTTCGATAGTTTACTAAAACTTGATTCGTTTACGTTTTCTCGCTTTTCTCCCATACATTTCTGTGCAGCGCCCCTAGCGGACACGCTGATGAACTAAAAATGGCAGTACTTATTTTAAATGGATTCGCGTGTATTCACGTATTGGAAAACTCGTTCTAGGGGTACTGAAGGCAGAGCTACTACCAACTGAGCTATCTGGGTCATTATTCCGTATCGATTCCTTACTTCGAAACTACGCGAATTCCTTGTCTTACATAAGAAATCTGCGAAACTGTATTCTCTATGAAACGAAAACAAAACCGCGCGAAATGAATTTGGAATTGGCGCGATTTGAACTGTCAAAAATCGCATGTTTTACCGAGACGCGTTCCGAAACATCAACACATCAAAAGATATGACCACTTATGTCAATATATTTTATTTAAAATAAAGATAACTTTAATGTAAAGTGAAGGTATATCTGACGCTGTGACACGATTTGAGCAAGAGACGATAACGACGTGGTTTCGTATCGTGTGGAATCTGTGTTTCCATAGAGAATAACCGCCCAGTTTGTGTTTAATGCTCGTGCATCTTCATGACATTCGCTAGTTATATGCAATTTGAATTAGATATGATTACTTACATTTAATAAGGAGTTGAAAGCTTCGTCGATGACTTTAATATCATCTAGCACCATTCTCTGAACGCAGTCGTATCTGTACTCTTCTATGCCGAGGACCCCGTCGGCATTGATGTCTACCATCCTGAAGTTGGTCTCGATGAACGCTTTCATGGCCTGCGTACAAAATATAGACGGCTTTATTACCTACGCCTACGAATTAAGTCACCGATTGCTTTTAGAATTAGCAAGTTGAAATGTCAACGAGCATAAATTGGCCCCCCACTAGGTGGACCGACGATCTGGTGAAAACCACGAGGAGCCGATGGATGCAGGAGGTGACCGCCACTCAAGGTGGCGCTCTCTGGGGGAGGCCTATGTTCAGCAGTGGACGTCTTCAGGCTGTTTATGATGATGATAGCTCAGCTTAGGCTGGAGGGTCAGCCTACGCTGTGCCTTCCAGTTCGTGGTCGCCACTCGAGAACCTTCCTTCCCCATCGGTTGTCAGGTAAAAGGTTCAAAACGTTGCTGAGCTAAAACTAAAATATCTAAGGCAAGTAAGTACCTAATACATTAGTAATTGGCAAACCTGTGGAAAGTCTTCGTACTTCCTCCCGACGCAGCTGTTCATCACGGCCTGCTTGAACTCGTCCACTGTGATTATCCCATCCTGGAAGAAACTGGATGGTTCATACAGGAAGCTTCCTGATTGAGTAACAAAGCGTAAGCGTGTGCTGTGCGGCGTACGAGCGTGTGGAGTGTAGAGGAGGGTTGATTGGTTCACAGAAGCATAGAGTGGAGGGAGGTACATTCTTTATTGTGGTTAGCATCTACGAACAACGATGAAGGAAGCAGGTACCTTACTAACAATGTTCTAGAATCTAGTCAGATGTTTAAAGCTGTAATAAAAGATGGTTCACTTCAGAGAAGTAAATATCTTCTTTCTAGAGACAGCTGCTAGATAATTTTATCAATTTCACATAGGTAAGGCCTAATTTTGAAGGCTTTAGTTGACAGTTCTTAAAATATTAAAAATATATCCGTCTCTTACATTGCCGTCTATTTGACAAGAACAGCAACAGTTTTAGAACTTTTAGATCTGTCAACTAAAGCCTTCAAAATTGGCCCTATAATGTAGGTGTAGGCACTTGATTTGCCGAGTATAGAAGGTACTTTTTGGAATTCGAAAAGACAATTAGATCATGTTCTCTCAGATTTCTGCCCCGATCCACATAAAAGCAAAGATGACGAAAGATCCTAAAGAAGGTAGGTATGCGGACACCAAAAGCCGTCACAAAGCTGGCGACACCGCGTACTATGAGTGTGATGTGTAACCGACATAGTCTGGGACCTTGTCGAAATCCGCCAATTGGGCGATTTCCTCCCAGAGGCTGAGCATCACGTGCTGGTACTTCTGAAGGCGGGAGGCGCTGCAGTCGCCCTTTCCTTCGAGAACGCAGTTGCGGAGCGCGAGGCAGGTGAAGTCATGAGAGTCTAAGTAGCCGTTACTGTCGATGTCTGGAAGCGAAAGAGAATATGGTTATGCCTTATAAGTCGTTGAAGAATTTCCTGGGTAGGTAGGTAAGGCTAAAATTGAGCAGCGTTCTCCAAGATCTTCTATAGGTATACTTAATCTACTGCGATGCCAAGCCGCGTGCCAAGAATATGGTGAATGGCAAACCTGCCGCTATAAGTGTCCAAATTGACTTTTTATGGGGGAGGTCTATGTTCAGCAGTGGGCATGTTCCGTCGGATAATGTGGTGACTGAAGCAAAATTTCTAATTTTTAAAAGTGATGCCGTTGTTGTTGGAAAAATATGTTTTTTATTTAAATTCATGGTCGGACTTAGTTCGGAATATTACTACCGTGGGGTGCCGATGGATGCAAAAGGCAAGCAGCCGCTCAAAGTGGCGCTCTTTTGGCCTGTATTCTGCAGTGGACGTCTTCAGGCTGATGACGATGATGATGATAAATATTACTACGCGCTTACTCAGTCGTGATTCGATGTTCAAGTCGAGATGTCATTCATTTCATTACTTAACCATAATTTTTTGAATGAAAGTTAACTTGAGTCTTGAGCACAGATCGACGAGTGGGCTTTGTTCGGCTGTAATACGGGCCGCCACAAAGATAATACCCGCGATTAATTAAATTCTGATAAAATTGTTTGTTGTTTCTTTTCACTGCATTCCAATCCCTTAGAACTTTTAACGATGTGTCACGAAATAAATTGATTAGGTACTTATGCGATCCCGGAACATTTCTCTGTATTTCATTGAACTAACGCATTAAATGAAAACATCATCTTTTAATATAGGATCTGAGATCATAAATTGTTTTATACAGCCAATAAAATAGTCGTCGCTTGACACCTAAAATCTCGTAACAAATAGGGTACTAGTACCGTTTTCGTATCAACTAAAACGTGAACATGGTACCTATATAAAAGTGTAGTAAGTAGCTCACAAAGCGTTTTGGTTCCTTGTTTATAATTCGGAATGCAATGGAAGGAATGGAATATGGAACACCTTATCAGTCTCATAGTTTCCTGACAGATATGTACCTATAATCTGGGATTATTTGAGGATAGAGTTAGGTAGCCGTCATTTTCTATAAGCAAGCATGCTCCATTTTCGAAGGACCTCGTCACTTACCACACATCTGGTGAGACCGTGGTCAAACGTTAGCCTATCGTTGTAAAATTAAACTGACACACAAAGAGGTATATGTATAGAAGTCTTTGCTAAACCAGTTTTTGTTATATTGGTGTGTTGTCGTGTTAGAAGCAATGTTAAGATCTTAATAAATTAATCACTAAATGTTGCGATACACAATGCAATGGCATGCACTTGCCCATTTGGCTCTAAAAGTAAAGAAGCTTGTAAACAATGATCGCAATACAATACCTAATTAGCACTGCCGGTGCCAAATTAAGCACCGTCGCCGTTGTTAATGACTGATACCTATATAATAATGAACAACAAGCAGGGCTGTTGATTTAGAATATGTAGTGCCTTTGAAGTTTGACAAATCGATATTTTCTTTGGCAATGTGTTATAAATTTCCTCGTTTTATAAGCCAAGGGAATTCCAATTAGTGGCCCAACATTAAGTTATGCTATACTCAAACCCGTTAGCCATGTCGTCCTGCTGTAATAACTATCTCTTAGTGATAAATATAATAATAAATATGTGTGGACATTTCACACAGCGCCATCTAGCCCCAAACTAAGCATAGCTTGTACTATGGGAACCAGATACTGATACAATACTTATATAATTTTTTATTTGTAAATACATACATAGAATACAATATAACACCCAGACGCAGAACAAACATCGATGTTCATCACACAAATGTTTGTGCCGGGTAGGAATCGAACCCACAGCCTTCAGTTCAGAAAGCAGGGATCTACCAACTGAGCTATCGGGCCCGTCAGTGATGGATTAATTAGCATTCGCATCCATTTTTAGCATGTGAATACTCAATTAGCATTTCGCAAATGAAATGTAGTTGCAAAATTCTGTGAAATATGAAGTTTCATTTCAATTAATTTAGTTTATTTTGAATTTAGTTTTTAATTTAAAGTTTCATTACATTTATCATTTAATACTTCATATCTATTTAATTTCATTTTAGCAAATAGCATAGCAATAGCAGTCAGTATGCTAAGATTCGTGAATTAGCATGTTTATGAAATTTACGCAAAATCGCATTAGTTACCATCGCTACTATCTCTTACCGGCTCTTACTGTAAGAGTCGGCTAGGGGAATATCCAGGTAATCCAGGGAGTGGGCAGCCGCATTCTCCTCAGCCTTGATTCCAATCTACTGCGATCACCAAGCTACGCATGATGATTATAACATACATATGGCTCCTATTTTATTTCGCGCGTTTTGAGCTACAGCTTGAAATAATTCTACCTGAATAAAGACTAGAGAATACCTACGTTGAGTCGTGTATAGCGTGCATTCTATCGATTATGAGATTTAGATATTATACCCAAATGCATTACTTATGTACGTCTGCCAATCATTGAAAGCAGATGTAAGATCTATTTTGAGTCTGTGGTTGCCGGGTGCAAACCTAATGAATCGGGAAATAGACGATATTCCAGTCCAGCACACTAATATTAATATCCGCGAGCGAAATCCGAAGGTGTACGTTTTCCTGATAATTGCCCAAACGTAGGTACCTAATACTCGTTGATTCAGCAGAGGTTCTTCCTAAACAGAACTAAGCTTAGCTCACTCACTTTCAGAATTAAATATTTATTTTATTTAAAACTCTACTTACCACCAGTACGTACCATGAGACAGAAATCTTTTTATACTTGACTTAGCATTTTGAATTTCAGATTCAGTAAAACCATAGAACTAGGATTTTTCGAAAACATATCATTTTACATTTCACATGACACATCAGCAACACCCTAGACTCAAGCCACGCAGCTGTCCAAGTCGCTTTCCGAGAATTTAGATTTACCGTGTCCCTTAAAAACAGGACCACCTGTCTCTAATTAAACTGTTAATCAGTATTGAAGCTTCGCGTGGGTGTGATACATTGGCTAATTGTCTGAGATCATCGGGCTTCGATTCGGTTAGTACTATCTGGTACCTATTGTCTATCTACATTGTGCAATTTGGCAGGTGGAGCTGTGGCGGTGGTCGATGATGGATGACTATGCAATGTGTAACTTTGACACCCTTTTGTTATGGATTGGCTGTTGTTGTTGATAACGAAGTCAACATCCTTACCCCTTTTACCTTAGATGTTAAATTTCTTCGCTCCTTATTTATTATAAGTATTAAACACTGCGTTACGGTGGAATAGTTAGCTTTTACCATTTACTTTACTACTCGGCGTTCTGTTGTTTTGTCTCGATCGATAGAGAAATTATTCCTCCACACCGCAGCACAGTATTCAAAGTAGAAGCTCTTTGGGGTAGGCCATGTTCCACAGTGAACGTCTAAGGCTGCTGATGACGTACTATAACCTAGGTCTGATCGTCGCAGGCTCCTGGTCGCTAGAAGTAGCGCAATCCGCTCCTTATCAAAAAGAGTGTATCTATCGGGAGGCGAAGCAAATTTTTTTTTTCTTGCTCTGTGGGTTTGTCCAGTAGGAGACGTCTTTAGGCTGATGATAATAAAGGGAACGGTGATGAGGTGGGTGGATGATCTTGGTTATAGTGAGGATAGGTTTTGAGGTTGTGATGGAGTGCCACCTTTCCTGGTTCTGAATACACTGGACTGGACTTAAGTTACCGCCACCGATTAACCAAAATCTTTTTTAATACGAAAGTTTTGAGGCAATAGATTTTAACGACATAGCGTTGAAACGGATTTAAAGGAATTTGGCGTATGTTTACCTAACTACCTATTAGGTAGGTTATAATACTGGAAAATATTTTCCTCAGGATATATTAAACCGCGGAGTGCTGCTAGAGCTCCTTGCATCCACAGAAGTTGAGTCTGTGATTTCACCTACACCAAACTCATTACTCTATGACAAAAACACTGACTCATACGTTTTTATAATTTTTAGATACGCGCAATAAATCAAGTTAGCATTGGCGCATTTGAATCATAAAGATTTCCAGAGAACACAATATGGCGTAGCTTTTATCGGTAGAGCTATCAGCTTAGCGGGTATAACCTTAATAATCTATCAGTTTAGCCCATATTACTATACCCGATACAGCCCATCAAATCGCACTGTTGCAAGAATTCTGCGTGCAAAAGTTGCGAAACTTCATTGTTTCAGCTGCTGCGACGTGAAAACCAAACAAACAAATAATAAACAGAAATTATATTAAAAGAGAGCACAAGGTTTTTTTGGAAAGGGCTAATGCTGTTGGCTCTACTCTCTACCGACCACGAATTCACTGGGTGGGACCTCCCTGGGCAGGCGCCTAATGGTGCCCTGGCGTCAAAGAGATAGATAGAAGGTATGTAGGGTAGATACCTATTGTAAGTAAGTACAAGTAAGGTATAGGTACTCACCGTATAAAAATCTCACAACGAACGCGACTCGATTGTCCCAAGAATACGCCATATTAAAAATAAACTAAACTTTTTATTAAAATCTAAAAGTTCAAGTGAAACTAAAGGTCAGGTTTTTCTTCACAAAACTGACAATATTTTCACAAACATCCGCAGCAATAAATCACTGTTGTATGGTGTAACAACGCATGATATATCGGCCGTGAAAATTGTGAAACGATAGTCATTTATGAATCACTGAAACTTTGTGAAGTTTGTGTAAGCGCGGCGGGCGGTTGGGCGGCGACTGCGCGTCGGGCGCCGCCCGCGCCGCTCCGCCGACAGCCCGCGAAATAAAACAATAGCCGTGAGACTGCTGGTTACTACGTCACGACTATCACTCTACTTAATCTGTATCCTATACGACTATACGTGGGTACGACGACTACAATTAAACCTACAAGCGAAGTACTGTAATGATCAAGGTCGCCGGGGAGTATTGTTAGCAGCATGAGCTATATTTTTGTCAATCAGTTCAGGATCGATGGTCGGTTTGATTCGCGTAGTGCTATTTGTAATCATGGAAGTTTGGTGCATTGGATTGGATGTCTGCGCTGCGCCTGTGATTGGCTTTCTTTAGCTAGTTTAGACGCAGCACAAATATAAGTAATTAAGTAGTAGATTGTAGATATATATAATACCTAATATGACAGAGTGAATTTTTCAAGTAGGCGTGGGACGGGAGGCCTTAACCGAAGCCGAAACTATGAGGAATGCCGAAAAGTAGGTAGGTACACCAAGGAGTCACCGGTCCGATTTTGATTTAACTAAAACTGTTGGATTTATGAAAAATCCATAGTCGTAGGAATCGAACCCGTAAACTTTGGAAATAAACCCACCTTATACTAAACCACAGGATCTGTGCATTTGACAGTGTTGATAGTAAGGATCGAATTTAGGTAGGTAGGTAGGTAAGTAATGACTAATAACGTAAGTACGGTCTGTACGGTCTGTAGGTGAATTTCTTACCATACGGCTATTTCTGCAAAGTAGGTAAGCAGCCTTTTAATTTTTTAATACTTTATTTCAGTCTAAAATGACGGGGATCTTTTTTATTTATTTTTTCAACCGACACCACTCGTTCCACACTACACAAAGGTTCATCATCATCATCACTAACAGCCCGAAGACGTCCAGTGCTGAACATAGGCCTCCCCCAAAGAGCGCTACCTTGAGCAGCTGCTCGCCTCCTGCATCCATCAGCTTCCCGCGGTTTTCACCAGATCGTCGGTCTACCTAGTGGGGGCCAGCCTACGCTGCGTCTTCCGGTTCGTGGTCGCCACTCGAGCACCTTTCTTCCCTATCGGTTGTTAGTTCTACGAGTGATGTGGCCTGCCCATCGCCATTTCAACTAGCTAATCTAATATTGGTCACTTTAGTTCTCCTGCGGATCTCCTCATTGCTGATCTTCTCGCAGGGCAACACCAAGCATAGCTCTCTCCATAGCTCGTGGCTAACTAGAAGAAAATGCTACTTAGCATCAAGTTAGCCTTGGTTTACTCATGCTGTTGCAATAAAGCATGCAAAAATTTTCTATCTGATTTTATACCTACTCTCTATCTATGGCCATTTTTTTTTTTCAATATATATAGCTGGATTCGACATCTCAAGAACATACCTAAGTAGGTACATAATGTTTTTGATGACTGCGCTGGATAGGTGTGTGTCGAAAACAGTAACGGGCCCTCTTACACTCTGTACTGCATTAGCGATTCAGGAGGCCTCAGCGCTGAGGCTCAGCGTCCAACCTCGATTCAACCAACTTTTATTTGAAAATAGAACGGAAATAGCGTCATCGTTTCTGCAAAAGGCATGAGCTAGGGGAGAGCTTTCCGTTCTATTTTCAAATAAAAGTTGGTTGAATCGAGGTTGGACGCTGAGCCTCAGCGCTGAGGTCTCCTGAATCGCTATGCAGTATTTACAGACTGTCTGGCATGGGCCATGGCGCGTGCAGTGAATGTTGCACAAAACTTTAATTCACGTTCCGAGTGGTTGAGCGGCCTTTAAGCCCGTCACACACGTAGCTATAATATATATTAATATACCGTAATATAATATATATTATAGCAAGCTACCACACACGGAGACGATGCTATGATATATATTTTCCTTCATTTCATTGATGGTCGGCCTAGCGTTTGCACGTGTTTTGTAATAAAGGGTGATTTCAAATCACAGTAGGTAATTATGAATTCAACAAGAAGTGCATTGTTATTGGACAGTTCTTCAGACGACCATTCCGATTAATATCACACACTCCTAATAAGGTGGATATAGCTTTTATGAAAAGTAGTTTATTTATGATTTGGCTAATTTAAATGACTTGTACCTGAGGTAGCCTAAAAAGTGACCAGACGCCTATCAGATTTTTACGGGATCTTTGATCTTTGCTACCCCCCAGGGGGTCTAGCAAAGACCTCCGAGTAGATGGATTACAGGAGACGCCGTAGACCCCCTGGGGTCTAGCAAAGATTTATTTCCACGCTAACTCCAAAATGTACTGGAATGACATTTCGGAATATAGCTTAGTTTTCCACAGCTAATGTCATTTCAAAACATTTTTGGAGGTAACGTTAGAGCTTGGGATCTTTGCTAGACCCCCAGGCAAAGCGGCAGGAATGGTAAGAGGGGAGAAGCGTCCAACGAGCGCGCCGGAAATGTTGATACAGGGGCAGATACAGGGGCACTCCGTGATAACGGAGCGCCTCCTGTATCGTTCCATGCGGAAGGCTGTTGAAGGCGTTGGCTATGTCAAGCGACACAGCCAACGCCTTTTTCCCCCACTGACCGCATCCTGCGTCCATCTCTTGAGCCAGAGCAGGGCATCTATAGTAGATCGCCCTGCTCTGAACCCGTACTGGGCTTCTGACAGCCCAGGCCCAGTGCCTCCAGGTGCCGGATGACACGGGAAGCTACTACACGCTCTAGCAGCTTCCCCGTGTCATCCAGCAAGACGATGGGCCTGTATGCGGAAGGAGAGTCCATAGGGCGACCTTCCTTCCGCAGCAGGCACAATCGGCCATCCTTCCACAGCTTCGGGAACCGTCCAGACGTAAGGCACGCGTCGAACAGTTCCCGAAGCTGATACGATACTACGTAGTACCTAAGCTAAGCAATCCCTTCAGTGTTAGTGGCAGTTTCCGCCTAAACTAAAAGGGACATCAAAGCCAAGTTGGCTAAAAAAACGAAAACTACATAGCTGATCTGTCATTGTCATATTTCGGATCAGAGTTTTGGCGGGAACGCGGAAGAGTTCGTTCCCGTCATCAACATAGAATCGTTGCATTGTATTATTTTTCAAAACTTTTGCTTTTTCCAGTGTTAATATTAGTCAAGTTAGTCAAATGTCAGTGTTAGTACATAACTTTTTTAGGCAAATATGCACCACCGTAGGCATGTCATCACTTAGCTTCAGGTGAGAGCATCAACATAGAATCAGGTGAGAGTGTGTAAATAAATTATTATAAATAAAGTACTCATTAGTTTGCTCACACTAAAAAGCGGCTCCGTCTTTCATTTGACACTATCTGTTATGAAATCTACTTTCAGTTTAAATAATTTTGACCTGTTTTTTGAAATATGTCTGACTATGTCTGACTATGTCTGACTATGTCTGACTATGTCTGACTATGTCTGACTATGTCTGACTCTGTCATTATGTCATTGTTGTTATTTTCGCTCAGCTATGTCGTATTACATTTATTATCACCTTAAACCAAATATTATTTATAATAATCCATTATATTACTATATTCTACGTGTTAGGGCATAATATGATATAATAATATATTTTATCACTATCTTAATTTTGACATTAACATCTCATGTTAAGACAGGACTCAAGACTCTATCCTGATAGCCTAGCATGCGCACCGCGAGAAAACTTGTCGTCGCTGTCAGAATGGGACGCACTTAGGCGCTACCAGTCTTGTCACGGTCACTCACGAGATAAAGTATCGAGAAAATTTTGTCGCGGTGCGCATGCTAGCCCGGCTGGATAGAATTCTATTAAACGGGGAATGTTCCTAAAATTGTAGTCCAGTTTTACAACTTAAATTCTTTTCAACATCTGAGTATTGTCTGGATGTGGTGTTGTTGGTATATTAATCGAAATAATTAATTAACTTATGGATTTTTAGACAAAAACTCATGATGAATGGCTTTAAGATTTGCTGAAAGAAGTGAGTAATAAAAAGCCCAAAGCATAATGTAGTCATTGTCGCTGCGAGTTAAACCGAGGGCAAAAAGAGAGTAAAGTGTAAAAAGCACTTAAAACCAGGAGAATCCCTTTCATTGGAACAGAAATTGGTATTTCCAAATCGAAATCGAAATAGGTAATATGGTTTAGCTCCTTTTTACTGAAAATATTAGCTTTTTAGCTCTTTTTTTCGACACTTTAGCTCTCTTTGGCAAATCAGTGTTGGCAACATTGAACGAAGAAAACCCCAAACAAAACGTGAAAACGGAGAAAAAACGAGATTTACACAATTTTTGTTTAATTTAGATTTTATAATATTTTTCTTCGTGTGTACCGGAGTGGTGTGTAAACTGTAACTACAAAAAAGATATGTATTTCAGTTTTAGGGGATATGCTTGTTTATTATTACTACTATTGTTCGGTAAGTTCTTTCGCTGCTCAATAATTATTCAGTTCATTGTCCGTTTGTAAATAATAATATGGATAATTATTCCGGTGATATATACCAAAGTTACCTAAACTGACGTTTACTCATAACTGGAACTTTGTAATTTTTCATCAAGAATTAATTCACGAATAGTTCTTTCGTTCTAGGTTTTTCCACAATAACCACACAGTATGATATCCAAGAAGAAGAATATGTTACTGAGGAAGAAACAGATCTGGACATCCCCAATGTTGATGAATCAGATGTGGACACAGAATCAATTCTCTCTAATGTAGTCTCAGATGTAAATAAGACTCTGACTTCTATTTACAATACTGTGACTCTAGCTAATGTTACTGCAGAGAACAAAACACAAACAACAAATGAAACAAAGAAACTGTCTGTGAAATGTAAGGAAACAGTGTTTGAAAGTGTAGATATGGAGCCTTCAGTGGATATCATCAACAGTTCCAGCCTTGCCAAGTTGTTACAAATAAATCCAGAAATAACAAGCCGGGACACAGAAGCAGACTGTGTCTTGGTGCTGTTCTATGCTAGAGCATGTCCGTTCAGTGCTCATGCTGCTCCACACTTCAATGCATTAGCCCGGTCCTACCCAAGTGTGAAAATGGTAGCTTTAGATGCATTAAAATACCATGGAACGAATGCCCATTATGGTATAGTTGGAGTTCCAACTTTGAAAATGTTTCACAATGGCCGGCCAGTTGGAAAATTTAATGGCACAGAGTATAATATTCAATCCTTTAGCAAGTTTGTCCACGCTATAACTGGCCAGTATCCACAAGGTTTGTTGGTGACCTCTAAAGACTTCCAAGGGCCAGTGTCCAGTATAGTTGAGAAGGACACAGACTATTTTCTTGTGTTATCGTGGCTCTTTATTATATTTTGTTCAGTGTATTATTTCATGCAATCTAAATGGTGGAAAATGATTGTTGAGATGGTACAAAATAACTGGAGAGAATCTGAAGCTCAACATGAACATAATGATTAGTAAACATAATAAGAACCCAGTGTAAAAAGGTCTGGTTAAATTATAGCTCCTTATATAAATTATTATAAAACTAGTTCCTTATTTTGAAACATCAATCATCAGTGAAGAACAGTTCCCTCAACATCCCCTCTGAAGGCACCTTAAAAGGAACTTGTTAATTAATTGACTCTTAGAGTATTTATACAAGGAGGTGGCAAAGCAAGGCGTTCCCCTCTGCTGGTCATATGGCGCTACTTGGTCATCTACAATATCATAATGTGTATGTAGACACTGTGTAACTACGCTAGTTTATACAGGACATAATTTAATTCATTAGCATAAATTGAGCCCATGGTAGTACATCATTTATAGATGATTATCAAAGAGTAAAGAGTGTAAATGAAAATATTTGTTGAAAATTATGAAGATTGCCACGGCGCCTAACGCAGTTGGCACGGATGATTTTGATACATTTTAACGTTTTTATATCTTGTATGTACTAATTAAAAACAGTACTTCATTATTTTAATTAAATTTTTTATAGCATTTGATTGAGTAGGTTATTCCATTTTTTGGAGCTATTGTCATTACCAAATCAATGTGTTAGAATTCAAAAATTTTGGCTCACACGTGACCGGTATCAGAAGTAGGTAACTAGATTCAAAGGATGCTAATGAATTCAATTACACCCAGTATAACGGTGTTTGTATCTTAAGATGGTGTGCGTTTACTCGCGCTGCACATGTGTCATCATGTGTGTCCTATACGTGTTTACCTCGTCCCCTGTAGAAATTGGCAGAAAAATGGTGCTTGCGGATTATAACATTAACATCTCTATATACAGGGTTACAGGAAAAATTGTGCTAGATCCGTTAAGGGCGTGGAGTACCCATCATTTCTGACTTATTTCACTATGAAACACCCTAGCCTAAACTTAACCCTTTTCGAGATATTCGACTTTTAATATTTTTATTGAAAGTTGCCAATTTTTAGGCTACAAAATTTAATTTTGTTTATTTTGTGTGTCTTATTATTATTATTATTGCATTTTTACGTGTGTAATAAGATGCTTTAGGATGTCAATCATTAAAATAGTACATAAGTTAACTGAATAGACCGTAGTAGACAAGTGAAAGTTAAGAATTAAAAATAAATATTAGAAACTGTATTTTTCTCTAAGGGATATCTAAAAAAAATATTATGGCAGTTGTTCGGCAGATGTGTTTTAAAATATCTACGTTTCATTATTCATATTCATATTCATATTCATTTATTGATAACAATAAAGTTACATGTCAATCAAGAATTACTTAGACGTTATAGGTACACATTATATATAATATTATTGTACAATAACATACAAAATATTACTATTATTTCACGCAGCATTCAATTTATAAATGAATAAGTATCACAAATACATAAAAAAATATAAAAACGAATTATTAATTATTAATAAATTGTCAAATTAGGTATTTAACTAAGTCACTATATTTATAAAATGTCTGCTCAACAAGCCACTTCTTTAATTTGCCTTTAAATGAAGCCCTAGATGGTGCATCTCGCACTTCATCTGGCAGCCTGTTGTAAACTTCAGGCGCCATCACATGTACCAGCTTGGACGTCTTCGTCAGCCGCCGTGACACTGCGCGTAGCTGGTGTGCGTTGCGCGTGCGTATCTTGTTACCATCGCCAAGTCTTGGGTACTCTTCTAGGTGGTCTCTCGCATACATTGCCGCCTGCAGACACACCATACACGGCACTGTGAGTATTTTCATGGTCCGGAACAACTCCAACGCCGACGTCTCCTGTGACACTCGCGCTATGGCTCGTACTGCTCTTTTTTGCATTCTAAAGATGCGCTGCGCGTCTGCAGCGCGTCCCCAGAGCTCGATGCCGTACTGCAGTAGAGAGTGCACACACGCGAAGTAGCAGCTACGGACCATGGGGAACGGCAATATGGCCGATATACGCCATAAAGCAAAACATGCCCTGCCGATTTTCTCACAGAGCTTGTCGATGTGTCCCTCCCAAGTAAGACCACTATCTAGCTGGAACCCTAGGAAAGTTGTGTCTTTGACCTGTTCCATTGTGACACTCCCAATCCTCACACTGAGTTTTCTATACGTGCGTCCGGACAAATTGAAATGAATAAAATGGGTTTTATTAGTGTTCAATATCAGTCCGTTTACTCTAAACCAACGGTCCAGGTCACTAGCTACTGCGTTAAGCTTTTGCTCTAACTGCTCTGTTGATGGTGCGGAGACAATAGCAGCTACGTCATCCGCATACATTAGCACGTGGCCGTCGCTGACATTTTCTGGTAGATCATTAAGTAGGAGGGAGAACATAATATTTGAGAGTGACGATCCTTGAGCTACACCAATCACGGTCTTTAGTGACTGCGATTTGACTGTACCTCCGTCCCCTACCACGACCTGATATCGGTCTGTCATGAAGCTCGTTAGTAGCTGCAGTACAGACTTATCAAGACCATAATGCCTCATTTTAGCAGAAAGAAGGCAGTGATCCGCAACGTCGAATGCTTTCGACAGATCGCAGAAGATCACTGCTACTTGTTGCAGACTTTCGCGAGCCTCTAGAACTCGCCGTACCACTTCTTGCGTTAGTGCAGTTGTTGACCGGCCACTACGGTATGCGTATTGTCTGTCAGACAGAGCGTTACACTGGGCTAGGTATTCGGTGAGTCGTGAACTCAAGCCGTGCTCAAAGATTTTAGCAATCCCTGGGATGATTGACACTGGTCTGTAGCTATTAATCTCTTCCAGCTTCCCTTTTCCTTTATATATGGGGGAGACCTTCACCTGCTTCAATGTCGCTGGGTAATGCCCTTCCCTACAACATCTGTTGTATAGCTATCTAACGAGGTATAATAATCTAGAATTTTATTCAAATGCATTGAAAATAATTTAGTTTCATAGGCGACAGTGGAGAAGAAAATGTATACTTAGCCCTATAAAGCAAAATAAAACAATAGGTAAGCATGCAATGTCATTTTTTAAAGGTTTTCACAAAACTTTTTCTTATTTTACAGTTCATGTTCAACATGGCCGCCTCTATTTCTGATACATTGTCGCATTCTTCTACGGAGACCAGTCTTCACTACTCCAGTGGTCAACGTGGTCCTCATTTTATTTCCTGCATTCACAATCCTTTCTCTTAAGTCTTCCACAGACGAAACTGGATTTGGCTCGCTGTACACTAGACTTTTCATGAGCCCCCACACATGAAAATCCATGGGGGTTAGGTCCGGACTCCTTGCTGGCCATGGCAACGGCCCACCTCGTCCTATCCATTTGTTTTGGTAATTTGTGTTCAGCCAGTCTCTGACGCTTCTTCTGAAATGGGCAGGGCAGCCATCGTGTTGGAACCACATGTCCCTGATCAGGTTGAGTGGCAGATCATCCAGCATATCACTCAAGTCTGTTCTCAGGAAATTTTCGTAGCTTTCCCCATTTGATTATCCGGGAGAAAGTAAGGTCCAATCAAATGATTGGATATAATGCCCATCCACACATTCACGCTGAATCTTCGTTGGGACCCTTTCACTCTTTTCTTATTGGGATTCCTTAGTTCTTTTGGGGCCCAGTAATGGGCGTTGTGATAGTTGGTTATGCCATCTTTATCAAATTTGGACTCATCCGTCCACAAGATATTTCTTAGGAAATCTGGGTCTTCTACGTCAGCATTTAGCATAAATCTGCAAAAGTCCAGTCTTCTCGCAGGGTCTCCTTCTTCAATAACGTGTACCGGCGTGTAATGGTACGGGTATATGCCAGCAGTATGCACTGTAAACCACACTCTCCATTGCGAAAGTCCCAGATCACGGGCAACAATATTAGTGGAAGTAGTCGGATCCGTTCGAAAGCGTTGCACTATCTCATTGTCCTGGTCTTCGTCGTCAATTCGTGGTCTTCCCATGTCTGTATTTCATCTCAAAACAGAGCCAGTTTCTCGAAGTCTTCGATAAGCTCTGTCAAAAACGGCCACATCCGGCACTCGACGACCGGGGTAGCGAGTTATGTATTCGTTGCGAGCTTGCGCAGACACACAATCGCAGTATCCGTAACAAATAAGCATATCAGCATATTCCTCAGGTGTGTAGGACGTCATCTTCAACACTTCCGTATCACAGGTACAAATCAGAGTCCGGTTAACAAGCACAGTAATCACAACAATCAGAAGAAAAAGTCCAGAATCACAGCCAAGTCTAGAAATAAAGCAAAACGATAACACATCTACTATGTACGAAGCACAAAAGCAGACTGACTACCAAAACAATACCCCCTGTTGCATTCCCAGCCCTAACCAGTCTCTACACATTTTTTCTTTCATTCGCACCCACATAAAACGTCACTTGTCTCGCTCGCACGGTGCGTCTTAACTTGAAGGACAATAGGCGCGAGACCATTAGAACTGCTACCTGGAGCGTCCCAATTATTTTTTTTCCATGAAATGTTATAC
The DNA here is from genome assembly GCA_963580505.1 of Ennomos erosarius. Taxonomy (NCBI): domain Eukaryota; kingdom Metazoa; phylum Arthropoda; class Insecta; order Lepidoptera; family Geometridae; genus Ennomos; species Ennomos erosarius. Next base: position 11,449,163 of record OY756987.1, read on the forward strand.
AAACCCTAGATTATTGTACCTCCTTAGATAGCTGATGAAACGTAGATATTTTAAAACACATCTGCCGAACAACTGCCATAATATTTTTTTTAGATATCCCTCAGAGAAAATTACAGTTTCTAATATTTTTTTTAGTTCTTAACTTTCACTTGTCTACTACGGTCTATTCAGTTAACTTTTGTACTATTTTAATGATTGACGTCCTAAAGCATCTTATTACACATGTAAAAATGCAATAATAATAATAATAAGACACACAAAATAAACAAAATTAAATTTTGTAGCCTAAAAATCGGCAATTTTCATTAAAAATATTAAAAGTCGAATATCTCGAAAAGGGTTAAGTTTAGGCTAGGGTGTTTCATAGTGAAATAAGTCAGAAATGATGGGTACTCCACGCCCTTAACGGATCTAGCACAATTTTTCCTGTAACCCTGTATAGATGCTCGCAACAAAGCAACAAAGAGAAAATAAAATACTTTAGCGCTTAGCGTAGCGTTATATACTCGGGTAATAATGGCAACACTCACTATGTCAGTAGGGATGTGACCTAATAATCGATTATTTTTTTGCACAAAAACATAGATTATGATAAAATCGACTTTTTAAAGAAAAATAATCAATTAATTAAAAAATCGTTCTTTAAATATATTTAATGGAATAACTATCTAAAATTAGCCAAGTGCAAGTGCAAATTGGCTATTTATTCTGGTTTTTAGTATTTGTTTTATAGCGGAAACAGAAATCATCTGTGAAAATTTCAACTGTCTAAATATCACGGTTCATTAGATACAGCCTGGTGACAGACTGACAGCGGAGCCTTAATAATTGGGTCGCTGTACCCTTTAGGTTTTTGTTTTTATACCTGCTTTATTTTATTTCATTTATAATATTATAATCAATTTGAATTATATTAATTCTACTTAAGTTTTTAGGTCATTATTTGATTTCCGCAGCTACAACACTGCTTTAATTTACTGTAAAGTTTCAAAATTTGGATCTTTCAAAGACAATTTTCGTGCTAGCTAAAGTGAAAATCACTATCAAACTTTACAAATTAATTTTCACGCTTGCTTCGCTCGCGCGTTTCAAGTCTATACCCCTGCTCTCCTATTGCAGTCATTTATTTCTATAGTCTTAACGCTCCGATTTTTCGCGCTCAATGCGCTCGCGTTGTTGTTTTATGAACTTTGCCTGGTTTTCTGATTGATCCACATTACAAGCTTATTATTCTAAAATCTGTCTTTGTATTTACACCTGTGATGAACACCCATGATTTGGTAGCGATGTTTTCTTATTATTTTTAATACCAGTACAAAATAACAATCCAAAATAAAAAACGATTTATAAATAATCGATTTTTTTTATATAAATGTTTTATTTATCAAAAAATCGATTATTTATATCCCTTTGTCAGTCAGATGAACTCAGATGTGTGTGTGAAATATTTTATTTTACAATACAAAAATCCCATTTTTATGTTTTCATTTTTTGTTGATTTTTACGAGTTCTCTTCGTGACAGTGAACCTTAGCCTTACATAATTATTGCGCACTAAGAGTGTATGACCTTTTGATAATATGAGCGTATTATCATTCATAAAATCGACAAAAGGCAAAGTTTTACTGGCGACAGTAGCTACACTTCATTTGACCATATACTTCGCAAGGCCTTCGTTTTTTAAGAGCAGTGAGAAAAAGACTGTTGCTACGCCTCCCAAATATCTACCGGAGAATTGAGTGACCTTGCCTGCGATTATCGCATCCATAATTAGAATAAATACGCTTATACATGCTGTATAAAACTAGAAGTCTAGTGTCTTTTGCTCCTAGTTTAGTGCGCAGTATAGTTTCGGTAAGAAAAATGAATGGAAGACATCAAGTATTTGTTACTCGCAATGATATGCCGGCGTGTGGTGTGGAGCTACTAAGAAAAGAGTAAGTTTTCATAAAAAAGCACTTAATTGTAGGTTAGAAAGTTAGAAATAATTTTTTACTATAATTCCCTCCATCCTATATGTCTTTTTATTACGTCCATGCCATGATGATGGTTGTGATGGTCCACAACCAACATGCATCCATATAATGCAATTCGCTGGATGGTGAGTACAATTGAATGGTGCATAGAGTACTTTAGTATACACAAAAGTGAGGCAGATTAAAATATGTTGAGAGTGCCTTATAAGCGTGCCATAATGTTAGTAACTTAGCTTTAGTGAGGGAGAAGATTTGCATCGAATGGTCGGATGAATTATGTAATGACAAAGTAAACACCGAAGGCTTTTCCAATAATTTCTATTCCACTTTGTAGAATATGCCATATGCCAGGTGAATGTAGCGAAACAAACAAAACAGCTGCAAGATGCTTCCTGCAGGGTTAGCACGGACGGTAGACAAAATTGTCTTTCCCCTGTTTTACTCCACTTGACAAGTAAATTGTATGAAGAATGTGACATAACACAGGGAAAGACAATTTTTTCTACCATCCGTGCTAGCCCCACTGGGAAAATTAATTACTCCACTCTATGATGTTACATTTATAGCACTTATAGCAAACTACCTAGGTATATAGTTTGGTTAGTAATTCCGAATATAAAAAGGGTTAGCAGTAGTAATACCACAGACATTTAATATTATACAGTAAGAGTAATACATACAGATCTTATATATCTAGTGTTATGCATACATCACAACTATTATATACTATCAGGTTGATGGGGCAAGGCTGTACAAGTGTACACAGACAATGTAACCTGCATCTTCTTTAGTACACTCTTACTTTATAAAAGGCAAAATATCACTCAATGCAAAATTATACTAAGCTAATATTTATTATGTTGGCATGGCACATGAAACATGACTTTAAAAACATATGAAATTTATTTCAGATGTGATGTAAAACTATGGGACAACCCATCACCGGTACCACGGGAAGAGTTCCTCAAATCCGTAGAGGGAGTGAGCGGGATCTTTTGTTCCCTCACAGATAGGATAGATAAGGAGGTGCTTGACAAAGCTGGCACTGCTCTAAAAGTGGTTGCTACAATATCCGTGGGGTATGATCATATTGATGTGGCCGAGTGCAAGAAGCGAGGCATCAAAGTTGGATACACACCTGATGTATTAACGGATGCAACTGCTGAACTTACTGTAAGCATTCCTACGTTACTACTAATACCAGAAAAGTGAAAGTGTTTAATTTATTTATTGCTACTATTAACCAAATGAGTTAAATGCAGAGCAGGCTTGTGGTGCTCCTGTGCCTCTGCACTGTGTATATTAGACTCCTGAACCCCACCACCGCGCCGCCGCTAGCAAATCTAGCAATGTATTACCAACAACTAACAACCATTTAAAAACAGTATAGTGGTGGGATCCAGCGGCGGCATTCTAGACTGTAAGATCAGTTCACAAGTCTCATTTGCCTAGAAATTTCACTAAAATGGAATGGAATGATTCCATTGGAATCCCATATCAGAAGGAAAAAGTTCAATAAATTAAATAGTAAAGGCAGACTGAATCGTAATTTGCCGTCACGAATGACTGAATAATTTGAAGGACTAATACTTTATTCTATTGAGTTTGATTAACATTATTCAGTTATCGCCATGGAAAAAACGTAATTACCATAAATTGTTATTTCCAGTTGGCACTTCTTCTTGCAACATCACGTCGCTTACCTGAAGCTCAACATGAAGCAAAATCTGGTGGCTGGGTCTCTTGGGCCCCTACATGGATGACTGGTCCTGGCCTCGCAGGCAGCACAGTTGGTATTGCCGGCTACGGCCGCATTGGCCAAGCAGTTGCTCGCAGAGTAAAGTCCTTCAACACCGCTCGCATCTTATACTACAATCGTAGTCAACGGCCTGAGGAAAAAGAAACCGGTGCTATAAAAGTAGACTTTGACACATTACTAACCCAAAGTGATTTTATCATCTGCTGTGCAGCATTAGTGCCTGAAACAAAAGAGATATTCAACAAAGCTGCATTTGAAAAGATGAAAGAGTCTGCTGTGTTCGTGAACACTAGTCGTGGAGGCACGGTTGATCAAAATGCCTTAATAGAGGCATTGCAAACCAATCAAATTAGAGCTGCTGGTTTAGATGTGACAACGCCTGAGCCCCTACCTTTGGACAGTCCACTGTTTAAGCTAAACAACTGTGTTATCCTACCTCATATTGGTAGCGCGTCTATAGAAGCTAGAAACACTATGAGTGAGCTAACAGCTCAAAATGTGTTAGCAGCCTTGAACGGTGTAAAAATGCCGGCCGAGTTAAAATGATAATTATTATAATTATGTTTATATTAAGTGAAACTTACTGTATTTTATTTGTTGACGTGACATTCTATTAAAATGCTTTATTTTCAATTGTTAACAAGTTGTATGATTTTTTGATGGACTTACTACTTATTTTATTAAACTCAAATCAAAAAGAGAAGGGTTGTGGTGTTTATGAACTTTTTTTTAACGATTATGGGTCTTATCCAAGGAACTTATGTATAAGTTCCTTGGTCTTATCACATAACAAACGGTGATTATCAAAAAAAGTATAATTATAATACCTAGCTAGTGGTTTCACGTGTAATCACCACCTGCTCGAAGGTAAACTGTAGCACTACGGGATCAGAGGGCCCACCCTGTGTTTAATGAAAGACTTCATGCGAGGCAGAGTACAAACGGTAGTGGCTGTAGCAGATGAGGTCAAGTCTGAACCAATTGAGCTAACGATAGGTGTTGCTCAAGGATCGTGTGTCTCAAACTTAACATTCAGCTTGCTAATGAACGATCTTCCAGATGCTGTGCCTGACGCGCAAATTCTTATGTATGCCGATGACGTGGCTGCTATGGTTACAGCGACGGAAGTGTCGGCGCTGGAACTAAAGCTTAATAGTGCGGCATGTCAATTGGCGTACTGGTTCAAAGTAAACGGCCTAGCACTCAACCCAAAAAAGACGAGTGTAATTCATTTTAATCTGTCGGGAAGACGCTATCCAGATCTCACCGTGAAGATGGAAGGAGAGACATTGCGGCAGGTGGATGTGTTTACTATGGTTGGCTTCCAAATGGATAGATGCCTTACCTGGGCTAAGCACGTAGACACCTTGTGTGACAAATTAGGACGGGCTTGTTTCGCCCTTGGTCGAGTTGCGCGCGTCCTGCCGCAGGAAGCAGTTCGCGATTGTTACTACGCGACTGTACAGTCGTTGCTAGCTTATGGCGTTGATCTCTGGGGAAACTCAGCAGATTGGCACCGTGCGTTCGTCATGCAGAAGCGGGCAGTACGGGTGGTCGCACGCGTCGCACCCCGAACACCGGCGAAGTCATTATTCCAGAATTTAAAGATAATGACTCTGCCGGCACTACACATGTACTACGCCTGCATGTATATTTATAAACAGGTGGATACATTCCAACGACATAGCAACGCGCACAATATAAGTACGAGGCACGCGCATACGCTCGTCCTGCCGAGGCATAGACTCACCAAGTCGAGCAAATGTACACGTATTTTTGGTGTGAATGTGTACAACCTGCTGCCGGAGTCCGTACGCAGTGCGAAGACATTTTCCATATTTAAAAACAAATTAAAATCTTTTTTAATCAAGATGGCTCCGTACAACGTTCAGGAGTTCGTTCCAATTATAAAATGATTATAAAAATATAAACTATTATATTTAGGGAAGTATTTACTATATTTACTTAGGTAAATTATTATGTAAAATGTATCTAAGCTCACTTGATTATGTATTTATTATTTCCTGTTAATGACTTATAATTTTTTAATTATGAATAAATATTATCATTATCACGCCTTAACCCAGTCTCAAGAAAGAGAGAAAGATATAAGGGAGAAGAAGCTGAATGGAAGAAACGATGAATGGAGGCAGGTGCTGTCTCTTCCTTTATACGTATTTTTTATACTGGTATAAGGCATAACACTCATTAACACGTGCGAAAGCAGGGTGGGTCAGTTAGTAAATTATAATATTGGTATAGAAATTAAATATTGTTGTAAGCGATTGATTCGATAGTGGTGTGGATAAAAAATGACATTAAGATAAGTATGTGATGTGGTATTTTTGTAATTACGAGTGCCAATTAAGCTCACAGCTCATTAGATTAGAACCACCCGGTACCCACTCGGCACCGCCTCGCCCCCTGCGGCTAGTATTCTTTATATGGACTTGATGAAAGCTGCAGCACGATTTAAAATTGTAAAATCCTCATTTCAGATTTCATACATAGACTATCCCCCCTCCAACCCCCTTTTGGTCCTTACCAATAAACACTGCAAAACACTGAATAAGTATTCATCCGCGACACATTTTTGGTAAGGGGGTAAGTAATAAGTATATGCCTAAATCCTATGCCTATGAGTTTTTTTTTTTTATGAGAATGAATAACGTGACAAGCTTGTCGTTCACCTGATGTTAAACAACACGGCCGCCCATAACAGTTGCAGCATTTTTATTTGTAAGTATTTAGTTTTAATTTAATCTTAAAGTTGAGTTTGTTAATGGGGCCACAGATATTATAATAGTATAATGGGGCCCAATTTTAAAGGCTTTAGTTGACAGGTCTAAAACTTCTAAAACTATTTCTGTTCTTGTCTAATAAACGTCAATGTAAGAGACGGATATATTTATAGTATTGTTAACTAAAGCCTTCAAAATAGGGCCTAATAAGTAATTTATTAATTAAACAAAAAAAATACACCCATTTTATAAATAGTTTATTCTTACTGACTTTTGTGTATGTACAATGTACAGTAGTAGGTATCTACAGGGCAGGGGTTATTCCAGTCTGTCCCCATAAGAATAAGATAATAATAGGCACCTATACCTACTAGGTAGGTACTAGGTACATGCAATGGTTCTACGGGGATTGGGTAGGTAGGTACTTAAAAAAATTTCTATTTTTTACAGCTGTCTAGGAAGGTAGACAGGTGTTACCTATAAACAAAGAGGCATAAAGTAGATGTCTTCGTCCGTAAGGGTTGTTCCCTTTCTCTCCACCAGCTCTGCCCCACCAGTGCAGTGGGGAGGGGAGAAAAGGAAATAACAATCGACGATCAAATTGCATAAAGTAGGCACTGGTGGATAAAATTGGTGCAACCGCCTAAGTAATCAACTAATTAGTGAAATCGACTTTCCTCGTGAAACCAAATAAAGTATCACTTTCAGAGTCCCCGCCATTCTTCTGCCAACCGCCAATCTGCAAAGGAATTTTAACGGAATTCATTAAGTGTGATCAGACTTTCATCTTGTTAGCGAGGAATCTTCACGTAATAATGATAAGTAACGCACAAAAATCATACCGTCCGCGACGCTTGGAAACAACGGGCTATAATAAAAAACAGGTACTTTCTACGGAGCAATTAGAAGATCCGCACACGAAAGATATTATTTAGCAGCGGCAAGACGCGCGGATCGCGGTGGAAACTTGAGATTAATTCGCGCCTCTGCCAGAATCATGCTCTATGATTTGTCACCGATTTCGGTATCACGATTTTACGATATTTATCATTCTGCTTTCTCAATTCTAAAGTTTCACTTTGCTCCGGTATTTAGGTATATCGCGCGTGGACATTTCATCATCGATATTTTACACATTTATTTGTATCTCCCCGAATTTAAGTTCAGTGAGGGACAGCACGAAATAAGTATTAATTCGGGGACAAAGACTTTTTATCCAGACCACTAATACGAAATTAAAGCAGGGCAAAACCGTACACACCACTTTGGGTGTGATTGATTCTCAGCTGTCAAAATCAAAATCAGTCGTTACTTGGGTGTGCTTTTGAATACATACCAAAAAAATGCCGTCTTGCGTGATAAAACTGTGCCAAAATCACTCGAGGCACGAATTACAGAAGCACACGATCACAATTCACTTGTAAGTGGCCTTAATATGTATTTTTATAAGATTATTTTAAATATTTCTATTGACGAAGAGTATTTCACATTTCACAATAAAAAGTTGACATGTCAAAATCAGTATTGCCACACGACATCTGAATAATTACCCGATTTCTTTTGTATAGATTTCCAACAGATCCATCCATGATCAGATCTAGCTGGCCCTTATTCCGTATCGATTCCTTACTTCGAAACCACGCGAATTCCTTGTCTTACAAAAGAAATCTGCAAAACTCTACTCTCTATGAAACGAAAACAAAACCGCGCTAAATGAATTTGGAATTGGCGCGATTAGAACTGTCAAAATTCATATGTTTTATCGAGACGCGTTCCGAAACATCAACACATCAAAAGATTATGACCACTTATGTCAATATATTTTATTCAAAATAAAGATAACTTTAATGTAAAGCGAAGGTACATCTAACGCTGTGACACGATTTGAACAAGACACGATAACGACGTGGTTTCATATCGTGTGGAATCTATGTTTCCATAGAGAATAACCGCCCTGATCGTTGGATAAAAGTAGTTCGAAAAAGTCGAAATGAAGATTGGTGGAAACCTAATACTCGCTCAACAATATGTTTAGCGCATTTCTATAGTAAAGAACACACAGAACACAGAAGTGCAATTACTGATAGTAGTTTTATTGTCAACAAATGGGAAAACAGTGGACTGTTTTCCCATTTTTAAGGTTATTTTTTTTTATCTTAAAATATGAAACATTATTTTGGTTGAGGCAAGCAAAGATCACAATCGCTAACGCTAACGCCACACGCTAACTCCAAAAATGTATCGAAATGACATTCGCTACGGAAAAGTTAGCGATTTCCGAAATGTCATTTCAGTACATTTTGGAGTTAGCATTTGGCGTTAGCGTTAGTGGTTGGTATCTTTGCTAGACCCCCTGTACCTACATAACTGTTGTTCTTTAATCCCTTTAACTTGGTAATATTGAAAAACTCGTGAGTTATTAAAAGAAATGTTGAATAAACTGCTGGTTATACTTAATTTGAATCCTTTTTATTAAAAGATTGCATGAGCTATCTATAGACCTTTTTCTTGTCTATAGATAGTAGTATGATGGTAATTAATTTTATTATTTCATATTTTTTTAATGTAGGCGTTATATAATTTTTATTGTTTACATTTTACATCTAGCTAGATTTTTATTTAGGTACCCGACTAAATCGGGTAATACTATTTATATGGTATGTTGAAATAGGAACTGACATTAGAAGAAAAAAAAAATGTGCTCTATGGTTTGATTCATGTTCAAACAAGGTTAAGTATGGAGACTTCGGTTCTGGACCTATGTAATAGGGGCAATTCTGTGTTCGGGGACTAACGTGAATAAGTTTCACACTCTCCTAACGCGAGAATCTTTGTGGTCATAGAAATTTAATAATACTTACTTTGAAGCGAATTGTCTTTCTGATGTCAAATAGCCTTCCTAATTGATACAAAATTTTAGCTCTTTTGAAAATTCATCTTTATCTAACCTTTAGATATAGGGTCGAGTGTTCAACGTTGAAACAGTCGTACACAGTGAAACATCGCCATATTTATGAAATGCGAGGTTGCTGGAAGGTGCAGCAGTATACCAAGTCCAGACACCCCCCGGACTACCCTAGTTTGCGTTGGCGCCGCTTGTGAAAGTACTGTTTGCGGAGCAATTTTGTTTTTTTTTTTACAGAAAAGTAAGATTTATTTTTAGTTTTCTTTTATTTTTCAGTTAAATACTATTGTCAATTCTGTTTTTCTCAGTACTACGTTGCTTAATACATGTATCATAGATTCAGGTCGTCTAGACAATCTATTAAATTATTCAGTTTTGGTAGGTTATTTTTTGGGGTTTATAGAAAATACCCCAACATTGACACAGTTCAAGGACTGGATACAATGAAACAGTGATTATTATTCAAGTTCAATCATTAGGTATGATTTTACTTATGATAAGTGAATATTAATTCAAGCATAATAATGTTTTTGATACTAAATCACTGCTAGGTGCTAGGTTATGTCGTGAATTTTATAATTTATTCTCACTTTTTAATATTAAGAGGTTGGTAGATTGTTTAAAAATACTATTTTGGTTGGCCACACTGGCGGAAGGAGCGTCCGCTGAACCATCCGCCAATTACGATGGCTGCCTTGGTAGTTCCGGTAAAATAATATGGAGGTTTAGGAGGGAAGTTTTGGAGGGAGGACAAGGTCCAAAAAGGCGGGCTATTCTGGTTAAGCAACCGAAGCGTCAAGACGTATTATTGCTCCTGTTCGTTTATTATGTACTGAGTGTGTACTGAATATTTATAGAAGAAAGAATATACAAGAATTGAAAAGGTTCTCTGTGTTTTACTTCAATTCAGAAGAGGAGATGAACCCACATGAAACAAGGTACCGTAATTTTTCTCTGAGAACCTGTGAATTTATGACCATGCCCACGATTGATCTTGATTTGTAACTGTAATTTTTACCAACGCCCGTAATTTAAGCTATACTGCAATATTGATAAAATAGTGAGATTATGTCAGCGCGACCGGTCAGCTAGACTCAGACAATCCGGTTGTGTTAACTTAATCGAAACATAAACTTGATTTTATTTATTGAGATTGTGCAATTATGAAACACTGGATAACATATATCATCATTTGAATTTGACACTTGAAGTTTGAGAAGCATGGGCGGTCTGCATTGACGGAGTCTTCCCGCCCGTGCTAATTGAACCTGATAAAGTGTACTGTGTCGTGTCAGGGGTTTCATACTCGTTTGGTCAGGGCCACACTCTGACAACGATAAGGGAACTGCTGACTGGGCACAGCTGTTAAATTGGATTGATGGTAATGATTGTGAAATGGTGCTTAGACTGTAAAGTATTGTCTTTTTCCAATACGATTGGGCTTGCATTTAAGATTTTAATTGTAATGCCTACACGATTAATCTCAATTGAGGGTACTCTAAGATTATTAAAAAAATATATTTAATGGTGAATATTAAGTAGAAATTCCTGAGAAGTAAGAATAATAGACGAATATTTTAATCATTATGACTTGTTCACATGGCCTAATGTAGTTGTCTATAGAATTTTGATTTCAAATGTAGGTATCTATATCACACACACACAACAGGTATACTGAGTCAAAAGAATTCGTTTACGAAAGCACAAAATAGAAAAGTGACGATAGTGTCTCGGAGGAGGAGAGGAGTCTAATATTTTAGTGTACTTAAACCAATAATAGTTAGCATCTTTGGAGTGAATTTGGTGTAATGACGGGTGGTCAGCATTGTTTTAGATAATTTTGTGTATGGTCTACTAGCATTGTAACATGGGCCCCGTAATATCGCTCGCACACAACACAATACACAACACACCATCCACACATACAATTATTACACATTTAAGTATTGTTATTCTCAAATGTTATTTGAGCATTGTAGAAAGAGAGAGCGATAGATATGATTTATGGTTATTGCATTATTTTAAAATGAAATAAACCTGTTGTCCAGTGGTCTATTCGTTTGTAGATTTATAAGCCTCAGAATCACTGGGAGGAAACTTGTATGTTCGACAAATTATTAGTGAAAACAAAGTTCCACGAAGTTTACCTAACAGTTACCAAATTGGAGTATCTTGTTTTAAACTTTTATTTTATTTCATACGAGTAGTTATTTTATTTCACCCAGGTAGATAGGTATCAATAATTTGTTGCTATTTTTAATTTACTTAGTTTATTGGCATTTAACATTGTTCTGTCCATTTTATTGAAGGCATCGAAAATACTTTTTAATTTTCATATTTGTCATTTTTAAATTATACAACTAAAATGATTCAATTCAATTCAATTCAATTCAATTCAATTCATCTGTTTATTTGCATTCCACAATGTTGTTTAAAGATGTTCGTGTGATTGAAAGTTCCCTGTTGAGTTTGACTTGATTACATTATCTTGAATTACACTTTTATATTTATGGAACCCATACCGCGATTAGAATCATTTCAGTTCCCGATGTTCCAGTATTTGGTATATTATGATAATGCAATGAACAACCGTAAATGATTAAAACAACGATACTGTTTTTTTAAAATCTGATCATCCTAAGACTTAGTCGCTGTTCTGTAGAAGTTACGTTTGCGTTTATTTCAAGTGGCTGTAAAACAATTAATTACTATTCACGAAATCCTGGCTCCAACTTCGATCGCCATCATCAGACCAGTTAGTAGAAGGTGCTAGCGGTTAAGCGTATAAAAAGGTAGTGCTAACACCAATAAGAAGTGCGTCATGCCACTTTCCCACTACTGGTTTTGCCAGTGTAAAGTCGCACTGTATTATGAAATGTTTTAGTGCGAGTATTATTTCGTATTCATATTCATTTATTTGTATTCATGTGCCAAAAATATGTGAAGTCTACCCATCGACTAATTCACTACCTATTTCGAAATGGAGTAAACTCACACTAGTGCCACAATTTTAACGTGCCAGTTACCACCTACTCCAATCAGATATAGCTTAATTATTATGTCATAGATAATATAATACCTACAGTTGGTACTTATGTTGACAGTAGATCAGGTTTGCAATCCTATGTATATTATAATAGCGCTCATGGTTTAACAGAAAAATGATAATTGATATTTACGCCACTACGTTGTTTGCCTTGTTAAACTTGTCACAGATTTAAATTAAAGACTAGTATTTCAATATAGTACCCAGGTTTAATACAGATTATTTTATGACAATCAGAATGCGCCTACTGGGCGGTTATTCTCTATGAAAACACAGATTCCACACGATTCGAAACCACGTCGTTATCGTGTCTTGTTCAAATCGTGTCACAGATATACCTTCACTTTACATTAAAGTTATCTTTATTTTGAATAAAATATATTGACATAAGTGGTCATATCTTTTGATGTGTTAATGTTTCGGAACGCGTCTCGGTAAAACATACGATTTTTGACAGTTCAGATCGCGCCAATCCCAAATTCATTTCACGCGGTTTTGTTTTCGTTTCATAGAGAATACAGTTTCGCAGATTTCTTATGTGAGACAAGAAACTCTGGTAGTTTCGAAGTAAGGAATCGATACGGAATAATGGCCCTGTTGATTACCGAGGTATCAGGTGCACAGATTCGTTTCCAGTGAGATTCAGTGTGCCGACATTCCATGGGTAGGACCGTATTAGATGAAAGGAAAAAGTGGGAGGATAGGCTAGTTAATAATTTGATACTATCTTGATACAGCTCTTGATACAGTTCTCGATACAGCTCTCGATACAGCTCTTGATACAGCTCTTGATACAGCTCTTGATACAGCTCTTGATACAGCTCTTGATACAGCTCTTGATACAGCTCTTGACACAGCTTTTAACGGATTTGATGCGGTTTCCAAAAGATTCTATGTACGGCTTTTGAATATGGTTTGCAAATTTTGTACAGCTAAGGTGCAGTTTATGATTAAGATGTGACCGAACACCACCACATCACCACTATCACACCTACACACCATCACCACATTCGCCTACTAAATTTAAATAGTTACAAACTGAGCTGATTACCTTCACCTTGGATTATAGTTTAAAGATTTTAGTCGTGAAAGTTTTGCACACATTTGAGGCTATCGTTTCAAATAATTTGTACTGCTATAGAGATATAGTATGGGCTTCAATTCGATAATATAGTTTGGACTATAGTTAGACTATAAGGTTCAAGATGCAGCTGGGCTTCAAACTGGGTTACTCTGTAAAATTCGGTTTAGAATATGAAATTTGATCAGTTTGATATAAAGTTAATTGATATACAGCTAATTATTAAGCTATTTGAGATACAGCTATCTGGAATAAGCTGCTATTTGATATGAAGACTTTTAATGCACTGATTCATGTACGGGTATTTGAAATGTATGGTTTGATATATAGGTTTTGTTTAATGTATTGCGTTATCACCATACTTATCCGTCGTTTAGTAAGTATATATAACAACTTGGTATTTAGATTTGAATTAATTTCGATATAATTATAAAATATGAACAGCTATTTTGTAGACGGATATTTAAGGCACGTGATGATTAAGTTTGATACAGTCGATGGTTTGATTTGGTTTCGTAGTTACAAAGATATAAGGTAACTAGTGTGATTTGGTTTTCGTACAGTATAATTTATGGTTGGATACAGTTCGTTTTGATACAGTCTAAAGTTTGATACAGCTTAAGGATTTGATACAATTTGAGTTTGAAATAGTTTATGGTTTGATAGTTTTTTGTTAGATAGATTTTATGGTTTAATACAGTTTGTTTTAATATAATAGTCTATGGTTTGATAAGTTGATGGAGGTAATAAAGGCTATGAGTCAAATTATTTGATACAGTTTAAACCATCGAAACAGTTGAGACAGTCCAAACAGTTGTTAGTCGAGATAGTCGAGATAGTCGAGATAGTCGAGATAGTCGAGATAGTCGAGATAGTCGAGATAGGTTAAGACGGGACAGTTGAGATAGTTGAAACAGTAACAACAGTTGAGACTGGCGATACAGTTGAGATAGTTAAACAGTCTGTGATAGTTAAACAGTCTGTGATAGTTAAAACAGTTAGATGGTCGAAACAATTTGTGACAGTAGAAACAGTTTGAGATAGTTGAAGCAGTTGAGGTAGTTGAAACAGTAGTGGTTATGTGTGCCACCGGCTATGTATGCCGAGGAATAGTGGTTATGTGTGCCACCGGCTATGTATGCCGAGGAATAGTGGTTATGTGTGCCACCGGCTAAGTATGCCGAGGAATAGTGGTTATGTGTGCCACAGGGTAAGTGTACTAATGTATAGTGGTTATGTGTGCCACAGGCTAAAACAGGATGATTAGTAATGGTGGGATGCAAATATCAAGGTCTATTGACTAATTTTGAAAATATTATAAAATATAAATGCTGGTGGCCAAGTGCGCCGTTTTAACTAATGCTGTTTTTAGTCTGCATAGCAGTTAAATGTTGACGAATCTGTTGATGTTGTTTGTATTGTGTCATAGTAATCTTATCTTGAAACAACTTTAATTAAATCGTATTTTAAAATGTCGACTCAAGACGCGATGACTGCCAGCGTCTAAATTGGCTTGTCTGATATTTAGTAACTGATATACCGATAGCTACTCAGCTAGTGTTATGTTCACTTACGTAAATTATGATTGTGCTAATGCAAGTTTTATTTTTGCGAGGAAATGAACTCTGATGAAGCTGGAAGTCGCCTCTACCAAGGACTCAAGGCATTTAAAGGTGCACGAAGCGTATCTTGCATCCAGCAGCACTATGGAAAATATACTGAAGGAATGCTACTAGAAAAAAGAATGTGTGTACAATGCGTTTCCTGAGGCAAGAAATGAAGATGCATTTTGGCGATTAGTTGACAGGTTACGATCACGCGTAAATTTACAGTAACTTTGACCAGGAATACTTAGACTTTTAATTCTTGAGTATTATGTAAATATCGTATCCTGCAGTAATATAAAACGCAATAGGTTAATTCCATGAAATATCTTAAAGAATTTGTAGTGTTTAAGTGTAAGTAAACCGAATGTCGTGAAGTTGAATTACAAAAGCAAACTAGAATAGGACTGTTAAGAATAATATAAGTTAGTCATTACATTATAACTGATAAATAACAATACCTGCTGTTATTCAAGGAATTGCAGATATATTTAATATTGTATATTATAAATAGCTTTGTTTAGTTCATATTTTTATGGTATTGGTACAATAATACGCGGTTGACATCAAAGTTATTGACTTTATATGTAGTTAGGTTTTAATTACTATGACTTGTTTGATTTTTAGTGTTGACTTAGATTGTGCAGGCCTGTAATTATAGTTGTGCTCGAATATTGTAGTTATTTATGTTGTGATCACAGTCAATATCTACTTATACTACGCAATGGATTTTAGTTTTGCTTTAGCTACGTGTACATGTAGTATAAAATAATGATGTATAAAATATAATGATTCTTAGCTGTACTAATGAAATATGTGCTCAAATAAGAAATTGTATAGCTACAACAAGAACTGACTGCTAAGTGGACGAGCGCCAGGAGGCAGCTCTGTGTCGGATGGCCGAATGTCGTGAATTTTATAATTTATTCTCACTTTTTAATATTAAGAGGTTGGTAGATTGTTTAAAAATACTATTTTGGTTGGCCACACTGGCGGAAGGAGCGTCCGCTGAACCATCCGCCAATTACGATGGCTGCCTTGGTAGTTCCGGTAAAATAATATGGAGGTTTAGGAGGGAAGTTTTGGAGGGAGGACAAGGTCCAAAAAGGCGGGCTATTCTGGTTAAGCAACCGAAGCGTCAAGACGTATTATTGCTCCTGTTCGTTTATTATGTACTGAGTGTGTACTGAATATTTATAGAAGAAAGAATATACAAGAATTGAAAAGGTTCTCTGTGTTTTACTTCAGTTATATGTATTTATATAATTAATAATTTTTTTTCTTCGGGTGCGAACTAAATCTGCAATAATGCACCCTACCTAACAAGAATCATAGATAAGTGTTTACAGCTTATACTCTAGGTGCAAACTCTTTGTTACAAAAGGGACAAGTCTAGAACCTGTTACACTCTCTACAACAATAGTAGTAAGCGAAACTGTCGTGTGTTGATCCAATAATACATTCCTCGACCTGTCAAGCGGGTTGCAAAATGTGGGTGTGTCTGCGCGACTGTGGAGTACATGAATAGCATTCGATTCTGTAGACCGGCTTATTTTATAATATAGAGACCTACCTATCTTAGTTTATATACTTCAAAATAGAAAACCGAATAGTAAGATACAAACATACACACTTATTTTACAGATAAAATCAAGCTATAAGATACTTTGTACATTTTGTTACATAAAGTTGCTAACGGGAGTGCTCCAGGGGCTGTCACTGGGGCCATGTTCTTTTATTATGGCTAGGTAATCTAGGTGTATATCGTTTTTCGGATTAATTTGCATACTTGTCGAATATAAATGAACAGGTTTAAATGTAAACAAAGAAAGTGGTCTTCGATTTTGCGACTGTTACATAATGTTCGTAATAGTTTATTTGCTTTACATTATATAATTATATCGATGTTTATACATTCAACTCAATTCAATTCAGTTTATTAAAAATCGTTACATTCTTAAGAGCTAAAGACAATTAATAAAAACACAGGATAAAACAATATGAAAACGGAAAAAATAATTACATTTTAAGTTGTACACAATCAGTTAAAGCATTATAAAGTGTGCTGCTCAGAGTATAGCATGCTGTACTTAAATAATTTACCAAGGGAGTCCGTAAATACGTCCACCTCCGGATACAGAACAACCATTGCGTTGAGATGGCGCTGAGCGCGGTAGATGGGGGACTCTTGGCGCGCCACAGTACGCGCTGGAGTTGGTGCAAAAAGTGGAACGCGTCCTTTGCGGAATTTGGCTCGCTGCTCTGGAACGCAGAGGCGAGTAGCTTCTGCGACCAAGGATGGGCTGTCCAGTATCCCATGTAGCAAGCGGAATATTATCCCTAGCTGACCGTTTAATCTACGCGATTCTAATGAATTTATGCCTAACATGCCTTGTAGGTATTTGGTAGGGTACATGAACGGATAGTACTGGTAAGTTCTTTTAAACAGATAACGTAAGTAAGAACCGCTTTTGGACCATCTCAAGCATAAGTGCATATGTTTTCTCGTGGGGGTTCCAGACGCAAGAACAGGCTTCGATTTTGGCCAAGATAAGAGCGTTATACTGGGTGTAATTGAATTCATTAGCATCCTTTGAAACTAGATACCTATTCCTGATACCGGTCACGTGTGGACCAACATTTTTGAATTCTAACACATTGGTTTGGTAATAAGTTATGCCAAAAAATGGAATAACTTACTTTATCAAATGCTACAATACAAAATTTAATTAAAATAATGTATTACTGTTTTTAATTAGTCTACATACAAGGTATAAAAACGTTTAAATGTATCAAAATCATCTGTGCCAACTGTGTTAGGCGCCGCGGCAATCTTCATAATTTTCAATAAAAATTATTTCATTTACACTCTTTACTCTTTAATAATCATCTATAAATGATGTACTATCATGGGCTCAATTTATGCTAATGAATAAAATTACATCCTGTATTGAAGCTTTACAGCGTTGAGGTTATTGAAATTGCTACAGTTCCTGGTTACAAAGCCTAGCCTCTTGAAACATTCCGCAGCGAGATTGCGGACGTGTGTGTGGAAAGTCAGCTTAGGGTCAAAGATTACACCGAGATCTTTAACATACTCCTTATGCTCAATTGGTTTATTGTAGAGGGTATATTGCTGATAGATCGGGTATGATGAACGGGTGAAGCTCATAACTGCAAACATTAATTAACTGACTATTGGCAGCGTTAGAATTGTATGTGCGGTTTGCGTCAAGGATAGGAGGCTGAGTTAAAAACACACTGCTGAAGTATTCTGCAAACTTTTCTGCAGCAGGTTGACCAGTGTAAAGTTGACGTTCATGCATTATGCTTGGATCGAATCCTCCCTTAGTCTTAAGACATGAAACGTGTTTCCAGAAACGGGTAGGGTTTCGTGACAGATCGTCTTGTATGCGGTCTATATATTTGTCATATTCAGCCGCGCATATATACTTTGACCTCACCTAACTAGGTATAATGTAGGTAGGTATACAAATATGTCTAGAATATATTGTTGACTAAGATGAGAAGAGTAACTTTGCATAATTTAACGAGTAGAACCAAAGAACACAGTGATATTATTTTAGGTAAACGTTTTATTTAATGTCTGTAAACTAAACTTGTTGTAAGCACAGAATATAACTATCGTAAGTGCATAATATAATAAAATCTATTGTGCTAGGGGTTTGTTGTACCTAGTTGTTTGTAGTAGGTAGGGTACAGCCTGTACCCTACCTACTACAAACAACTAGTACTACTTACCTGTACGATACAGGTAAGTGGTACTAGTTATTTGTGGTAGCAGATCAACATTAACCAATGAGGCACTACAATAGGAACTATAGGAAGCTGGCTTCCGTAGATCACTTTCAAATCGGACCACTCTGATTCCCACGTGTCCATTACGCGTTCCGTTGACCGTTTCACTCGTGCGCGTGAACGATCGGTGACGGACTGATTACGGTGGCTTGAAACTGGTGGTGCTGCGCCTGCGCCTACAATCCGGCTTTGGCACTGGTTGTGGATTTGTGCTGTAGTGTGAAGTGTGAATGCCTATACTTATTGGATTAAAGTAGGGTAGAAGTTAGGAGATAAACATACCATACATGCCAGTCAAAATTATATACCTACTCTCACAGAATTCGCCCTATTACATCCCTCCTTTTCGCTTTCGCCGTAGTCAGGTAAAAATTAGGATACCTATACGTATTTACCTACGTGCAAACTTATGACAGTGTGGCGTGACGTGTGGTGATGTGCCTTTTGCCACAGAAAAGGTATAATAGTAATACGTACCTACATAATTATAATGTTAAGACTATAACTCACAAATTGCTGTGTATTCTTGTCGGACACAATATATTCATCATCGTGATCATCATCAACAGTCCGAAGACGTCCACTACTGAACATACGCCTCCCCCACAGAGCGCCACCTTGAGCAGCTGCTTGCCTCCTGTATCCATCGACTCCCCGCGGCTTTCACCAGATCCTCGGTCCACGGCAAACATTTTTTTTAAATGTAATGAGCCTATGGACATCTGCAACACCAAGGGCAAAGGCATCGCCGGTGCGTTGCCTACTCTTAGAGAGGACTCGTTTAACACTTTTCTTGAAGCTCCCCTTACTGTAGTTATGCGGATTAACCTCAGGAGGAAGATTATTCCACATCTTGCAGGTTCGTGGAAGAAACGACCGCAAGAATCGCGTCATATGAGATTTCCACGTGTCTACAATATGTGGATGTGTGGGGGCTAAAGTTCGATAATAAAATCGGGAAGGCGGGATGAGTCAGAGCATTCCCCATGATAGTAACGGTAGAAGAAACTCAGAGAACCGATATCTCGCCGTAAACTTAAAGGCTCTAGCTTGTCGGTGAGTTTGGGACGCGTAAAAAAAGATTTACACTTTTTTTTTTATTTTTTTTTATTTTAAAGGGCTTTGTCGCAGAGCGACCACATCGCCCAGTAAGAAGACAAAAAACTCATTCAAGACAAAAATCACATTATTTAGCTAAGCCTAACTCTGCTAGTTTATATAAAGCTATGGCCTGATCTGACGTAGGACATGATAATATGCAGTTACACAGACCGACATCTAATATATTACTGCAACCAAACAATAATCGTCTGTGGGTTTCGTTCTGCACACACTCCATCAAAATATGTTGAACGTCCTCCAGTACTCCGCACTCTGTACAGTTAGGTGATGGTATTTTTTTCATTAAGAATCCAAACTTATTAGATGGAATGTGTGCAGATCGAAGCCTGAGAGCAGTTACCAGCGTTTTCCGACTCAACATACAATTATCAATCCACGGGTACTTATCGATCAATGGTTGAATTGTTTTGAACCAGATACCCTTTTCCCGCGATCTTTCATCAAAGTATTCCTGCCATACTATTCTACATTGCACCTTTACACGTTTTATCTGATCGGAATACAATGGGACTACTTCCAAAGGGACTCCGTCTACTGTGGCCTGTTTAGCTAGCAAATCAACAGCATCATTTTCTTTAAGCTGGATGTGAGATGGAATCCACTGCAGAAATATCTTTTTGTTTTGAGACTGTAAACTTAAGATTGATTTCAGAATACGGTAGGCAATCGGTGCGCCTCGCGTCGACTGTGAGGTACAACGAGCCAAGTGTTGCAAAGAGCTTTTTGAGTCAGTCAAAACAACAAATTTATCATAATTGATGGACTCGATGTAGGATAAAGCTTCAGAAATCGCGATTAGTTCAATATGCATTATTGAGACATCCGAATCAATCTTAAGTTTAATAAAACCACCTTGCAGAGGGTCTAAAAAGGCCGCGCCACCATCATTTCCTTCTTTGGATCCATCCGTAAAAATTGCATGGCAATTTCCATATTGATGTCGTATGTAGTTGGATGACAAGGTATTTAAAAGTTGCCAACTAAACAAGCGTTTAGCGCGATCAATGCTTGGAATTGAGTCAAATACCACCTGCGATAAATCAATATTGCTCACCCAAGTCTCCAACAAAAACATGTCCAGCTGGTTATTATCATGGATAGGTATATTTATTAAATCTAAGTGAGTTGCAACTAGGAGGGGAAGTTTTTTATTAAGCCAATAGTTAGATCACGTATTACGGGTGAGCTCTTCAATAATATCAATAGTTTTATTATTTGAAAATGATTTAGATTTAAGCCAAAATTTACCTGCTAACAATTTCCTACGATACTTAAGGGGCGGCAAACATAGGTCGCTTTCCATCACATGGATCGGGGTACTTCGTAAGTAGCCACCAATAACGCGTAAAGCCTGATTTTGAATCCTGTCTAATTTTATTAAGTTGGTTTTACAGCTATTATCGAATAAAAAGCTTGCATAATCTATTCTACTACGGATGATCGCTATATACACACGTCTCAAATGTTTTTGGTGGAGACCCCAGGTTGGCCCTGACAATACTTTCAATAAATTTATATATTTTGACACTTTTTGTGAGGTCTCAGTAATATGTTTACCCCATCTTAATGAGGTATCCAGCCACAGGCCCAAATACTTGAAATGGTAAACCATCGGAAGACAATAATTATTGAATTTGAGCTCGACAGTACTTCGAAATCCACCTTTCTTGAAAACACAGAATTTACTTTTGTTTGGAGAAATATTTAACCCTAGATTATTTAACATCGAATTCAACTTCTGACAGGCAGTTTGTAACTCTAAAATTGCGGAACCTAAATTATTTTTTGAAACATATAAAACAAAATCATCGGCATATTGAGAAATTTGAACATTTTGAATACTTTTACAAATATTTGAAGTGGCGACATTGAAAAGTAATGGGGACCATGGGTCTCCCTGCGCTAAACCTTGGCCTGTACTTCTCACAAGGTCACCTCCATCAACAGACATTTTGAGATGTCTTTGAGTCAAGTAAGACCACAGATATACACAAATTTTTTCACCCACACCCAACTGGTCTAATATGATTTACACTTAAGATTACACTTATTCGTGTAAATATTTTACACACTTACCTTACCAATTAAATTAGTCATAGTCGTAACGTAAAGGCTCGATGCTCGTTTTTGGCTTAAAAATAACACTGTGTATCCAGACTTATACTTTATCTACCGGCGGTCTCCTGTGGCCGTCTCTGTCTATTGTATCATGTCATGTGTGTGATATTGTCGCGCGCTTAGAGCATTTAGAATTGTTTTTCTAAATGTCTATTCTAATTTCTAAATGCTCTAAGATTCGGCAGCAAGCAAGCTCATCCGGCAAATCTTCAACACAACATAACCTACTGGAAGAACGAAGGACACACCCCGCGCGATATATCCTAAGATTAATCTGACGGATTTTTTATGTAGGCAGGTGTAGGACTGTAGGATCATGGTTTGCAGGCTATCGCCCGATTGAAAATAACTGGTGGTATATTATGAGTAGGTACTGTAACGATCCAGGGTGTCTCGTGACGTCACAAATATTAGAAATATTTTTCAGTTTAAAAAGAAAAACAATATTATTCAATCAAATCATTTAACAAGCAAATAATAATCCAAAAATAAAGCAAATATTCGTTTGATACTGCATTAACTGGTATAGGACATAGAGATAGGTGTAAAAGTAGTTATCTAAACGTAAAATGAGGTAATAGTAGAAAGAATAAAAACTCCTTAATAAAAAGGTTCATACTCAATCGCGAGTTGGCACTCTAGGATGTGTCAAACACTTGGAAAAATAATATTTTCGGATTGGTTTTGACAGTTTACTGAGGAAATGAAAAAGAAAGATGGCAAAAAAATATAGTTTATCCTGATTTTATTTTTCAGGTAATGTGTGAACGGTGCTACGAATGGAATAGAGAGGAAAAACGGGGGATTTTCTTTTCATATTAGAAATTACCAAAATTTATAACGAAAACGAAGATTGACAAAGATAGATATTAACTACAGGAGTGGAGAGGCCTAGGAATTATGGAAACCTAACGGAGGAAAATATGAATCAAGAAGTTGATATGAACCGATATCAACTGAGGGAAGTTATTACATTATTTCGTAGTTAGTATTTTAAAAGTAAATAGTTTTACCCAAGATTTAGAGATGTTAGTTTTGAAGGTTTACACGATCGGAAAATGTTCCCTGGAGAGCATAGGACTCTCCTTGTAGGTTGATGTTGAGTGCAGATGCTTAGTGTAGAATAAGAACGTCGTGGGAAACACGCCGAGCGGGCGGATTGATGATGGTAGAAGGTTTTAATGTACAGAACGGAATGCGTAGAGCTTTCCTTGTAGGTTGATGTTGAGTGAAAATGCTTATTGTAGGACAATATCGTTGTGGACATCACGCTGAGCGAATGATCTGATGATGGCAGATGGTTTTAATGTACAGAAGGGAAATCCAATGCTATTCTTTGCATATTTCCTAGTCGGCAGGAGCTTAGATGATGATGAGTGTAGATGCTTATTGTAGCACAAGATCATCGTGGACATCACTCTAGGCGGAAGGTCTGATGATGGTAGGGGATTTTAATGTAGAAGGGAAGCTAGTGTTATTCACTGCACATTTCCTTAGCCGGTGGAAGTTTAGCGATATTCACGAAGGAGATGAAAGTTTTATTCCACGCGATGATTAAAAATATCGTAAATGTATTTGAATACTGACCTTTCATTTTAGATTATATGTGATAATTTTTGTTTTAATCCTAACTGGAAAATTATTGGGAATAATGTTGTAGTTCGTTTTAGTATTAGTCAATAATTATTTTCTTAGCAGGTTGTTGTTGTGATCACGGAGATGATCGAAAGATTTTATTCCCGCATGAAAATTGAAGCATACTTTGATGTATATTTATCATACTAATTTTATCATACAATAGCATATAATGTTGTCATGGATTCAGCAAAAGCAGGTAGAGTTTTCTTTCGTCGGATCATGAAGGAAATACAGAGGAGGAGAGGAAATCTTTTCCCTATTTATTTATTGTAAGTATCACGAGCATATTTGAATATCATTCTAGTAAATTCAAAATAGGTAATGTTTTCATGCGCCTATAACGTAAAAACGGGGAAATTAGATTAAGGTCTTCCGTAATAGGTAAAAGGTATTTATCTCGAACAAGTCAGTGGCGACTATGAGCTGGAAGATGCGGCTTGGACCAGTTCCTCACTAGGTGGACGCCTTCAAGATAATGATGATGATGGTGGTGATGATGTTGATGATGATGAAGGTTTGACCTAGTCAGAGCCATAGGAAGTCGAAGGAAGCGGAAGACTAACGGCTGCACAGTGTGACATAGGTTTATGATGATGATGGTGTACGATGATGATGGTGATGATGATGGCAATGTTTATGACACCTTCAGGATGGTAAAGACGACGATGGTGATGATGATGATGATGGCGATGATGATGATGACGTCTTTAGGATGATAAACCTGACGATGATGTTGATGATGGCGATGAAGATGATGACATCTTCAGGATGATGATATTGAGGGTCTAAGATAGGCAAAGATCTTATAAGATAAGATGCAATATATTTATTTATCTCAAATCTATGGGCATAGTTCAGTTTGGTGAAGTTTAGATTTGACATTGTTTTAATGAATTTTCAATAAAAACATTAACTTTTATTTTACTACTTTATAATATTTTTCAATAGTTAATTATTGTCCTTCGTATTTATATGGGTCAAGCATAAGCAGTACCTTGTTAGTGACTCCTTACCACACGGATAGGATAGCTAATTGTATAAATTCGAATGAGAATAACGTTTTGTTGATAATTGATATCAATAATATATTTACAACTTACAATACATACACTTTGTTCTACGGATCAAACATAACTTTAGCGTATTTCATTATACTAAAATGCGTCTTAGATATATGGATGATTTCTATGAAAGTTCAGGAGAAGCAAAGTCAGCCTGAGAATTCATAAACGGTTCAATGTCTATAGTATACAAAATATATGCATAATATTATTATAATATCAATAAATACGGGTATGGAAACGATTAGGAATAAATGAAATGAAACGAAATGATCTTTATTTCCGACACACAATATCGCGAAAGGAACAATATAACACGGAACATAAAATAAGAAACTTATATAAATATACTAATTATACTCTGAAGCGATATTGCACGATGTCAGAAACAGATCCCGGCTCAGCTCAGCATTCAACTTATTATCATTGTGTAATTACTCTGAAATAAATGTCCTGAATTTTTATTCAACATTATTAATCTCCATTTCATGTCGGCCGAATCTTCGAGAGAGGAGCAGAGGTTCCACACGGCGAGGCTGCGCATAATGCATAATCTACGGGCTCTTCTTTGTAGGACGATTCATCAAGACAAGTCTGATTGTCATTCTTCGAAACTTATTTAAAAGGTCATGTGTTTTCTTATAGATAATAGTATTTAATCTCGACGGTAGATGTATTAACTCTAAATTTACGGTTTCCCAAAAATATTATATCGCTTCGATACTCGACTTTATAATTATTGTAAAATTAAATATTGTAAAACCAAACATGATATAAAAAAAATAAACCCTGAGGAGTTTCTTTGGGCTTCTTCTCAATCAGGAGTAATCGAAGTTTCCGGATATATTTTTAAAACTCAAAGTTAGTTATGAACGACAACATAATTTTAATATTTAATTATTTCCTCTGGGTACTTTAATTCTATAAAATTATTTTATAATTTAAATTATAACTTAAACTATTCCGATAAAGTAAATTCTAAATTCATAATCGTTTGAAATAACTTTTCCAATAAATAATTTGAGTTTTACATATGTTTTTATTTATTAATCTATAATATAGAGCATAACGTAGGAAAGTAAGGGTAACGAATTCTAAACTATCATCATAGAAGACCACTTTAATAAACCAGATTTAGGTTTAGGATTCATTTATAGTTTGGAATTGGGGCTCAGAAGATGGCGTCATGATAAGCAGAAGAGGTTTATCATGACTTCGCTAATATGTTTAAAATAGGCGTAAGGGAATGGTAGAATGGGTTGTAAGCATTTCCGGTAGGAATGATAACATTTTTGTAACTAGTGGGAATTTTTGGGCCGAATAGTGGAAGTGTAACAAACGGGAATTTTATATTTTTTAGATAGTATTAGTTAAGAGATTCTGATATATACACTTGAAGAATGTTTCTGAAGGTCAATTATAGGAAGTATTTCAGGATTTCCAAATTAGGTTAATGTGAGTTGTTTTGGAGCAATCTACGTTTTCGATCTTTTCAGCAGATATAGGATTAGCGCTCATCAAAGGTTTAGATTGCAGTGAATAGTAGGATAATGGGTATTCCAATTTATTACATTAATTGCGTATTGATGTTAGTTAGGAATTGTCTCATTACTTTAAAAGGATTTGGATTACTACATTATCACAACATACGGGTCCTACCACTATTAGGAGACGATCACTTGGCCATAACAAATCTAGAACATACAACAAGCTTAGGTTAATTTTAGGTTCTTTTCTTACGGTATTAGATTGTTAGCGTTGATTTAATTCAGTTTATAGTTTATTTAAATTTTGGTCTTTAGGTTCGGTTAATTAAAGATGCAATTATAATTATTAATTAAGGGGGGATAAATAGGGGAATAGGGGGGGTTAGAGAGGGGGGGTCATTACAGTACCTTTAGTGTTAAATATTTGATTAAAAGTCATAATGTTATCGGGTGGGACACAAGTTTTTTTTAATCTTTATTGAACGAGCTACTTATGCCGCTCTGTATAATGTAGTAGGTACCACCTACACTTTATCAGTAGGTAGGTAGGTAGGTAGGTCTATTACGAAACAAATAACCTGCTCCCTACTCCACGTAACTAACGCTAAAATGACATGTAAGTTTATTATTTCCAAAAAACTTTGTAAAAACTTTATTCACCGTTGTTATAATTTTATATATACAGGTAGGTATAGGTACCTGAAGTCTTTAGAATAAATTAATCATCTTCGCCCATATTGTACGAAGTTCCTTCGTAACCGAGATCGTTTTCTTCATCTGTCGGCAAGCTTTTAATAAAAGTATCAAAAACGCCGTTGTATAAAAAATACTGTTTCAATTTTTTCAACGTATTTGATGGAATCAACCCATTTTTCCTGAGAATAACTACTGAAAACCGTTTTCATAGTTGTATGCATTGCGTTTAAATCGTAGAAAGAGTGATCGTTTATATGATTACCTTGTTTTAAATCCTTCCATACCAATTCCAGTGGATTTAGTTCTTGATGACAAAGGGGAAGCCTTAATAACACGTGGCCTTTATCAGACAATAGATTATCAAGTTCTTGAGGATTTGGCGTTGAAGTATGGTATTCTGCATTGTCCATGACTAACACGCATTTCTCTGGAAGAAGAGGCAGTAATGTTTCTTCCACCCATTTGCTAAATATATTATAATTCATATCACACTCTCGTATGTTGAGGGTTTTAATCATCAGAAGTGCATCTTCAAGGAACCCGTTCTGACCACCTGTGTAGACTATTATCATACCTTGCCCTTTTCCAGTATAGTACTTCACACCAATATTTTCATCGTCAGTCTCCCAATTAGTAAGTTTACCTTCTAGACTTAGAAAAGTCTCATCTAGATAAATTATAGCTCTTCCTTCATCGCGATACGTTTTTAATGTATTTATGAAATTCCAACGGTGCGTCGCAACATTTTGATTCTCATAAAGAATACGCTTTTTAGTGGCATGTCTAAATCCGTTTTTAAGCAGCAATGTTCTCAGATATTCATCACTACATTTTACTATGTCTTCTCGTCTCATAATTTTGTGAACGACATTTAAGGACACTGGATTTTTGCTTTCAATGGCTGCTTGTAGCACTCTTCTTCGTATGAGGCCTTCGATGAAGCAGTCCATCGGTATCCGTTTCTTTGGTACTGTTTTTCTTTGGGTCTCCGTCGAAGCAAATAAAGCTTGCCCATAAATATGTTGTAATGTTTTACCTTCCGAAACAACTTTCGTTATTGTTCTCCAGGATAAACCGGTAGCTTCAGCGGTTACATGGTTAACGTTTATGTCGTCTTGGTACTCTTCTGACGTAGTATCTCGTTTCCTTAATTTGAAGTAATTGTGCAAGTTGTAAATCATTTGCTTAGATTGCCAATTGAGATTTTTCCCACAAGACGTCGTCATCTTGTGATATTTATACCGTGTGTATCTGGCTCTGCAAACGAAACGTAAAACGATGTTCCATCTGCGCTCCGTGCCCGGCGCATACTGAATACTTGAATAGGTACTGTCTGTCTGCGGCGGCGGCGCGCGGTGGCGAGGTTGCGGGGCGGGTGGACGGGGTCGCGGAGTTTTGTTTTGCGGACGGCGCGGCGGTGGCGGGGCGGCCACAGATACACTAGACAAGTAGATCTAGATACTAGTCAACTCAAGAGTCGGCGGGCGGCGGGCGATGGCGAGGGGAGAGCAACGTTGTCAGCTGGGCAGTAACATATTCAGTAATCTGTGGCTGGGCTAGTAGCATATAGCAGTAGGCCTAGCACCATAGACATATATATATAAGGACAGGCCTAATGACAGATTAAACCGTCGCTTCAAAGAGGGAGTCAAGTTCACAGATTGACATCCACTAGCGCCCAGTCTGTGTTGGAAGTGACAAGATATCGGTCGTGTGTCTCAAAGAAAATATGCCAAGTTGTGTTGTGAAGGGTTGCACAAACTACACTCTAAAGTGCAATAAAAAGAAATACAAAGTTTCTTACCACAGGTAAGTCAATATTTTCAATATTACACTCCGTTTTGTACGAAAATAATCGAATTTATATTTGGGATAATCATTGTAAACAAACATTGATGGACAATGGCAGCGTTTAATTTCCCAACTCATCGTAGTTCCTGAGTAATCTAAGAGATGGCGCTGACTTTTCCCCACACCATTTTGAATAAATAAAATGTTCCTTCGGGCATATCCTGATATATAAGTCTATGCCTAGCACGAATATTTACGCGCGCGTAAGTGGAACGTTAACGTATGGCCCTCCTATTACGATTGCGTCTGCCGCTCTGCTAACTCAATCGTAATAGGAGGGGGGGGGGGGGGGGGGGGGCAGAGATCAAATGCCATA
Source organism: Ennomos erosarius (assembly GCA_963580505.1). Classification (NCBI taxonomy): domain Eukaryota; kingdom Metazoa; phylum Arthropoda; class Insecta; order Lepidoptera; family Geometridae; genus Ennomos; species Ennomos erosarius. Next base: position 11,478,382 of record OY756987.1, read on the forward strand.
CAACTGCCTTACGTTAACGTTACACTTACGCGCGCGTAAATATTCGTGCTAGGCCTGCTGTTAGCTCGGACGGTAGACAATATTGACTTGAGTTTTAGCGGGAACGCGGAAAAGTTCACGTCGTTGCGTTGTATTATTTATCAAAACTTTTGCTTTTTCCAGTGTTAATGTTTAAAATTGGTGGCGTTTTATGAGAAAACTAGTTAGTAAATTAAATAAAAATGCCGATCTAATTCGAAACAAATTAATAACTTTTATTGAGAAAACCTATCTTGACAATCGTAGCAAAAGAGATAGGGAGGAAGGAAGTCATGAACCATAGAGCACATATCCATAGAATACTTAAATCTAGTTACTTATGATACAGACTAAATACTATTCTAACACTCCCTCTCAATTTTAAGTTCCAACTTACAAATTGTATCCTTAATTTTAACTTAATTTAATAACAAATATTTTTAGCAGTATGGCAATAATGTTAATTTTTTTTTTTTATTTGACAGCTAGTTACTTTTTGACAATGACGTTTGACATTTACATTTGACTTGAAATTCTATCCTTAAAACTTAATAATATTTGCAAAAACAAAACTAGAAAAATACAACGATAAAAATACTTACAAAACCATTAAATGTTCACGAAAATAACAAAATTTAACACTACACAAAGGTTTCGTCATAATGTCCGACGTATTTTCGTTAGTGCTTACATATTTCACACACATAATGTTTTTATCAATAATGTCTTTGATAAAATGAAACTTTATATCTATATGTTTAGAATAACGCGTATTTTCACTATTTTTAATCATTTTGATAGCACTTTGATTGTCCACATTTATCACTACTGTGCACTTTTCTTTGAAATCCACAGATAATCCTTTGACAAAGATTAATTCACTTGCACAACTTGCAGCAGCAACAAATTCTGCTTCGGCCGTTGAAGGGCCTGCTGTTTTTTGGAAGACCAGGAAATGGGATTCCCTTGGTGGTAAACAACCATTCCACTGACACTTTTCCTTGTAGCAGTGTCAGTTCCCCAATTAGCATCTGAAAACGCTGAAATATAAGATATATTATTATCTATGTCTTCATGCATTTTCATATAAGTAAGTTTCTTGTGCATAGTGCCCTTCAGGTAATGTAATATTCTCTTAGCTGCTACCCACAAGCTTCTAGTAGGCTTGTCTAGGTATCTGCTTAGGTATGATGTAGCAAAAGTTATGTCTGGTCTACTTATTGTTGCCAGGTAGGTCAGACTTCCTATTAATTCTCTGTAAGGTATATTATTAATAATTTCTTCTGTTTCAGGTGCCTGAAAGTTATTTTCCATCGGAGTCTTCATCGCCTTGCAGTCACTCATATTATATTTTTGTAGTAAATTTTCAATAAATTGTTTTTGTGATATTTTTAATGTGTGTTCATTTCTGTCTATTTCCATTCCTAAAAAGTTTTTTAATTTTCCCATACATTTAGCATTGAACTCTTCTTTCAACAGTTTTATGACTTCATTTACTTCATTTTTATTTCCCAGCACCAATATATCATCGACAAATAATATAAGCCATATCTTTTGTTCTCCTATGTATAGGCATACATCATGTTTAGACCTTGTCATATTTATTTTCTTGCAAAAATTATCAAACCGTTTATTCCAGCATTTTGGTGGCTCTTTCAGTCCATATAAAGCTTTTTGAAGTTTCAGAACAGTTCCTTCTTTTTTATTCTTTATAGTTACTACTCCCTCTGGAACTTTTATGTAAACTTCAGTCTCTAATTTTCCATTGAGAAATGCTGTTGGTATGTCCAGTTGTTGAGTATCCCAGTTATTGTTTAATGCTTGTGATAGTCCCATCCTTATAGTTGTCATCTTTGCTACCGGAGAGTATACAAAATCATCCGTTATTTGTTGAAAACCACGAGCAACTATTCTTGCCTTTTTTGTGCCATCTGACTTAGTTTTAAAAATCCATTTAGTGTCAATGGCTTTTCGGCCTTTCGGTAACTCGGTTTCTACCCATGTTTCTTGATTTTCTAATGATTGAAGCTCATTTTCTATTGCTGTTTTCCACTCTGTATTTTGTTCTATTGCTTCTTTATATGTAGCTGGATCATTTTCACTTGATAACAGACAATACATTTCGTACATTTTTGCATCATAAAATGTTTTTGGCCTTTTCACTTCTCTGCCACTTTTTGTTACATAATTAGGGTCTGATTTTCTCTCCTCTATACTTGGTTCATAAAAGGTTTCTTCTTCACTTGTAGTACATTCATTCTGTTCTAGGTCATCATCGTAATAGTCTTCACATTTTTCTTCGATTTTGTCTTGTGTTTTATTATCAACATTTTGTTCTTCTTCTATTAATTTTATGGATTTTATGCTTTTGTCTTCTTCTTTATCTTCATACCATATATTTGTTTCATCAAAGCGCACATCTCTTGACACTATTAGTTGGTCTGTATTTGGGTCCCATAGTGTATAACCATTTCTATTATATCCAACCATTCTTGCTGGGATAGCTCGGCTGGACAGCTTGTCTCCTCTTGGCATTATACAAGCCCATGCTTTACAGCCAAAAATTTTTATGTTTTTCAAGCTGTATTCGCCGTTTCTTATTTTGGCAGGTACTTTATTGTGTATAGATGAACATGGTGAGCGATTTATCAAATATGTGGCTGTTAAAACAGCTTATCCCCATAGGTATCTTGGAAGGTTCGACTCGTCCAGTATAGTCCTTGCCTTATCATAAATAGTTCTGTTCATTCGCTCTGCTTTTCCATTTTGTTGAGGGCTGTAGGGTTGAGTATATTCTATTTTTATGCCTTTTTCTTGACAAAATTCTCTTAAACTTTCTGTAAAGTAAAGCTGTAAATTCTCCTCCATTATCACACCTGATTCGTTTTACTTTACATTCATCTTGACGTTCCATTTCTTTTATGTATTGGATCAGTTTATCTGTACCTTCATTTTTATTTTTCAACAAATATGTTTGTGTAAAATGTGATGCATCATCTATGATTGTTTGAAAGTATCTGTAGCCTTCGTTTGTAGGTACCCTTACTGGACCTGATATATCTGTATGTATCAAGTCACTAATATTGGTGGACCTTGGCCGTTGCAATCTTTTGAATGGTAGTCTTGTTGCTTTCGATCTCATACATACTTCACATTTTTCAGTGCTGTATGGAAGCCCTAATATAGCCAAGTTTTTCTTACACATATGACCCATTCTTTTATGCCACATATTAAACCATGATAAACTTTTCCATTTACCGATATTATCAATAATTTTTCTCTTTTGAAAATTACTTGTTTCTTCCTTTCAACGAGCTGACTGACTGATATTAAATTGTTACTTAATCCTGGTACTATCACAACTTCTAGTCTCAACTGTTCATGCTGGTAGAATACATCCAAATAACCTTTCTTCGTTGCAATAAGCTGCTGTCCGTTTGCTATTTTGATTTCTAATTTATTGTCCAGTTCAGTTATGCCTTTTAAGTGTTCTGTATATTTTTCTTGAATGAAGTGCTTGGTAGCACCCGAATCGACCACAAATGTTATCATACCACTTGGCTCATCTTGAGTATTTAATGCTTGATTTGATGCTATAAATAGTGGTAAGTCATGTTCTTGAGCAGGCTGAGCAGCGCCACCTCTGGTTCTCGGACCTCTATAGCCGCGTCCTCTACCTCTTCCTCTGCTATAGCACTCAAATGATTTATGCCCTTTTTTCTTGCATTTAAAACATGTTATTACAAACGATGTTTGTGGCTCTTGTTCATTAGTTCGTCTCACTTCATGGTCGAGTAATTTGGCTTTAACAAATTCTAATTTGATTTCATTATTGACAGTTTCTAGTGCTGTTATTATATGGTTATATTCTTCGCCTAGACCTGTCAGCAGGTAGCAAACCTTGTCGCATTCATCAATTTTTTCGCCTGTTACTTCCAGTTCTCTTATTAAATTATCAAATTTAGAAAAATATTCTTCCAAATTTCCTTTATTGTGTTTCAAATTTAAAAGTTTTCTTCGTAGGCTTATTTTTGATATGATGCTTTTTCTTTGAAATGTATCCTTGAGCACTTTGAGCATACTATAAGAACATAAGCAGTCTTTTATTAGATTTAAATGTTTATCTGTCAAACATTGCACAATGATGCTCTTCGCTTTTGCATCCAATGTTTTCTCTTTTTCTTCCACTTTTTCGTGTGTAATTATTTCGCTCAAGCCTCTTTCTTCGAGTAAACATTGCAAGCGAAACATCCAATTGTCGAATTGATCGGCGTTAAGTTGGGGAAACGTGCTTTGAACAGGCATCGCCATTTTTCTTAAAATGTAACCTGAAAATGTTATCTTTAAAAAGCCTAACAATCAAGTTAAATACTTTCCCTATTTCTATCTACCGGGCGTCTGGGCCCATAACCTGAGAAAACTAGTTAGTAAATTAAATAAAAATGCCGATCTAATTCGAAACAAATTAATAACTTTTATTGAGAAAACCTATCTTGACAATCGTAGCAAAAGAGATAGGGAGGAAGGAAGTCATGAACCATAGAGCACATATCCATAGAATACTTAAATCTAGTTACTTATGATACAGACTAAATACTATTCTAACATTTTACGCATTAAGTGCTGAATTACGAGCATGAGTGAAAACAAGTGATATAATGTGGTGAAACGTGATAACTATGACTACCTGACTTAGACTGGACTATGACTAGGACATGACTTTGCGTCAAATATTTTATAACACGATGAAAATATAATACTTGACACTGGTTAAATACACTGTGGAGCCAAAATATAAAAAAAATAAAAAATATTGACTTTCCCCGTTCTATGTCACTTTCTTCATAGGTACTTGTCAAGTGGAGTAAAACAGGGAAAGACAGGACCCTACCATCGGTCTTCTTATTTTCTACTAGGTACCTAGGTACTTGTAGGTAGGTACTTATTCTAGAAAAAAGGTGGTATTATCTGACGCCAGATCACCTAAGCTGGGCTTTATACTATTTTTAAATATACTTACTTACTGCAGCGGAAGGCACCTTGAAGGCGAAAGTAGCAGTTACATAACAAGATTTCAAATGCGGTAGGTGGTAGGTATCACACTAATTACTGTTTATTGCACCGCTTCACTGTTACCAGCCACCATGCGAAATAATTAGCTTTATTAATTAAAATCTGAATAAGTTTTTTATGATTAGTGATCATTATGAGTAGGTAAGTACCTACTAGTGATGAAAATTAAATAATGAGACAATTAGCATTAGCGTAGCGATTATGATAACGATTACACACTAATTAATAACTAGTAGTTAGTTAATTCGTAGTAAGTACCATATGTATAACGGTTCAGCGGACCGTAAACGCATTGACGCTTTCGAGATGTGGTGCTGGAAACGAATGCTGCGAATACCCCGGACTGCCCATCGGACTAACGCATCCATACTTAAGCAGCTTAAGGTCACTACAAGGCTCTCTACCATCTGCCTAAAACGAATTCTAGAATACTTTGGCCACATCGCTAGGCAAGAAGGGGATAATCTAGATATAATACATACAGTAGTACTGTCGTCTTAACGATGCCATGCCAGAAGCCATGTAGGTACCCTAAATATTATAGCCATGAAAGGACCGAGTGAGCGAGTCAGCAAATAACCAGCCAAGTGCGAGTTGGACTCGCGCACGAGGGGTTCTGTACCATCATCGATAAAATCAAGAAAAATAACACTTTTGTTGTATGGAAACTCCCGTAAATATTTAGTTTATCCTGTTTTAGTATTTGCTGTTATAGCGGCATCTGACAATACAACATCTGTGAAATTTCAACTGGGCCCAAAGCCTACTATTTTGCGTGTAATTATGTCATAATGGTTCATGAATGGTACCATAATGACAGATTTTGACACTAATAGTAGTCTACAAACCATAAGTAGACTACCCTTAGATAGTCTGGTGACACACGGACAGACAGACAGACGGACAGCGGAGCCTTAGTAATTGGGTTCGCTTTACCCTTAGGGTACGGAACTTTAAAATCTAGAACTAGGTAAATTACTTATTCGTACAATAAAGGTTAATTTATAATTCGTGCGAAAACTTTATTACACTACGCAGTTTTCAATAGGTTATGCAATACATATTTCACAGACACTTTCTCCGTGGACCGTGTCTGTCGCCTGTGATAATAGTAACAACTAGTCAAACTGCTACAGACAGGTAGTAGAGGGAGTAGAGGCGCTTTTTTTTCTTTTTTTTTTATATATTGGCTCCACACATAGTGTATTTAGCCACTGTCAAGTATTGTATATTTTCATCGAGTTTTAGAATATTTTACGTAGTCAAGTCTTAGTCATAGTCATAGTCCAGTCTAAGTCGGGTCATAGTCCAGTCTAAGTCATGCTCAAGTAAAGTGGTGGCAACTTTACAAGAAGCTTCTATGGAATTTTGGAAGCAACACGAAAAACCACGTTACACCACATTATATCACTTGACCACACTCATGCTCGTAATTCAGCACTTAATGCGTAAAACGCCACCAATTTTAAACATTAACACTGAAAAAAGCACAAGTTTTGAGAAATAATACAATGCAACGACGTGAACTTTTTCACGTTCCCGCCAAAACTCAATAGAGGCGCTTATTATTGGTGACAAGCTGACTAGTGATTGCTGACAGAATGTATTAGATTGGCTTGGTATAATAGAAAGGAATTGAGAAGAGAAATAGTGGAGTGGAAAATAAACTCAATGGCGGCTGTGAAGTGCGCTGCAGCAAGCTCAGGGTATTCGTACACATACATCTATGATATAGGTACCTACACATGATGGGTAAAGTAACGTCGCCTATATAACTGCGAGGTCTGTGACAAACCAGAATACGTGTACCACATACTGATGGGGTGTGTCCGGAACCAAGCAGAAATTCGAAGGGTTTTTGAGGACCTTGGTGTTTGTGCGTATAATGTGGGTTTTCTGCAGAATATTCTGTCTTGTCCGACATCTGATGAGGCCCAAATGATTTATGAGCTGGCGACACCCTGTCTCCAGCTCATAAGTCGAACTTAAAATTGCTTCATGTATGTTAAATTTTATCAATAAATACCAAATTTTTAAAAAGCTATGTGTGATTAGGCTACGATGGGGCTGGCATAAACCCTGTTTAAAAGCCCCGTAAAATAACTAGATTAAAAAAAAGCTCCCCGCTGCTCAGTTCCGCAAATCGTTTACCTCTTACCGCGCACGTCTAATTTTAGCTACTCAACGTTTCGCGCCGACTTCACAGCCGCCGTTGAGTTTGACTCGCACTAAGTGAAGTCGGCGCGAGACGCTTTGAGTAGCAAAAATTAGACGTGCCCAGAGCGATGTGAGCATGGGATGTGAGTGTTTAATAAAGTATTAGGTCTGTGACTACCATCTAGATAAAAAAAATAATGAACTAATATAAAATGACAAAAGACAGACTGGTGGTTGGCCGATATGTAGGTCACAATAACACAACCTGACATTACACGACTTGGTGTCGACTGTTGACGATCTCATGGCCTCAATCCTTGATGGATGGGATGTATGTACGGCACGGCACGAATACTCACGAGGTCAGCATTCCACAACATAGGTAGGTACATAAATGTAAAAACTTAAATGAAAAAACGTTTTGTCTATTGTCTCACTCAAGTAACAAGGCATAGGGCATAGCGAAACGTATTCCCAACATAGAAAATAACAAATTGACTAGTGGAGGGATACTGGCTGTAGCTGAAACTGAAATCATGAACTTTTAAATAGGTCCACGTAGGTATTACTGAGGTCTAAGTAAACGCGTTCAAATGTTGGTTATGGTTTAGATTGATATTATATTTCTACCTGAATGTCCATAATTAAATCAGCTGCAGCCACACATCCTATTAGGATCTGTGCCTGTGTAGCATACCTAACAGTAACAGTGACGTAATTATGCAAAATCTTCAGCAAGTAGAAGAACTGTTGTAAATAATTGCACCTGATATTGGTGCTTAGTTGGAAGGTGGAACGCAGTTTATGCAACGATATGATTTTGATACCGTTCTCTTGTTTTGTTTCCGAACGGAGCGTCTCGGCTCGGGCGAGTCGTCTCGCTCGCCGTTCGTTCAGCCAGCCCAGTGAGCCAGCCAGCCAGCCAGTCCAGTGAGCCAGCGCCAGTCGACCGAGAGCGCGCGGTTTGTGCGCTGCGTTTCGAACTTTCATAATTTCGAAATTTAAAAACTTCGCTCCATTTGAAATTGCAGTTTAATTTTTTTTATAGCGGTTATCAGTGGATATTATTTTGTGAAGTGCCAGCATCTAATTTTTATTGGGACAAGGAAGAGGATTTTTTTATTCTTTGTTCTTTGTGAGTGCACTTTATTTTTTACACAATAATATGTACTTGTTTAATTTTTAATACCCACTAAACACCAAAATAATAAAATATTTATTGGGGCTCCCATACAACAAACGTGATTTTTTTTGCTCGTTTTTAAAGATAATGATACGGAACCCTTCATGCGCGTGTCCGACTCACACTTGGCTGATTATTTGAGAATGTGCAGTGTACAAAATTATGTACCCAGTAAGTAGGTACCCAGTAGGTACCTACTTAATTATATTGATTTAGAATTCTACAGTACCTACTTACGAAACAGCATCATACTTATTGTTTTGAATATTTTTGCAATCAAATAAAAAAATAAAAATATCTACAAAAGTACCAAAAGTATTGATCTAAGTAAAGTCAGATCGTAATAAAACTGACATGATCTTATAGGTACCTACCTAGTTAGGTAGGTACTTACTTACCTACGAAATATCTAAATTATTTTAATACATTATGTATAATTATTTCGAATCGATAGTCTTAATTATTACTACACTATTATTTACACATATTATGCAGTTAAACATGAAATGCGTCCAACTGCAGATTTTATCTTTACTGTGGCAGTTTGAGACGCCAGCTTGAGTCCATGTTCCTTTTTTTTGGCTTCTGTAGGATTATTCATTTAGCCATGAATATCGAGATGCTTTATTTTTCAATGTTTACAGAAGTAAATAAATTATTAAGTAACCAATTTAAATAATATCTGATCCGATACATAGGGACTACAACGCTATCTTTACTTTCAATGATTTGTTAAGCACAAAATTAGATGCGTAGGTGAATCCTATCATATATATTTGGGAAATACAATGTTGATAATGATGCTATTTTCGGCTAGTGTGATAATTTGAAAACAAATAAATAACATCATGATAATGACCTCATTAACTATCTACTAACCTTTCAACCTACGTATTAAAACGCCCTAAACCCACCTAAAATACCTACCTACCTACCCTCACGCGCAAATAAGATAAAACCAGAGCTCAACGATAAATGTCTAGAAAGTAAACAGCATTGATAAGATACGCCACGAGAGATTATGCGCCCTTGTGCCCAAGTTCTTGGCAAACAAAATTTGGTTTATCAACACTACGATAAGAGTTCATCAGATCAGAAAAACTGAACATTTATGATTTATAGGTAAGTACTGTGTGTGTGTGTGTGTGTGTGTGTGTGTGTGTGTGGAGTGGGTACTAGGAACAAGACCACCCCATCTCTTCCTGTGGATCCCGTAAGAGCTGGCTAAGGGAACCTATAGTGCGAGATCCCACAGCACAAATACACGTCATCGAGTAGGTACCTCAATAGGCTTTAGATCGTTAGCTGACACTTAAACATCTAAAAGGAATCAGGTCAGCCAATTCTGGTCCTGCCGGGTCATGAAAATCGGCAAGTTTAGACCTGGCAGACCTTTTAATCTATTATCAGGGACACCTTGGCTATTAACGAGCATAGGTTTCATCGGGGTACTCGATGAGGTAGGTAAATGGTGTGAAGAGCACTTTGTAAGGGTCTGCCAGATACTTCCGGCAAGGTGTGCGATGGCAGCCTTTTCATTCGGGTACCTATGACGTAATTATTAAAATAAAACGTAAAATATTTTCTCGGATTTCTATGCCCCGGCAGGAATTAGCAGCTGATTTTTGTTACATTGTTTATGTGTCGGTTAATGACCTACAGATAGCCTATTGAGGTAGGTACTCGATGACGACGGTATTCGTACTATGGGATCTCGCACCATTATAACAGGTACAGGGAATAGCAGCAGCACTGCGATCACCGAGCCACCGGCCAAGCGTGGTGATCATAGGCTTACATCTTACATAGCTAATTCTGTGGTGTGATTATCGCAAATTCCGTAATGGGTGTCCAAAGTAGAGTTTTGATAGGGACTGGGTGTGGCCTATGTACAACAAAGGACGTCTGCCGCTAAGTGATGTAATTAATTTGATTCTTCTGAGTTTGGTCTATTTGTTTTGACTATTGTTGGTAATTGTATCTCTATTTATTCTATATCAACACAAGAATTTGACTTTCATTTTCGTGAGTAACATTCCATTGTTTTGGGTTCAAGGCTAAATTCTTCGTTAAATAAGTCTAATTTACTTTACAAAACACTGTAGTTTTAAGTTTAGGCCTTATCTGTTGAACTATAAAATTGAAAATTGACTGTCAGCATTTTGATGGTTATGATTTATGGTTCCTATTCAGCCTATTCTCGACTAAAGCTGTCTTCTGTAGGTGTATTCAAACAAAGGCTGTTATATCGGAGATGCAAGGTTCAAAATTGATCTTAATTGAAACGTTTCAATTAGTCCAATAATGCGATGTTAAGGTCAAGTAAGACGTTCCTTTCAAAACTTATAAGTACTTGCCTATCGGTGCTGCCAATGCTATTAGTTTTTTTATGAGAATGATTGGTGTGACGAGCTAGTCGTTCACCTGATGTTAAGGCCCTGACAGGACCCAATGCACGTTTATTACAGCAGACAAATTTGAAACTTATTTTGTATCTTATAAAATTAATCGGTACAAATAATTAGTTACAAAAGAAATGTTTATTGTTATGAAAAAATAAGCTTATAGACGGATGCATTGAAACATAGCTCATCACTATGATTTATTTCAATGGGGTGTCTTATTTATAATGTAACATTTTAGGCCGTTTGAATGATTTTTTAGAGGTCACTTCACGGTTTTTTTCTATCGAGATACTTTTCGTAAACGTGTTGCGGTTTCGGCAGATGGAAAGAAGATACTTATGACCAGTATTAACATGCATTTTTTTCAATCCTGTAAATGGTATGCGTTTTGAGATAATCACTTTCAAAATAGTCGATTTGGGAGCATTCAGCGCCTTAAGCGATACGGCCGCCCATAGCAGTTGCAGTGTCACTTGAAACTTTATTCTTTTTGCTTCCCTCCGGGTATCGTAGTGGAATAGACAGTGCTGCTTAGTTAGTCCCCTGGGGGATTCAGTCCCTAGCTGAATCTCCCAGGAGACTAACTAATCAGGGGATTTTAGTGAAAAAGTGTTGGTATTTATTAGTTGAGTCCCCACTCCCTATCCCCAGTAAAAGGGATCAGAATGGAATAGCGACGGTTCTGATTTAGTCCCCCGGGGGACGGCTAGGGGGATTTAGGTGAATATGCCTAATGCCTGTCTATCCACGTTTTGATAGAATACTAAACTCGATACATAATTATCTTAACAATAACAGACCGTAAAACCCCCATTTTATTAAATTACAGCTTTTTTTTAAACGCCTCTATACATTTTAATTATGTTTTTTTTTGGAAGTAGTTACAAACTTATTATTATTACTAAATAGAAATAAGAGGCTTGTCTTATTGACATGCTAGCCTTTGTGGTTAGTCAATAAGACAAGTAACTTAGACGTAACCACACAACAACGTACCACCAAGGATCTCATAGTATACGTTCCTTGCGTACCACTTAATAAATAAATAAGTATGTGTGGACATTTCACACAACGCCATCTAGCCCCAAACTAAGCAAAGCTTGTACTATGGGAACCAGATAACTGATATAATACTTAGATACTTTTTTGTTTGTAAATACATACATAGAATACAATATAATACCCAGACACAGAACAAACATCTATGTTCATCACACAAATGTTTGTCCTGGGTAGGAATCGAACCCACAGCCCTCAGTTCAGAAGGCAGGGCTACTACCAACTGAGCTATCGGGTCCGTCGTAATGTTAGTACTTATTAACTAAAGTAGGTAGGAATGTAAATAAGGTTCGGTTTGTAATTCAGTAGAGCAGCTTCCCCCATGTCTGTTTGGTTATTATGTAAACCAACGGAGAAAGCGTGCCTGATTTGACAATGTAACATTACTAACTTACTTACCATACCATTGTTATGTAAGATATCCTTTATGCTTTGAGTCGTGAAGTTTCGCAGGGGAAATAATAATGAATTCTCGGATAAGTACATTACCTAACTACTCTATATAAATAAATTAAGAAATGCTTACTAGAAACTCTAGGGGGACTAGGTAAATCAAAACAATAATAATCCATCTAAAATTATCTATTTTAGTAGAGAACAAATTAAGAATGTACACTTGTGATTTTCTCCCCCATAAAATAGTCGGGGGACATAAAGAAAAAAATGCTGTTGCCGCATAGACTGGAGACAATAAGAAGAAGTTCGTTTTTAGAGTGGAATGCTGATAATTTTATAGGATAATCTATAAAAAAATATATGGCATTTTATATGTTAGGTAGAGAGAGATACTAAGTACTCATTACGAATTCAAGTCATCAGCTGTACAAGGAAACCACAGACTGGTAGAAATGCGTACGAGTTACGTTCGTTTTTTTTTGGCACCTGCCAGAATTTTAAGTAATTCCGCGAGTTAATATTTCGGAAGTGCGTGTTATGATTACAAATTTTTTAATGCAATTCTATAAACTCTTACGTAAGAAGTTCTTCTTAAAAAAGGGCAGTCGGTTGACAGTTTCTAATTAAGAAAGTAATATTTTTAAATTTTATTTTTCAGGTATTGATGACTAGACACGTCTCAATCTCAAGTTAGCCCTGCTATTGTGAAAAGGTAAGAATATTTTATAAAACAAAATTAGCTTATTTACTTGTCTTAGGACTTATCTATCTAGGTTCTCGAGTGGCGACCACAAACTGGAAGACGCAGCGTAGGCCGGCTCCCGACTAGGTGGACCGACGACCTGGTGAAAGCAGTGGGGAGCCGATGGATGCAGGAGGCGAGCAGCCGCTCTAAGTGGCGCTCCCTGAGAGAGGCCTATGTTCAGCAGTGGACGTCTTCGGGCTGTTAATGAAAATGATGATGATGACTTATCTAGGCTAGGTCACTAAGTACTTATTATTTTCTGTTCTCAAATGGACCAATATTAAAGGCACAGAAACCCCCCCCCCCCAAAAAAAAAATAATAACAATAAAAAATAAAAATAAATAAAAAAAAACCTATTCCTATTTGAAAGTAAATCGGATTTACAGATGATATTGGCTGTTAGGCCAGTTTTATACGGGCCAAAGAACAGGGGCCGTACTGTGAGCTCTTGGCGCGATTCAAAATTGAGCCAATATTGGATCGCTTGTCAAAATCTTCATACAAAAAAAACGAAGCGATCCAATACAGGCTCTGGTTTGAATCGCACTAAAGCTCACAGTACGGCCCCTGTTCTACGTACTCGGGCAAGAAATTTGTTTGCTGCACATTACAAGTTACAACTAGGTACATATTACCTACTCTACCTATACATTATTATTTATTGTACCCACGCTACTGTTTTTAGTTTCTGCTCCACTTCCGCAGCATAATGTTATCGCTGCCATTAGTTGACGCAGAGGATGTGCTTGCGCGTGCGCAATGCCGACGACAAAGGGAACTCGGAATTTTATTCTGCATGTACCTACTTACTATTTATTATTTTAATTTATACTAATTTGTACTTAACTGTTCTACTGTATATACGTAAAGTCCTACAGTTGAACACACAGTGTGTTTTTAAACTTTCACGGTTGTTCACTACATTGTTCACAACAACAAAACACACCATAGGCCCCCACATACATATTACATAATTTTATTTTATTACTGTAACATTGTTCTAATCACGGATCCCGTAAGTAACTATTAAGGCCCTGACAGGACCCAATGCGAGCACGTTTATTACAGCAGACAAACTTGAAACTTATTTTGTACCCTATAGGGTCGCTTTATGCATAGCAAAAATATGGCGATTACGTTGCGTTGCACTTCGACTTTTCCATTTTTCGGTACAAATAATTAGTTATAAAAGAAATGCTTGTTGTTATAAAAAAAAATAAGCTTTTTTTTTTCGCGGAAATAGAACCCGCCACCTCCGAGTTATGAGCTGACCTGCTCAACCACCACACCACGGAGGCTGTCAAAAGAGCTTATAGACGGATGCATTGAAACATAGCTTATCACTATGATTTCTTTCAATGGGGTGTCTTATTATAATGTAACATTTTAGGACGTTTGAATGATTTTTTAGAGGTCACTTCACGATTTTCTTTTTATTCAGAAAACTTTTGGTAAACGTGTTTTGGTTTCGGCAGATGGAAAGAAGATATGACCAGTATTAACGTGCATTTTTTTCGATCCTGTAAATGGTATACGTTTTGAGATAATCACGTTCAAAATAGTGGTTTTGGGAGCATTCAGCGCCTTAAATCGCAATAAAATGCAGTTGCCTAATAGGGTTACTCCCCGAGTACCCCCATCCCCGAGGCCCCCGTCCCGGAGGACCACGAATAGGTACGATATATGCATCATGTCATGTTATGTTTTACTGTAGTATTTACCTATACCTACCCACAGTATGACATGTATATTTCTTACCTATGGATCATCGAACAATCACGTTGCCGATGCCGTCCCACTGCTTGCTTCTCAGACGAGCCTTCTGCTCATGGACGTAAGTATCAATATACTTCTTCTACACAGAGAGAATAGGATACCTGTAAGACTTACTGTAACCTAATAAGAAATCAAGTACTGGTTGGTGGGTTCGTGGCTGGGTTTGTCGGAGTCCTCCGGGATTAATTATAACAGAATTTTGAAAAGTTTAAATAGTATTACAATCTGTTTATCTATTTACACTGTGTAGTAACACTTACACTGTGTGTAGTATTTATACTTTTTTGTATAATTAAGAGCTTTGTTCTAAGTCCAAAGCATAGATTAAAGAAAAAACAATCAAAGTGACCGACTGACATTATTTATGACGAAGGGTACTAAAGAAAGTTAATGAAAATTCAACCCCTAAATCTTCTAGCCCCCCTAGCGCGTACTTAAGATTAATTAATCCATAGAAACTTAGAAAGGACTAATCCAAGGCCTAATGGTTTAAATGGGACGGTCAATATTCTTAAAACTAAATACTTAAGGTAGATAGGATACATAATGGATACATACCTAAAAAATTACGTCTATGGGGTAGTTATTTGATTCTCTTACACTATATCACTTGTTCTCTTATCGTATTGGTTTATAGGTAAGATTAATGATACGATTATTTATTTTGTGGAACCTATCGGTCAATCAACTGATCTTTGTAGTCTCAAACATTACAGACTATCTTTTGATATGTGTAGTTTAGCCTATACCATATTGTAGATTAACAACCATTAAATATAAGTACCAATATACATAAGTATAGGTACTTTTGCCGTGTAGTACCGTGTCAGAACAGGACCACCCCATCTCTTCCCGTGGGTGCCGTAAGAGCCGGCTAAGGGAATATCCTGGAAATGGGTTGCAGCATTCTCCAGTCTCCTTAAATCTTCAAAGCCACCTGCCAAGCGTACGTGATGGATGATCATGGCAAGTCGGCAAGTCCTTATGATAATTTTCAAAACGGTGTTTTGTGGGGATGTCTATGTTGAACAGTAGACGTTTTCGGGGGGTTGGTGTGATAAGAGTTACTGTTAGGATTTATGCAGATTTTTTTAATTTTACAACAATAGATAAAAATTTGTCATTAAGTAGGTACCTATCTACATGTACCTATGTAGATAATGTTTATCTAAACAAATAAAGATTAGAAAGTAATTCGAATTACGCAGAATTGGGTCATTGTTTTTGTTTTTGATAAATAAATAAAGATTAATTCTATGACTGTTGATAGTTGTTATGTTCCCAGAGCTCATAAATACGCGCATAAACGCACCTGCAGTGTTATTAGATTAGTTTCTACAGGATAAATAATATTACCTACTACAGTAGTAGGTGGTAGGTGACTTAGAAGAAAAAACTAGGAAATCTTTATCGTATTCGTGTTCCTCCAGGACGTGGACCTCGGGGATCGGGGTACTCGGGGAGTACCTTACAAGTAAATCTCAGCCTCTTTAGAAGTGCATAGTATACGCCATCTTTCTAGTAGTCAAGTAGATCGTATAGTAGTATCTAAATTTGTGCAAGTGTGCTTTGATTTTAGTCTGTTGCTGTAACAACTCATTTGAGACTAGGTAATAACCAATCCTATTAAGGCACTTGCTAGGCTTTGCTACGTTGCTGATTGAATTAAAGAAAAGTAGCTCTGCAGGTGTCTACACAGTCTACACAGAAAAAACCAAGGACGATAAAACTAATGTTTCTGTGCATACTGCTCGCAGTGGTAGAACGTTGCTTCAAACGCCATACTTATAATCCGGCAAACTTAAGCTTTGAAATACTTATTATTGTACTGTCTATTAGGTAGCTAATGGGGTTGGGGAGACAGGCAAAAGGAAACCTTACGCTGTTTTCAACATTCATAATTTGTTCACTACACTTTTCATTACGAGATCTTTCTTTTTTATTCTTTTTTTTTGTGTAAAAATATGGGGAACTAAGAAATGATTACAATCTCGCTAGCAAATTGCATGACTAAACTCTAAACAGTACGATGCAGAAGTTTGAATTTAAATAAATAAATATGTGTGGACATTTCACACAGCGCCATCTCGTCCAAACACAGAATAATCACATAATTATGTTCATCACACAAATGTTTATCTGGAATCTGGGTGGGAATGGGAGTCGAGTCTAACCAATGATATAGTCGAACAAAACTTATTTAAAAAGTTTATTGTCATTGGCGTCATTGAGTTTCCTGTTCAATATAATCTGTAATTCACTAAATAATAACCACATCGAGTGCTAGAATAGATAAAGATAATATGGTCTATTTCACAAACATTTAGAGATTAATAAATCGATCCGAGCATGTAGTAGGTATCTGTCTCGGCTGCTAGACATAAGATACGGTTTCATAAGTGTGGCCGGCTTTTATTCGCGTGATTACATTTTTACCTACTAACTGGGTAATATAATACTGTGAGTTTATACATGCATGTAAAGCAAAGGATACATATCCCCTATCCCCGAGACCCGGGACCCCCCCCTCAGGTCGGTTTGGTCCAGTTCTTAAATTGTCCATTTCCAAAATTGTTTTCTTGCTAATAATTTGTCCACTCCTATAAAGCAAAATTGTTTTCAATATCATCGTCAGATCAGTCGTAAGGTTAAAAATAGTACCTAATACCTACTACCTATGAGCTATGTATGCTTGGGTAACTACTAGCCCAGATAATATAATACCTACAGTACAGAGGCCGCACTGAGCTCTTAACGCGATTCAAAACGGAGCCTATCTTGGATCGCTTTGTTTTTTTTGTATGAAGATTTTGACAAGCTATCCAATATACGCTCTGTTTTGGATCGCGCTAAGAGCTCACAGTACGGCCCCTGATGCCTCATCCCATACAACGGAATAACGCGGGCTATTTTACGAATTATTTTATTTCTGCATAACGCAATATTATCAAGCGACATTTATTGCGTGTTGGCAAAATATTGGGCCAAATGAATACACTGGACACTAACTAGTACTCTCTAGACGCGATTACATTTTTTTAAAGTTCGGGCTATTTTTTGTTTGTACCTGATGGGACCCCATGCTACTAGTGAGTACTAATACTAACCACAGTATTAAAACATTTCTTTGTGTTATAGGTACATGTAGAATGTTGTTGTATTTCAGGTACCTGTGAATGATCCAAAGTTCCAAAGACTTAGGGCGAATTCTGTGGAATGATTATAATAATTCTGCTCCCTTTGGCTAATCACCCACCCACCTTATTATTCAAAAATGTTTATCACAACTATAACAGTATCTGTAGCACCAAGAACCGGTTCTATCAGTTATCAAAATTATGTTTATATATTGGAGCGAGCGCGAGATGACAGGCAATAAAGTTACTCAAACATTACGTAGAGTTATAAAATTTAAGTGGGCATTAGCAGGTGAAACTTTTGATGTTTTCACTGGATGCGAGTGAAAGTGAACAAATAAGTGAATTGACAAAAAGTGTTAGAGAATTACTTGAGTGTCATCATGTGACATGTCACCAGCACCACCGAAGTCCGCTTCATGTGACTTATCACTAAATAAATATCGCCCTCGGGCCATTACTGTGGTTACCCCAGGTTACCCTTTCAAAACTGATTTTCCCATAGACTTAAAAAAATATAGGTCTGTGGATTTTCCTACTTTCTTCGTTCAAGTGAAACTGCAACCAGACCAGCGCTAGTTGCTTGCAGCTAGCATTTTGCTGAGTTGGAGCTGGGTTGTGGCAAACACTATAATAATATGTTGTTTGTATAAACTGTTGTAAGTATTAGTTAAGTGTAAGTGTTTGGCACAAATAAATATCTTTCTTTCTTTCTTTCTTTCTTTCAACTTGGAAATAGCTACTTATATACCTACCTATTTATTATAAAGTAGAAATAAATAAAATCAAGAGCACCGTTTATACTTCCGTTTTTTTACTATACCAATGACAATTCGCTAAGCCCGTCGTCAAATTTTGTAGGTTGAAAAAAAAATTTGACATTTGAAGTCTAACAAAAATTTGACATCTGTCAAAAATTTGACATTTGACACCTGTCAAAATTTTGACATATGAAATTTGTCAATCTGACTACTGTCAAATTGGCATCTGTCAATATCTTGGCCTGAAGGTGTAGGTGATGAACGGAAAACACCAATATGCATGACGGCCATATTGAAAAATGACAGACGTCCAAATTCTACCAACTCATGCTGATCAGCATCCTTCGAGGCCCCCAGATATCGATTTTTAACCCGATCGGACCATCTTTTTTCGGACACGCACCGATAGACCGCCATTTTGAAAAAAATGTTTAATCACCGTTTGCTCCTCTCAGTACCGTACAATATGAGAGCAAATCGCCCTTACAAAAGTCTCACAGTTTCAGCGATAATTGCTAATATAAAAATCCTAAAAAAGTCAAATTGATTGTATGCAATTTTTCAAAATGGCGGTATCAAACAAATTTTGACACATTCCTACCAAGTATACCGGGGAATTTTCAGATATCGATTTTCATTCGGATCGGATAACTTTTACTATGAGTCGGTACGTCTACAGCCGCCATCTTGAAAAATATCAATTTCGCTGTTATTGCATTTTGACCCTTACAACACCTATACTCGATCCCCGGGACCGACATTTCTAAAGCTCTCGTAACGGAGGCGCAAAAAAGCAAAGTTGATATTTCGATAAAAGTACCTTTGTATGGCAGCACCATTGAAAAATGACAAATGTCAAAATTTGATTTCAGAATCTTGATCAGCATCCTCGGGGACCCCCAGATATCGATTTTCATCCGGATCGGACAAACTTTTTTTTCAGCCATGGCCGAAATTTCCGCCATTTTGAAAAAAAAAAAATTGCCGATCTTCCCCTCCGGCCTCTTAACAATATTAGTTTGAGCTCTTTATACTAAAGTGCCATAGTTTCGCCGTCATTTGCGGTTAAAATTTGTATGACGGATTTTTTATCCGCCATTTTGAATTTTTTTTTACAGCTCCAAAATCGTCCCAATATTTGCTATGACATTTCTTAAAACGCACATGACCTATCTCGTATCGTTTAGCTAGGCCGTTGACCGTGCTAACAATGTGAATGTGTTTACAGATTGTTATGGTTCCGTGCCCCTTAAATAAACGGAACCCAAGGATGTTATACGTCACGGAACCTTTTGACGGAAGTGTTTTGATTCCTCGTTTATAATTCGGACAGCTAAGGAATGGAACACCTTACCAGCGTCATTGCTTCCTGACAAATATAATCTGGGAGTTTTTAAGGCTAGAGTGAACCAGTATTTTATAGGCAAGCATGCTTCATCGTCGACCGCGTCGTCACTTACCATCAGGTGAGACCGTGGTCCAAAGATTATAAAGACTGCAAATGTTAGCCTATCATTGATAAAAAAACCTGATAGGGTCACGGGGTTTTGCCTTCAGTCATCAAAATATCCTTTTCGACAAAATATTTTTTAAAGCCTATGAAAAGAAAATTGACAATCAGGTGTCCGGCTTCGCCCTTGATTACTTATTGATCGCGGAAAAAATAGATTTCCTTGGTTTTCTTCTATTTTTTGGTCGTAAAATTTTATTATTATTATGTTCGGAATAACGGTTTCTATTTAGTAAAATAAAAGTACCTGGCCCTTCAAATTATTTCATAAGTTGATTTAAAAGTTACAACGGCATAAAGCTATTCGATTTTACAATAGGTATAGATAGGATGATAGGATGATAATCAAAGACTTTTTATCCAGACCACTAATACGAAATTAAAGCAAGGCAAAACCTTACACACCACTTTGGGTGTGATTGATTCTCAGCTGTCAAAATCAAAATCAGTCGTTACTTGGGTGTGCTTTTGAATACATACCAAAAAAATGCCGTCTTGCGTGATAAAACTGTGCCGAAATCACTCAAGGCACGAATCACAGAAGCACACGATCACATTTCACTTGTAAGTGGCCTTAATCATGTATTTTTATAAGATTATTTTAATTATTTCTATTTGACGAAGAGTTAGAACCATTTTACAATAAAAAGTTGACATGTCAATATCTGTATTGCCACACGACATCTGAATAATTACCCGATTTCTTTTGTATGGATTTCCAAAAGATCCATGTCTAGCTGATCGTTGGATAAAACTAGTTCGAAAAAGTCGAAATGAAGATTGGTGGAAACCTAATACTCGCTCAACAATATGTTCAGCGCATTTCTATAGTAAGAACACACAGAACCCAGAAGTGCAATTACTGATAATAGTTTTATTGTCAACTATAAACGTTCCACGCGCCCACTGTTTTTCGATTTTTAAGGTTATTTTTTTGTCCTAAAATATGAAACATTATTTTGGTTGAGGCCCAGGGGGTCTAGCAAAGATCACAATCGCTAACGCTAACGCCTCACACTAACTCCAAAAATGTATCGAAATGACATTCGCTACGGAAAAGTTAGCGATTTCCGAAATGTCATTTCAGTACATTTTGGAGTTAGCGTTTGGCGTTAGCGTTAGTGGTTGGTATCTTTGCTATACCCCCTGTACCTACATAACTGTTGTTCTTTAATCCCTTTAACTTGGTAATATTGAAAAACTCGTGAGTTATTAAAAGAAATGTTGAACAAACTGCTGGTTATACTTAATTTGAATCCTTTTTATTAAAAGATTGCATGAGCTATCTATAGAACTTTTTCTTGTCTATAGATAGTATGATGGTAATTAATTTTATTATTTTATATTTTTTTAATGTAGGCGTTATATAATTTTTATTATTTACATTTTACATCTAGCTAGATTTTTATTTAGGTACCCGACTAAATCGGGTAATACTATTTATATGGTATGTTGAAAGAGAAACTGACATTAGAAGAAAAAAAAATGTGCTCTATGGTTTGATTCATGTTCAAACAAGGTTAAGTATGGAGACTTCGGTTCTGGACCTATGTAATAGGGGGAATTCTGTGATGATAATAATAATTGATTGTCATTGTTTCATGGATTAGATATACTAGCTAAGCTAATTAGCTTGTTTCTCGTTCCTGACACTGTTTTATTTGTTTTATAGTTTCGCCATTATCTACTAACAATATCACAATGTTGTCTTTGTTTGTTTGTTATAATATCCGATTGGCTTATGGTGATATGGATATTTTTTCATCGTCCGGCCTGTCGACAAACACTACTACTATACTAAACTAGGCAAAAATAGCTGAGTAACTGACCTTGCCCAATTTGGTAAAGTCGCCGCTTTGCAATCGCAGGGATTTCTAGAAAGTGTTGCCAGTGCCACGCGGCAAACAGCGAAACGGCCATTATTTTTCTTGCAATAGCTACAATAAGTTCCATGTGGGTACTAAGTAATAAGTAGTACATTGACTATAATATAAATCCAGTTGACCAATAATACAATTAAAATAAAAAATGAAATAGCGTGGCGTATTTCAACCAACTAATCCTATGAGAAGATACGGGACAGCCAATGTGTCTTTTATTCCATCCGGCCTTACCGCGTAAGCCCGGTGGCAATCGTAATCGTGTGCTCTCTTGCTCGCACTCAAGGGCTTGTACATTGGCGCAAGCAGGATGGCAGGCGACGTTCATTACCAGAATGCTCATGCGGGTTTGGTATGAGTTTATCTCGTTTTGCTACTTCGCCCCCTGCCCGCGCAAGTGTGTCGTGTTTGTAGGAGAAATTTATGTTCGCGAGCTATCAACGGGGTTTATAATTTTTGGACTAGTAGCATAGGATAGGTAATTACGTAAAAAATAAATACAACCATACATTTTTAATTTGCTGATGTGTAAACAAATAGTTTTACTATTTGATTTAGTAACAGTTGGACTTGTTTGCATGATCAAACAATCTGCAATGAACAAATTAGGTAAGCAAGTACCTATTTGGCAATTCTACGTCAACCGTATTATTGAGATCTTTAAATAATATCGTGTGTTAATACAGGTGTTCATATTAATTATTCTGCACATAAGACATTATTATTATAAACAATTTTTTTTAAATTACGTGTAAAAACTGCTTGTTAATCTGATTACCATGCTCTTAACTAAAATATTAGTTACATATTTATTTTAAATCGCACAAACTACGGAAGTAAAGAAGCGGAAAAGTGAAGAAAGAATGGAAGACTTAACAATGCAATTGCTGATAAAGACTAAGAATAAGGAAATGTGTAATCCAATTAATTCGTCTCCAATTACTTGATTAGTCATTAATTCATATGTTTTGTTGTACTTAGACTAATTAGTTAGTAATGATCTTTTTTATTGAAAGAATCTTCACAGATCGGTGCCGAATGCTGATGGAGCATGATCCTTCAACCGTTAGCAGATTAGCACATGACATGGTCCTTTAGCAAGTGGGGTGGGGATAGTGTCAGTTTTTAGGGTTCTGTACCTAAATGTTAAAAGTGGGACTTATCGGGCCCTATCACTAGCGTCTGGTATTTTGTCTGTTTCTTTGTCTGTCCACCTTATAAACATTCAAATCACAGCATATGCGTGATCGAATATAGTGGATTGCCAATAAAAAAATTACAACTCAGACCGGTCTCCATTTGTTTTCTGGCGGATTTATCATTTCACATCGCAAATACGGTAATACATAATCTAATAAAAAAATCAAAATACGACCAAGTACGAGTTGCACTTGCAATAAAAATAAATGTGTACAGAACCCTCAGTGTGCGAGTCCAACGTGTGATTGGCTGTTTTCCCCACAATTTTTTTCTGCTTAGGCTTATACTTAATACATATTTCACAAGTTTTCTAACTTTGTTTGAGATTAATTAACGACATGGGCATACAGCTCTGTAATTACTAATTATCATCAGAAATTGGCGCAGCTATCGCCCCATCAGCATTCTAGGTCGTTGGAAACTGCACTTATACTTCGAGAGATCGCGCATGAGAACGTTTCCCTCTACAGATGGGAGGGAAACTAACTTGGCTAAGTAGTAAGCACGAGAGTTGAATATGTAAGGACCGCAAGGTACATTTAGTTGTACATTTGAGATACGGTTTCTATTAAAATTCCGCTCGCTGAAAGTAAATTAATTTATTTATTTATTTATTTATAAGGATATCTTACACGTCAATTTTGATCGTATTAATACTTAAAAAAGTACCTACATAATATTTCAACCACGAAAAATCTGTAAAAATAATAATAATAAAAATTTAAATTATCCAACAGTTCCCTGTGACATAGTTAAGGTTGGATCATGGATCGATTTGTCTGTCAGGAATTCATCTACACGTCATCTACAAATCTCCGTACTAATAAAGTTTGTATTGCAAATAGGCTAGTTTTAGCACATTTACAAGTCAAAATGAGATTACTTAAAATAGTATAACTTTTTACAATCGTAAGACGTGAATTTTTTAATAACAATAGTTAACTTTGTTCCTTTTTTTTAAGTTGATTGAATTGTTTTTCTGTGTGGCAACACTGACTGGTGCGTGATTGGACGAAAGAGTGACTCGGGCGTTCGTGCACAAAAGCGATATCTATATTCTCTTTCTCGTTGGCTTTGGCTTGTTACTCTTGCTAGTGAAAAGGTACAATGTCTAATAACGAAAAATGAAGAATAAATAAAGGTGATCCTGGTTTTATACACAATATACCATGAACGTTCTACCTAAATAATAAACTTTTAAATATTTTTAGCTCTATGTTTGGAAATAATTAATTAATTTCACCTTGAATATCTACATCTAATGTGCACTTTACCTTGAACAAAATCATAACTGCAAGCCCATCTTCAAACTACTTCAATAAATAGCAGTTTATGCAAGCACACATTTTGCAAAGAGTATAATTACAACATTTTATATGCGTAGTTATAGCCAACAGTTACATGAAAACTAGGCTAACAGTTCACCAGCCCGCTGGCTTGTTGAAATTCCCCTGATGTGCCGCGGCTCTTGTTAGGTCAGCACAGTAGATACCAACTACCAACATGTGGTTCAAGTTTGGTCACGATTTTACCTACTGAACGTTCTACGTACTCTGCTAATTTCGTAGTGCGATTTCATAAAATGAATTTTATCGAAGCCATAAGATATACGGGCACGAGTTTTGTACATACCTAGTACTTACCTTATGTCGGCTTATTATATTTGCTTGACTGCCTTTTTCCAGCATAGACAGACCGGCTGCCTGGGAGAATGTGTTTGACATTGCTTAAATCTGATTGTGATCACTTTTGGTACTATCTTTGGCATAATTTTGGTAATTTGGTAATGGTAACCGATTATTTAAGTAGAGGACCGATTCAAGTATAGTATATACCCTTTACCATTAGCAAAAATCATCAGTGTGTAAGCTTTCAATCAGTTTCCTTGTATTATAAAATGTGTGCTTCTTCCCAGGTAGGTGCTGTGTATAGTTGGGGTTTGACGATTTTGCCATATCTGAGACCTTAGAGAAATTTCGCTAACGCTAAAAGCACCATAGATGCAAGCACGGTCAAAATTAGAAAAATAGTCTGGCATGGTATAGTATTATTTCGAAACAATTAAAGAAATAAATAAAAGAATGGACCGGCCAGCCGACCACTCCTTTGTACACGATGCCTACGTGAAGGAATCTTGATTCTAGATGCTGAGGCGAGCCATCAATCGTAACCGGTACACGTACCTAAAGGAAACCCGCGTTTTTATTTAGCATTCGGGTCCAACCGTTTTGTCACTGTGTTCATAAACGAATTATCGTCGTGGTAACGCCAAACTTTAATCTCATTTGGTCTAACTAATAATACCTACTTCTCTTTATAAAACCAGCGTGAAAGGGAGTCAGAAAAAAAAACAACTTTACTGCGTTTAGTACTACGTTTAGTACGTGGATTAAACTTTACCGGCACTCCAACCAAAATCTTTTTATTGCGTCAAAACTTTATACTTAATTGAAATTTTCGTCTCCCATTACCGTCACTTTTATTTCATTTACTTTTGCACGAACCGTAGATCAACGACCCGCACGCTAATTTCACGTCTAGAATCGTAATTTGCGTAATTACAATCGCGTAATTTCGCCAACTGAATTACTAAAGTAACCAAGTTTTAATGAATGGTAGGTATATAATACGTTGTAATTAAATCCTGTTTTCACGTTGTTTCTTTATAGTTTATTGTTGAAATTAAAACGCTTGAAAGTTTTTTAATTTGAGGGAACTTCGAAGATCGTTTCAAAGAGCATTCAAAACTGTGAGAAATATTAAATAAGTCAAAACTTTCATACGGTTTTATTATTTGCTCCTTTTAACATCAATATTTTATCCGCGTACTGAATCTAAACCAAATGAGCAGCATTTCCATAACAATGAAGATTTTTTTTACGCAGAACAAACATTGGGGTCTGCAGGGTAACAGTACTTGGTCCATTTACCCAGTTCTTTATTGCGTTTCATCTTAGTTATTCAAACGGTTATAGTTCTAACACGACGTCATACGTCTAGTTAGGTAAGGGTATGGTCGGAAATTTTAGATTGTATTCATTTGGGGTACAGTCAGGTACGTAGTGGTACGCTCAAAGTACGTTAGCACTTTTATTTTATTCTGTGGCACAACAATGACATGATTTTGATTACATCGTTATGTCGCATCTTCCTTTCCTTTTTATTACTTCTTCCCTTCATCTTTCCCTTTCGTCTCTATTGTATGCTAAAGGGTAATTTTGTTGAGTTTTGAATTCCACGTTACGTTACAGAATACAGCCATTTAAATTGTAGAGTAGGAAGACAATTTTAAAATCGTAATGACTGTATCAACGACTTTTCTTAAGACGAAGGGTAGAGCCAGATGAGCAGGTCGAAATTCGTTCAAATAAACATCGACCTTAACGTTATAGACTTAAATATTAACTCAGTCTGAACTTTCGCGTGGCGCTTACGACAAAGACAAACGCATGAAATGACAGATTTTGGAGGTTTTCAATTAAAATCTATGTGCGCATAGTATTTTTCAAAATTATTAATTCATTACATTATGTGAATGTTTGTTGGGCATTCACTATTTTTTTTTGTCTAACTACATATATTCGATAGAAACTGTATAAAATAGGAACAACCACATTTTTTGAGGTATGTTTGCGTTTTATTCTATAGAACTGAATTTATTTATCTTGTATTTGCGTTCCTCACAAACAAGTTAATGAAACGAATTACATGATATATTAAATTCAAAGCTCCACATGCTCTGACTTCGTCAGGAAACGTGCCAAAAAACATCTTTTTTGCTCTACCCTTCGGCTTAAGTAGAAATATTACTTGATTTTCAATGAATCTAAAGCTATCTACGGCGCGCTTATATTCTATTCGAAAAGACCGAGTCGTTGATTTTTAGTTTTTACCTTATCGCATAGTATTCTGATCAAGCTTGTGTGTTCAAAATGTGTTAATATAGGAACAATATTACCGAGTTCATTGACATGATACACGACATGACATAAATAATAATATACAGTCTACTCATACACCGAGTAAAACCGTCGCTGCCGCCTGCGCTCGCGTCTCATTTATTTTTTACACGGACGTGTTCGTAAAGCTTTATTTACTTGTTCTGGCCAAGCCCATATGAGAATATACGTTGGCTTGTAATTTAAATTCTGATGGTGTTGGATCTGTAAATAGAAAAAAACGTTGGACTTAGTAATGGTTTTGATTTAGGAAACGTGTTGAAACACGACCGTTTTAGTAGCATTTAGTAACTTATAAGGAGCTAGGCATATGCTTCGTTAGGTCTATCATATTAAGTACCTATGCTCATTCATGGAATAAGTACCTATTACACAAATTTAGACCTTTACGACTATTTTTAATTGAGGCCAAACCGGTAAAGAAATTCAACAATCACCTTCAACTTTTTACTTTTACTGAAACAAAAAGAGCAATTTACATTAAACTTACCATTTTTTGATGATTTCTTCACACAAATAAGATTTATGAACTGTACAGAGTACAGTAAAGTTACGGTAAATGGTAATTTACCAGCACCGTGAAAGTGATAATTGCTAACTAGATAGAAATCTGTGAGACGTAGACGTCGAGAACTCGATGACAAAACCAAGTAGTACTACCTACTCAGCAAGAACAGTAAGAGTGTGTGTGCTGCATTTAGTACCTAATATCACAGTGATATAGTTATGCAGAGAGAATGGCTACATATTCATAGGTACCTACTTACTCGTTCTAAAATCATTATTGTGAACAAAAATGCGATGCAGATGCATATGGTGTCATAAAATTCCCTGTGTTCAAAAATAACAGTAGATTTTTAAAATTGTATGCTTATCGTTTAAATGTTGTTTAAGAAACTCATTGGTTTATGAGTAATAATTACCTTCACATCAAACCTTACATACCTACCATAATAATAATACCTATATGCGTAAACTAAACTGCTATATATATATATATATATATATAAATACCAACTTGGGCACAAAGTTGATCCAGCCCGACTGCCGTGCATTGCTGACTCCACCTTTTTCGCCTCACTACTCGACTCCGGTTGCATATATCTTATGCGGAGTGGCAACGTCGCAAAGTTGAAGGCGACGTTGCCAAACATATTCATTGAGAAAGTGATATACGCGCATTTTTTTTCATTGAAATTTTGAACTTTATTGACTCCTTAACGGCCAAAATTCTGAAATGCTTAAACACTTATTGGCTCCAGTTTGTATACCAAATGCAAAGTCGTATGTTGATCCATGTCGGAATACAGCGTCTATGTGGCTCCAT
Source organism: Ennomos erosarius (assembly GCA_963580505.1). NCBI lineage: Eukaryota > Metazoa > Arthropoda > Insecta > Lepidoptera > Geometridae > Ennomos > Ennomos erosarius. The sequence goes on from OY756987.1 coordinate 11,506,969, forward strand.
TTATATTATCAAAATTAGAGCTTAATTTGATCCGACAAAACGATACTATTTTAAGTAACGTAGGTATATTTTTTAATATGCTTTAGTATTTGTTGGCTCCGAACCGAATATATGGGATGATTGAAAACACTGTTTTCACTTGATGGTGTTGTTGATTAGAACAAAAATATAATATTTGCCTGCTGTTTGTATTAAGTAGCTGTAATATTATTCTTAAATGCAGTAAATTTTTAAGGTTCCATGCTTGAGTTTTAGTCAAAAGTACCTTCCTACGTTTTGCGGTTTTGGGAGTTTTTATCATTTTACCGTATGATTTAGGGCACCAGCAAAAAACCCATATTAAAATGAAGTAAATTACGATTAGCCGTTATTTATTATAAACAAGTATAATGTTTCAAAAAAATCACAATTGTAACAAAAATAAATAAAAAATAATGCCCCTTGAAAAAAAAAACTACACAGTGGAATGCAAATAAACAATTGAAATTGTAATTTAAAGCTGGTCCTACCTCAATATTATTTACAAAAATACTCTTTGTACTTAATAACTATTGAATTTTACATGTTGTTTTACTTAAGTCTTTAACTATTTTGCTGAAAAAACGTTATTTTTGGTTACTATTATTAGGTCATCATCATCACCATTATCAACAGCCTGAAGACGTCCACTGCTGAACAAAGGCCTCCCAACAAAGCGCCACCTTGAGCGGCTTTTCGCCACCTGCTCCTCGCGGTTTCCAGATCATCAGTCCACCTAGTGGGGGGCTAGCCTACGCTGCGTCTTTCAATTCGTAGTCGCCACTCCTCCTTTCGTTCCCATCGGTTGTCAGTTCTACGAGCGATTTGGCCTGCCCATCGCCATTTCAACTTGATAATTCTAAGAGCTATATCGGTCACTTTAGTTCTCCTCTAGATCTCCTCATTGCGGATCTTATTTCGCAGGGAAATACCGTAGCTCGTAGCACGATTTTGAGCTTACAAATGAGGCCATCACTAAGAGGTCATATCTCAGTTCCCATCACTGGTAACACACACTGATCGAAAACTTTTGTTTTCAGGCTTTGCGGTATTTTAGACGAAAAGATGGGTCGAAGCTTCTCGAACGCTGCCCAGCCAAGTTGGATTCTTCGCGCGACCTCTTTGTCGAAGTTGGACAGTCTGTCCCAAGTAGACATATTTGTCGACAACTTCGAGAGTATCGTTCCCAACAATTACCGGTACAGGTGGAACATGGGCATTAGACATGATTTTCGTCCTGTTCATGTTCATCTTAAAACCAACCTGTCGGGAGACTTCTAAGGTCGTTGAGCATGGTGCTGACTTGTGGTCGTTAAGCGACCCCGCCATTACAATATCATCGGCAAAACGAAGGTTAGTGATGTGTTCGCCATTTATGTAGATGCCAGATCCTTTTCACTCCAAGTGCTTGGAAACGTCTTCCATCGTGTTTGTGTACAGTTTCGGAAAAATAACGTCTCCTTGTATCAGGCCTCTTTGCAATGGGATTTTCTCCGCACTCTGGGGGTCTAGCAAAGATCCCAAATGCTAACGCTAACTGAAATTCATCAAACCTGCGTAGGAGTCGATTGATTCGTAATGACTCGAAAACAGCTTATACACGAGAAGCAAGATGGGCCTAGTTCTTCAAAAAGGTGTTGTCACCATTTTTGAAGAAGAGTACCACCACGCTCTAGTGCCACGCTTCTGGCGTTGTACCTTCAAGGACGACAGAATTAAATAACTTCTGTAGGACTATAAGTACTGCTCTCAGAAGTTCGGTCGTAATTCCATCCTCACCTGGCGCCGTGTGGTTTTTAAGAAGCTTGAGACCCATTCTAATCTTGTACAGCCTGATATCCGGGATATCTTCGGTATAGTGTCGGACTAACTTGGCTCTGGTGTCCTGAGCTGTGTTAGTAGTGGGCTTACATGTCGAGGTGTATAACTGTCCATAGAAGTTCTCGATTTCTCTCAGAATCTCAGGCTTGGATGAAATAACACCACTCTCGTCTTCAGTTTTGTCTCCAGTTTTTGAGAACTCCACTCCAGATTTGTTTATTGAGTTCACCGTACGCTGACATATCAACTAAAGACTGCAGTTTCATAGCTCCGATCTGCCATTAATTCTCGAGTTTTTCTGAGAGCTTCCGAGTCTTTATTCGGCATTGATTCTTGAAGAATTTCTATTACTACTACTGCTTGCTATTAGATAATAATGATAATAACCACTTCTTAGATAACATTTTAGTTTAGAGTTTTACTTTGCGCCAAATTTTAGAGTAAGATGCACAAATCCTATGAAGATTATAAAAACTCCCGAATTCTTGAAACGTGTAGGTACTTTTGACTAAAATTCGTACCTTAAAAATACGTATAAAAATCAATAATTTACTGAATTTAAGAATAATAATACAGCCATTTTTAGAATTATTAAACAAAATATTATCTTTGGTTGACATCAACACTATCAAGTTTAGGTTATTTATTTCAAGTTTAGTATAATTTTGGGAACAACATTTACCGAAAGAAACTAATTGCGAAAGCTTGTGTGAGGGTATGTTTGTTACCTCTTCACGCCGAAATGGCTGAACGAATTTGGATAAACGTCCACTACTGAACATAGGCCTCCCCCAGTGAGCGCCACTTTGAGTGGCAGCTCGCCTCCTGCATCCATCGGCTCCCCACTGTTTTCACCAGATCATCGATCCACCTTGTAGGGAGCCGGTCTAAGCTAAGTCTTTTGGTTCGTGGTAGCCACTCGAGAACCTTTCCGAGAGGTTTATAGAATACAGAACTGAAACCTTACTTAAATTCATTCAAACGTTTTAAAACTTACTGAACTTATTTTGATTTAATAAAACCAATTAACAAGTAAATAGGACTAGGTTTTATTCACATTTAAAATATTCATCATCATGGGGAATTAACATCACAAAATCAACATAATCATCCAATGGTGTCAATAAGCACAAACATCGTAGCAGTCATCATCTGTGTAATGTTTATAAAAAGCAAAATTACACCAAAAATACTTTGTATGTATTATCCTATCATCATGTAACAAATATTATACTTTTCCGTCAGTTTGAATGATTATAAAAGATGGATGGAGAGGTATATTGGGATTCGTTCTTTTGTTCCAGATGATACAGGTATTTCGTTTTATGAAATGGGTTCCTTTCCAAGGCCGTTTAAAAAATGTTATATATTTGCGATAGTCTTCTTTATTTAGATATTTTTATATCTATAGGTTTTTTAGTTTGATACTTGTTTATGGTAGGGTTCCATAAATAAAAAAATGTGTTTGCCACAGTATGTTGATACGGTGCTGTACCTGCTGCAACAAAACAAAAAGTAACTTAAAACAAAAGAAAAGTTGTCAGTAAATTTTTGTATAACCTCTATCTCCCCACAAATTCTACATTCATAGAATCTGTGTCCTATCTACTTATTACAATTTTTTTTAAATCAGAGCGTTGGATCCGCGTTCATGTAGTTCTGCTGGAAATGTATCAAACAAACCTACCAACGCTAGAATCAAATCTGCTAGAAATGTATTATTATAAAAATCAGTAAAGAAGCAAAATGGATGTTGTTGGTGGTAAAAATATCAAAATAATTACACTTACCGTTACCTACGCTGATAATTATCATAGGTACTGGTAAAAATTGGCACACAATTTTTCACTGACCGCAAAAACAATGCAGAGTTTAGCTCCGTCTTTAAACCTCATGTACAAATTGTACATGAATAAGATAATACCTGCCAAGGACGCCAGCAACCAATTGCTGAGCTCGTGACAATTTGTGGGCTCTGATTGGCTCATTTGAATCGGATCAACTAGTGCTCAAACGCAAAAAAGGTGGATTTGTATAAAAAACACGTAATTATTATTATTACTGTTAGTTGCACTTGTGGCTCCAATTGGAGCCACGTACTGACGGTGATGCGGTATTGGATCAACAAATACCACCCGGATCAACAAGTGAAATCGGATCAACAAATTACTACCTATATGGCACGTCTGATCAACAAAGTGCCCATGGGGGAATCTATATATATAACTACTAGCTATAATTTGCATGCTAGATATAGCTTAAACTTCAAGTACAACGAACAATTTGCTAAAGCTTGCTCGGGCTTAATATATAAGCTTTGTGGGCAGGACGGCAAAGCTGGTCGTCCTTGACCTCGGCAAGCTGCGCGGGCGCAGGCTTGCACTTTCTTCACCAATAAGGCTACAATTATACCTACACCTACAGGCATAATTTATGCATGCCTGCTTATAAGTGTAGTAGAAGGTAGGTAGTTCAGTAGTAGTTAAAAATTAAGAGGTATTTGGCTTAACTTCGATTCTTTTGATCGGCAACACTGGGATGAAAGGTATGAAACTAAAAGCTTAAGAAACAGGACGTTTTAATTCTAATCATAAAGCTGAATAAATTAATAATCTTTTTATTGAAGAATACGTAGGTATAGGTCATACCGATTTACTTATTAACATTTTCCTTGGCATGTAATCAATAAAATACTAGCCATTAAATAATTAAGCGTTTAACGACTTTATTAAAATGCTGTATCATAAACTCAAAGCTTTGAAGTAAACTGCCTAGCTGAGTAACCTTCACTTATGAACTTATTTTATGCTTCAGCTAGGTTTAGCCTAGGGCCTACGCTGTTGGATCTATACTATTGTAATATATGTACGACGAACAAAATAGATAGATTTGTGAACAAAATGTTTGGATTTGGAATAATATTACGATATTTTTGCTGAAAAAAAGTTAGACCGACGATGTCCGATGTCCGTGTTGTGTTTGTGGTGCTATGTGTTGTGTTATGTTTGTCGTTGTTGTTGTTTTGTTGCTTGTTTGTGTTGTTATTAATGTTATTTTGAGGGGCCTTTTTAGATAGATTTTTGTAAGTAAATTCAGTCATACATAAGAACAGAAATCATAATATTGTAAGTAATTATTTAAAAGTGTCGCAATTTGCGAGGGAGATAGAGGATCCAGCGGGTCTAGCAAAAATCCCAAACCTAACGCTAAACGCTAACTCCAAAATGTATTGGATGACATTTCGCAAATCGCTTACTTTTCCGCAGCTAAGTCATTTCAATACATTTTTGGAGTTAGCGTTGGGCGTTAACTCTAATGAAAATGGATCTTTGCTAGAGCCCCAGGTAACATGGAGCCAAACTCCAATGGCAGTAAAAACTAAGTACCTGCCTAAGTATTTAGCTAGGTGGACTTATGAAGAACAACAATCACACCGACATCCTTTTAGGTAAGTACCAATAAGCACGCTTGAACCCGATGAGGCAATCCTTCGTCACGACCGCCTTTGTCAGTCTTGAATGGTATAGAATGTGAGTTGTTAGCGAGCTTGGTTACCTAAAGAATGTTGCAAATTAAGTAGGTATCTATAATATCTATTACTTGGTTGTATAATATATTTTTAATATACCTGTAATGTACATGATTATAGTATAAATACTTACTGTAAATTAAAGTACCTAAATCAGTTAAATAAATAAATAAATAACGCCCAACGATCACATACATATAGATCCTGGACCCTGGAAGTATTTACAAAAATAAGTAAGGTAATGAGATTTACTAACAATATAAAGTGGCAATAACTAAAGTTAACCTATATCCAGGACTTTACTATAATTTTTTTTTTTTTAAATAACTATTACTAATCTAAGTTTATTTAAATAGGTAGGTACTAAGAGGATCGTGGTATTGGACCTATGTAATAGGGGGAATTCTGTGGGTATTTCATATGGCGTATGGCGTACGCGTATCTTCCTAATATACCATTCGGTTCCACAGCTACGATAAGCTCAGTTAGGTAAACTTTATTATAAAAAGCTATACAAAGCCGTTAGTTCTTCAAAGTCTAAATTTTAAACAAGTTGCACATAAGGCACAAAAATGAACTTACCGATTCGGAATGCAGACAAGCCATGGAGGTACATCCTGCCATTACAGTCGCCGTTACACTCGATTTGCTTCCACTATAGATAGGCAGCCACACACGTTGTTTACAATGCGTTTTATCATACTTAGGTAAGGCTAGTGAATCAGAGGTTGCCATTTATGGTTGTCTTAGCCATTTATATAAACAGCCGCGGATAGTAAGTATAGTAAGAAGTTTTAAGGACCTGTGTAAGAAATATAGTGGGTATTAGCTGGCTATGTGGATGTGGATACAATTTTGAAACTATAAGTAACTAACTAACTATAAGTAAGTTTTAAGGTCACGAGCTTTTTTAATTATTTTACTTACCAAAAAGCTGATTATACTAAAGATCGATAAGTAACTACCTTTTACTTATTATTATTCCACTGCCAAGGTTCACCGGCTGCAGTTTGCAAATCTGTTAGCTAACTTTTAAAGAGGTTGACCTTCTCGCTTTTATGGAATTTTCGATGGAAACAAGAAGAGATTAAGTACCTACGACGGAATTACAAGCGCGCATGATGGGTTCCGTACCATTGGTGTCAGCGATAAATTCCATATTCAGTATACTACACATTCTATATTTTCCGATTTCTTAATTTCCACATTCTTATTAGTCCAAATACTTAAAATTATAAACTGAATTTTCCGCATTATTTATTTTCCTGATTATATATTAGCCAAATTCTTAATTTTCCGAACAAGTACAGTTTCATACGCAAAGCAAAATTAATAGGAAATAGAATTTTTTCTTGTGATATTCTATTATAATAAATTGTAATCTATTATCTACTATTTAGATAATCACAATTATGGTATTCATCATGATCATCATTAACAGCCTGAAGACGTCCACTGCTGAACATAGGCCTCCCCCAGGGAGCGCCACTTAGAGCGGCTGCTCGCCTCCTGCATCCATCGGCTCCCCGCGGCTTTCACCAGGTCGTCGGTCCACCTAGTGGGGGGCCGGCCTACGCTGCGTCTTCCAGTTCGTGGTCGCCACTCGAGAACCTTTCTTCCCCATCGGTTGTCAGTTCTACGAGCGATGTGGCCTGCCCATTGCCATTTCAACTTGCCAATCCTAAGAGCTACATCGGTCACTTTAGTTCTCCTGCGGATCTCCTCATTTCGGATCCTATCTCGCAGGGAAACACCGAGCATTGCTCTCCCCATAGCTCGTTGCGCGACTTTGAGCTTAGTAATGAGGCCAACAGTTAGAGACCTGAGACGTCTCAGTTCCATAAGTCATCACTGGCAACACACATTGATTGAAAACTTTTGTTTTCAGGCTTTGTGGTATTTTGGACGAAAAGATAGGTCGAAGCTTCCCGAACGCTGCCCAGCCGAGTTGGATTCTTCGGGCGACCTCTTTGTCGAAGTTGGACCTACCCAATTGGACAGTCTGCCCTAGATAAACGTATTTGTCGACAACTTCGAGATTATCCTTCCCAACAATTACCGGTATAGGTGGAACATGGGCATTTGACATGATTTTCGTCTAGTCCATGTTCATCTTAAGACCAACCTGTCGGGAGACTCTACTGAGGTCGTTGAGCATGGTGCTGAGATCATCGAGCGACTCCGCCATTATGACTATATCATCGGCAAAACGAAGGTTAGTGATATATTCGCCATTTATGTTGATGCCACATCTTTTCCACTCCAAGAGCTTGAAAACATCCTCCAATGCGTTTGTGAACAGTTTCGGAAAAATAACGTCTCCCTGTCTCACGCCTCTCTGCAATGGGATCTGTTCCGTACTCTGGTCCTGTAGTCGGACTGACATAGTGGCCTTACTGTACAAACACTTCAACACTTCGATATACCTATAGTCAATTTGGCATCGCTATAAGGACTGCAGCACCGCACCGCCCAAGTCTCGATTGAATCGAAGGCTTTCTCATAGTCCACATGGTATTATTTGATTCTTATTTATTGATTAAATTAATAACGATTAAAAACTGTGTAAAATCTTATGTTTTAATCCAGGGTGTACCTAAGCTACCTCTATATATCAATCTTTCAATTCCGTCCAGCGTAAGAGCGTGAAAGAGTTACAAACATAACACACTCACACGCACGAACATGGATATTTTAATAAGTACCTAATAATTTTATTATTAGTGTGAATAGTGTGATAATAATGTGATATTAGGTTAGTCTCATAGACTAGTGAGATATGAAGTGATACTGAACCCTATTCGTAAACGACGCCAAAGCACAAAATATAATAGTACCTATGTAGGTACCTACTCTTTGCCTACTGCAGCGACGCATACGAATTAGGCTATTGTTAGACTATGGAGGTATATAAATTATTCAAAAGGTCCTGACGCCTGCACAAAATTATTATGATGGGCAAGCCTGCAGCAAGCACAGGCATTGTTCGAAATGATTGTGGCTTTTTTAGATGACAGTGACAAGCTACTCAGCTTGCACATATACCTACCTAGCCTCCTTATAGCTATGTTTCGGATTGAATTGACCTATTATGAGTACCTAATTCCAGTATGCCCCAGTAAGCGTTCTCTAATGAGCAAAATACACGATCGGGACCAACCACCGACAAGATCACATGTGTCTCACCGACCGTGTGGACTGGGTGGTTGGTAAAATCCAATCCGACCAAGGTGAGACACATGTGACCTTGGTCGGTGGTTGGTCCGGATCGTCTATTTTGCTTTTATACATAGAAGATAGAAGAATAACGCTCAGAATCGCATTAACCCGTCCGATTTGACGAACTTTCATTGGAGAGTAAAAGTATCCAAACGTCATACGGCACGCCAGTGCTCAACACTGTATCACACAGAAAAGAGCTCACGATTTTTTTAGAAAAATGCCTTACTTTGTTGTAAAAGGATGTCCCAGCATATCACAAAAGCGTCAAAAGGACGTAAAGATCACATTTCACCGGTAAGCATTACTAAGTTTCTTTTATTTCTGACTAAAACATACATCAAAACAAAAAATAAATCGTAAAATTCACAGACGCCATTTTGGTAAAAAAATGTTGGTAGTCGTACGAAAATATTTTACCCCGTTTAAATATACCATTTGCACATAATTATATGTTTGCAAACATTTGCAAAGGTGTACACTTGCGCCACTTTGGGCGGTGGCTCGCCTCCTGCATCTATCAGCTCCCCCGCGGTTTTAATTTTGTGAGTAATTTAATGATAATATCGTAATGATAATATTTTCATGATATTATCATTAAATCATAGCATTTTATCAATTTAAGGATTAAAGACAGCCATAGAATTTTATTGCAAATAGGCTATTTTGAGCACTTTTACCAGTTAACTTAAACTACCTACTTAATATCAAGTTTTTCTATTGTGATGTCACGCACACATAGCTAAGTACCGGCGTCACAGCGTCGTTCCCGAAACGTGTATTTTGTTATAGGATCTGTGGGGGCATAATGGAATGTTAAAATCGTTGCACACTAAATGCATTTAGGTGGGACAAATATAACAGTAGTAGGACTTAGTAGGTGGTAGGTTCATAAGCTTTGGTTGATACGGTTGCCAGTCGTTTTTTTTCTAATCTGTGGCTAGCAGTTCACAGTTACCGTTGAGTTTTAAATACACTCTTACAGACCGCAATGCATAGAATCCGCCACGGTAAGACTAAAATCCATAGATGAAGGTGATTCTGATTACTGACTAGCTATTAGGTTGGTACTAAAACCATAGACATAGACAGTTAGCATGGGACTGACGTGCGCGAACTAGATACCACAACACGGAGGATACTGCAATCGGGTCAGTACGCAACGAAGCGTTGGCTGAGCGAGTACTATGTAATGCGCGTCTCCTCAATTCCTGATTTCCTAAAATATGCCGTATTGCGTGATCAAACACTGTAAGAGCTGTTCCCAGACACCAAGACGAAAAGATGGAATATCGTTTCACAAGTAAGTTCAAGTATTTAGATCATAACTCACTGTGATATTATTTTTTCGTGTGATACGTTCACTTATGGAATGGAAACACAAAACCTAAATGTGAATGAGAATCGGTTAGTGTGGCCAGTTTACATCGAAATTATTTTACCTATAAGTAAGGGTAAATTCTAAAAGTTGACAAGGTCCTGGCCCATTCAATTATTAGTTTTTCTTATAGTATTTGGTAATTTTCACTCACAAAAGATTGAAAATTGCCCATGATGACTAGTAGTTATTAACTACCTACGTTAGTTACCACGAGGTTACCACGTACCAGCTGGACCAATTTGAACGCGAAATGTTCAGGGTTACGTAGGAAAACAAGGAACCTTCATAGTTGTGATAGGCTTGCTAACTTAATAGTATTTGACATAAAGCACTTAGGGATGTTACCTATAATTTTGTTATATTTAGAACCTGCAATAATTAATTTAACTTTAATATTATTTTTGTACCTAATAATATAATAATTACCATCTTGACTTGTAAAAGTGCTAATTTAAATAATATAATTTTTGACCTTTTTTCTTTTTGGTTTACCACGTCCGTCCGTCTTACTGTTTGTCATCCATATATTTGTATATACAAGATACTTATAATGAATAAGACTAAGAAAAAATATATTGTTTGAAAATTGTGTACAAGAAATGGTCTTAGGCTAAAAGGTAACAAAAGTTTATCCTTCTCCGACGTACAATAACTGTGCACAGACATAACCTAGTGAAGCTAAAATTATTATTGAACTAATAATGACAAGTACTAGGTGCTGAATAACACAAAACAGTATAACAAGATTGTTTCAATATTAGTCTTAAATTGTGTACTCTTTATGTGATAGATAGGGATCATCATTTTATTCGAGGAATCTATTAATTTTTTTTTTCTAGATTTCCTGCCAACGCCGCTATACGAAAGCAATGGGTTTTTTTTGTTCGTAAAAGCAGAAAAGAAAATGATTGGATGGCGTCAAACTTTTGCGTCATCTGTTCATTACATTTTAAGGATGATGACTTTTACTACTCCAATAAAGGCCGTCGATTGCTTAGAAAACAGTCGAAACCAACACAGATGTTATATGAGTTGTCATCATCACCACAAACACCAGAAGTTGCTACCGAGGGGACGCCACCTCACCCAGTTGAAAGCGTTTTAGTGAATAATGACGATGATGATTATGATGTTCCTTCAAGTTCAAACGCAGTTGAGGAACTACTGGGTCCAAATAAGGAAAAAACTGTAATAGATTCCGAAAATAATGACTCTGACCCGGGTTCTTCGATATTAGACATTAACCTTGAGAATCATCAACTTAAAAGAGAATTAAGGAAACACCAGTTATTAAGAATTGAAAGTAGACGAAAACTGAGGACAATGAAACAAAAAGTTCTGAGACTACAAAAAAAGAATGTTTCTTTAAAAAATATTTTAAAGAACTTTAAAGACAGAGAAGTTATAAATTGTGACACTTGTAATAAGTAACTAGGTGGTGTGTTATGTTGTGTTGTGTACAACTATTTAGTTTATTCATAAAAACTTTTATTAAAGATATCGCTGACTTATTTTAATATAATAAGTGAGTTAATAACTTAGTATTGTCATTATCATCAGCCCACTGCTGGGTATAGGTCTCCTTTTGACTACCACTCACCTCGGTCTCTCACAACTATATTGTGTAGTGAGTGTCTCTATTTTGATTATTTATCATTTCATAATTTATCAGGTATCTTAAATGTTTAACTAATCACATCACTCCACTATAATGTGTGTACATAAATATTTACTCCTTTCTGATAATCGTTGTATAACATTGAAATAGCTAGTCAGTGTTTTCTCTTGTTTTATCCTTGCTGATTTCAAACTCAACAGAGAGAAACAAAACACTTAATAACTATTCTCCTGTTCTTCTTCTCATGTTGGCAAGTGGTCAGCCCTGGTGTCAGAATTTTTAGGCCGCCCAAAGGCTTCAGTCTTGGCTTAACGACTATTGCTTATTGACTAACAACAGCCGGGACCGACGGCTTAACATGCCCTCCGAAGTACGGTAGTGCTCAGTTCTAAATACCAACTTTTTGCTGTAGCGGTCATCCATCATAGTAGTGACCGCAGCGAACGTTGCTTAACTTTAGGTTAGGAACGGCTAGTCGTGCTTCGCTATGAGCGCTACAATTAATTACTATTCTCCCGTTATACAATATTTATTAGCAAGGGGGTTTTAATGTTAATGATAAAAGTGTATTACTTTATCTTAGAAACTAATTAATAATTTCACAAATAAGATAACAATACCCTAGAATCATAGTTTGCCTCAACCATCTCAATACTTATCCATACTAAAGCTAAAGTCTAAGAAATAAGTAGATACGGTCTCATTATACTGTATGTTTTTGTTTTATGATAACTAAATAAATTAAAACTTTACCAATTCACAAAAATAGTGGGAGTATTTTTTTTTACGCTGGCAACATTACACTCACACAGGCGTGTCTACACACACACACACACACTACACAGTCTATAGAATCTACAAGTTTGTATCTGCGACGACGACACCGCCCGCATCGCGCACCGCACCCCGCACTCGGCGCGCAGCTAGCCGTAAAAAAGTAAATGATACGAAACTCCACACGAAACTCGAAAGAGCGCGAGCGTCGCGCGTGTAGTAAACTATTACGGCCATATTACGGCCTTATTAATAAACGTGGAGTAGTTTTTTTTTTTTTTTTTTTTTTTTATATATTGGCTCCACACATAGTGTATTTAGCCAGTGTCAAGTATTGTATATTTTCATCGAGTTTTAGAATATTTTACGTAGTCAAGTCTTAGGCTGAGTTGCACCATAATCACGGTTAAAGTTACGGTCAAATTTTGACATTAGCCCGCCCCGCGAAGTGTGGAACGGTTATAGTTAGGGTTAAAGTTAGCGTTAAAGTAAGCTGGTGCAACTCAGCCTTAGTCATAGTCATAGTCCAGTCTAAGTCGGGTCATAGTCCAGTCTAAGTCATGCTCAAGTAAAGTGGTGGCAACTTTACAAGAAGCTTCTATGGAATTTTGGAAGCAACACGAAAAACCACGTTACACCACATTATATCACTTGACCACACTCATGCTCGTAATTCAGCACTTAATGCGTAAAACGCCACCAATTTTAAACATTAACACTGAAAAAAGCACAAGTTTTGAGAAATAATACAATGCAACGACGTGAACTTTTTCACGTTCCCGCCAAAACTCCTGGAGTAGTTTTAGATGAAACGGCTTTTGTCTTTTTGATCGAGTTCGATATTCAAATAATAAAGACAAAAGTTGGAGTAGGTAACTCCAAAGCTAGTTGGAGTAAATAACTTAACTAATCCAAAGCGCGGTGATTAATAAAGCCGCTAGAGTATAGGTAATGTACCAAAGTACCTACGAGAGCATATTGTGAATAGGCGTGTGCGTGACGGAAATTATTTGCGAAATTTTGTAACTCTATTTCTGGAAATTTAAATTTTAATCATGCATGCGTGTTCGATTCTGAGTCGCTGGGAATTAAGAGTAAAAAAGTATATATGTGGACATTTGACACAGCGCCATCTAGCCCCAAACTAAGCATAACTTGGGAGTTTTGGCGGGAACGCGGAAAAGTTCACGTCGTTGCATTGTATTATTTTTCAAAACTTTTGCTTTTTCCAGTGTTCATGTTTAAAATTGGTGGCGTTTTACGCATTAAGTGCTGAATTACGAGCATGAGTGAGGGCAAGTGATATAATGTGGTGAAACGTGATTTTTCGTGTTGCTAACAAAACTCCATAGAAGCTTTTAGTAAAGTTGCCACCACTTTGCTCGAGCATGACTTAGACTGGACTATGACTGCCTGACTTAGACTGGACTATGACTATGACTAGGACATGATTTTGCGTGAAATATTTTATAACACGATGAAAATATAATACTTGACTCTGGCTAAATAAGTAAATACACTATGTGTGGAGCCAAATTATAAAAAAAAAGCATAGCTTGTACTATAGGAACCAGAAAACGGATGTAATACTTAGATACTTTTTTGTTTGTAAATATAAATTGAATACAATATAACACCCATACACAGAACAAACATCACACACATATTTGTCCTGGGTGGGAATCGAACCAACAGCCTTCAGTTCAAAAGGCAGTTTTACTTACTACCACCTGAGCTATCAGGCCCGTCAGAGTTAGTTTGAGGTTCCATAACAGGTAGGTACTTCAAGTATACAAATAAAGCCGACCTAAGGTGAACCACCTAGCCTTTGAACATATACACGGAAACTCTTGCTTTGCTGGATAGGTAGGTACTTATGTTGATAGGTACCGAGTTGGCGATTATAGATAATCATATTCACCAGTCGACCATGGTGTGGTATTGTTGCGGAAATACTCAAGATACATAGTAACAAAAAAAAAAGTAAATGGTAAAGTTACATTGTATAGGTTAGGTAACTAAGTACTTTCTAGTACTTATCGGTTTTAAATCGTATTTTTAGGGTTCCGTACCTAAAGGTTAAAGGGAACCCTATTACTAAGGGTCCACTGTCCGTATGTCTATCTGTGCCGCAATAACAACAAATGCTAAAAATAGAATAAAATAAATACTTAAGGGGCTTTCATACAGCAGACGTGATTATTTTGCTCGTTTACTAGATGAATCATAGATGGCGCTGCTTTAAATAGTACTGCTACTCAACAATAGATGGCAGGGATAGATAATAGTACGGAACACTTCGTGCGCGAGTCCGACTTGCACTTGGCCGGTTGTTTTATTTTCAATTATAAACTGATTTCATTATGTCTAATTTTCCCTCTTACAAAAAACGTTGTGTAGCAGATGAATAGTTATTTCATGAATGTCTTTGTCTATTTTCGAAACAAGCAATGATGGTCGGCTTCTAACCCGGAGGTGGCGGGTTTGATTCCCGCGACAGGACAAGTATTTGTGAACAGGAAAAAAGCGCAAATACTTGTTCTGTGTCTGGGTCACAACCATGTTCCTCTTCGTTTCTGGGTCCCTAGATACAGGGAATCCTAGTTAGGGTCCAGGATCGTTATCATTATAAAACAAGAGTATACAGTGAGCTATTCCATTCCTATACGTAAAAGCTGCAGTGTTTATTAGCAAGGGGGCTTGAGTCCAACCCATATATACCTAATATATGCAATGTTCTATGTTCATGTTCAAAGCATGCATATCATCCAACAAAAGAACGCAAAGTACGCAAGCAAACTTGATTGTTGCAGGTTTATACTACGTCGGAATGCCAAAGATGTAGTAGGTATGTCTTTGTTTGAGAACTACAACATTTACAAACAATCCCTTCTCCTTATACATATTTTACGACGCTATTTTAATTCACTCCGAACTAATTATACCTCCTCTCATTCATGGAATGTCGTGTAATTAAAAAAAAACAAAACACATTCACAATAAAATTAATAGACCTTCTCCAATTTGTCACAGATATTAAATGTAGACTAGAGATGTTGTCGAGCAATCATCAAAAAGCTCTCTACTCTACAATTGAGTTCGTCTCTACAAGTTATGTAATTTTATTACGTACGGGCCCAGATAATGGGGTCCCATCAGGTACAAACGAAAAATAGCCCGAACTTGAAAAAAATTGTAGTAAGTAATCGTGTCTAGACAGTTACTAGTTAGTGTCCAATACTTCGCTAACACGCAATAAATGTCGCTTGATAATCTTGCGTTATGCAGAAATAAAATAATTCGTAAAATAGCCCGCGTTATTCCGTTGTATGGGATGAGGCAACTGTACTCTAGGTATTATATTATCTGGGCCCATACATAATAAAATTACATAATTTGTAGAGACGAGCTCAATGGTAGAGTAGAGAGCTTTTTGATGATTGCTCAACAATACAAAGGTCTACATCTCTATATTCATAGTCTACATTTATGTGAAAAATTGGGTATATATTTTTATTTGTGCAATAGCATTTTATATGATTTTATGTCTACCTATCTATCTAATCTATAAACATCTCAACATTAGTGTCATAATCAACAGCAAAAAGACGCCAATACAAATAGCGCCACTTTGAGCTGCTTGCCTCTTGCATCCATCGGCTCCCCGTGGTTTTCACCAGATCGTCGGTCCATCTAGTAGGGAATAGGGAAGTTGCCTATGCTGCGTCTTCCGGTTCGTGGTCGCCACTCGAGAACCTTTCTTCCCCATCGGTTGTCAGTTCTGCGAGCGATGTGGCCTGCCCATTGCTTGAAGTAGCAATCCTAAGGACTATATCGGTCACTTTAGTTATCCTGCGGACTCCTCATTCCGGATCTTATTTCGCAGGGATATATCGAGCATCTCCTCATTTCGGATCCCATCTCGCAGGGAAACACCGAGCATTGCTCTCTCCATAGCTCGTTGCGCGACTTTGAGCTTAGTAATGAGGCCAACAGTTAGAGACCACGTCTCAGTTCCATAATTCATCACTGGCAACACACATTGATCGCTCGTAGAACTGACAACCGATGGGGAAGAAAGGTTCTCGAGTGGCGACCACGAACTGGAAGACGCAGCGTAGGCCGGCCCCCCACTAGGTGGACCGACGACCTGGTGAAAGCCGCGGGGAGCCGATGGATGCAGGAGGCGAGCAGCCGCTCTAAGTGGCGCTCCCTGGGGGAGGCCTATGTTCAGCAGTGGACGTCTTCAGGCTGTTAATGATGATGATGATGATGATATCGAGCATAGCTCTCCATACCAAGTGCACTCGCGACATATTGCAAGAAATCGTGCAAGGCTTCCGGGAGTTTTGTTGCACGTGTAAACTGTAAACCTACCCTTAGTGTACCTACCTATTCTTAGTGAATTGTCAATATTCAATACGTTTTTGTTTGTCTGCAGGGCAGCACCATGTTACAACAGATCCTCCGGGACATGTGGGTGGATCCCGAAATCCTAGCCGAGCTCGATGAGACCCAGAAACAGACGCTCTTCTGCAAAATGAGAGAGGAACAGGTATGGCCAACAAGGATACCCTTACGTACTTGTCCTTCCAAAATGGCCAAGAGAAATCTTGTTAGAAAATTGACTTTGCCAAAGCCTTCAGCATTCTTCTACAACATGAGAGAAGAAAAGGTAGGTATTTCTTCAAAGGATATCCTTACGTACTTGTACCTACAAAATATAGCGAAGAATATTATTAGAAAAATCATTTTGCCACAGCCACTCTAAACGTACAGGGGGTCTAGCAAAGATCCCAAAACGCTAACGCTAAATACCAAACGCCTAATTCCAAAAATGTATTGAAATGACATTAGCTGCGGAAAAGTAAGCGATTTCCGAAATGCTAGGGTCTTTACTGGTCTAGTAAAGATCCTAGCATCCCTGCACCGCCTGCCAAGCGTCATTGACAATCATGCATGGCATGGTATGGCATGGCATGGTGGGTTACTAACTAGGTACGTCTACGATAAATTAATAACAGAATCTATTAATATTATAACCCTATATCTGATGTAAGACGAAGCCTTTGCCGCAACAGCACGTGGATGCTTATAATTCTTGACTTTGTTTAAAAATAGCCTACCTTATAAACAGTAGTGGCTTATATTTTAATTACAAAGCAGTATCGGGTTACCTTTGTCACTTGCAAGACGTGAGGAGTATAGTAACAAAGTTGACATGTATGCGTACTTGCCTGGACTATTAGGTTAGCAAGTAGTAGTACTTAGTAGGAGCTAGAAATATACCTAGTCTGCAAAAATTATGCACATAGGTGCCCAAGAGGTGCCCACCCAGCCGCCTTACCTTTCCTGTCTGGTGATTTATTTGTAGTATCTAAGTATTTGTGGAAGGAAATCTTCAGGCTGATGATGATGATGATAAATTGATAATGATGGAATCCATATAAGGACGTCCAGAAACATCTTATAAAAGTAACATTGCGTAAATAAAAGCCTTGTGAGGAAGATGTCAATAGACCACAGTTCATTAGTATTTCTTTAGCAACTATGTCGGTTTTCCCAAAAAAATTGTGTATGGCAACAAGTGGAATTACTCAAAAAGGCAGAAAAAATCCACCACTTGGAAGAACTACTTGGACTTTTTTTGCATTGAACCATTGAACACACTATATTTAGAATTAGAACAGTCTAACGATAAATCACTCAGTCAGCCCCCTGCTGCGTTAATTATGGATTTGTCTTTACTGAACCGTAACACACAATATAGATTACTAGATCATTTTTTGCCCGACTCAAAATAGCTCATGGCAAAAAAATTAACAAATAACAATGACTTTTAACTTGGCCGTTGAGTTATAATAACTTCAAAACTATTCGTTTATTGATTGTTTCGTGGTCGCACGAAATCTTGTTTGGCCACGCATGAGAAACAACATAGTTCAACATACATGTCACTAGTACCTAGTACCACTAGTAGTATACTTTATGATGTGAACAATATTAATTTTTTTTAAAACACAGACAGTAAAACTTGAGTAAAACAAGCTGACAGCCCGCCTGATGGTAAGCTGTTACCGTCGTCTACCTTAGAGCAATTACTCTAAGATAAACACCTGCAACACCAGGGGCGTTGCCGATGCCTTGCCTACCTTTGAGAACTCTATTTACTCATCGTTTGAAGTGCCCCATGTTGTAGCTCAGTGGAAACACCTCGGAGGGAAGCTTATTCCCCATCTTGCAAGTGTGTGGCAGAAATGACCTAGAGTAACGGACCATGCAGGATTTCCATGGATCCACGAAGTGTGATGAGATTTTTGATAGTGACAGGCTGTGCGATTCATGATGGTACAACTGTACCACTGATCCCAAATTAGTGTCATTAGTACAATGAATGGTACTAATGAAACCATTGATGGTACTAATGAAACAGAAGTTAAGTCACTTGTAAAATCAATACCAGTAAGTACTACTGATACTACGTCCTTCATCAGCCATCATCAGCCAGAACACGCCCCCTGCTGAACCAAGGTCCACCACTTTGGATGCTTTGGAGCGGGTTCGCCATAATATCCGCGCTTGGCAGGCGTCTTGGTATTCGCAGATTTTACTGTACCGAGAAGAATGTTGCTTCCGATTCCCTGGATATTCCCATACTCGGCTCTTACTGCACCAGTGAGAAAAGATGTGGGTGGTCTGGACATGTCCTGTTGTTATGCCGGGACCACGCAAGAAACAACCCGCCTTACCTATTCTATATCACCACAGAATACAATAATACTACAAAACGGCTCTACCAGGTACCTACTTAATTAAGCTTTGCGGAAGACCCTAGAATCCGAAACGGTAACGGCCATCACACGAGAGCATGGTGTGAAAAAAGGTGGCAGCAATAGAATAACTACCTACTAGGTACTTATTACTTAAATTATCTAAGGTGGCGGCGTAGGACACTTGGTTACAATATTGGAACACAATGAACAGCAGTTCCAGAGACGAGCACCAGCGAAGTCACGGAATAGATAAAGTGATGTGTCACCTTGCAAAGCATTAGGTACCTATCTAATTGTTGATTCCTAATTGAAACAAGCCAACAAAGCTCAATTGAGAAACATAACTGACCGAGTCATGTTTCGCAGAACATTAATTGAACACCATTCCATATTATTATCATTCCCAGAGTGGATGGTGGTCTGTATTTGGATACTTTATTGTGTGTTATGAAACTTATGAATTATGAATGTACCAGTGCAATGTATGATTCATATCACCTATACCTACCTTATAGCATACACATAGACATATATATTAAGGACAGGCCTAATGACTGGTTATAGGTCGCTTCAAAGTGGGAGTCAATTTCACAAATTGGCATCCACTAGCGCTCAGTCTGTGATGGAAGTTAGAAGGCATCGGTCGAATGTCACAAACAAAATATGCCAAGTTGTATTGTAAAGGGTTGCACAATCTATACTTAAAAGTGCAGTAAAAAGAAAGACCAAGTTTCTTACCTCAAGTAATTCAATATTTTCAATATTACACTCTGTTTTGTAACAAAATAATCGAATTTATATTTGGAATAATCATTGTAAACATAAACATTGACGGACATAATGGCAGCGACAGGCACCTAATTTTCTCAACTTGTCGTAGTTCACGCGAAATGTAATAGATGGCGCTGACTTTTCCCACGCCATTTTGACAAAATAAAATGTTCCTTCGGGCATATCCTGATATATAAATCTATGAGCATACATCAGAGTTATAGAAACACTGGAACCGACACATAAAGGTACAAGTTCTAAGCCGACTCCACCTAACAGCAGCAACTGTCGCTGCAACCTACAGCTGCCAGCGTAGACAAAATTGTATCTCCCCTGTTTTACTCCACTTTTTATTTATAACTGAATAGGCCGCCCGCATTTGACCGCAATCTCACCTGATGGAAAGTGACGATGCGGTCTACGACGGTACATGCTTGTCTAGAAGATACCTATTCACTCGCGACTTGAAGAGCTCCAGATTGTACTTATCGGGAAACAAAGACGCTGGTAATGTGTTCCATTCTTTTACTTGACAAGTAAGCAAGTGTGAAGAAGCAGCCTGTAGCTGTAGAAGAAAAACCGGCCTCGGAAAGTAGGTACTATATAATATTAAATATATAAATTATTTAAGTACTTATTCCTAAGTTATTTGAAAAAAAAAAATTGTTAAGTGCACACACCACCTCCGCATCACCATCACCATTATGCAGCATCACCGTGAACGAAGCCTTAGGTCTACATTGTGCATTTTGCTCCGAAGCGTTAAAACTAATGTAAAATACTGCTTGCCGGTTTTATCTACCCAACTAGGCTTTCGCAAGACACACTTGCATTATGTTGTTATTTGACGAAGGCGTGGTAAATGACACATAATGGTATTTACTTTATAGCTTAGTTGTTTAAACTATAGTCAAGGATACGAGTCGTGGGGAGAGATTACAGTGATGAATAGAACCCAGCCCACGTAGCGATCATTCATGAAATGGATGGTTTCTGAACTCTACAAATATACCAAGTTTACATTCAGATACCCTCTAAAGATATCTAACCGTTACGTACCTGACAACATCTTGGAATACCGTTACTGTCGTCTCCATCCAGTTGGCTTCCCTCAGGTCTCCCGGGGGATTCAATTGGATTTTCCTCCACACTGATCATCTGGGGGATGTACATCTAAAGTCTAAACCTGAACACTCAAGGGGAAGGTTTCGTGTTCTTTCTTGGATAACTTTAAAGCGTATCTAAATCTGTAAATTAGACATAAGTATTATTGTACCTTCACCGTAAATAACTACGTATCTTCGTACAGCTCGTGCAATAATCAATCTCATAAACATTGCTTGATTTATATTTATTTCCTGCCAAATGGCTGCATCCAATCATTTCATACTTCACGGTCGATCGAAACTTTCATCAGGCAAGGTCGGTTTTTGTGATTCTCAATAGCATAGCGGCTGCGGCTCCCAATAGATCAAAAATATCTAAATTGAGTGTTCTTATGTCATCATTTGGTGCAGTCAACTGCAAACATCGCTACCAAAAATCTGAATAATTATAATTTTTTGTTTACACCGTTTTTTTGCTTTGACGTATCATTGATTTGTCGCATGATTATTAATGAACTTACAAAAGCATTGTTAAGTTATATTTTTTGCACCTGACAGTACTTGATTAGTTTTTTGTACAGTGATTGTAAAGTAACAGTGCTCAAGTGGCTAAGCAAGCTAAATTGGCTCAAATTGATTTATGTTTTGTCGGATTGAATTGCTTTTGCAACTGTTGTTTGAAATGCGTAGTGTTATAATAGAAATGTCGAGAAATAGCGTACCTACCTACCTCTGGTTAGTTTCATATGTTTTGTCCATATATAAATATCGAAATATCGGTTCGTGTTTCTATTAGTTTCATTTTTTGCTGATAACTAGTGATTACGTTAAACTTTGGCGTATTGCTAAAATATTGCAATATCAGGCAATTCATTCATATTTAGGGCCTGCTTTTCGCATCGTGTCTCGAGAAGTTTTAAACCTTATAGTCAATGCCCTGAGCTCTTTGACGCTGCCCCACTTGATGTTGAAGTTTCAATTTTATTTATTTTATTCCTGCATATTTTTTTCTCCAGAGTATACCCACATATTATCCCAAAAAAACCTATAAAAATCTATAAAAGCATATCTAAAGCATCAATTGTCTGGACTTCCAGGTCCGTCGATGGCAGCAATGGGACGAAAAGGTGAACGGAGACGAGGATCGCTCCAAGTTCCAGAAGAACGACAAGAAGCAGGTGCAGTTCCTCAAGGGAGAAGACGGCGAACCCTGGGTACGTACCTGTAATTTTGGACCACGAATTTATGATCGATGGGATTCCAGTCCAACATTTTTATTATGTCATGCAAACACAACAAACTTGTTTTGTTAAACAAGCATGCGGCCCACCTGATGGTGAGTGGTCACCGCCGCCTATGGAATGGACATCTGCAACATCGGGGGCATTGCCGGTTGCCGATGCATTGCCTATCCTTAGAGAAGACTCTTCTTTTTTTTAAACAAAATGTAACTATTCTGCAGGTTGCTGATCGAATTTTATTAAGAGCATGTGTATCCTGTGACTTATTTCATTATACAGTAAGAGACGTATTTACTCATGTCCCTCCCTATTTGATACGAAGTAAGTATTATTGTTTCGAACCGGAAGACGCAGCGTAGGCCTGACCCAGCCCAGGTGGACCTGGTTAAAACCGTGGGGAGCCGATGAATGCAGGAGGTAGGCAGCGGCAGTGCTCTATAGGGGAGGCCTAATATTTTCAACAGTGAACGTTTCAGGCTGTTGATGATGACGATATATAGATGATTTTATCACAACATTTTGCAACAAAACCCCAATCGGAAATGTAATCAAAGTTGAAAGGCCGTGAACACAAGGTTCATTTTCCTTTCAATGGGTTCTAATTCGTGTATTCAGCAAGGACAAGCGAAGGTCCACCCATTGTTTTAAATACCGAACGATATAAGACTTTATTGAGGTGGAGTAAGGATAAAAAAGGGTTTTGCGTGTTTAGTTTAAATATTGACCTTATGAAACAGTGGGCAGTTTGTCACGGCGGTAGGCACGATGAAAGCGGTAGCCTGCAGCGGCGGCAGTAGCGGGGTCATATCATTGTAAACAAAGTCTGGTTTTGACTATAAGCAATTTTGTATTTTGGGCAAAGACTGCTTACCAAACTTTGTTGCACAATATCGCTAACTCAGTCGCCAACGCTGCTTTGTGAGGCATATTTACTTACCCTTCTTCATCTATGTTCCTCATTTAAATAAGCATTCCGGTAGCGCATCAGAAAATATGTAGATATGTATAGTTCCCTCCACTCGTTTTAAGGACATATACGAGTTTACAAGTACGACCTAACTCTTTCCTATATAGGGAAACCAGGAACCACGAGGACCATGGTCTCACAACACCCAGACATAATTAGATTAACTATTTGCGCTTCTTTTCTATGCACAAATATTGGTCCTGTCACGGGAATTGCACTCGCCGCGTCCGGGCTATGAGCCAAATAGCTCAACCATCTAACCACAAAAGCTGTTGACACAATCGTTTTCTAATGCTTACATCATATAACACATACATCCAGGACATGTTTACACAATGTACCTATTTGTCTATCATCAATGTTTCCAGGTGTGGGTAATGGGCGAGCACCCCGACGACCAGTCGATAGAGAGCATCCTTGCAGAAGAAGCGCGGAGTCGCGCGCTCTCGCAGGCGCGGGAAGAGGCGCACCAGCTCAGGAAGTCAGTCGAGAAGGAGCTTACACAGCTGATAGATTACAAGCCACTAGACAGCTTGGAACAGGTATTAAGTTGCTACATGTGGAAAGGCTTGCGTTTGACCACATTTCTCCTGATATTAGGCAACAATATAGTTGAATTCCTGGCCTTTTAGAAATAAAAGAAAACTGTGTTCCAGTTCATCCTCCACTCTTTTCAGCTTCTCGTTTTTTCTCTTTTAGAGGCAATTAGAACCTTCCATTTTCCAAAATTTGTACTGAATAAATAGTTAAGTAGTAGAGGCCAATTCGACCTATCTTGAGGCTCTTGAGAGTATAGACAGGTATTGAGCCAAAAGAATAGAGTCCATAGCACCTAGTAACTATTGTTTCATAAATTTAACCATCACCCCGAGTCTTTATTTCGTGTTGGTATGATGTATCAGAGAAAGTTATAAGTTTACTAAATCCCAAATAACAAATTTATAATTTTAACCCGAGAACGTGCAAGTGGGCCTAATCCATAATACCTATCTTTCACTCTTTCCAGAAGTTCGACCTTTCACCCAAGAGTATAGATTCCATAGAAGACAATCTTGAAATCTACTGCACAGTAGACGAGCTACGGCAACGCATCGACGCCTTAGAACCTGAAGTGACCTCTGACAAGGAGCTTGGAGACAGCCTCGCGGACAAGGCAGACTACTGCAATGAAAATATCAGCCATCAGTTAGATATTAATAAGAATACGCTACATTTCAACTTTATTGAGGGGAAGAGAGATGTACTACAGGTTAGTTCATCATCATCATCATCATCATTTATGTTAAGTTGGTATTTTTTCCACTATCTTTTACCAGACTTCATCGTTTATTACTCCCTTATTTCATTCATGTTTGCCCGTATACAACATAATGCGCTTTTATTTAGGTGTTCCTTGTTCTTTCCATCCGTCAACATTCTATACCTTCATGGTGATATTGCGTTTCATTTCGTCTTATACTTAGTGGGGTGGGAAAGCTATTTTAGCGAAGCCATTACCACAGGGTCGTATTATCGAAAGCCAACATCCTTCGAACCCCTTTATGATCAGACAGTCTACAAATCAAACGACAGATCCTCGAAATTCGTATATTACCTATATTTATTCATACTGGTTACTAAGCCAAATTCTTAACCTTCTTGCCACTGAAGCCACTTCCAGAATCTGTTAGAATCCGTACATTTAGAAATGTGAGCAAGTGCCGCGATTGTCAGACCATCGTCATAGCTGCGTAAACCCCGTCTTTGGCAAATGCTTTAGCATTACGAGTTTTCCTGTAGAAAATATTTTTTTTAATGAAATTATGAGCAAACAAGTAGGCGGCCCACCTTATGGTAAGTGGTCACCGCCACTTATGGGCATCTGCAACACCAAGGGCATCGCCTTCCCTTAGAGAGAGCTCTAAACACTTTTCTTTAGTATAAACTAGAGTAAACTTCCAGGAGCTAGGGCTGGCGAACACGGGGTCGGGCGTGAGCGTGCGCGTGGCGGCGTGGGAGCGGCGCGTGGCGGCCGCGCGCGCCGGCGACATCCTGCGGTCGCTGCGCGCGCGCCGCGCCCGCACGCTGCGGGACGCGCGCCTGCACGCCGGGGACGGGGACGCCGCCTGGAGGGAGCAAGGTGACCACTGCGTACTGGCCTTCTCTTCCGCAGGGAATCTAAGGAGTCTCTAGAGTAAACCCACTGAGTCTAGAGGAAAAAGACGGAGTCTAGAGTTAACCCGCGGAATCTAGAGTCTTATAGTAAACCCGCGGATTCTACAGTAAACCCGCGGAGTCTAGAGTAAACCCGCGGAGTCTTAGTAAACCTGCGGAGTCTATAGTAAACGTGCGAAGTCTAGAATAAACGCGCGAAGTCTAGAGTAAACCTGCGGACTATAGTAAACCTGCGGAGTCTAGAGTAAACGCAGTAATCCGGCGGATTCAAGAGTAAACTCACGGAGTCCAGAGAATGGATATTTAAAACACTTTATTGGTGTTATAATCAACAAGACAACTTCTGTCCATTTCAGAACGTAAAGCGAAGGAAGCGGAAGCCACGAAGCGTCAGATAGCGCGCGACGCTAGGGAGGCGCACCGACGGAGCACAGACCTCGTCGGTGTACAGATATCACAAGACCCGGAACAAGGTTGGTAGTAGCACAGACATACGTACGAGATACCCTATACAAAACATCTGGAATACGAAATACAAGATACTATTAAAATAAATATTTGAGATACCAAGTACAAGATACCATTGGAAATGGTATTTCTAAATATTTTTACAGAGAAACTTAATAAACTAACTAACTAGGATGGCGCAACAACCCAAAATGAGTCTTGGCCTCCGATAATAAAAGACGTCGCTAACGCTCTACAGAGAAACTTAGGTAACTTTATTATCACTAAAAACAAACAAAGCATTTAATTTTACTTAATACAAGATAATTATGAAACTAATTTGTACTATGTGTTAATCCAACGTATATTTAGTAATTATCAAAATCAGTTCAGTAGTACCTACAGAGATAGTGGTAACCAACATTCATTCACACGAACTTTAGCATTTATAATATTATTATTGTATATAATATAAACTAGTATTTCCCCCGTGCGCGGGCTGCGAATACATTAGTATTGGCAATTTTTTTGAAACAACCTAATGACGGCCATTTTTTTGTTGATTTAAAATAAGAAAACTTTTTCTTTTAGTTGGAAAGCCACTAAGCACAGAAGCAGTGCTGGAGTGGTTCCGGACTCACGAACTCACTCGAGGAGTTGGACTAGACGAAGAAAACAAGCCTGTTGACTGGTTTCATGGTAAGAAATCTCATCATTATGAAAAAAATGTTTGAAATTAGGGTGAAATCTGTAGCTATTTACAACAAATTATTTTGTTTAGGTTAGAATCGGAACGGTCTTGGGTTGAAATCCTTACACCGCATTTAGTTGTAAATTTAAACGCCAAACTTATCGGAAAATTATTGGTGAAAAAAATGTAGCTATACATAAACCTGGGTTGAATGAATGAATAATAATAACAACCATCTCCGCAGGGCTGATCACCAGATCAGAAGCGGAGCAGATCCTATCGAAGCATCCGGCGGGGAGCTTCCTCGTGCGCGTGTCGCTGCGCGTGTGTGGGTACGCCGTGTCTTACCGCGGGCCGGCGCGATGCAAGCACTACCTGCTCACTGCCGGCTCACGGTACCGGCTGCTCGGGGCTGCCAGCCGCGACCACCGCTCGCTAGGTAACTGTACACACTACCGCGGGCCGGCGCGATGCAAGCACTACCTGCTCACTGCCGGCTCACGGTACCGGCTGCTCGGGGCTGCCAGCCGCGACCACTGCTCGCTAGGTAACTGTACACACTACCGCGGGCCGGCGCGATGCAAGCACTACCTGCTCACTGCCGGCTCACGGTACCGGCTGCTCGGGGCTGCCAGCCGCGACCACTGCTCGCTAGGTAACTGTACACACTACCGCGGGCCGGCGCGATGCAAGCACTACCTGCTCACTGCCGGCTCACGGTACCGGCTGCTCGGGGCTGCCAGCCGCGACCACCGCTCGCTAGGTAACTGTACACACTACCGCGGGCCGGCGCGATGCAAGCACTACCTGCTCACTGCCGGCTCACGGTACCGGCTGCTCGGGGCTGCCAGCCGCGACCACCGCTCGCTAGGTAACTGTACACACTACCGCGGGCCGGCGCGATGCAAGCACTACCTGCTCACTGCCGGCTCACGGTACCGGCTGCTCGGGGCTGCCAGCCGCGACCACCGCTCGCTAGGTAACTGTACACACTACCGCGGGCCGGCGCGATGCAAGCACTACCTGCTCACTGCCGGCTCACGGTACCGGCTGCTCGGGGCTGCCAGCCGCGACCACCGCTCGCTAGGTAACTGTACACACTACCGCGGGCCGGCGCGATGCAAGCACTACCTGCTCACTGCCGGCTCACGGTACCGGCTGCTCGGGGCTGCCAGCCGCGACCACCGCTCGCTAGGTAACTGTACACACTACCGCGGGCCGGCGCGATGCAAGCACTATCTGCTCACTGCCGGCTCACGGTACCGGCTGCTCGGGGCTGCCAGCCGCGACCACCGCTCGCTAGGTAACTGTACACACTAGTCGCCTTCGGGACTGATGTAACAGACAATATCTGCGACAAGACACTGATATATAACCCTACCGTTACTTGATACATAAGACTTCATAATAATATTATACTCAAGATAAACCTTATTTATTACAGCGGATCTCATCAACTACCATAAGACTGTTGCGATCACAGAGAGCGGCGGTGAGCTCCTGACGATCCCATGTCGGCCAGACGTGCCGCCGAACCTAGGTGCGCCGTCATCTTGAATGCAACTGTCAAAATATCTGTCATCTTTCGAAATATGGTCTGTAGAAATTTATTTGGAGCAAAGTTTTTACCTTAATAGATTTCGAATACATGGATAAAATGATTGTGTTAGGTTCACAAAAATAATGCGTTGCAAATAGTAAGAAGTTTTTAAAAGAACTAAAAAGTAAATGCGCCATTTTCAATTAACTGTCGTTACAATTTAAAAAAATTCTAGAATAGTTTGAATCTAACAACTCCTGTGCCCTACCCTTACTCACAAACTTGGATTTTTTTCTACCTATGTACTTTATGCCGCTAATGAAAATAAAGATACCCGTATCTGTACGGAATTACTTAGATAATTATATTATCTTTAGTTTTGCAGGAATGCATTTGGTTGTACCTACCTATATACTTTGGAATGTGTCGACCTATATATGTATATAGGCCGACACATTCCAAAGTGCAACCGTGCCTTTTGCAATATACTGACACAAAATACATATATTCGCGTATTCCGTTGAACATCTTATTCCGTTTTCAAAATTATATTTAATTATACTATTTTTGTTTATCGATATCGTTGATGATATGTGTTCCATAAATTTATTTCAGGACCATTTCAAAGTCAGCTCGTAGTCACTAAGTTATTATTAAAAGTAGCTTTAAAGTAAAAACTCTTAATTTAGGTATTTATGCTTACATTTTATGCATTGACATAATATATATTTCTATAGTTATAAAAAATTCTAACTCAAGCAATAGTAGGTGAGTATTAGTATTAGGTAAGAAACTTAAGTATGATATAAAAACTGTATGTGTACTCATAAAAGCATGTTCAAACCCGGGCGTTGTTTACAATCGCTGTGGGTAGGTGTGAATACCGCGTGGGATCCGATTTTATGAAGTAACGCGAATTTTGTATGAAGGACCGCTCTAGCCGCGCGATATCCCACGTGGTATTTACCGCTACCCAGCGAATAACGTACCGATTTGAATACGCCTTTAATCATGATTATGTTGTGTTTTTTGTATTATTAGGGTCTTTATCCACCAAAACTGCGTTGTGCGGAGAGAAGTAAACTATCAACAGTTCTTACGATAGAGTGGGAGGCGTAATATGAAAAAGTTTTAAAAATGTATTTGTATTGTATAGTATTGAATAAGTTGTGAATACGACACATCTCTCCAATATACACGTTTACAGATTTGATGGGAAAATGCTCTCAAAATAAATCAATTTATGATAATTTGGTGAAGTCACCTGTTAAAATTAGGTACCACCTACCTAATTTTTTGATTTATCCATCTATAAGGGATGTACCTTTTATCGATACAATATCGATGGTGCTAAATCGAATATTCTTATATATCATTATTTATGGAGAGGCGTGATGTTGTTACTCTAAATTGAAATTATCTCTAAACTAGTATTTAAACCCATTTTTGCATTTTCTTAGCAGTAAAAAATATGAACAAACATGTAATTTTAAGAAAAGGGAATTTTCTTCACTTTAATTTGTGTAGCTAGTTCCCTCGTGAGTTATTTTAAAGTTTATGTTGTGTAATAATGGTTATATGTAAGTAATGATGATTATACACAATAATATTACTACTAAACGCATCTTGAAGTTAAATTCAATAATATTAAAAATGCGCACTATAATTTTTGTATTGCGCAGCACTTAATTGACTTGAGTTATTTCAAGCAGTGCTTATAACTAAGGCCTTACATTTTATTCAATAACTATTTGCTCTGATGCTAAAATAGATGTGAGGTTGTGTTATTGCAGGCCTTGTCGTTTGCGACATAGATATACGATTTTTTTTTGTAAACATCAATTTAGATTTAGTGCAAGATGGCAACAGATTTGACTCCTTAATATGGATAGATAAATAATAATTGGCATTACCCATTACCCATACCCATTGGCTTTAAGATCACCCAGTAATTAATTTAGGTTATGTGAGGTAAGGTAAATTGATTGTATACTGCTTCAAAGCTCTTCCATTAGAATAATAGTTGGATAATTTAGACATTATAGTGTCAAAATAGTCAAAAGAAGCTTGCAACGTTTTGTATTTTAGCTGCAGATATTTTAGTTAATATAATCATGTAATATTTACTGAGCATTATAACCAATGCCTATGTAAAGCTAAGAATTATGTTTACATAGACAGAACGGAGTAGAAAAGTATCATAATGTCAGTCTATTGATTTACTTTTTCATTTGTTACAAAACACCTACAGATTGAAGCGGAGCGGAGTGGAGAAGTATCAATAACGAAGTATCAGTACAGGAGGACAACGGATGAAAAAAATGCTATTCAAACGGTAATTCTCACCTGTGCTGCAGTCGGGTCTATTCGCCGCTTGTCCCCTTTCTGATACTATGAAACTTTTCCGCTTCGCTCCGCTTAGGTGGAGAACAGTGGAAAACGACCCTTGCGTTCACTCATCTCAAGGCGTTTATTATTTACTTATATGCGCTTCAGTATTATGCTCTTTTAGGCTTAAAGCCCGAATTCTGAAAAATGAAGCCAAAGTCGAAATATACAGAAATCGGAGTGTCCTATCTCTTAGGTTTGTAGTTACTTTTAAATGATTTGTATGCCATTTATTTCGTTTGTAGGTAACCTATAGATCTATGATATTGTATTTTAGTTGTAAAACTGCCAACAATAATAAAATGTAAAAAATGATGGATTAATTTTATTTTACAACCTATTCACCTCATAAATTATACCATGGAAAAACTAGAAGAGGAATGCTAATAAACTAAGAAAACAGCGTAGACGCTTTCACTAAATCCAAGGTGATCATTAAGATGGCGTTAGGAGTATCGAAACGTAGTTTAAATGAACAAAAACACAGAATAAGATAACAGTTACTACTGCGGGACCGCCAATCTGCTACTTGTTGATTATGATGGCCGATATCCAATTAGCTATAGGTCGCAGTAACTTACTTCAAACGCAGTAGATAGCGCTGTTAATTAAATTTGCAAAACTTATTTTAAAAATCGATTCTTAAATATCGCTAGTTTAATCGTATTATTGTAAAAAAATAGTGCTAGGAAGTTTATATTCGTCACTTATATAAACTTGGAAAAAAACAGAGTGCATATATAAAAGATCGCAAAAAGTAGAATGTGCAACAAGGGATTAAAATAATGTATTTATGGCGAGAGCGATTGTTTGAATCCAGAGTGAAGCGAAGAATCCTAACGTAGCGAAACTAGCAAGTAGCGACTTAGCGAAGGATTCAAAGTACGTCGCTCGAGGTCAAATAATTTTGGTAACGTATGGCACACCCTGCTTTTCCCCCTCTATGGGAAAAAATAGGAGATAACTATATCATCATGTATAAATACTGACAGTAGTTAACCAACGCGTGTGGTTAGTGTCGCGGCAGGTGCACTTTTTACTAAAGCTTCGCTGTCGGTCTGTCTGTCATCAGTCTGTACCGTGTACCGCTCATGAACCGTGATAGACAGTTAAAATTTTCACAGATGTATTTCTATTGGCGCTATAACAAGAGAAAAAAAATTTAAGGGACTCGCATAGTGATTTAAAACAATTCAAAGAAATAAAACTTAAATACTTAAATAGACTGACTTGTAAATTTCATTTACATCACACTATCAATTGTACCGAATTAAATAGCTTGTTTATAAAACAGGTGATGTCGCTTTGTCCATGCGGGAATACGGGTGAGTCACTCTTGAATCGTCTTCGGTTTTCGGAGTTCGTCTTGGCGTTGTAGGCGCTGGTAGAAGTTGTACGACTTCTATGTCGGGCTCCGAGGGTCAAATTATTAAATCTGTACATTGAATATTTTTTGAAAATGTTTACTGCTTTAGACTTCCTAACTTATAAAAGAACTTTTTGAATATTTTTTTCTCCGTTTGGTTGGCCCTTTGAACACGTATCACGCTGGAAACACTGAACGGATTTGGCTGAAATTTGGTATGGTTATAGCTGATTATGCAGAATAACATTAAGTATACTTTTTGTTTTCTAGAACGGCCAAGTGCGGGTTGCCCAAGCAATAGAGATGTAATTTTTATTCAGGATATTTTGTTGGTATATTATAATTATATGTGTTTATCAATTTTTAATTTCGAAAATATAACAAAAACCAAATAAAAAATTCAAAAAGTCTATGCATTCTAAAAGGTATTCCTCTCCTAGTTTTTCCATGATTATATCCATTTATCTATTACTGACCACCGAATTGGGGAAGAATGGTTGTTGAGTGGCGACCACAAACCAGAAAACGCAGCGTAGGTATATAGGTCCCACACTAGGTGGACCGACGATCTAGTCAGAACTATGGAGAACCGATGGATGCAGGAGGCGAGCAGCCGCTCAAAGTGGTGCTGTCTAAGGAAGGCCTATGTTCAGCAGCAGACGTCTACAAGCTGTTGATAATGATGTGCAACTTCCCGATGTGCAGCTGAGTTACAAAGTTATTACTATAATCTATTCTATGTCTGTTTCAAGTTATAAGTAGTCATACAAAAAGTCTAGGTACATTTTTAAAAGTGTTTATTAAATTTTGCGTGTAATAAAATGTAACACTATACAATATTTACAAATAACACACCCGTAACGTCGTAAGCTACCACTTACAAAACTCTTCCAAACATGAAACAAAACTTCTATGATATAAAAACACTTGGTAGGTATAGTTAATGGCTTAATGGTACAATGTAAATTAACTATCAATTTTTTAAGTTTGATTATGTTGAATGAGGTGTGAATAGGAATCTCATGGGGTAGAGTGTTGCTCAATGGCGGTTGTCAAGTGCGCCGTAATGTAATGTACCGCTGATAAACGTTTAAGAAATCCGAAAGATTTCCTGTGAGTTCACCCCATTCTACAAAAAATACAACAACTTGTTATTCTACTAACTAACAAAGCAACAAACTAAAAAGAAAATGTTGACATAAACTGTGAAGTTACTTAACTGCAGAATATGATTTCAAACATACCTATAGGTACGTTATTATTTGGGGACTACTTATTACAAACAAGTTTTCTATTCTAAACTGTGACCCAAATTAAAGGCCTATTCAAACTAGGGCGTTATTCGCTACCGCTGTGGGTAGCCCCGCGCGGTATTCTGTTTGAAGTTTCACTCAAGTTACGCTCTAGCCACCGAACTTCATACAAAATACCGCGCGGTATAACGCTACCCACAGCGGTATCAAATAAAGCGCCGGTTTGAATAGGCCTTTAATTTGAGCCTTCGGTTTCTCGTACGTTTCTTAGTCATGTTAAATTGTTAACGTACCAAATAGGCTCATTGGTTGACGATAACCGATAATAAACCGCCAACCAATGAGCGTTCAGTATTTTAAAGTAGACAAGAGTTTAACATACGTTACCGGGGTTTTCCCTTCGGTTCTCGTACGTTTATTAAAGTTAAACGTTATTCCTACTGATACTGAACGCTCAGAGGTTGAAGACAGCCGATGATCTAAAGATCATTGAGCGTTTTGTACCTTTCTAGTTCTTTGGTATGATTAAGTTGACATGAACTTAGTAACTTTAACAAACTTAGAGAAATCGGGGGGTAGGTAATTTATAGACGGTAATTCTATTATTAATTATATTTTCTTCTAATAATGTTTGCAATAAATGATTGAGTATTGAGTATTGAGTATTATAACCGACTTTAAATAAGTGATAGGGACATTTTTGTTATTTTTTGGAGACCAAAATGATATGTTATGTTAATCAGTTAAAGCTCATTGAGTTTTATTTTATTTGCAATGATATAATTTGATCAAAATAGGTACTACGCGCGCTCGTTAAGACTTCCGAAAATAGGTTAAGTAAATATTAAGTTTGTGGGGTGAAATGTAAGTAAAATGAAATGGGGGTGGGGTGAATCGGTACAAAGAGGATGCTGTGAATGTATATTTATATTTATTTTGTCAGTAGTCAGTAGTACTCGGCTCGCCAGTAGCCGAGGTGCGGAGGTCACATGTAGGGGAGGTTGGTCGCGGTCCGCGCCATGTCGCCACTCGTGCGCTGTGAAATAACAAGTTTGTACCTATACATAGGTGCTGCAATGAGGGTAGAACTAGATCCAGGATCGCCGCCTGGAAAACGGCACCGTTTAAACTATGCCTTGTTTTTGTTCTCAGTCGCGTGTGAACGCATTTATTTAAAGTGTAACTCGCATACATGGAGGTAATAAAAAAAAAGGAGGGAACCCCGTCTGATCCGAAACTGAGGCAACCTTAGGAAGCCGGAACGCTTCGTACGTACGAGCGGGGCACGCACACACTTACATCATAGGCAGCCGGTCGCCATACTTTCATCTGACACACATACGTAATATGTCCGCCATTTTCGGCTTCAGCTCGATGTCAATCAAAACTCAATCCTTCTTTTTTTTATTTCATCCATGCTCGCATAATTATTATTGTTTTACAACGCTATTACCAAGGGGACCCATTAGGTACAAACGAAAAATAGCCCGAACTAAAAAAAAAACAATCGTGTCTAGAGAGTTACTAGTTAGTGTCCAGTGTATTTTGGCCCATTTGGCCCAATACTTTGCCAAAACGCAATAAATGTATCTTGCGTTATGCAGCAATAAAATAATTCGTAAATTCTTACAGAGTGGTCCCAGTGATGAGACTCTAAAGCCTTCGGTACGACGTGGTGCGGCTTTTTCACTTTCTTCACGGGGCTGTTGCTTGCTGAAAACATAGAAACATCAAACATAGCAATAAACAGTAGGTAAATATTTCTACGCTCTTCCAACACAGCAACACACGATTTTTTCTCTCACTTTCTATTTAACGACACCCTACCACTCCTCTTCTCATTCAGATATAACGACAGATCTCTTTGCGATCCAACACACTCTCTCCTCTTCATGCACACTACAGTCATATACTCTCTATTTTTCTCTACCTAACTTCTCACTTTCTCTCTTGTTTGATCATCCCTTTTGTCTACTTCTCTCTCACACTCAGACACTCGACACACTATATTCCATTCTAGGCTATTAAATTATTTACTAAGGAACAAAGTTATGTTTATTTATTTCGTAACAATTTGAATATTCTTTCCTTAATACCCCCACATACCTCCAGCAACGTATGGTAGCGTGAGTTCGACGCAGTTCTTCTTGGCGTTCTTCTTGGCGGCCGCGCGACCTCTCAGCAATTCCTCGTCCATCACCAGCTTGTTGTTTACTCTGGAAACATTGATAATAGATATTAAATACAGTCCATGAAGTTAGCAAGTTGAAATGGATTGTCATTTCAACTTGCTTGCGATGTGGCCTGCCCATTGGGGCATCGCTCGCAGAACTGACAACTGGTGTGGAAGAAAGGTGCTTGAGTGGCAACCACGAACCGGAAC
This sequence comes from Ennomos erosarius, assembly GCA_963580505.1. Lineage (NCBI taxonomy): Eukaryota > Metazoa > Arthropoda > Insecta > Lepidoptera > Geometridae > Ennomos > Ennomos erosarius. Next base: position 11,542,409 of record OY756987.1, read on the forward strand.
GCGCAGCGTAGGCAGACCCCCCCCCCCCCACCTACTAGGTGGACCGACGACTTGGTGAAAACCGTGGGGAGCCGATGGATGCAAGCGAGCAGCCGCTCAAAGTGGCACTCGCTGGGGGAGGCCTATGGTCAGCAGTCGACATCTACGGGCTGATGATGATTAAATACAGCCTCCGTGGTTTGGTGGTTGAGCAGTTCGGCTCATAACACGGAGGCGGCGGGTTCGATTCCCGCGACAGGACAAGTATCTGTGCACAGAATAAAAAGCGCAAATAATTAAGTACTTGTTCTGTGTTTGGGTGTTGAGGGACCATGGTCCCACGTCACGTAGTCCCTGGGTCCATAGATACAGAGAATCCTAGTTAGGGTTCAGGATCTATGTATGCGATCGATGTGATCTATGTGAGTAATTTTTTTTATTTACTTATTTTATTAATAACGTACATGATAAAGCACATAATAATTATTTGTATTGTTTAATTTGAAGTACGAAAAAATAAAATTGTAGACCAAAGATAGCCATGTCTGCTGTATCTTTGGTTAGTAGAAAAATGTCAATGAAACTTACTTTTTGATATACGGCGTCCGAGGGAAAGAGTTGACTGGAACTGGAAATGTCTGGAAAAAAATGATTAATATTTCCTTTTACTTATAACACGACTCGTGAACACGAGAACAACTAATAATATTATACCGACACCACTGTAAAAGACATCAACGCGCTACATACTACGAAATACCTAAGAAAATTAATTTCTATGATTTATTTATTTAGTTTTATTTTTTGAGCTGATTAGGTTCTCTGTCTGTTGAAATTCGGAGATGAGATGAGGAGATTTGGATATAAATGAGATACAAAGGAAAGGTGAGATGAAATTTGGAGATGAGATGAGATGAGATACGATTTAGTTGAAATGAGACGACTCGGACAAAATTTGGTGCTGAGAAGCTCAAAGACAAAGAAGATATAGGTAAGCCTATATGAGATAAGAGACGAGAGTTAGAGATGAGATGTGATGAAACAATACCAAAGATGATTGGACCGGAGACATTTCATAATGTGATAATGGTACAATTTACAAGAAAATGTAGGTAGGTACCTGAAAAGTTTCATTGATGGCGCGCGCGAGCGAGCGCGGCGGCGGCGGGCGCGGCGGCGGGAGCACCGCGCCTCCGCACACCACGGGACCCTGCGGGGGTAACTGCTGCTGTAAGGATGGTCATCATCATCACCATCATCATCATCATCATCATCATCATCATCATCATCATCAAAAACAACAACATTCTGACGACGTTCACCACTGAATATAGGCCTTCCTTTCAGAGTGCCCCTGTGAGCAGCTGCTTCCCACTGCATCTATCGGCCCCCCGCGTAAGGAGTCTTTTTCAATCAGTGGGCTAGTAAATATCTTAATATAAATGTGTATATGTGAACTGTGATGTAATTGCTGTTAGCCGAGATATAGTATTTGCCTTCAAGTTGTAAATTAAAAACAATGAAAAGGAAATTAATTTAGTCAAAAGATCTCAGAAAGAGTCAGTCATTTCTGATTTTAAAGAAGTAAGTTACCTCTGTAGTATCTACCGCCTGAGTTTGTCCCTGCGGCGGTGGATGCTGCGCCTTCTTCTCACTCGGACTCGACTGCATTGGCGTATCGGAATCTTGCGACGGGAACAAACAAATTATTACAGCTCACAGTCACCAGTTGTTATAAATAACGAAACTTGTATGAGAGTACATAAATCATTCATAAAATTAAAGGTACCTACTCGTTTTTCACTGAAACTTTTTTCATTATATTAATTTATTCAGGCTTTTTGAGTAACAGCCTAACAAACAGTCAGTCAGTCACTTTTACACAATTATTGCTACAAAGTATGTCAAATAACAAGGTTACAAAGCTACGATTGATATCAACAAAACTGGTAAAATCCCATAAATTAGCTGGCGCAGTCGGTAGGATTCACACTGTGTGGTGTGTGTGTGTGTGTGTGTGTGTGTGTGTGTGTGTGTGTGTGTGTGTGTGTGTGTGTGTGTGTGTGTGTGTGTGCATGTGTGTATGTGTGTGTGTGTGTGTGTGTGTGTGTGTGTGTGTGTGTGTGTGTGTGTGTGTGTGTGTGTGAAGCTTCGTTTTTAATAGTACTTACGGGATATTTACCGTGATTAGAATAATTTTTGAGTTCCCGATATTTCGGCACAGTTACATGCACCATTTTCACGGGTAGACTGAAGATGCGGGTGGATGATAAAAAGTTCGAAATGTTAGGAGCAGACATAACGGTCTACCCTTTTTCTTAGTCTTTTACTGCGGGTACCATTGGCATTCGTACTCGATCGTAACTCGCGACAATAAACACTCACTGTATCACTGCATATGATCTTATCACATTTTGGACGCGTATTATTTTTAATACAACCTAATACTGGACTCCACGCACTAGCACTTTTTATCATCCACCCGCATCTTCAGTCTACCCGTGAAAATGGTGCATGTAACTGTGCCGAAATATCGGGAACTCAAAAATGATTCTAATCACGGTAAATATCCCGTAAGTACTATTAAAAACGTGGTAAACAACCGTGAAAGTTTAAAACTGTGTGAAGCTTACTTGGCGTATAGTTGTAGTCAATCAGAGACTCTCCCGCTATGCTGTCCGTCCGAGATCTACTGTGATCCTGGAAAACCAATATTATTTTTTATTGTAAGTAATAAAATAATTAGCAGCGTAGGCTGGCCCCCCCACTTGGTGGACCGACGACCTGCAGCCCTACCACGTAAGTATTCTGGTAATTAACATCGCTTGCCATCCTGCTTGCGCCAATGTAGCAGCCCTTGAGTGCGAGCAAGAGAGCACACGATTACGATTGCCACCGGGCTTACGCGGTAAGGCCACAGGTCAAAACCGCGGGGAGCCGTAAGATGCAGGAGGCAAGCAGCCGCTCAAAGTTCTTTCGCCTTTTTTTTTGGGTTTTTTATTCTTTAGCTTTGTGGCCTATGTTCAGCAGTAAATATCTTCGATGATGATGATGATGATCATGATGATAATAAATAAAATAATTAACAACTTGATTTGAATTTAAAAAATTTGAAATATGTGGCCTTCATAATTATTTATATTCTAAGCTGTCATAGTGAAACGTTATTATTTTATTCTTACGGGAATAATATTTAGTGTCCATTGCTGCCTCGGTTTGCCAGGGATCCTCGCGGTCCCTTGTTGAGGTGGTAATGCCTAAGACAAATACATAAGTAAGTAATGTTAACATTATTTTAAATACAAGACGAATTGAATAAAACTTAAATGTAACACGAACAACAACAACAACAACACCCAACACACACCAATGACAAGAATGTTCTTTTACCAAATATACATTAGAAGATTAAAGTTTTTATCGCAATCACAGAATTCCCCCTATTACATAGGTCCAGAACCGAAGTCTCCATACTTAACCTTGTTTGAACATGAATCAAACCATAGAGCACTTTTTTTTTTCTTCTAATGTCAGTTCCTCTTTCAACATACCATATAAATAGTATTACCCGATTTAGTCGGGTACCTAAATAAAAATCTAGCTAGATGTAAAATGTAAATAATAAAAATTATGTAACGCCTGCATTAAAAAAATATAAAATAATAAAATTAATTACCATCATACTACTATCTATAGACAAGAAAAAGGTCTATAGATATCTCATGCAATCTTTTAATAAAAAGGATTCAAATTAAGTATAAGCAGCAGTTTATTCAACATTTCCTTTAATAACTCACGAGTTTTTCAATATTACCAAGTTAAAGGGATTAAAGAACAACAGTTATGTAGGTACAGGGGGTTTGGCAAAGATACCAACCACTAACGCTAACGCCAAAGGCTAACTCCAAAATGTACTGAAATGACATTTCGGAAATCGCTAACTTTTCCGTAGCGAATGTCATTTCGATACATTTTTGGAGTTAGCGTGAGGCGTTATCGTTAGCGATTGTGATCTTTGCTAGACCCCCTGGGCCTCAACCAAAATAATGTTTCATATTTTAGGATTAAAAAAAATAACCTTAAAAATGGAAAAACAGTGGGCGCGTGGAACGTTTATAGTTGACAATAAAACTATTATCAGTAATTGCACTTCTGTGTTCTGTGTGTTCTTTACTATAGAAATGCGCTGAACATATTGTTGAGCGAGTATTAGGTTTCCACCAATCTTCATTTCTACTTTTTCGCACTACTTTTATCCAACGATCAGCTAGACATGGATCTGTTGGAAATCTATACAAAAGAAATCGGGTAATTATTCAGATGTCGTTTGGCAACACTGATTTTGACATGTCAACTTTTTATTGTGAAATCGTTCTAACTCTTCGTCAAATAGAAATAATTAAAATAATCTTATAAATATACATTATTAAGCCCACTTACAAGTGAAATGTGATTGTGTGCTTCTGTGATTCGTGTCTCGAGTGATTTCGGCACAGTTTTATCACGCAAGACGGCATTTTTTCGGTATGTATTTATAAGCACACCCAAGTAACGACTGATTTTGATTTTGACAGCTGAGAATCAATCACACCCAAAGTGGTGTGTACGGTATTGCCCTGCTTTAATTTCGTATTAGTGGTCTGGATAAAAAAGTCTTTGATCGCAATATGCGATGAAAGACTTTTAATCTTTACCGACTACGACAAAAGAAGGTTTATGATTTTCATTGTGTGTTTATGTCCACAATGTCTCTTTCAATCTTCTAGAATACCATCAGTACCTATAAAAACCTTTTATCATATAACTCACTTCAATTTCTTTTCCCAATTTCTTCCGCAGCTCAGCATTGAAGTTCTCTGCAAACGCGTCTTGCAAGAAGTATCTGGAATGGAAAAAAACATGATAACTATGCGCAAAACTTCGTGGTTTGAGGTCGCAGTTTTTGAATAGGACCAACCCATCCTTTCCCGTGGGTGACGTATTCAGGGAATAAGCAGCAGCATTTTCCTTAGTTCATGAAAATCTACGCTCACCTGCCCGGCTAGAATGCGCACAAAATGCGGAACAAAATGTTCTTTAAGTACTGAATTATGAGCATGAGTGAGGGCAAATGATATAATGTGTAGAAACGTGATTTTTCGTGTTGCTTACAAAACTCCATAGAAGCTTCTAGTAAAGTTGCCACCACTTTGCTGGAGCATGACTTAGACTGGACTATGACTACCTGACTTAGACTGGACTATGACTAGGACATGACTGCGTGAAATATTTTATAACACGATGAATATATAATACTTGACACTGGCTAAATACACTATGAGTGGAGCCAAATTAAAAGAAAAAATAAATAAATAAATGTTCTTGATCTAGTGAGAGACCGTGACATAACTATGGTAGAGTGTGTCTCGCTTTAACATGGACGGCAAGTTTTCTCGCAGTGCACATGCTAGGCGGCCAAACGTGGTGCTGGTGATTAAGGCAAATCCCTCCCTGTGATAATGCTCCAAGCTGTTATTTTATAGGGGTGGTGTTTGGGCCTATCGTCGTAGACGCAGCCCGTTGTTCGTAGTAAATAAAATAGTCCAAATCACTTCACTGTTAATTTGTTTGTATTTGTCGTAATAAGTCTACGCGTAATTTGTTGTCTGAGTCGCACTGTAGGTAAGTAAGTAGTTTATTGACACATTAGCGCGCGACGGTGGTTTAGTGACGACTCGTTTAAGTAAAGTAGGTGCTGATTATTATAGGTTACCAAAACTGCTGTACGTGCTGTATTGGCTCGTACAGGTGGCCATGTTCAGTAGTAGACGTCTTCTAGCTGTTGATATGTGTGTGATTACCAGTACCTCTAGTACGAGTTTCGATAGTTTACTAAAACTTTCGTTTACGTTTTCTCTTTTCTCCCATACATTTCTCTGCAGCGCCCCTAGCGTACACGTTGATGAACTAAATATGGCAGCACAAATTTTAAATGGATTCGCGCGTATTCACGTATTGGAAAACTCATAGTAGGGGTACAGATGACTCGATTAGCCTGTTTAAATAAATCACTGGCTAAGTGCGAGTCAGACTCGAGTACGAAGGGTTTACTTATTATGAAAACGAGCAAAAAGTTCACGTTTGTTTTATGGGAGCTCCCTTAAATATTTGTTTTATTCTGTTTTTTTTTAGTATTTTTTGTTAGTTATAGCGGCAACAGAAATACACCATCAATGAAAATGACAATTTTCTTAACCATCACGGTTCATGAGATACAGCCTGGTGACAGGCGGACAGCCGAGTACCCTACCCGAACCCTATTACTAATAATAGGGTTCGGGTAAGGTACGGGCCTCTAAAAATTAATAGAGATCGGATACAGCAAAACAAAAAAATTGGGAACTTAAGTTGATAAGCCTGTTGTAAATATAAAAGGTCCCACCTTAGAGCATCTATAAATGGAGATGTTAACGTTATAATCCGCAAGCACCATTTTTCTGCCGATTTCTACGGGGGACGAGGTAAACATGTATAGCACACGCGCAAATCGCGCGTGTAAACGCACGCCGTTCACCATCTTCAAACACGCACACCGTTATATAAACTAGCAGTGTTTACACGCACATCATGATATTGTAGATGACCAAGTAGCGCCATATTACCGGCAGAGAGAATGCCTTGCCACCTCCTTTTATAAATGCTATAAGGGGTTCTACTAACTTGTGCCTAAGCAGGGCCTGCGCGGAGGGGCGCGCGCGCGGCTCGGTGCGCAGGCAGGCGGCGAGCAGCTCGCGCGCCGCCCCTGCCCCCGCCAGTGGCCCGCGTGCCCCACCCCCCGCGCCTGCCAGCCCCGCGCCGCCCGCTAGTCGAGACACTACCTGCTGGTGCCGGGGGGCTAGCTTACCTGGAAGACGCACAACGATACTATTTTAACAAGATGAGTAACAAACAAGCAGGTAGTCCACCTGGGCCCTAAGTCTGCTATTTCAATTATCATAATGGTTCATGAATGGTATCATAAAATAACAGATTTTGACACTAATGGTAGTCTACCCCTGGTTTGTAGACATTAGTGTCAAAATCTATCATGACGATGACGACAGATTTTAAGACTATCGGTAGCCTACTTATGGTTTTTAGACTACTATTAGTATCAAAATCTGTCATTATGGCACAAATCATCGACCATTATGACACAATTGAAATAGCAAACTTCAGGCCCAGGTGGTAAGTGGTCACCGACACCTATGTACATCTGCAATACTAGGGCATTTCTGGTGCCCTTACAGAAGACTCTTTCAAGACTTAAAGAAAGGTTGGAGGTGGAAGCATCGAAATATTCAACGTCATAAAAAGCCTGAAGACGCCCACTGCTGAACATAGGCCTTCTCCATGAAGTGCCACTTTCAGTGTACTCATCAGCTCTAGCGATTTTAACCAGATCGTCGGTCCACCTAGTGGGGGACCAGCGATATACTTATTAGAAAATATTATAGGCTATAGTGAGATTCCTCTAACGGTGGAAAGACACCAGCAAGAAGCTACTGAAAAAATTATATTGGATCCAGATAATAAGAGTCCATGGAATTACTGATGACGTAGGAAGCTTTAGGTTTTGCGTTATACCTTCTCACTTACTCTGCTTGGTAAGATCATATCGAAATTGTGCTTATGATATTCCGAAATCAAAAATACCCTTCTGATAAATTGATAATTCCTGATCAAAACTTACCAACAGTCTTTATAATAAGCGCTAACTGATCAATATCAGAATCTCCGGGGAACAGCGGGTCTCCTGTCAACATCTCAGAGAACAGGCAGCCTATCGCCCAGATGTCCACCTCTGGACCGTACCTGTGAACGAACAAAATAACTTGTCCATGTCAGTTGCAATAAATTGTATTTTACGTCTGTCGGTAAACAAATGGAAGACCAACACAGCTTCTTTTGGATTCTTATCGTATAATATACGATTATTATATCTGTGAAACTTCATCGCCAGCGTGGTGTTCGAATCATAAGGTACAACACCTATAGACTATGCCGTACAGAAATTAGGTAAATCGCGGAATTTTTGACATATTTAATGTTAAAAATGGGTTAAATAGGAATGGCTCAATACTTCATAGCCTGAGAAAGGACATATTAGGACAGAACAGCTGGATAGGACATCCACTGGACAGACACGAAATCTTTTCCATCATCGTCATCGTCATCATCATCATCATCATCATCATCATCCTGAAGCCGTCCACTGCTGAACATAGGTTTCCCCAAAGATCTGAACGAATGATGCAATGAATGAAACACAATAAGCTCACCTATGATCAGCGACCAGCAGTTCTGGCGCTCGGTACCAGCGAGTGGCGACATACTCCGTGTACGGCTCGCCAGGAGCCGCCAGAGCTCTCGCGAACCCCAGGTCGCACAGCTTCACGATACCGCTGTTGGAGACCAGCACGTTTTCCGGCTTCACATCTCGGTGGATAATCTGAGATAGGTAGTTAATATTGTCAAATATAGAAGAGGGATAGTATTTCTACACCCCCCACTAGGTGGACCGACGACTTGGTGAAAACCACAGGGAGCCGATGGATGCAGGAGGCGAGCAGCCGCTCAAAGTGGCGCAGTGGGGGAGGCCTGTGTTCAGCAGTGGACATCTTCGGGCTGTTGATGATGATGATAGTATTCCGGGGCTATAATACTAAAAGGCCCTGTTCACTAAATTTTGACAGGTCCCAAGTACCCCAAGTATCTCTCTAGCCCCTGGTTTCTTGTGCGTATTTGTCAAACTCATGTCAAGTCACCACACCAAACACTGAATGTTCATGATCAACGGCAAGCAATCACTTCGTTCCGTATTTTGTGTGCCAAGCCAAGTTGACCCTAATATAAGAATTACATACTTACAAAAACCCCGGGGGAAAGTGTTACTTAGTTAATTTGCATTTTAATAGACTTAAGTACAGACGGGCATAAGACGTGTGTAAATTAATGCGATTTAATTTGGATAAAGAAGTTGATAAAGATCCGTGAAAATAACGGGTTTAGAAATATTAGGCACCTACTATAACCCCAATTTTAGAGCTATCATTACTCGGAGCTACACCGATGATATCAAAAAATAAAGTTACTGCGATTCGGTAAGGTCCACTTTTAGAGATTCTAAATAGAATGAAAGAGTTCTGAGTTACTCGCGTCATCGTAAATATCGTAATGTACTTACCGAGTTCTGGTGGCAGTAGTCAATCCCTTTCAGCAGCTGGTACAGGTGTTTCTTGGCCTGGTCCTCCCCCAACCCTCCCGGAGACGCCTCCAGCTCGTCCAGAAGTGTGTGCTCCAAGTACTCAAACACGAGGTAAAACCGCCGCTTGCGACGGAACACCTCAATCATGTTCACTAAATGGTCGTGTCTTAATTTCTGCAATGGGGAAGGTTTAATTTTGAAATGTTCTGTTAATTAGCAGAAGCAGTAGTTTCACTAATGGGAAGAAAAGTTCGAGTGGCGACCACAAAACCGAAAGTGCAGCCGTAGGCCGGTTCTTCAAAGGTAGCTTCGCCAAGACATCTGCCTGATTAAAAGCGCGAGGACCAATGCAAGAAGCAAGCAGCCACTCAAAGTGCATTCTATGGCCCTAAGTATGTTCAGCAGTGAACGTCTTCAGGCTGATGATGATTATGAGTAAAAATTTAACACCTCATAGGTACCTTTAACATCCGTATCTCCCTGAGAGCCATTTTCCTGACGGCAGCATCATCTTCTGTCTCCAGGAACTTCTTTATGGCGACCAGCTCGCCGGTGTCGCGCCGTCGACATTTCAGCACTACGCCGTACGAACCTTCGCCAACCTGGAATTATGGAGATAAGTAGGTATAGATACTTATTTTTTATTGTAATGAATGACGTGACAAGCCATAGTCGTTTACCTGAACTGACTTGTCTGAAATTGGAACATGATTTACGTTGCCATCTCGTTAAGCCATGCATGTTAGGGAAAAACCTTGAAATCCTGTTGAAACGGGTTCTTGTTGGTATAGAATAGAAGATTAGTTTAGAAAAGAAAGTAGCAAAAATGTGACCACCTAATCGCGGACTGCATTCGTCGATTGACGATTGGAAGTTGAAAGCCTCGAGTACCGTGCGTTGGGAGAAGAGTTGAGAGGACTATGCTTAGCAGTGCACTAGTACAGGAGATGATGTACGCACCACAGCCAGCTGTTCGTATTTGTCCATAGCACGGCTATTAGGCGTGGACGGCGAGAGCGCACGGCGATCCATCCTCATCAGCATAATGGGGGCGGTGAGGAAGCATCATCAGCAAATATTTTTATACCTGAAACCAGCAAATTATGGTAGAACTATACCTAGCTTAAACACAGAAAAAAATAGTCTTTTTATATGAGAATTAATGACGTGATGAGCAAGTCGTTAATTTGATGTTAAGCGATACGGCCGCCCATAACAGAGTCACTCGGAACTATAAAATAATAAATTGTCGCATGACAATGGACTGTGAATTCTGCACGTCATCCTGAGACATCACATAAAAGTTCCATTTGCCCAATAATTTCACTAGCTACAATGCCCTTCAAACCGGAACACAGAAGTCGATGTTACCTACTACTGCTTGGCGGCAGAATCATAATTATTGGCAATGTGGTGGTACCTACCTAGATGAACTTAGCAGAAAAGTCCTACCACCTATTAAGTCACATTTAGTTAGGACTATAGAAAGCCAAGCCCAGCACTAGTGATCTTTTGAGACAAGGTTCTATATACCAGCCTTGAGAATGTAGTGTAGCTAAGATTGGCAAATGGGCTAAGACTGGCATGATAGCTCAGTTGGTACTAGCTCTGCCTTCTAAACTTTAGGTTGTGGGTTCGATTCCCACCCAGGACAAACATTTGTGTGATGAATATAGGTGTATGTTCTGTGTCTGGGCGTATATTGTATTCTATGTATGTCTTTACAAACAAAAAGTATGTAAGTATTCGATCAGTTATCTGGTTCGCATAGAGTGGGTACAAGGTGTGCTTGGTATAGGGCTAGATGGCGCTGTATGAAATGTCCACACATATTTTATATAACGACCCAAAACTCCTCAATCGAATCGCCAAATCACTATTTATTGAAATGCGAACAGCAATTGGAACCTATTCAAAATACGTTCTCGCTATTGTACAGCATAAACTTGCGAACTCTATTTCTAGACCTAAGAAATAATAGTTCCTAGCTTAGTACTAAAGCATTTCTACGTATTACCTTTAATAATTGAAAGGAAAATCGGGAGTTTCCTTAGTCATGCTTTACTGATAACAACGCTAGAGCTATTAGCCGAAGGCGGTTAGAAAATTATACGTTTACAGTCTGCGATGTCGACTGTCTGTAAAAAATGTATGCCATCAATTTCGTTGTGGTGTAATTTGCAAGAGTAAGCGGGTACAATTTGTAAAATTATTGTTTGTAATCTATAGAGTAGATACTTTCCTAATTAATGCAACTTATAAACCACAGAGAGATTATAATTAGAAAGATTACACATTACACCTATTACTTATATGTAAAACAAACGATAGATAGTGCGTATGTATTATAGTACTACCTAGACCTACGTAAGTTTATCATGCTGTTCCGCTAATAAAAGATGGCACCACTGAACCTTTACTATGTTTACTACTACATGAGGTCCCATCAGGTTCAAACGAAAAATAGCCCGACCTTGAAAAAAATCTAGTAGTCGTATTTAGACAGTTACTAGTTAGTGTCCAGTGTATTCATTTGGCCCAATACTTCGCCAACACACAATAAATGTCGCTTGATAATCTTGCGTTATGCAGAAATAAAATAATTTGTAAAATAGCCCGCGTTATTACGTTGTATGGGATGAGGCATCTGTACTGTAGGTTTTATATTATCTGGGCTACTACCATGGGGTCCCATCAGGTACAAACGAAAAATAACCCGAACTTGAAACAAAAGAAGTAATCGTGTCTAGAGAGTTACTAGTTAGTGTCTAGTGTAATTTGGCCCAATACTTCGCCAACACGCAATAAATGTCACTTGATAATCTTGCGTCAGGTAGAAATAAAATAATTCGTAAAATAGCCTGCGTTATTCCGTTGTATGAGATGAGGTATCTGTACTGTAGGTCTTATATTATCTGGGCTACTACCTACTACTTCTCCTAATTCTTTTCTAATTTCTCGTATTATAATTAATTGGTATTAATTATTTAGAACAGGTAGAAATTAGTAGCAATTAGTTAGGTTGAATATAAACTCAGTGCCAGACGCCTCAGGCATTCGGCCATTCCTACGCTCGCGCTACTTATAATAAAAATCTTTACTTACAATCGCAGTCTCTTTTAAATTACACCTCAAAATATTGACTGCAACATGCTAAGTTCTCACGAATGTGGCATATAAATACACTAAAAATTATTATTTAATTCTATTCAATACTTTCATATCACATATATCACATATATACCTATAAAGGTAGTAGAGTAGTAATTGTGGTATGTAGTAACCGATAATATTATGAAATATGCTGGGATAGCTTACAAACTTATTACATAGTTTTAAAAGTTAAATAATTACAAAATGATGCCTATTTGGATGGGCCTGAACAAATAAATTACCTGGTTAGGTTCTAAAAATAAGGCCTAAGCTTTGGGCTGACGTTACAAAAAAATAGCGGTTGCCATAATCATTACGGCTTGGTGGCGGCAGTAGAATAAAATGGAAACCGAGGAGAATGTCGCTCTTCCCTGGATATTCTCTTGACCGGCTCTTACGGGACCCACGGGCCACGGGAAGAGATGGGGTGGTCTTATTCTCACACCGGGGGACCACACGGTATAATATAAAAAAACCCTTACCCTATGTTTACATTTCCCAACAAACGCTAAACGCTTAATAATAATCTAGCCGAATAATAATCTTTCCGAAATTTAGACAAGTTCAATTATAGTCACGACACGGCAAAGGTCACGGATAACAAATTAAAAATAAATTACTAAGTAACTATGACTAAACCGTTGAACAGCTACGCAAATGATGACAAATCGAACGGGGAGCCGGCGACGTCATTTTGATTGATAGAAAAGCTATACTCCCCGAAAGTTTCAAGGCTAACCGCTAATAGTTTGGTGAAGACTAAAATATGGCTATTAGTGTGGTAGACTTCGCTATTTATGGAACCTATATTATCTACTACATTATGTCGGTAGTCCTTTATTGAGATTCAAAGATAGCGTTAAGCGCGACATGTTGAGTTTCAGTACTTATTGGCATTGCCGAGTGGGAGCGTGTTGCAGAGCATCGTCAACTCCTCATCAATGGAGAAAGGTTACGGTGGATGGTTGAACTAACCGCTCATGACAACGCGCGGGTTGAACTACTGGCCTACCTCGTGAAATAGTAAAACATTTTACTAGGTGGTAGGAGTTTTCTGCAAAGTTCGTCTAGGTAGGTACCACTACTTTGCCATCAGTTATTCTGCCGCCAAGAAGTAGTGTGTGTATTGTTTAGTTATTTTTAAATAAAAGATTTATTGTAGGAGACTTGCACAAACTTGTTTTATTTCTCTAGGTTAGATTACAATCTCCTAGTCTCCGTCATGGCCGCGCCCTCCTCTGTTGCCCACAGACTACCAAGAGATGCTACATCTCCCTCCTTTTACAAAATGTTTTAACGAACTAATATAATCTTTACCTGCTGCTATTTAACAAGGGTTCTCTTCCCCTTTTAGAAAAAGGTTCCTATCAACCAAAGAATATAACTATAACACTATGCTAAGACTATTAACTATTATCCATTTTGCTGTTACCAATAACTAACATAAAGTGGCACTCTGTGAGAGAGGCCTATGTTCAGCAGTGGCTTCAGGTTGTTGATGATGATGAATAATTAACTAAATCTAGTATTTAAGTTCTAACTATGCTAAACAATATTCATGAAAACCGCTTGCAGCTGCACACACATCCATGATGAATCATGTAGCAATCACCAAATTATTGCCTTATGTGGTAAGAAGTCCTAGTGTACAAGCTATTATTACTTAAGTCTAGAATATCATACGATCTGTAGTTATGGTTGTTCACAATCTTTCCTTGTATCCAAATTTTACTGTTACTTTATTTCTTAAACCAAACATTTTGCCCTAGAGAAAAGGTTTTCTTACATTTAGTTCTTACATTATATTTTTTTATGTTTCTATGTGTAGTCTTATCAAATTCATCTTTTACATTTTTATTTAGTTTTGGCTCTAAATATTTATGAGTAACAGGTAACTTAGTTTTTAAGTTTCTATTCATTAGTAGTTGAGCCGGTGTAAACTTTGTGTTTGACACTGGAGTTGTTCTATGCTGAAGTAGAGCAATTCTATAAACAGACCTGTCCTCACTACATTTGTACAATATCTTTTTTGCTATTTGTACAGCACGTTCAGCCATGCCATTTGACTATGGGTATCTAGGGCTAGTATAATTGAATTTGAATCCCCATTCTAAAGCAAACTTTTTACACTCTAAAAGAGTCAAATGGCACATGATCTGAAACAATTTCTTTAGGAACGCCTAGACAACAGAATACATCAATCAAAACGTTAATAATGGAACTAGCACTTTTACTTGAGATTGGTCTAATGTCTAGCCACTTCGAAAAATAGTCACAAATAACCAAATAACTCTTTCTTCTGAATTCCATGATATCAATTCCCAATTTGGAAAAAGGAAGGTTTGGTATTTCATGTGGCAATAATGGCTTCTTTATATTATTATTTTGATATGTCTGACAAACAAAGCATTTTCGTACATATTCTTCTATGTGACAATAAATTTTTGGCCAAAAATATAATGAAAATGCCTTTGGTGACATACCTGGTGTTATAATATACTGCGATGATTTATTAATAGCAGCACATACAGAGTCTGAGCATGATATAATTTTGGAAAAAGTTCTGGAAAGGGCTAAAACCTGCAATGTCCGTTTCAACAAGAATAAGTTTCAGTATAAATTGTTCGAAGTGAAATACTTTGGTCATATTTTCAAAGAGTGGTATGAAAATTGATCCTGAGAGGGTGAAAGCTATAAATAACATAAAGAGTCCTAAAAATAAAAAAGAATTACAGATTTTTCTAGGAATAGTAAATTATTTGTGAAAATTTGTACCTCACCTTGCTCAAATAGCAGCACCGTTGCAAATACTGTTAAAAAATAAAATCGATTGGTTGTGGACCGAAATACATGAAGATGTATTTAATAAAATAAAAAATTTCATAAGTACCGCCCCAATTCCTACCGGCTGCGCCATGTATTGTTTAGTTATTTTTAAATAAAAGATTTATTGTAGGAGACTTGCACAAACTTGTTTTATTTCTCTAGGTTAGATTACAATCTCCTAGTCTCCGTCATGGCCGCGCCCTCCTCTGTTGCCCACAGACTACCAAGACATACTACAGTGTGCAAGCACTACTGTGTTTCGGTTTGAAGGGCATTGTAGCTAGTGAAATTACTGGGCAAATGAGACTTTATGACCTGATCTCACAGTCTAGTAATTTGATTGCTAGCCTGTGTGATGTCTCAGGATGACGTGCGCAGTGCAGTGTCACGCGAAACTTTACATTTTATAGTTCCGAGTGACACCGCAACTGTTATGGGTGGCCGTGTCGCTTAACATCAGGTGAACGACTAGCTCGTCACGCAATTCTTTCACATATAAAAAAACGAAAAACCTATCAAAAATTTAGGTACCATGAAGGTACTTATTAATTAAAAGTTTCACATAAAGAGCTTTCTAGCAATAATCCATAATATCCAATAACCTTGCGTATCCCTGGCTGATACTAACCGATTCCGGTCTGAATTATCGATAAAAAAAACATCGTTACGTTACGTAACGTTTACGAGAGTGTACTTACAGTTACGTTTAATATTGTATCATGTTTGTGACATTGGGTATGAAGGCCCGCGGACGGCTTTCGTGCGTCTAATAGCAGCGGTCAATGTCAGTGTGACTGTGTTGACACTACTAACTTAGCTGTTTTAGCTGTTTAGCTTTAAAATATAATGTTCCGTTGCTAAGTTTAGCCTTTTAGCTTTCGCTTAACTAATAAATAAATAAATCATTTATTGATCGAAAAATACAAGTAGGTACATAGTAATGGGCATCTACACTAAGTTTTGACAGCACCTAAGCAAAAGTTCGTTCGAAATCCGCAGGATAACTAAAGTGACCGATACCTATAGGTAGTTCTTAGAATTAGCAACTTGAAATGACAATGGGCAGGCCACATCGCTCGGAGAACTGACAACCGATGGGGAAGAAAGGTTCTCGAGTGGTGACTACGAACCGGAAGACGCATCGTAGGCCAGCCCCCACTAGATGAACCGACAAACCGGTGAAAGCCGCGGAGAGCCGATGTATACAGGAGGCGAGTAGCCACTTAAGGTGGCGCTCTTGGGGGATGCCTATGATCAGCAGTAACCATCTCATGTTTCAATGTTTCAATGTGATATCTAAAAAAGTACGGTTGGGTTTTGCGGCTCACTGATTGTGCGATTCTTGTGCATTTGATATTCATGCTCTACGACATAGGTACATAACAAATTACCCACTGGTTGGTAAAGCGTAGTTGACAGCACGCAAAAATAGTTTCACGCTGACCCCAGCGCTTTTAAATTACAGTTGAAATATTAAAAGGCCATTAAAATAAATTAAGCTGTACCCATAGACATATATATTAAGGACAGGACTAATGACTGGTTATAGGTCGCTTCAAAGTGGGAGCCAATTTCACAGATTGGCATCCACTAGCGCTCAGTCTGTGATGGAAGTTAGAAGGCATCGGTCGAATGTCACAAACAAAATATGCCAAGTTGTATTGTGAAGGGTTGCACAATCTATACTCAAAAGTGCAGTAAAAAGAAAGACCAAGTTTCTTACCTCAAGTAATTCAACATTTTCAATATTACACTCTGTTTTGTAACAAAATAATCGAATTTATATTTGGAATAATCATTGTAAACATAAACATTGGCGGACATAATGGCAGCGATAGGCACCTAATTTTCTCAACTTGTCGTAGTTCACGCGAAATCTAATAGATGGCGCTGACTTTTCCCACGCCTTTTTGACAAAATAAAATGTTCCTTCGGGCATATCAAGATATATAAATCTATGACTGTACCTTATAATAGATTCGTGTCTTTAGGCGATAGGTCAATGCCAACGCTTGTCCACCAATTATTGTTGGTAGAGTACATAGTCCTTTTTATAACCATGACATACTGTGACATGACATGACACTGTGACAAAGGGTTGCTAAGTGTTAGGGGTGGTTTTTGGATGTAAATACTTTATTAAAGGTTCATACTATGGGGACTGTGACATTACGGAAATATTTTTATGTTAACTTGTTTTTTTAAAGTCTAGGTATTCATCATTATCATCATCAACCCGAAGACGTCCACTGCTGAACATAGGCCTCCCCCAAAGAGCGCCACTTTGAGCGGCTGCTCGCTGTTGGCCTGATGAGTAAGCTCAAAGTCGCTCAGCGAGCTATGGAGAGAGCTATGTTCGGTGTTTCCTTGCGAGACAAGATCCCAAATAAGGAGATCCGAAAGAAAACTAAAGTCACCGATATAGCTTTCAGAATCAGCAAGTTGAAGTGGCAGTGGGCAGGCCACATCGCTAGGTATTAAAGTAACTTGAATATGTTGACAGCTATTCAATTGATCAATTAGAGTTGAAAGACTTCCCAAACAATCTCAAATGTGAGCAAACAAAACAAAAAACCAACTTATATCGTATGACAATTCAGCAAGCCACGCGCTGCACTGCCTCAGAACATATTATTGATTTGTAATTCATGATACCGCCGACACAAATAGGCCGAGGCACGCGACAATACGTACTAACTCCTGGAAGCGGAGGTTCTGGAGATTGTCATTTCGCCTCTTTCTTTTCCGCAACTGTCAAAGTTGGACACGAAATTCTGAGGGCCCCGAACTCGCTTGGAATGAAATGTGGAATGTGCATAGGCTTTCTTTTTGGTTTATGTTTAAAAGTACAAGATGCATTGCGGTTTCACTCACTAACCTTTGCAGCATTGGAATATTTCTCCGCGATCATCTCTGGCCCTATAAGTATATTATAGTACAAAATAAGAGTAATACTCATAAATGACCTATTTGAATTTGAGGTTTGTACCTGGTGAAAACCGAGGGGATGGATGTAGGAGGCGAGCAGCCGCTCAAAATGGCGCTCTCACGGGGAGGCCTATGTTCAGCAATGGACGTCTTCAGACTGTTGATAATGATGATGGTGATTATGATGAGGTCTTTACTTATGCTCGTATTACAGAACTATGATCAATCATCGATTAATGTTCAAGTAGAAATTTCATTAACTATTTGATTATTTTGTGACTGAAATCTCCTTTTAAGCAGAGGGTCACGTCACCATGTCTGAGCGTGGTTCGGGGCTTATACTACCTTTACACTCATGCATATCTTTACAACTTTAGAAGTTATAAGGCTGTAAGGCCGGACAGGCAGACAGATATGACGAACTTATATTTATATGGTTTCCTTGAGGTACTACGGAACCCTAAAACGTCAGTACCCCTATTCCCAACCTATCGGAAACCTTTCGATTCGAAATCTACACTCTCCATTTTCTTCATCTACATTTAGAATGAAAGAGACGGAGAGTGTAGATTTCGAATCAAAACGTTTTCGATAGGTTGGGAATAGGGCTAAGGGTTAGAGTGAAAGACAACACACACACGTCACATCATCAACCGGCAGACACGTCCACTGCTACAAACCCTTCCTCGTAAAATGCCAATTTGGAGGCTTATTATAGAGCTTACGGGGAGTTTTCTACTCTTCCGTCTTGAGAGATCACAGAATTTAATTCAACGAGGAGAAATTCTGCCCATTCCCTAGATATCACCTTAGCTGACCGTCGCGGCACACACGGGAAGAGATGGGGTGGTTCTAATTGGGTAGAAAGGGTGATGGTAATTTTATAAAGTACTTAACACGCGGCCGGAGGTCGTCGGGCCATTTCTAGTAATTAGAAAGTGCGACAAAGAGGTCGCATGGAGAACCCAACTCGGCTGGGCAGCGTTCGAAAAACTTCGACCTATCTTTTCGTCTAAAATACCGCAGAGCATGAAAACGAAAGTTTTCAACCAGTGTGTGCTGCCAGTGATGACTTATGGCACTGAGACGTGGTCCCTTACTGTTGGCCTGATGAATAAGCTCAAAGTCGCGCAGCGAGCTATGGAAAGAGCTATACTCGGTGTTTCCTTGCGAGACAAGATCCGAAATGAGGAGATCCGCAAGAGAACTAAAGTCACCGATAATATAGCTTTCAGGGTTAGCAAGTTGAAGTGGCAGTAGGCAGGCCACATCGCTCGTAGAACTGACAATCGTTGGGGATTAAAGGTTCTCGAGTGGCGATCACGAACTGGAAGACCAAGCGTAGGCCAGGCCCCCACTAGGTGGACCGACGACCTAGTCAAAACCGTGGGGAGCCGATGGATGCAAGAGGCAAGTAGTCGCTCAAAGTGACGCTCTTTTGGGGGAGGCCTATGTTCAGCAGTGGACGTCTTCAGGCTGATGATGATGATGATTTAGAAAGTATCGCAGAGCAGATCTAATGAACGTTCTGACTCATTAGCTTAAATTGTTTGCAGTAAGGATACAATCACTTTTATTTGACAATTTTTAGGGTTATCATTTGACTACTGTCTCACCTGATGTTAAGTGATGACGTGGCCTAAGGTGGTGCATGCTTGCCTAGAAGATACCTGTTCACTCTTGGCTTGAAGACTCTCAGGTCAGGTTATAGTTTGATGGCAAGCAGTATCCTATCATATTGACACCAAGGGGTAAAGCAAAGATCCTTTGGGTTCGATTCCTACCCAGGACAAACATTTGTGTGATGAACATAGATGTTTGTTCTGCGTCTGGGTGTTATATTGTATTCTATGTATGTATTTACAAACAAAAAAGTATATAACTATTGTATCAGTTATCTAGTTCCCATAGTACAAGCTATGCTTAGTTTGGGGCTAGATGGCGCTGTGTGAAATGTTCACACATATTTATTATTATTATTATTATTATTTTCCCTTAGCGTTAACGCCCAACGATAACTCAAAATGTATGGGAATGACATTACTTGTAGAAAAGGGCATATAGGCGATGTTGGGGCTGCCGCGCTACTGCAGCGCCTCAGGCACGTTTGCCGAGGCACGCACAGATTGCTTTTACGCGACCATGCGCAAGCGAGCCGCGTCTCTGGTGCGCAGGGTGCGAGGCAGCGCCAACACAGTCCTAAAAATGATAGTGGATAGGGTTGACTGTCCGTACATGCAACACTGCTGCGAGAAACATGTCGCCATAACAGAACTATAATATTATTTTAAATTTTTTAATTTTAATTTTTGAATTTGATTATTTCGGTTTTATTTATTTGATTTTGATGTTTATTTTATTTTATTATTATTATTTGAATGAATTTATGTCTTAATGTAATTTTTAAACTATCAAATATGAGTCATCGCTACTCGAAATAAATGAATTTTATTTTTTATTTTTATTTTTTTTATTTTATAGGTACATTTTGATGACTCGTTTAACTAATAGAGAGTCTTTGCTAGACCCCCTGGAACATGGGTTTAATACGTTTCTCAGTATCCTGTGTAAAATCTATTGAATCTAAAATGTTTTGATAGCAGATAAAAACGTATCTAATATTTGGCATAGTGTATTTTTATTTGACATCTTATTATGTACTCATATTCATGCATATACTTAAATACATTGATTGATTGATTGTATTTCGCCAGTGTCAAGTATTGTAATTTTAGATCGTTAAAGAATATATCATGTAAAGTCAAGTCTTAGTCATAGTCATGCTCTAGTAAAGTGGTGGCAACTTTACTAGAAGCTTCTATGGAGTTTTAGAAGCAACACGAAAACTCACCTTTCACCACATTATATCACTTGCCCACACTCATGCTCGTAATTCAGCACTTAATGCGTAAAACGCCGCCAATTTTAAACATTAATACTGAAAAAAGCACAAGTTTTGAGATTTCAACTTTTCCGCGTTCCCGCCAAAACTTCGTATCTAATATTACCTGCTTAGATATTGAGATATATTATGTATATTTTGCGCTGTCTTAAATCAAAAGCAGTGTATACCGTGATCGGAGTCAATTCATTAAGTTTACCGTTCGATGCTATTTTGCATACATTAACCTAGGTCCTAATTGATTCGCTTATTAGTTTACTGGTTACCCGATCAACAACAGTCTTCATTTTCGTGGGAAGTAGGATTGATTCAATAAACATATCCTTGCAGCACGCCAGTACAGGCTGGGAATAGTATCTATCGTTTTATCCAATTTCGCGGGAAAATATTGGATAAAAACTTATTTTACGTACCTAACTTATAATCAGTTGTGGCCTGTTTTTCGTTTATTCCCAGTAGTTCCGTAACGGAACTACTGAGACTTTTGTCCCAATAGTTCCGTTATGGATTGTGAAGCATACGCATAAAATATTCTATCGTTTTATCCACTTTCGCGGAAAAATAATGGATAAAAACTTATTTTGCGTACCTAACTTATAATCAGTTGTAGGCTGCTTTTCGTTTATTCCCAGTAGTTCCGTGAGAGTAGTTCCCTAACGGAACTACTGAGTCTTTTGTCCCAATAGTTCCGTTATGGATTGTGAAGCATAAGCATAAAATATTCTATCGTTTTATCCACTTTCGCGGAAAAATAATGGATAAAAACTTATTTTATGTACCTAACTTATAATCAGTTGTGGGCTGCTTTTCGTTTATTCCCAGTAGTTCCGTGAGAGTAGTTCCCTAACGGAACTACTGAGTCTTTTGTCCCAATAGTTCCGTTATGGATTGTGAAGCATAAGCATAAAATATTCTATCGTTTTATCCACTTTCGCGGAAAAATAATGGATAAAAACTTATTTTGTGTACCTAATTTATAATCAGTTGTAGGCTGCTTTTCGTTTATTCCCAGTAGTTCCGTGAGAGTAGTTCCCTAACGGAACTACTGAGTCTTTTGTCCCAATAGTTCCGCTATGGATTGTGAAGCATAAGCATAAAATATTCTATCGTTTTATCCACTTTCGCGGAAAAATAATGGATAAAAACTTATTTTATGTACCTAACTTATAATCAGTTGTGGGCTGCTTTTCGTTTATTCCCAGTAGTTCCGTGAGAGTAGTTCCCTAACGGAACTACTGAGACTTTTGTCCTAATAGTTCCGTTACGGATTGTGAAGCATAAGCATAAAATATTCTATCGTTTTATCCACTTTCGCGGAAAAATAATGGATAAAAACTTATTTTATGTACTTACCTAACTTATAATCAGTTGTGGGCTGCTTTTGTGTGTGTACCTCTACCTACCTATCGTATACAACATTTCGTGAATGTTGTAAATATAAATAAACATAACAAAAATGCAAATAAACAAATAAAACTTAATTAATGAAAGTCATGGAAATAAATGATGTCTAATATCTCATAATATCCCTAATGTTCACTTTAGTAGGTACCTAAGTAGGGGAGTACCTAAAAATTCATACCACCACATAAAAACCTAATTAACTAAGAATCACTTCTGACCCAAGTGAACAAAGTAAAATAATTACACAAAGCCACAATATTTCGCTATCCTAATTCTCTCATATAAGTACTTACTTAATACTATTGAATTAACAGCCCAAAACCAATCGTGAATGTAGACAATGCCTATTATATCATACTAAAAATATCTTTCGGTTGCATAAAATGCAAATCCAAACAAACAAATCATAAACAAACCCATAAAAATAGATCAACAATGCTAAAAAGGCGCCCACAAAAATGATAACTTGCAACTGGTAAAGTAGTCCACATACCAAAACAAAAAAACTTAAAGTCTCGGTAGATTTTTATCAAAGTATCCCTACTCTGTCTATAATTCACATTTCACAGACTAACGACACGCACCGTTGCGTACCGTCCTCGTTTCAACTTACCATCGAGGTTATTCCAACGTATTACTTGTAGAGCTGTTAACATGCAACAATGGTTGCTTCCAGTAGTGGAAAAATTACACTATATTTTTATACATTCCGCCAAGCTAACTGGCTAGCTAATTATCTAAAATTCGCAGTGGAAACCTCACGTGTACCTATAGTACGACATGTTACTATCTATAGTCTTACACAACGAATTTAATACAGCATGGAATGTAAATTCCACGATGACCTGCTAAAGCCGCGGAGAACTGAAGGATGCAGGAGGCGAGCAGCCGCTCAAAATGGCGCTCTATTTACTAGGTCTATGTTCAGCAGCGGACGTCTTCGGTCTGATGACGATGATAACGATGATGATGTAAATTCGTTATTGTAATCTATCAGTGAATTATAAACTACTTATTTGCAGTTATGAATAAATAACCCATTTGATTTACCTTAATACAAGTACTTGTTGCTAAGTTTTATTATTTTGCCCTCACACAAAATCTCAACTGGTTGTGGCTTCACGATTACACACAATACATCGGAAAACCATGTCTAGGACTAATAAAAAGTCGATGTTTCTTTCCCTTTTTTCGTCGAAATCGCTTAATAACATTACAGAAGGCAATGCCAACAAATAATTTGGTTTATTAGTGTATAAGATAGTATGAGACAGTATGTAATAAGCAAGCGTGTATACTGCCGTTCCAGTTATGTATCGCAAAGAAGTTGTGATACATAGGTAGACAAGTACCTACAGTAACAGGTGCCACATATTCCATGCTTTTACAAAAAAAAAAAACGTTGGTCCATTGTGTTTATTTTGGGACTGTGTGTCACGATACGGTATATACTTATTTTATTTATTATATCTTTTAAACCTTAATTTTGTTATCTTTCTTCAGTATTTATAATTTTTATAACAGTAACGCCGGGGTAGCAACCCCGTAAGTTGGTTGTAAAAGATGAAGGAAAAATTCGAAACTGAGACCACTTGTCACGGTAGCTTAGGTAAAGCATATTTCGGCTTGAGGGATGGATGGATGCGGGTTTAATTCCCGCTCGTGATTCTAATTTTTCAAATTAATCTTACCTCAGCACTAAAATTCGAAAAGGGAAGCCACGGTATTTTGACATGCGAAAAACGAAATAATTACAACCCGTATTATTTTTAGGTTTGCGTACCCATATGGTGCGAGATCCCACAGTAGGAATACCTACGTCATCGAGTACCTCAATAGGCTATCTGTAGATCGTTAACCAACACATAAACATGAAAAAAATAATCAGGTCTGCCAATTCCGATCCTGCCGGGTCATGGAAACCCGAGAAAATATTTGACTTTTTTTTTTAAATTACGTCATAAGGTATCTGAATGAAAATGCTGGCAACAGTTAAACATTGATTAATTACGTTAGAAAAAGTTGGTCTGCCATCGCACACCTTGCCGGAAGTACCTGGCAGACCCTTACGAAGTGCCCTTCACACCATTTACCTTCCTCATCACATCGAGTACCGACCCGATGAAACCTATGCCTATTTATAGCCAAGGTGCCCCTAATAATATATTAAAAGGTCTGCCAGGTCTAAACTTGCCGGAACTTAGTGTTCAAAGCATTTGAAGTTGGATTTCCATGACCCAACAGGACCGGAATTGGTAGACCTGATTTTTTTTACATGTTTAAGAGTCAGCTAACGATAAAAAAATAGCTTATTGAGGTACTCGATGATGTAACTATTTGTGCTGGGGGATCTCGCACTAATAGGGTAAAGCAAACCCTACAACAAACGTGTTTTTTTGCTCGATTTTATAGATAATGGTACGGAACCCATTGTGCGCGAGTTTGACTCGTACTTGGCTGGTTATTTATTTACAATTAGAAGTGTAAGTAGGCATTCGTTACACTAGCTATACAGACAGACGTCGTCATCATCATCATCATCATCATCATCATCATCATCATCATCACAGACAGACGTCGCGTCGTTCCTACTATACTAGCTATAGACATATTAAACGTTGCACCTTGAGCCGCAGTTATTTTCGCAAGTAGGTACTGCTTCGAGTACGCTCTTTTTCAACATTTCGACTTCATTTACCAAAGCTAGATACGAACAAAAAAAAAAACAAGTTACAAGAATCCATAATAGAATTTATGAATATTTTTATAAAATATTTATATTGCAATTTAAAACTCAGCAATGGAAAATTTTAGCTCTCCTACAGTGTCACTGTGTCAGTAACTGTTGGCAAAAATATTACAGTCAGGCAAAATAAAATGAATTAACAACTTAACATCAACCTAACCAAAGAAAAACAGCAAACCGATCTCACGCAACACAAAAAAGATTTAACATCCCAACTCACCACATTCCCTTGGCACACCACTCCATTAATGATAAAATCTCCATTTTTACAAGAATCAAACACAAACACTAATTTAAGTATGGCTAACACTAACTTTGGTTACCGCAACTCAAGTTTCGTTCACAACTTGTGTTTCACGTGGAATGTTTTCGTAGAGCGGTTACAAGCGTAGCGCTACGAGGGCAGGCGGCTACGAGCGAAGGGCGGCGTATACTGCCGAGTTGCCGACCATTCGTCATAGCGTAACGTAAGGCGGGTTTCAAACAAATTCACATGAGATTTCGTTGATGGCTGTAATCAGCTGATTGTTTGCTGCAATTTCTTATAGTTAGGCCTTCGTTCTCTATATTCGAGTAAAGTTCCGAGTTGGCTAGCCACCACGTAATGTAACTTGTAACTGCAGTAACGAATTTCAGAATGTCTGAGTAGCGCTAGCCGACCCGTAAATCAGGCTGCTAGTTACAGGACACATCAGCTGCCGATTAGTACGGTTAACCGACGGCTATAGCAAAACTTGTTGCAAGCTCGCATGTGTTTGTAATTTATTATTATAGTTTGCATGCCACAAATACTGAGATCTACGGAACTGTAAACTACCAACGCTGTTGATTACGCTACTGCTATAAAAACATCGACTATTCCTGTTTCTATTTCGAGATCAGATAGTTATGAATATAGAAATCATTGTATTTAATTAGTAAAATAGTCCGTTTAGAACCGTGGAAAGCCGATGGATACTGGAGGCTAGCAGCCGCTCAAAGTGGTGCTTTTTGGAGTTGGCCTATGTTCAGCAGTGGACGTCTTCAGGCTGATGATTATGATGATGATGACTACTAAAAAGTTTTTGTTCAATTATAATGTGTTAAATACTTATATAAATATTATGATATTTTTGTTTTGTGTTGTTTTAATTATTATTGCGTCAAGATAAAACCATATTTCAGGTACCTATAGGTATTACTTATTACATTTCCCGTTGAACTAAACAATGTAATCTAAATTCGTATTACATTCCTCATTACATTAATTTAATTAGTTGATAGCCTTTTTTGTAAAGGTAAATCCTTACCTACTTACTGTTTTTAGGTAGGGAACAAATACTCTTTGAAGGGCATCTACCGCACCGCAGCATATAGCTGGCACATAAACATGTCAAAAAAAATAAAAAACGAACCCAAAATGGCGTCACTGACAGCAGTCAGGGTGACTATTGAACGAACGAAATGAACAGTTGACGTTGCTACAGATCACCCTAAATTTTTACCCACTGAGTAGCTGATCGAAACTCTGTTTTCGTTCGTGAAACTGGGAAGAACTACTCGACGCCTTTACGTCCCGATCAGTATTACTCACTGGCCAGCCAACTCGGAACTTTACTCGGATATAGAGAACGAAGGCCTTAGAATAATTTATGATGGGCATGGTTTCGTGAATGACGTTAAAACTCGGAAAATATAGATTTGCGTGAGGGTTTCTCTTCTTTCATAGATTATGTACCTATTGTTGTAATTTGATGTTCTATAAAGTATTTTTGTATTAAAATGTTATAGTTACAATTTGCTGAAATAGGGATTTTGTATCTTTATACAATGCTTCAATCATTGGGTATATATTACACTAATAACATATGAATTCATATAATACAATAGAACTACTTAGGCTGAGTTGCACCATAATCACGGTTAAAGTTACGGTCAAATTTTGACATTAGCCCGCCCCGCGAAGCGTGGAATGGTTATAGTTAGGGTTAAAGTTAGCGTTAAAGTAAGCTGGTGCAACTCAGCCTTAATTTGTATCTATCTGCCGAACTAGACTCATCGTCTGTGCAGTTATTTATACCATCACCATTATTCTAGAAAAATTAAATAAAAGTACCATAAAACCAAGGTGCCGTGAGCTCTTGTCACGAAAAATTGAAATTACCAACTTGCAAAAACGAAATCACCAACATTATACTTCTTAATTGAGCTATATTTTCTGAACTGATTAAATCAAAAGCGAATTGCAGAGAAAATATTCCCACAGGAATAATTACGAAGCAAGGAACGGTCGGGCACGAGCACTGAGAACGTCGCCGGTCATAAATCAAGTAATATCACGGGATTGCGAGCGCGAGCGTTGCAACCAAAGCTTTCCATGTAATGCGTACTGAGAGCTACGTTCTACCTGTGCGAAGCGATCAACTGTTCACGTAGAGATTGGTAATAGTAATAGCCAGTGCGCAACGATCTATGGAGAGAGCAATACTCGGTGTTTCCCTGCGAGATAAGATCCGAAATGAGGAGATCCGCAGGATAACTAAAGTGACCGATGTAGCTCTTAGGATTAGCAAGTTGAAATGGCAATGGGCAGGCCACATCGCTCGTAGAACTGACAACCGATGGGGAAGAAAGGTTCTCGAGTGGCGACCACGATCTGGCGAGACGCAGCGTAGGCCGGCCCCCCACTAGGTGGACCAACGACCTGGTGAAAGCCGCGGGGAGCCGATGGATGCAGGAGGCGAGCAGTCGCTCTAAGTGGCGCTCCCTGGGGGAGGCCTATGTTCAGCAGTGGACGTCTTCAGGCTGTTAATGATGATGAATAATGAATAGTCTGTAATATAAGTAGCAGTTCTCATTCGTCAAAAAAATAATAGCTTAACTTTTGTTGTGACAAAAGCGGAATTTGATCTTAATTCAATTCAGTTTTTTATTTCAGTCTATAACAAACATAATGAACCAAATCAATTAGGTATCACATTGTTAACAGAGTTTGTATTATTGTTACGCGTCTGGGTGTTATATTGTATTCTATGTATGTAACTACAAACAAAAAAGTATATAAGTAATGTATCAGTCATCTGGTTCCCATAGTACAAGCTACGCTTAGTTTGGGGCTAGATGGCGCTGTGTGAAATGTCCACACACATTTATTTATTTATTTATTATGTAATTTAGAAGAACTGCTACCAAGAAATCTGAAGTGGTCATCAAAGTAGGCCATTTTCAAGGCGTACACAATTAAATATTCAAAGACAGGCTGTTGTAGTCTCACCATGTGTTTATTAACCCCAGTTTTCCCATAATTATACTTTATTTATTTACTGGTACTTTTGTTCAGCTACATAATTATTATTTGGTAAAGCAGCATAGGCTGCGCAGGCTGGCACGAGTGGAAGTGTGGAATGCCTTGCCCGGCCGGTGTTTCTAGAAAAATACAACCCGGGGTTGTTCAAATCAAGAGTGAGGTATTGACTAGACCAGCGTGCCACATCGTCGCTCCCCATCAGATGAGATTGTGGTTAAACGCTAGTCTAGTCATTGGCGAAAATAAACACCCGCGGACGGCCAAATAGAACATAATATAAATGAATGTTCAAGAACAAATCTGCCTGGGTTAATTCTCAGTAGATCGAGGGGCCAAATCCATGATGGATCTAGTGAAGTTTAATTTTCTCATTCAATCTATTTTCAAAGCATTGACACAACAACACAACGTGTACCTATCTAACGCTTTTGCCATTTCAACATTTTCTGTGTCTGGGTGTTGTGAGAGCATGATTCTCGTAGTTCCTGGGTTCCTAGTTACTGGGAATCCTAGTTAGGGTCCAGGATCTATGTATGTGATCATTGGGCGTATTAACTTGCTATTTCCCCAGATAATATAACTATTTCTAAGAGCTATATGGTAGTCTGTGGATCTCTCGTATCGGAAACTCCGAGCATAGCTCTCTTCATCACATCTCGTTCGCGATGTTGAGCTTTCTAAATAGTGGCGGATACATATATTACGGATAGTTTTGAAGCTAACTGCACTCAGTGCAAAAAGATTCGCATGCGTTATAAAATTCCTACAGAAATATAAATATAAATAAATAAATATATAAATATGTGTGGCTATTTCACACAGCGCCATCTAGCCCTAAACTAAGCATAGCTTGTACTATGGTAACCAAATAGCTGATACAATACTTAGATAATTATTGTTTGTAAATACATACATAGAATATAATATGACACCTAGACACAGAACAAACACCTATGTTTTGGGAATCGAACCCACAACCTAAAGTTCAGACGGCAGACGTACTACCAACTGAGCTATCAGGCCTGTCATAAAAGCTACGTTTAATAACGTAACTTTATAATACCGTAACCGTAACTGGCAATTACGTGTACGTATAGTTACGTGTCTACGGCCTATGGCTACGGTAACGGCAACGTAAGGAGGGTCACGTGACCACGAAGGCGACAGGTCGGTGACCCGTCGCGTGCTGGAGCGCACGGTCAAGGGATTGGTCGAAAGGAGAGTGCATTCGACTGAAGAAGGTGGCGCTGTTGATAGGCTGGGCGTTATTAAAACGCCTAGTGTAACAGAAATAGCAAGTGTCAAATGTAATGTTTAGGTTTTGTCAGGCGCAATGCATACCGAGTTGCAGTCCACACTCTAACAAAATCGACAAGTTATTGTCATCGTCTTTTTATGACATTTTTATTAAAAAAACAGATATTTTAAATAATTGCATGTTATTACCATTTATCGCAAGGCTGTTAATAGTTTTACCAATAAAATAATAATGATCATTATCAATTTACTCATTACACTAGTAATTATCATCATCATCATCATCATCAACAGCCTGAAGACGTCCACTGCTGAACATAGGACTCTCCCAGGGAACGCCACTTAGAGCGGCTGCTCGCCTCTTGCATCCATCGGCTCCCCACGGCTTTCACCAGGTCGTCGGTCCACCTTGTGGGGGGCCGGCCTACGCTGCGTCTTCCAGTTCGTGGTCGCCACTCAAGAACCTTTCTTCCCCATCGGTAGTAAATATAAAAAACATAAAAATAAGAGATATTTTTTTTAGTAATAAAGTGGCAAATAGCTAGACAAGCTTTGAAGCGCTGCATAACAATAAATTCAGCTGCTGCACACATGGTGTGTGTCGGTCGACTCGACCATACATTTGTAAACCATGGGCGGGCAGGCTCTTTTGTCATTATTAGTGTTCCGTCTCCGCTGTCTGTCTGTCTGTCGGTCTGTCTGTTTGTCTGTCTGTTCGTCTGTCGCCAGGCTGTATCTCATGAACCGTAATAGTTAGACAGTTTTCAGATGGTTTCCTTCCACCGTTGTAATACCATGTGCAAATTCTGGATAATATACTTAGTTTGAAAAGCGATTGGTGCAGGGCCGAACAGTATTTTAACCAGGGTGCATCGCGCGTTGGGGTGAGAGTAGCACGAGCTACCGTTGACTCATATTCGCTCACATTCATAAGTATCTGACGGGCCTTATAGCTCAGTTGGTAGTAACCCTGCCTTCTGTGTGAAATGTCCAAACATATTATTTCTTTTATACTTTATCTCATAAAATATTTTTTATATTTTAGTTTTATGGTTTGCGTTGCAACCCAGCTTTTCGCATAGCCTGTAGATACCCCGGATTGGTTAGTTCGTGGAGAACCGGATGAGATTAGGGCCGGCCGCAAATCAGGCCACAGACAAGGGTGTCATTTTACTTCGGCTTTCGGCGGGAGTTTGGCCTTAATTTAGAAAGAAGAAGTTTGAGAACTATTATGATTAGTAGGTAGTAGATTGGTGGAAAACAGTGGGTAACCCTAAAACTTTAAACTTAAAACCTTATAACTTTTGACGTTAATACCACAATAAAATAAGTAAGTGGTAATTACAAAGGGGTAAACACTCATTTTTTTTTTCGAATTTCCTGAATTTAATTTGGAATGCAAGTACCTAAGCATAAGTTTTTTAAAACAAGAAATTCCTATCCTTTTTTGGACTTGAAGTGCTTTACCAAATAAGTGCCTGCTCTACTTAAAGTCAAACACATAAATCAGTTCAAGAATGTGGCTATAACTCAAGTTTCAAGTGCAACTAAGTGGGTAACACAAGTGCGAGCCGAATGCATGCGAATAACTACTCCGATGGAGTAGCTGATAACACTCACGACGCCATACTTGCCTATGTCTATAATTTTTTTTTAATTATTTCTGAACTATAATGAACGCCTATCGATCACACATAGATCCGGGACCCTAACTGGATTCCCTGAATTTAGGGACCCATTAACTAAGAAGACCATGGTCCCACAACACCCAGACACAGAACAAATATTTGCGCTTTTACTGTGCACAAAATTTGTGCACAGTAAAAATTGCAAATACTTTTTTCTTTGCGATTCCCGCGACAGATCAAGTATTTGTGCCACAAATACTAGCATTTGTGGAACAAATACTTGTCGCGGGAATCGAACCCGCCGCCGCCGCGCCGCCTCCCTGCTATAGACCTAAGTCCGAGCTGCTCAACTACCACACCCGAGGCTGTCAAATATAAAGTTTTAAAGTTTTATATCGACCAAAGGCAAAAACAATACAAAGTAACAACTATCTCTTTACAATAGCTACACTTTTTAAATATCATTTAAACTTAATTTATGTATATAAACCAGTCTGCAAGTTTGAATGTGGGTAATTCTGCGGCTAACTAACGGGATATGCTCATAATAAAATTATGACCATATACGGACGCTATTGAATTATCTCTTGTAAATTTAATAAGGCCAATGATGAATTGGGCAAAAGCCTATTGATAAAAAAACGATTTATTGGATAGAAGTCTTTGTTTATTGGCATATCCCAGTACTCCGGTAGTGTGGCCGCAGTATAACTAGACTTATTCATAGACAGGAAACAATAAATTTCAGGGCGCTAGCAACTCAAACCCACCAAACAAGCAAAATAGCACCTCTGTAACTGAACACTTGAATTCGTCAACACATCAAAACACCGCAGTGCGATCTACAATGTAGCTTATCAGTTCCGAGTAGAAGAGAGCAAACAATGGTCTTTGATTCAGAAACTGTTGACGTGGGATTCTTTGAAACATATCATAATAGCATAATATTCATGCTAGCATAATAGGTAGTTTATTTATTTTGTCGCTATGCAGAGAAATAATTAAATTCGTGTAAGCTTCCGAACGCGAGATGGTTAGATCCTGCCGAGTTATCTTGAATGGCGCTCATATAAAAAGCAGATTCCCCCATATTCTAAGACGTTACCTCGAGATTACTCCACTCGACTCAACCTCGGATTAACCTCATTTTTGTGTTTTGGTATTTTTAGTTGACAATAAATAATCAACTTGCGTCAATTTTTAGAGAAGCGAAGCAACTGTCAACTCAAGTTACGTCGCGATGTATTTTGAGTTTCCCTCAAAGTTAAGTAGAAGTCAAGTGAAGGATTTTTGGAGAAATGTTTTGGAATACGGGGGTTAGTGTGTATTTTTTATGTAAGTAGGTACACCGGTCTTCTACATTTCATGATCACCGTGCTATTTTTGAGGTTCTGTACCCAAAGGGTAAAGCGAACCCTATTCTAAGGCTTCATTGTCCGTCGATCCGCTGTCTGTCTGTCTATCTGTCAGTCCGTCTGTCACCAGGCTGTATCTCATGAACCGTGATAGTTAGACAGTTGAAGTTTTCACAGATAATGTATTTCTGTTGCCGCTATAACAACATAAAATACTAAAAAAACTGAATAAAATAATTATTATTATGTAACGGAGCTCCCATACAACAAACGAAAAATAAGAAATGTAATCTTTATTGTATTAGAATTAATACAACAAAGATTGCATTTCATTTATCTCCTTTTTTTTTGGAGATCCGAGGTTTTCAGGACCTCGGGAATCAAGATGCTACAGGAATAACCCTAAAAGAAATGCCTATGAATCACCCGAGATTATGTCTAGGAACAGTATAATAATATATGTATTTGGAAAAGAAGACTAAATAAATCTTACTTATAGAATAATACAGCATACACAGACGTCTTTATTTTTCTGTGAAAACCCTTTGTGCATCGTGGAAACTGGAAAGCAATGGTTATGTTCTCGTTAACAGAATAAGCAAAGCAGTCCACACAGATAAAACTATAAATAGAACTAGTAGGTATAACAGTTCTTTTTATTGTGAATTTTGTAGATTTTCCAATAGCTGATATAGTATTTATTTAAGCCTATAAACCAAAATTGCGACTTTAAAGGTTACCTTAAAACTTTTGAATGTCGCATTTCGGAACTGAACATGATAATTTATGTAACGGTTTACATCGGTGAACCGAACGGCACGCCAATTTGTTCAATTACCTTTCGTCTTTGATATATCAGATTGGAAGATACGTTGTGTGGAATTCAAAAACAGAGTTTAACGGACACAGCTCACAGACGACACGAAGGAGTTTACTACAGTAATAAGTTCTATATATTATTATACCCTCTATTGTAATGATACTGATATCTTGTGTGATATATTGAATGTTTCTTTTCATTCATTAAATAAATATATAAATATACATTGTAAATAAATATACATGCATGTGTGGACATTTCACACAACGCCATCTAGCCCCATACTAAGCATAGCTTGTATGTACTATGGAAACCAGATAACTGATATACTTAATACTTAGATACTTACATTCTTTTGTTCTTTAGTATATAACTTTTTTAGGTCTATACCTCACCCTTTTTATATAGGTATATATATGCAAGCGCTAATGGCAGAGATACATGTATCTTTGTGTTCAAAAATTGCATTCCTATATAAGACTGACTACCCTATTAGGTATAATAACAGTAACATATTTAGGCTATTTATTTTTTAATGAGCCTCTATTTTAGCTAATATCTTATTATATGACTGTATCATGTCTTCCATTTTGATTGTTCAGCGCCTTTGATATAAACGATAACATTTAAATGGGCCAACGGGCTACTTAAATTTTATGGGACAATAAGGAATTAATTCAGAGTTTAGCAACCGTTATGGTTACCTAATAGCAATGTGTTTTATGGTGCCTTACGGGCTGATTTCAATGAACACGATTAAATTGTCATTAGATGGATCTTATTTGCCAGTTTCAAATGTAATAAGTACACAAAATAACCGGCCAAGTATGAGTTAGACTCGCGCACGAAGGGGTCAGTAACATTATTTAAAAACGAGCAAATAAATCACGTTTGTTATATGGGAGCCCCCTATTATATATATTTTATTCTGTTTTTTAGTATTTGTGTTATAGCGGTAACAGAAATATAATGTCATCTGTGATAATTTCATCACGAACGGTTCATGAGATACAGCCATTGAGATATGATACACATATCTCAACTCAATGGATACAGCCTGGTGACGGACGGACAGATAGACAGACAGACAGACAGACAGACAGAGAGACCGACAGCGGACCCTGAGTAATAGGGTTCGCTTTATCCTTTGTGTACGTAACCCTAAAAAGAAAGCACGGCTATACGGATAAATTGCATAAAAGCTTCTTATTGGGGAGTTTTGGCGGGAACACGGAAATGTTCACGTCATTGCATTATATTATTTATCAAAACTTGTTCTTTTTCCAGTATTAATGTTTAAAATTGGTGGCGTTTTACGCATTAAGTGCTGAATTACGAGCATGAGTGAGGGCAAGTGATATAATGTGGTGAAACGTGAGTTTTCGTGTTGCTTCCTAAATTCCATAGAAACTTCTAGTAAAGTTGCCACCACTTTACTGGAGCATGACGTAGACTGGATTACGACTACCTGACTTAGACTGGACTATGACTAACACTTGACTTTACGTGATATATTCTTTAACGATGAAAAATAACAATACTTGACACTGGCTAAATACACTATGTGTGGCGCCAAAATATAAGAAAAAAAAAGCTTCTTATGTTGTAGCAGCTGTAAAAATGTAGTCCGTACATAGAGATATATGTACGTGTAACATAGGAAGTCTTTGAGTCCGTAGGGAAGAATCATGAAACAAAATCAATTTAATTCGTAAATTGATTTCTTTCATAATTTATCCCTCTGAACATTATCACGGGATAACTCTATGTATGCCGAGGTCACCTTAGGATAGGTATACTTTTATCCCGTAAAATGGGTAAACAACAGGTGAAACCACGAGGCAACCTTACATAGTATGTATTATATTACTATCGGTAATTTTTTTTTTATGAGAATGAATGACGTGACGAGCTAGTCGTTCATCTTGATATTAAGCAACACGGCCACTCATAACAGTTGCAGTATCACTCGGAACTTTAAAATAATAGTTTCGCACACGTCATCCTGAGACATCACACAGTCTAGTAATCAGATTACCACACTGTGTAATCAGGTCATAAAGTCTGATTTGCCCAGTAATTTACTATTTTTACTACAATGCCCTTCAAACCGGAACACAGTCGTGCTGCTTGGCGGCAGAATAACTGGCAAAGCGGTGGTACCTACCTAGACGAACTTTGCAGAAAAGTCCTACCACCTAGTAATATAAAATACTATTTTATAAAATCTATTCTATGGCAGTGGTCTTTGACCGCAACAACGTCTGATGAAAAGCCATCATGGTGGTGGCTGGGCAGTTTCCAGTTTCCATCAAACAAAAACTCATTTCATAGGTAACAGCTAGTATACCTAGTCATTACTGCAGCCTAGATTTATATCTATGGTACTTTGACTTTGTAACAACTAAGCTTAGCTTATGTAGGGTAATGATCGCGCCAATTTCTGGCCGAAGTAGGAAACTTTAGCAATAAACTATTCCTACTTATTCTTGTAATCGAAAAATTAAAAGATTAATTGTTTTCATATATAATGCTGTGCAAAAATCGTCATATGATTTTTTAATGATAAGCATTGATTGGTTCACTTAAGTCAGATTGCGCTTTCGTCAGTGACTCTTTCTGAGTCACTGACGAAAGCCCATAACACATATTTTACGCTGTAATTTTCCTGACGAAAACGGAATTCCCGCTACGTCAAATATATTTTTTATCAGCCTGTTACTTTTCTAACGAAAATAGAATTCCTTGTCGCGAATTTATTAGATTAGTTAGTAACTTTAGTCGTTGTTCGTACAAAACCCATTTCGATGAATGGATTGTAAATGTCCAGTTCGTCCAAAGAGTTTTACGCCCTTACCCAATTCGTCCAATGGTCGTTATTCCTCAATTTGTAAAATGCCAGCTACTGGAAGATCAGCTACGCAGTAGCTGGCAGTAATACTTGGATGTTATAAAATGGTCATCATCATCATCATTGATTTGATTTGTATGCTCCTGTTAAGTCATGTATAATTAAAGAGCGCTGCTATCCGTGGATCACAGATAATGTTAAGTTCATGATGCATCTGCGCAACGAAGCCCTTTCAGATTTTAGGCGATAAACTGGACGGTAAGAAGGCTTACTATAAAAGTCTGAAGTCACTAGTAAACCAGTCTATGTTTTTTGAGAAGGTTGCATATTATAAACATAATATTAATAACAAGATCAATGACCCCAAACTACTTTGGAAGAATTTAAAAACTACTCTTCTACCATCATCAAAGAACGTTGATCTACCGTCACATTTCAAAGACGCTGACGCAATAAATAATCATTTCATAGATGTACCCGGTAAAGCAGACGTAACCCTGTCTCAATTGACTTATTTTGAGTTTCACTGTAAGTCTAACGACTCAGTTTTTACTTTGAAAACAACTAATTCAAATTCGATAGCGAAAATCATAAGAGATTTGAAGTCCAATGCTGAAGGCTTTGACCACATATCACTGAATATGTTATTAATGACATTGCCACAGTCCTTAGAGGTTCTGACTAGTATAGTCAATGCCTCCATCAGCACATCAATTTTCCCTGATCTATGGAAAGTAGCAATTGTTCGGCCTTTGCCCAAAACAAATAACCCAACCCGGGTCAACGACCTAAGGCCTATTAGTGTTTTGCCATGCTTGTCTAAAATTCTGGAAAAGGTAGTATGTAAGCAATTAATTGATTTCATTGAAATAAACAATATACTCCCCGACGTCCAATCAGGCTTTAGTAAATGCAGAAGTACGGCCACTGCCTTATTGGACGTCACAGATAACATCATGGCATCTCAAGATGAAGGCAAGTGCACTCTTATGGTGCTTTTGGACTTTTCTCGCGCTTTTGACGCAATAAATACTTCGCTGCTACTGTCCAAGCTTGGTAGTTACGGTTTTGATCCAGCTGCACTCAAATGGTTCGATAGTTATCTTACAAATCGTCATCAATGTGTGGAGCTGCGTCAACCTTCAGGTTCCTCTCTTTTCTCGGCTTTTGCTGCAGTTAATAGGGGCGTGCCACAAGGGTCCATACTTGGCCCAATCTTATTTATTTTGTATAGTGCGGACGTTGTAAATTGTTTTCAAAAATGTAAATACCATATTTATGCTGATGACATTCAACTTTATATTTCCTTTAACCCAAAGAACCTTGATAGTGCCATTAGTGATCTAAACGAAGATCTGAATAGAGTAGCAGCTTGGTCGGAAAACAATTGTCTTTTATTAACCCCAAACAAAACAAAATTTATGGTCATGGGCAATAGACATCAACTAACTTTGATACCACCTGTTGTCAACATAACGCTTATGGGTAAGGCTATAGAACGTGTTCACGAGGCAAGAAACCTGGGTCTAAATGTTGATGCTGAACTGAGATTCGAAAAACACATTACTGAAGCAGTGCAGAATTGCTTTTTCAAATTGAAAACTTTGTATAAATTAAGGCCATTTCTTAGTGAAGAACTTCGCATACAGCTAGTCGAAACACTCGTTTTATCTAAATTGAACTACGCTGATACTGTTTATGGTCCCCGGCTGCTCTCTCGAACTAAGCGTTTGATTCAGCGAGTTCAGAACGCATGCGCGAGATTTTGTTTTTCAATTCCACCAAGAGGTCACGTGACACCATTCTTAAATAAACATTACGCGCTGAAAATGAACTCGCGTCGCAAGCTTCACCTGGCTTGTTTACTGTTTGGTGTCATTAATTACAAAGAACCATCATACTTGTATGATAAAATTAAATGGATTGGTGATGGAAGAAGCTGTTCTCGGAGACACGGCTCCTTGCAGTTGCCATACCTCGGCACCGCACCACGGCTTTTAAAGGCTGTTTCCGTTATGCTGCAACCAGGTGTTGGAATAATTTGCCACCTCCGGTCAGGCAACTAAGAACTTTAAATACTTTCAAACAGCAACTTAAAAGTATCTAATTACAGAACAGATAAAGCATGCTGATATCAACATAGACATTTCGTTCTTGTAATATAATTATACTTACCTTCTCACATAAGTACTTAGTCTTGTTTGCAATGAACCTTATGTCACTATCACAAATAAATTAAAATTATTCACTTACTTTAAGTATTATTCGCGGTTTATTTTTATGATGGGTTTATTGTACCTATTCACTTTGGCGGATAATCTTAGTAGGTAATCATTATATTTTATTTACACAATCTCAGCGCCATGTTATCTGTAAATGACTGTATTCATTATACTTCTGTGAAGCGTTCTTCACGTTCAGTGTGTGTGATTCGCACCTGGTACAATCCTTTGTTGCACAGATCAGTAATATGGAGGTAGGCACCATCATGTTCGGTGTTGGATAGTTGTGACTAAAATCGCAAGCATGGCGCCACCTGGCCTGACATTTCGATTGGCCGCAGTCGTTTGTTCGTCTCATAACGTTTAATCATGTTTTTTTTTATTTTGTGTATTTCCCGCCTAGTACAATATGAATTATTATATATCTTAATTTCAATTTTTACATGCCTAATTCCTGTATTATTTTGTGTGCCTATAATATGTATTGTATGGTTGATATGTTTATTTATGTATGAAATATAGCAAGATATGATAATGTTTGTTATAGTGTGTAGTGTCTATTTAGTTATATAATTATGTATGTAAGTTTGTTTATATGTAAGTATTCGGGTATTTTCGATTTTTAAGTTTAATCCTTAAGTTTACCTTTTTAAGATTCATTATTTTGTTTTTTCTTTTTCGGATTGTGCATTGTCTCCACCCCCTCTGGGTCTAGGCTGAAAACCAGCGCTGGTTGTCATTCGACAACCAGCACATGCTGAGCCGACGCCCATTCAATACTTGTTTTGTGTTTGTTTCTTATTTTTAGTTCATATTATGTAACATTAATATAACATGTTCCGTACCATAGTTTAAGCAAGTATTGAATAAATGATATTCTATTCTATTCTATTCATCATCATCATCATCATCATCATCATCATCATCATCATCAGCCTGAAGACGTCCACTGCTGAACATAGGCCCCCAAAAAAGCGCCACTTTGAGCGGCTGCTTGCCTCTTGCATCCATCGGCTCCCCACGGTTTTGACCAGGTCGTCGGTCCACCTAGTAGGGGGCCGGCCTACGCTGCGTCTTCCAGTTCGTGGTCGCCACTCGAGAACCTTTCTTCCCCAACGGTTGTCAGTTATAAAATGATCATCAGCGGTAAAATTGATAGAATGCACCTTCAAGTGGCAACTCTTTTTAAACTTAGGTACCAACTAAACCATGTCATAACGAATGCAATGAAGACAAAAACGCATGTCGGCACAGTGACCTACTGTTGTGTACTACCTAGGTTGATGGGTTACCCAGGCGTGCACATACTACTGTCTATTCTGTGACCTAGATATCTAGACCGCTGCTTACGGAAGGACTAAGCATCCGGCTTGCGAGGAATGCCTACCTATGTAATGTAGGTACCTATAATTCTTTTTGTAACTTGTGTGTATAATAAATAACCACGATCCTTCTCTCACACTCCATTTGTGAGAGAAGGATCGGTTATTTATGTGTAGGCCATAAACCACGATGGCCAAGTGCGAGCGACACTTAACACCAAATGTTTTCTATTTTTTTGTGGTACTCGAACTAGCTGCTTCACGATGTTTCTGTATGAGAAAGTGCGAATTCCACAGATAACTTGTAAAGTTATTGGTGAAGAGCTGAGTGGGAATCGAACCTGGGTGCATCGGTTTGATAGACGGATAACCGCTGAGTCACACAACACCATCAAAAAACTGAATTTAACACATATAAATAAAACAGTTTGGTTTGCAATAAGTTAGCTCCGCACTTATAAAATTATGATTTTTGTTAATTTATATTTTATTTATTTTAGCACATAGAACAGAATTTAACCAATTACCAGGCCCTATAATTATACCTACATCTATATTTAAAACATTTTTATGTGGTCGTCTTAAAATATAGGCCTCTGGAAGCTTACACTTTATTTCGATCTTTGCCATCTATTACTCGCTTCCGCCGAGGACCCGTACCACAGAGTACAATTGTCTACTTTTTTGACATTACCGTCTCGATCAATTCGACTCTATCAAGGACATAATAATTTCACGAAATGCTCACCCAAAAATATAATCCAATATACAGCAAACTTCCTTCTTCTAAAACACTAATAGAAAATAGAAACACAGATACTTTACTTTTTCCACTGGAATAAAAACCTTTTACAAACAGAAACAGAGCCTGACAAATATCAACTGTCAATTTTGGAACAACTTCACCGGAATGTCAAAAAAGTTTTTAGTTTTATTTCTGTGAAATTTACTTTTCAGCCAGTTACAAATACTCTACCTAAAACTAAATAGGCATGAAAACGTTTGGTTTTCAATAATAATTAGTATAACAAAGAACAAAGCCTTCAACATTGAGGTAGATTGGTAATAAACAAAAGCTCAGTTGTCACTTATTATAATAAAAAAATAAAAAAATTTTTAGAAAAAATGAAAAAGAACTACATTTTTAATACGCTACTTTACAAAACATAAGTACACCTAAGGACCTATGAAAAGCAAATAATAATCCACTTCAATATTCTGAAACGAGATAAATTAAATAATTACAAAATCCTAAGCAGGCAGCGATTCTTCGTGCGGTAGGTACTAGGTATGCGCCAATGTTCTCACCAAAATAAAATCTAACGGACCAAAATAGCTTGTACACCACATGCCTGCAAATACTAACTTTTAAAAAGGGAACAATTATTTCTAAAGCCCATAAAAACCGTAGAACTGTTTTGCCATTGTTTACAAAAAAAGAAAGTATTGAATTGCACAAAATAGATGGAACTTGAAAGCAGATGTTGCCCCTAAAACCATTGAAACCAGGAATGGTCCGACAGTGGTCATAGTTTGCACGTGTGTCGGTGTTTTGTTATGTTATATGTAGAGATTTTTAAACGTATTTTAAAGCTTCGGCCCCATCAGCGCGGGCGCTTAATTCTGTCAGGTACCTACATACAAAAAATAGTCCGAATTTGAAAAAAATTTGGTAATCGAGTCTAGAGAGTGACTAGTTAGTGTCCAGTGTATTCATTCGGCAGCGCCCTTGGTGTTGTAGGTGTCTATAGGCGACGGTAACTGCTTACCATCAGGCGGGCCGTCTGCTTGTTTGTCTGTCCGTGTTATAAAAAAAAAGCATAGCTCTTTCCATAGCCCTCTGAGCAACTTTAAATTGGTGGACTAGTCGTACTGTAAGTGTCCACGACTCAGTTTCGTATGTCATGACTGGTAGAACGCACTGATTTAAGACTGGTTTACCAATTTACTGAATTCATATATTTATTTTAGTTATTACCAATTTTCATCAAGATTGGCTCAGCCGTTCACGCACCCTGGTTCGAATCCAGCTCGGCCTTGCACCAATGACAAAATTCGTCTACAACCCGCGCTTGGCCAGCGTGGTGAATTGTGGCGTCGCTCTCCCTGTGACTCTGAGTACCTACATAACCCAGCTGTAGGAACGTATTGGGCTGATGACTTGTTATGGACCAATCTAAAAACAAACCCAAAGATATAAATATTTGCAGTTCTCCACGCGTTCTAAAAGCCACAGATATCATAAGCTACACCATCCACTAACCACTTAAGAACTATTCTGCATCAGATCAGAATACAGGCAAACACTTTCATCACATTATTAAGCTCAATTGGTCTGCCTGACGCAATTTAATTGGCGACAATAGACTGAACATTGGTAACCTCATCTACCAAAACAAACATCCATAAAACACTAGGACACCAGCTTTAAAATTCGACTCTTAAACATGGCAGGGTAACATCGTGATTTGCTCAATGACTTCAATAGATATTGATGAGACTGATGTGACCTGTTTGCCTGATTTTCGTGTTGTTCTTTGTGTAAGTCTGTTGATAAGATGACAGATGCACTGTTCGATGAATGCTTGTTGTAGTTTTGATTGATGGACTAGTATACTTAGATATCAAAATTGTTGAGATGATAAGTACTTACAACTACAATTATTTTATTGGAAACTAAAACTTAATTTTACCTAAAACTGTTGCAGTCCTTGTCGTTTTCACCAAGG
Organism: Ennomos erosarius; assembly: GCA_963580505.1. Classification (NCBI taxonomy): domain Eukaryota; kingdom Metazoa; phylum Arthropoda; class Insecta; order Lepidoptera; family Geometridae; genus Ennomos; species Ennomos erosarius. The sequence continues at coordinate 11,585,043 of OY756987.1, forward strand.
GGAAAAGGGACAAGAGCTTTCATTAAAGTGTGAAATCGCAGGTCGACACCATTGGCTATCTAGTTAGATCTACATTGATCGGTGCTATAAATGTTAGTGTGTTGGTTTGTTTGTTATTAGGTATATAGTTAGTGCCCGGAATATAATTTTAGGGTGCTCAACACTTTTTTTTTTCTTATATTTTGGGTCCACACATAGTGTATTTAGCCAGTGTCAAGTATTATATTTTCATCGTTATAGAATATGTCACGTAAGTCAAGTCTTAGTCATAGTCATAGTCCAGTCTAAGTCAGGTAGTCAAAGTCCAGTCTAAGTCATCTTCTAGTAAAGTGGTGGCAACTTTACTAGAAGCTTCTATGGAATTTTGGAAGCAACACGAAAAATCACGTTTCCCCACATTATATCACTTGCCCACACTCATGCTCGTAATCCAGCACATAATGCGTAAAACGCTACCAATTTTAAACATTAACACTGGAAAAGCAAAAGTTTTGAAAAATAATACAATGCAACGACGTGAACATTTCCGCGTTCCCGCCAAAACTCCTGCTCAACACTTCCTTAGCTCTTCAAAAATATGGTTTTGCTAAATACTAAATAAATAAAAAAAATTAGCCGATGATGGCCGTTGTAGGTTTTTTAGAGAGGGTGCCTGCCTGCATACTTGAAAAGCTAATAAATTGTATAATTTATAGAGCACTTGGTCTCTTTTTGTGCGTGTCAAACAACATGTTAAGTGGGCCTTTCTTATAATAAATAGACGTTATACCATAGATTTATATATCAGGATATGCCCGAACGAACATTTTATTATGTCAAAATGGCGTGGGAAAAGTGAGCGCCATCTATTAGATTTCGCGTGAACTACGACAAGTTGAGAAAATTAGGTGCCTATCGCTGCCATTATGTCCGTCAATGTTTATGTTTACAATGATTATTCCAAATATAAATTCGATTATTTTGTTACAAAACAGAGTGTAATATTGAAAATATTGAATTACTTGAGGTAAAAAACTTGGTCTTTCTTTTTACTGCACTTTTGAGTATAGATTGTGCAAGCCTTCACAATACAACTTGTCATATTTTGTTTGTGACATTCGACCGATGCCTTCTAACTTCCATCACAGACTGAGCGCTAGTGGATGCCAATCTGTGAAATTGGCTCCCACTTTGAAGCGACGTTTTAACCTGTCATTAGGCCTGTCCTTAATATATATGTCTATGCGTTATACTGAATATCGGTTCTACCAGGTTTGTTAGTTTAGGTTTGTCCGATTGGCACGGGACCGAGGCGGATTGCCTGGGCAATGCCTTTTTATATAGGGCTATGAAGTTTTTAATCATCCTCGGTTGTTGTAAGCTTAATAAATAAATAATAAATTAACTACTTATTAAAAACAAATCGGTTCCTCAGCGATGGTATTTCCTCCAACTTCAAAAGAAAACTCTTTGAAATCAAGTTTCAGATTCATTAATCTACCATACCACAGAATAAATACTAGTTATAAGTACATTTCATTAGCCTCTACCACGAGTATTTTGAAATGCCAATGTATTTAACAGTGGCGTCAAATAGAATTCTTTGGTGTCGTGGTACGGGGGGCACCAAAATATTGCTCTCCGCTGACTCCCGGCGCGGTCGACTGCGCCCACATGTTTGCTCTAGTGATGACCCAATGACTGGGCAGATCATATCGATAACTATTTTTATCGAATAACCACCACCAATACTTCTGGTCTTCTGGCCACTTATAAGTAATGCGGAATGGTTAAGGTAGCCAAAATGGAAAGGTAAAATGGAACTACATAACTACATTATGAAGAAGAAAATAAGAAAGAAGAAGAAAAATTATTTATTTTTATTATGCTTCACAGCTCACAATACTCCTAAGGCTAACAGCTATGTAAGACGCAGTTTCTTTGGGTACCTAGTACCTACCAATCAGTGCATTTGGTGCAGCGAACCCACGTGCCAAGGTTTTTACGGCATGGTACCCGTAAAAAATTAATTTCATTACAATTTTAGAGGCGCTTAAAAGTAAGCCCATTTTATAGTTCGGATGAGTAGCACCAGCACTGCAAAAGTAATGGCAATCATGACGCTTAAGTCAGGTTATCGACTAACTCATCTTGTAACAGTCTACATAAATAAACCACCAACATTATCGATTGACCAAACCTTCACTATCGATATCTCAAGAACTCCCCATCATATCGATATTAATCCCTTCCCGCGTCCCTAATCCTGGCATCTCCCATCCCGTCTCAAGGAGCGGCCGTAGTCTCACACGAACCAGCGCGCGCGCATCTCGCCCTCTTCCCAAAATAACACGGCCCGGCCGCTGTCATGGGCTGACGACTGAGACTAAACAGAGTTAGATTTTAGACTAGTGTGCAAACTGTGCAGTTCTGATGGGATGTCTCCAACCGCCATGGGTGCAGACTTCCCGCAGTGGTGTGGGAAAACCGAAGGATGCCCGCAAGCGCTGCTCGGCTGGCTATATCTGACGCAAGAGCAGAACGATCAGGTATGTTGGACTCTAAATCAGTTCAAGGACGGATTCGGATGCAGATCTTTGGAGTTGCAAGCTTTTTGAAGCTTTCAAAGTATCTTCCGCTTCCGAGCCGAGCTTCCGCTGTTTGGACGTAAGAACGTAGGTAAACATACAGAATGTTTAAGTCAGCCCCTGGAATATATGAAACGTTATATTATAGGTCAGTCATCTCTTGAATAATGTATGTCCCGGAACTTGTAAGTATGACTATACTGTAGAATTGAAACTTGGAACTTCTCTAAATATCTACATTTCTTCTGTACTTACTTACCTACATCTATTGTTTTATAATGTGCTTATCAGTCATGTTATAATACGAAAAGAGATTATTTATATTTTTAAACATAAAAACCTCCACTGAAACTGAAACGATCGTTCTGCAAGATTCCATGAACGTGCGTTTAAAATTTTAAATATGTAATTAACTTCATCGAAGAATGGCGGATTATAATAATTATGAAGACCGAAGAGAATGTTGCGGCCCCTTCCCTGGATATTCCCTTAGCCGGGTCTTACGGCACCCACGAGAAGAGATGGAATGGTCGTATTAGCACACTGGGACCGCTCAGTAAACTGATTACATATGGAGTTACAATTAGGTATATATATGTCTATATATTTTATGAGTCTGCGTGCTACACCTTCGGCTACATCGTCGCTTTCCATCAGGTGAGATGTGGTCAAACGCGGGCTTATTCTACATAAAAAAAAAGGTATCAGCAGAATTGCTATCAGGGTTTGATCAGGGCTGACCACTCGCCTCCACGAAAATGAAGGATCTATTGCAATAAATGTTAAAAAAATATTGCGTATAGGTATTAAGGTCCATACCATGTAGTTTAATACAGTCACTGGAGCAGCAAACGACGATCTGCAATTTATATGACTCACGCGCAGTCAGATTTCTGCGCGGCACTTACCTAAATGTATCGATCGGTAAATAATTATGCTTCCTATTTTGTTTAAACATTAGTTTTGTTATAGTTCTTTGAAGATTGGCTCACAGATTAAAAATAAAACAAGTGATTTCTACAGGATGTAATTTAATTCATTAGCATAAATTGAGCCCATGATAGTACATCATTTATAGATGATTATTAAGGAGTAAAGAGTGTAAATTATTTCATTTTTATTGAAAATTATGAAGATTGCCGCGGCGCCTAACGCAGTTGGCACGGATGATTTTGATACATTTAAACGTTTTTATACCTTGTATGTACTAATTAAAAACAGTAATTCGTTATTTTAATTAAATTTTGTATTGTAGCATTTGATTAAGTAAGTTATTCCATTTTTTTGAGTTATTATTATTACCAAACCAATGTGTTAGAATTCAAAAATTTTGGTCCACACGTGACCGGTATCAGGAGTAGGTATCTAGTTTCAAAGGATGCTAATGAATTCAATTACACCCAGTATAGTCACAGATACTAAAAATACCTAATTGTACTTTGCTTACAGGTTTGAGCTTTGCCATAAGTTATCACCGTTTGAAAGCTTTTGTTTCAAACGCTGCCCATTATAACAACAATATCACATCATATCAACAGTCGGAAGACGTTCACTGCTGAAAACCTCCCCCTCCTCCATAAAATGTCACTTTGAACGGTTATAAAATGAAAATGAAATGAAATATATTTATTCATGACATACACAATGCAACACAAATTATATTAGTACAATAGATATATGACAATAATAACAGTGGTAGGAACATTATGTGCTTATCTTGTGAGGGTTTGCCATAGTCACCACGTTTGAAAGGCGGGTAGGTGATAACAATGGTACTACCCATTTACTGGATATTCCCTTAGAGACGGGTCTTACAGCACCCTCACTAGATGGCGTGGTCCTATTCAGGAACCAGGACCAATACCTAATATAAGTACATACGGAAAAGTTGTTGCAATAGAAATAGCTTTGTGAGTGTGCTGAACGCACCTCCTTTTTTATAGAAGTTTGTTGTTTAATTATTTTTTTTGTTATGGTTTTGTTTTTGATACGTCTTGTCAGTTATTACGTATATAGCACAATTATAAACACACAACTTATTTTCCTCGTTTTCTTCAATTTTCATGAATTTAGGTTAATAATAGGCTTCTGTGGCTTATAGTGAGTGAATTTATTATTTTAAAGTTCCGGGTGACACTGCAACTGTTATGGGCAGCCGTGTCGCTTACCATCAGGTGAACGATGAGCTATTGTCACGTTATTCAATAAAAAAAGCTAATAGTACTTTTTTTTTCTTCTTATTGTTTGGCTCCACACATCGTGTATTTAGCCATTGTCAAGTGTTGTAATTTTTCATCGTTAAAGAATATATCACGTAAAGTCAAGTCATAGTCATAGTCCAGTTTAAGTCAAGTAGTCGTAGTCCAGTCTAAGTCGTGCTCCAGTAAAGTGGTGGCAACCTTCTATGGAATTTTGGAAGCAACACGAAAACTCACGTTTCACTACATCATATCACTTGCCCACACTCATACTCGTAATTCAGCACTTGATGCGTAAAACGCCACCAATTTTAAACATTAATACTGGAAAAAGCACAAGTTTTGAGAAATAATACAATGCAACGACGTTATCATTTCCGCGTTTCCGCCAAAACTCCTAATAGTACTTATATAAATTATTCTTCGCCTACAAACATTGTTGATAGCTAAAACGTGAAAGAGTTTCAGCCATTCCATAAAAAGCTCTGTAAAGTTTAGCTTCGGCCAAACCAACGCGTCTGCGAAGCGGCACCGTCAGCGACGCGAAACTATTCGATACCCATTGCTGCCTGCGTAAATCGCACTGCGGCCTTCTACGAGCACGGGCAGCCATGGTTGCCAAACGGCTGATTTTGACGCTTCAGAGACGCAACTTCACGCGCCGGTGTGACTAAAGCTTTAACGCTCCCCTTCATAGCCGATAACCAAAATATTAAACAAGTGATATAAATAAACCAAACAGGTAGAACGCTTGCTCTAAATATAGAACTACTGCCCGCTTCCCGGTACACGAAGTGACTGGTTGCTAATCTGTGGTAGAATAGGAATGCTATGCTGTAGAAACTGGGGTGTCACCTGTGGTGGAACCATAGCTACTGATAACGTTATAACCTATAGGTTAGAGTTCCAAAGCTACCTTCCTAATCATAACATCGACAGCCAGAAGACGTCCACTGCTGAACCCCTGGGGTGCGAGCCTCGGCTTGGGCTGTTGCCGGGATAAGAGGATCGAGAAGGCTACGTCCGCTGGAGGAGTGGACCCTATGGAAAGTCGCGACCATTCTATCGATCTCGCCGGTGGGGTCGGTGTCTGATTATGTTACGCTGGTATCCTATACCGGTGCCGAAATCGGTACCTGAGCCAAAAGGGCTAGACTGGTTCGGTGGTCCTAGCGCAGCCGAAACAACGGCTGCTATAGGATCTTCTGGGTCACTCAAGACGTGTGTTGGGCGGCGACGACGGGGTACTTATTCATACACCGGGACACACCTAACACACCATGCGCCATGCGGCACACCTAACTTCTGCACCCCTATTCTGAACGCATCGAAAAAGCTTCGGTTCGAAATCTACACTCTCCGTCTCTTTCATTCTAAATGTAGATGAAGGAGACGGATAGCGGAAGTTTCGAATCCAAACGTTGTCGATGGATTGAGAATAGGGGAGCTGGCCACAGATAATAAATAGCTTATAGTTAAAGCGCTGAATGCTCCCAAATCGACTATTTTGAACGTGATTATCCCAAAACGTATAGAATGCGTATTATTAAGAAATCGGAAAACATAGAATGTGGAAAATCCTGAATATGGAATTTATCGCTGACACCATACCATTTACAGGATTGAAATAAATGCATGTTAATTCTGGTCATATCTTCGTTCCATCTGCTGAAACTGAAACACGTTTACGAAAAGTTTTCTCGATAGAAAAAAATCGTGAAGTGACCTCTAAAAAATCATTCAAACGTCCTAAAATGTTACATTATAATAAGACACCCCATTGAAATAAATCATAGTGATAAGCTATGTTTCAATGCATCCGTCTATAAGCTTATTTTTTTATAACAATAAGCATTTCTTTTTAACTAATTATTAGTACCGAAAAATGGAAAAGTCGAAGTGCAACGCAACGTAATCGCCATATTTTTGTTATGCATAAACCGACCCTATAAGGTACAAAATAAGTTTCAAGTTGGTCTGCTGTAATAACCGTGCTCGCATTGGGTCCTGTCAGGGCCTTAATACAAAATTACAAAGATTCGATCTATTTTCAACTCCTTTACGTAAAACATGCCACCAAAAATCACGATTCAAGTTTGAAGCTAGAAACCATCTGGTTCCAAATTAATGCATTTCACACTTAACAACAAACATCGCTGCCGTTGCCCTGTAACACAGAATACGTCACAGTTATCAAACACCCAGTTTAATACATACTAACAATGTACATGTACACTATGAACACAGAATACATAATAGTATTACGTAGTTACTGAAACGCATCTTAGTAACTATCAATTATTCACTGAACTACTGTCATTTTTCAGTCTTACTATTCCAATGAAATAATTTGATTGAACATGTTTAAGTAAGTATTTCCAGAGCAATTAGTTGTCGACGTTACAGTAGAACACAGACCTATTTTATGTTTAACTTTCGAACAATGTTAGGCTTTAATGCATTTTTTGAGCAAATGTGTTGAAAAAAAGATTTTCTATTCCACCTTTAAATAGGAACAAATATTTTGTTGTTGCCGGCCAGCCGTATTATCTTTGAAATTGGCGTAAGGATCTAAATAACTTCGTAATTCGTTCAACAGTTTCAGCATGACGCGTGTTCAAAGGGACAGACAGACAGACAAACAGTTAAAAATTACTTCTTCAATTTTATAGGCTGAAAATACTTTGAATATTTTAGGAGATATAAGTACTTATAACTTTATGGATTTTATAAGATTCTATGATAGAGCATTATAATTTTCCAAACCTTTGCATATATTTAATCCAGTAACAGTTTCATGATAAGACTATTATAGATTGTATGAAAAACCACGTTTGTGAAGTCGGAATAAATATGAGTCATACTTAAGTACTACTTAGATAATAATTACGCTAGTGTATTGTTTCCACGTGTGTTTTAGGCTAAATTCTTCTAACTAGATATACTTCTATGTATACTAGACCAAACAATGGACTAACTATGGCCAGACGATTGACTCAGGTATCAAACATCAAAGCTATGTGTCGCCGGATGCGATCGTTAGTGCAACTCAACCCGAGTGGTGACAGCTCGATGGTTACAATACGTTTTGTAAACATACTACTTAATTTGTTTGAAGTACCCGTCGTTGTTTAGAAATCTTTTTTGGTGTAGCTCTTATGAAATGCAATGACGCATCCTACAAGAATATAAGATTATTTAGATTAAGCAGAGAAACATTATCATCGGCAACAGTTTGAAGACGTCCACTGCTGATTAGGCAATTAGAGCGCCACTTTGCGCGGCTGCTTGTCTCTTTAGATAACTGGTTTCGTATTACAAGCACGAAAAAGTTTTGATTATGAAGCTCCGGTTCGGTACATAGCCAAAAGGGTTGGTCCTTGGTCCATCTAGGTCTAGGCTGCGTCTTCCTGTTCGGATGGTCGTAACTCAAGAACCTTTCTTCCCCATCGGTTGTCAGTTCTGCGAGCGATGTGGCCGCCCATCGCAGTGTAAGCACAGAGGTCTTCGTTTCAATTTGCAGCAATGTTAGAAATAAGAGGAGTAATTTATGTGTTTTGAGGATTCCGGTATCTTTTGTATGTTAGCATAATTCTTTTAAACAGTATGTACTTGGGTGAATTTAAATTTCCAATATTCCTGAAAAACTACGGAATTCCTTTGAGCCTTCCAGTATTTTGAAATTATTCTTTGGAATTTCCATTTAATGTCTGCAAAGCAAAAAGATTTGACATTTAGGAATATCCTTAGTAATCCTTACTATCCAGTGATATATATGATATGGTGTAAGTAATGTTACTTACTCATCACATACCATGCGCTCCGTGATTTTTTATAAATGATGACTTAGGTACCTCTAGATATTTTTGCACGCCTGAGTCCGTTGAATTTAAACAACAGCTAAACTTGTCTCGTACCTATGTGGTTCTGGTTACATTACCAACTTCGCGTTAAATACACTGCAAAGCATGAATTCCTTAAAGGGCGTGTATTTATAGCTTTCTAGCAATAAACAAGCGTGCAATAGGCAAAAAAAATATTTTTGTCTATTTACATGTAATAGGAGCCTTGGCCACACCGGCGCGTCAAGTAGCGTCAGTGGAGCTTCAAAATGTGCCATTCAGTACCCATCGCTGCCCGTGTTCATAAACGGCTGCGCCGCGATCCCCGCGGTCAGCGATGGGTGCCGAATAGCTTCGCATCGCTGACGTGGCCACTTCGCAGACGCGCCGGTCTAGCCGAAGCTTCATGTTTGCGGTTTTTTATTTAATTGGACCTAAGGTGCACTGAGACGTGTTCTCTATTGGCTTCATTAGTAAGCTCATAGTCGCGCAACGAGCTATGGAGAGAGCTAATTATTTCGGGGTTTCCCTGCGAGATCCGTAGGTAAAGAGGAGATCCGCAGGAGAACTTTAGGGTTACCGATATAGCTTTTAGAATTAGCAAGATAAAATGGCAATAGACAGGGCATATTGCTCGTAGACCTGACAACCGATAGGGAAAAATATTCTCTGAGTGGCGACTACGCATCGGAAGATGTAGAGTATAGGCTGGCCCCCACTAGGTGGGCCAAAGATCTGGGGAAAACCGCAGGAAGCCGATGGATGCAAGAGGCAAACGGCTACTCAAAATGACACTCCGTGGGAGAGGCCTGTGTAGGTACACCAGTGGACGTTTCAGGCTGTTGATGGTGAAATATTCTTCAATGGTTTTGCGCGACGTTGCGTCATTATAGCTATACGACGTACCATTCTTCCTTTGTTTAAAAATAAATATTTTTTTTAATACTCTTGACTCTTGAGCGCCTATTTCTCCACTGTCCAATGTCGGCATTTAGGTAGGTAAAAATCTCTATAAAAACCAATATATTCAACGCATTTGTACTGCCCCAAAAATCGGTATGATTCACGGGACAACGATCTTTAGTGGAACGCGGGGTAATTTTACTAACAGATGCGCGCGCGCATCGCTTGTGTTGTGAGACGTCTACCAATGGGACCGCGGTTTAGTTTAGTCTTTGTCACAGAAGAATAACGCTTAGACTAGTGTAGCCTAGGTAGGTACTGCTAAGGCTCCCCTCACATTGCAAGCCCAGTGTGGGTTCAGTTGGCCAGTATGAAATGTGAGCTTAGAGCATTTACTTATTGGTTAAATGCTTTAAGAATGTGTGACAACTTCGAATCGTCATCAGCCCAATACATAGAGCATTTAGAAATGCTCTAAGGCCCAATACATTTCCACTGCTGAGACATAGACCTATTTCCTTGCACAGGGAGAGAGTTTTCTGATCTAAAGACTAATCACAAGTATGGAATTATGGCGGGGAATTATTTTTCTATAAATGAAGGTTAGATTTTGTGCATTGTATGCCATCGGCTACTTTTGCATATTTCATTAGTGAAAACAGCTTTACGAGCATCTTCCTACGCGTGGACTAAGGGTACAGATAAAGAGTATCCCATGCTTATAATGTCTTTTCCCCAGAGTTCATTTGATCTCTATTTTTACTAAACATCAAGATCGGTGACGCTTTATTGTTAGTAGGTTAGTAATAGCACAGTTTTAAAAGGATGATGATACTGATTATACAATGTTAATAGTATGGCTAAATTGAGCAGTAAAATGCGGCACCAATTAATTCAAAACACCATAGAAGTATTGTAAAAAGTGCCTCACTTTTGAAAGGAGCGTTTGTATTACTAGCATCGTTCTGGACGTTAATGTTTCTTTGGTCTGCGTTGGATGCGCGGCCGCATTGATTGTTGTTATTAAAAGATAGATGGTTTTCTAGTTAGGGGCGATGGATATTGCGATGCGAGTCAATTGCTCTAAATGGTTGATGGAATTAATGAATGAAATAAGGTCTAGAAAACGTACGATGCACATTCGCTTTGTGAATTTGACATAAAAGTCTTATACATATATTGTTTTTATGCAGGTACCTACTTAATATTAGAATCGTCCACTAATGTCTGAAAAAGAACGGGAGAACAACAAAAAATAAGAGTGGTTTTTCTTATTTAATTACTTTATTACAATTACTTTTACTTACCTTATTGGTAAAGTCACTTGACCCATTTTTTATGCTCTTACCGTGTAGTCACGTCGTAAAAATACGACCACCCCATCTCTTCCCCAGATCTCTTCTCTTCTTTAGAGGAGAATAAGCGAATTTTCAACGTTTTTGTACAATATTTCAATAGTCATGTCCTATCTAAGATCTAAGTCAGGTAATCATTAGTCCAGTCCAAGTCATGCCGTAGTAAAGTGGTGGCAACTTTACTAAAAGCTCCTTGGAATTTTGGAAACAGCACAAAAAATCACGTTTGGATATTTACTGTTGTATTCTGCCATTTCCAGTGGGTTCCGGGTTCAGTATGGGGTCCCCTGCCGACGGCGGCGACAGGCACCACCCAGCCGCCCGCCGACGACACCAGCTCGCTCGCCGAGCAGCTGTCGCTGCTGTCACTGCGCAGGCCTCCACGCCCACCGCCCCCAGCCTACATGTGCCATCTCTGCTTCAAGAAGGGACACTACATCGGGGACTGCCCTCAAGTAAGTAAAATAAACGACATAATATACCTATCTACCTACTGATTTAGCGTGTATCTATCTGTAATATTCAAAATTTATTTGTAACATTTATGTACTTTATTTGGAGAATAAATATTTTGCCTTGCTTTTGCTATCATTAGCTGCCCCCTGCGGTTTCAAGCGCGGATTTTTGTATTTTTATTTATATTTAGGCAAAGCATTTGATCACCTGATGGAAAGTGACGACGTAGTTACGTGGTGGTCATGCTTGCTAGAATTTTTTTTTTATGTGAATGAATGACGGGACGAGCTAGTCGTTCACCTGATGTTAAGCGACACGGCTGCCCATAACAGTTGCAGTGTCACTCGGAACTTTAAAATAATAAAGTTTCGCATGGCACTGCACTGCGCACGTCATCCTGAGACATCACACAGTCTAGTAATCAGATTACTAGACTGTGTAATCAGGGAATGTAAATGTCTATAAAAATTATGCTATGTGCTAATCCAACAAATAAGCTATATCCATTTCTTTCATCCAAATCCGTCAGCCGTTGCAACGTGAAGGGGAACAAACACGCTTACATTACAAACTTTCGCCTTATAAAATAAAATTAGTAGGTAGTAGGATTTTACGTCACCGCGGCCTGTCCGACGTATAGTAGGTAAGGTACCCTCTGGCCAAGTGCGAGTTGGTAGATGACATTTAAACAGTGAATACAGTCGACGTATGATCTTGAACATATTTGTTTTCTCATGATTTTTTTAAATTCACATTAGAAATATATTGGAAAGTCATTAATGATTTAATGCGCCTGAGTGGGAGTTCGAATCCGTGCATGGATTATAGCTGTATTCTTTCTTACGATATACCGTTAATCCAAACTCGCTCTCTGTAGTAACCGGAGTAAAATAATATATCTTGCCAAAACCATCATTCCTACAAAAGTATTTATACAAGCTCCATGGTTGATACCTCGTGAGAGACAGGCGCGTAGACTTCCGTTTCCAAATTAGTTTCATTTTATTAGTCTGATTGCCTGATCGGTATCCGCGGGCTATTTGCCAAATTATCGCGAAGAATACTTACCTATTTCTATTTTTACCTTCTGATACAATATCAAGGGTTAGTAAATCCAAACCTAATTTAAAATCAAAGCTTTTATAGAGCTTTGGGAATTTCTAGTCTATGCAGCGAAAATAACCGATCGGTCAAGAGCGAGCTGCACTAGTGCATGAAGGGTTTCGTACCATTTCTATAATAACGAGCACAACAGACAGACATACAGACAGACAGACGGACGCGCGGACGGACAGCGGAGCCTTAGTAATAGTTCCCTTTCGGTACGGAACCCTAAAAATAGGTACGCAAATACGTACCTTTTTTCTGAGTCTAGATACTGTGACACATGGTCTTGGTAGTTCCTGAGCCCCTATTAGATACAGGGAATCCTAGGTAATCCTAGTTCAGGATCTAAGTATGTGATCGTTGGGCGTTATTTATTTATTTATTTATTTAATAGTCGTTTTTTTTAAATTCAATATTTATTGCGGAAATATATTTTCATCAAACAAATAATATGTTCTGACCGCTGTAGGAGTACGTACCTCCATTTTATACACTCACAATCATCGAAATAATACCCAATCAACATCATCAATACGCCACTTTAGTTACATTACAACATAAAAACAATCGCGAACCCAGAATGTTAAACATAAATCCGCCTAGTTAACAAATAGCAAAACAAAAGAGTCATTCTCTCGGTCTCTCAAAGTTCATTTGTTTCTATAATTTATTGCCGAACTCGAAACTACGGACTCCTTCCTGTAGGCAAAGTAAGGTAGGTGCCATCCAAACGAGCGTGCGGCGGAGCGATCGTGTGCGGAATCGGACAAATTAAACAGGCATTCATAAAGAAAATTCAGAATAAACCAGAATTAAATGGAGTGGAAACAGATTAGTCTTTGGCCACTGGGTGTTCAGGTGGCCAAGGAGGAGTGTGCAGGGTGAATAAACCACAACACACGATACGGACGAAGGAGTGTATTATGAGTCCTTTACAATGTTATTCGTAATCACAACAACAACAGCAGATCGGAACAGTTGGCACGCGATTCCAAATTTGGTAGCCGAGCGATTTATTTGGCCTGGGGCGCGAAAAGACTGTCGAGAGTGGTCACGAAAATGTCTGGCTTGCCAACGTGCTAAAGTAAGTCGTCATGTGTCATCACCATTGGGCACTTTCAACTTACCCCGCGCGCGCTTCGCCTTTGTCCACGTGGACATAATCGGGCCCTTGCCTCCATCACAAGGCCATAGATACTGCCTTACTGCCGTCGACCGTTTCACACGCTGGCCCGAAGTCACGCCAATGCCAGACATGACAGCGGAAACTGTCGGCAAGGCGTTGATGTCGTGGATATCCAGATTTGGATCACCATCTGACATAGTTACCGATCGTGGCGGGCAGTTTGAATCGGCGCTTTTCCAATACCTTGGAAAAATGATTGGATTCAAACACCGCAGAACCACCGCGTATCATCCAGCATGTAACGGTCTGGTGGAACGTTTCCACCGCCAATTAAAGGCAGCAATAATGTGCCACGCGGACAGAAACTGGGTTTCTGAGTTTCCGCTGTCATGTCTGGCATTGGCGTGACTTCGGGCCAGCGTGTGAAACGGTCGACGGCAGTGAGGCAGTATCTATGGCCTTGTGATGGAGGCAAAGGCCCGATTATGTCCACGTGGACAAAGGCGAAACGCGCGCGGGGTAAGTTGAAAGTGCCCAATGGTGATGACACATGACGACTTACTTTAGCACGTTGGCAAGCCAGACATTTTCGTGACCACTCTCGACAGTCTTTTCGCGCCCCAGGCCAAATAAATCGTTCGGCTACCAAATTGGCGGTTGCTTTAGCGCCTGGGTGGCTAAGATTGTGGAGACTGTCGAAGATTTGTTTCCGAAACGGTTTCGTCAGGAAAGGTCTTGGTGAGCCTCTGCTGACGTCACAGTAAAGTTCTGTGTGGCTGTTAGGTATTTTCAACTTCTCCAGGCGGAGTGAGGATTCACCACCCATAAGTTGAGCCATTTCTTCGTCTGTTGCTTGTGATGAAGCAAGTGAGTTCCACTCAATCGGCATCTGCAGTTCTTCGATTCTCGACAACGTATCTGCCACGAGGTTATCTTTGCCAGATATGTGGAGAATATCAGTCGTGAACTGCGATATATAATCGAGATGGCGGAACTGACGGGGTGAACAGTTTGCTTTACGTTCTCGGAATGCAAAGCAAAGAGGCTTGTGGTCCGTATACACCACGAAATGTCGAGCCTCCAACATATGACGAAAATATTTTATGCTGTCATATATGGCCAACAGTTCGCGGTCATATGGTGAATACTTTTGTTGGGCAGGACTCAGCTTGCGTGAAAAGAACGCAAGAGGTTGCCACGTATTGTCAACGAGTTGCTGCAAAACTGCACCCATTGCCAAATCAGACGCGTCCGTTACTAACGCGAGTTTGGCGTCACAGTTTGGGTGTGCGAGTAATGCGGCCTTTGACAGGCTCTCTTTGCTCTGGTTGAAAGCTAACAGAGTATCACCAGACAGATTGACGGGATGAGACGCCTTCACTGAGCCAGCTAGTAAGGCGTTTAGGGGTGCTTGGATTTTTGCGGCGTGAGGTATAAATCGCCTATAAAAGTTAAGCATCCCTAAGAATCGTCTCAGTTCCTTCACTGTCTTTGGTGCTGGGAAATTTCTGATGGCCTCGACCTTTGTATAAGAGGGTTTCGTACCGGACTCTGAAATTGTGTATCCCAGAAATGATATCTCACTAGCCCCAAAGACGCATTTCGCTGTGTTGACCAAAATACCATATTCCTTCATGCGGGTGAAGAGCTGCTGAAGGTGGGTCTCGTGTTCTGCCTCTGTGCGTGAAAATACCAAGAAATCATCTAAATAGCAGTAGCAGAAATCGAGACCCCTGGTCATTTCATCGACAAAGCGTTGAAATGTTTGGCCTGCATTTCGTAACCCGAAGGTCATGAATGGAAACTCATACAGGCCAAACGGTGTCGAGATGGCGGTTTTCTGTATGTCGTCTTCGTGGACTGGTATTTGGTTATAGGCGCGGACGAGATCAAGGGTAGAGAAGACCTTACATCCGGCTATACTTTGGGCGAAGTCTTGAATATGCTTAATGGGATAACGGTCCGGAATGGTGCGTGCGTTAAGCAATCGATAGTCGCCGCAGGGCCTCCAACCGTTATCCTTTTTAGGAGCAAGGTGTAAGGGTGAAGCCCAGGGACTCTCCGAAGGACGCGCTGTACCATTATTGAGCATAAGTTCAAATTCCTGCCTAGCTATTTTAAGTTTATCGGGAGCAAGTCTGCGAGGTGTGCAATAAATAGGTGGTCCGGGTGTTGTTCTAATGTGATGTGTAGTGTTGTGCTTTGGAATCACTGGAGTGCCTGAAGGGCGCGTAATTTCAGGGAATTTACTGAGCAAAGCATGAAATCTAGTATCGCCCGTCCAGGTTTTTACAGAAAATACATCAGTGTTAGCAACAATAGCATCAGAACTTAATGTAGTTGTATTATCAATTAGGCGTTGGTTACGGCAATCTACAATCAAGTTATAAAAACTAAGAAAGTCAACGCCTATAATAGCTTTGGTAACATCAGCTACGATAAATCGCCATTGAAAGCTACGCCTTAAGCCTAAATTTAAGTTGAGTTCTAAGTAGCCGAAAGTGTCTATACTGGACCCGTTTGCTGCACAAAGTTGAAAGTCGGTCTTGCTTCGTCGCTCGATCGAGGGTAGACGCAAAGGTCACTGCCGGTATCCACCAGGAACTGGGTATTCGAGCTGCGATCGGTTACAAAGAGGCGACCATTGGAAGGAGGGCAATCGTCAGTCGCCATCAGCGACTGCCCGTGGAGTTTCCCGCTTTTTCAAAATCGCACGGCTTCACGCACCGGTTGGCCTTCGATCCATGCTTGGAGTGGTACCAGCAAACAGGGTATTTGCGGTAGCTGGAGTTAGATCTGGTCCTCTGGCGCGATGGTGAGCGACGCTGCTGCGGTCTGGAACGATTGTTCGGAAATGAGCGGCATGACGTTCGCGTGTGCTCATCGAGCTTCATGGCGAGGTGTTCCACCATCTTCTTCAGCTCCGCAATCTCGCTTGATGGGTGAGGATGTGCGGCACCTGAAGACGTTGCTGCTACGCTGTATGGAGATGTCAATTCTTGAATACGATCAGCCAAATCCGACAGCTGCTCCAATGAGTGTTTAGGCTGGGATGCTAAGACGGTCTGAATATTCGCAGGAAGACGGTTACTCCATATAGTACGGATGAAGTCTTCGGGGACCGAAGGTCCAGCTAGATCTCGAAGGTGCCTGAGAAACTGCGACGGCTTTCTGTCTCCGAGCTCTTCATGCGTTAGCAGTTGCTTCACCTTTTTTTCATGCGAAGCAGACAGGCGTCGAATCAGCTCGCTTTTTATTTTGAGGTAACGGTTTGACGTAGGAGGGCTGACGATAATGTCCTTTACCGCTTTAGCGTGCTGCATGTCTAAGTTTATGATGACATTATTAAATTTAATTCCGTCGTCGGTAATGTTATGGCTGTCAAACTGACCTTCCAGAAGTGCAAACCATATTTCCGGATCGTCTGGAGAAAATGGTGGCACTTTAAAATTCACGTGACGGTTTTCCAAAAAATCTCGTTCTCGTGCATTGGAAACGCACGCTTTTTTTGCTCGACGGGTGGTTACATTACTTGCGGCTTACACTGGCACTGTTGATTTTACTGACCCATCGTCGCTGCTGCTACTCATCTTTAATTCTTCGTGTTCTTCTTGGGTCACCAGTTTGGCCACTGGGTGTTCAGGTGGCCAAGGAGGTGTGTGCAGGGTGAAAGATAAACCACAACACACGGTATGGACGAAGGAGTGTATTGAGAGTCCTTTACAATATTATTCGTAATAACTAAACAATGGATCGGAACAGATAGTTGGCACGCGATTCCAAAATGTAATAGGCGAGCGATACGTGGTTCACGCTTGGCATCTGTGAAGCACTGGCGAGCGCGGCCGGCGGCCGACTCGTATCTACGATCGCGCCGAGCGCGGGGAATACCGGTGTGAACCGGATCGAATAGTTGTCTCGAGTGTTTCCAATGCACAACAATGACGCGATATTTAAATGATCAAAATAAAAGTAATCGTAATTTATAAATAAAGAAATGTGTTTTAAACTATTGGTAATTAGGTTACTATTTTATGTTATGATTTCATGATAATGTAATTTAATTTTGTAGTTTTAATATTAAGTGTAAATATAAATTGGTAGTTAATTTCGTTTATTATTTAAGTAGTATGTACTGTAAGTGTTATATTATTTAAGTAGGTATATTATTTATTATGTTTGTGTATTTACTTATTATGATAAAAGCGTAAATATTTATTATTGTTATAATTATTTGTGTAGATCTGCATGAAACATATTTAATAAAGATATATGTAATATTAACTATGTATGTATTTGTGATGTAGACTTGTATGTATTTATTTATTAGTAGATGTAAATATAATGTAGTTATGTAAGTAGCCTACAAGTCCAATGCTAAAATACGGAGAAAATTGACAGAGAATTTTGCAAATTTTTTTTTTTTTATAACATGGACAGACAAACAATCAGACGGCCCGCCTGACGGAAAGCAGTTACCGTCGCCTATAGACACCTGCAACACCGGGGGCGTTGCCGATGCGTTGCCTACCTTTGAGGACTCTATTTACCCGTCGTTTGAAGTGCCCCATGTTGTAGCTCAGCGGAAACACCTCAGAGGGAAGCTCGTTCCACATCTTGCACGTGTGTGGCAGAAATGACCTCGAGAAACGGACTGTGCGAGATTTCCATGGGTCCACGAGGTGTGGATGAGCTTCTTGACGGTGACGAGCTGTGCGATTATAAAACCGCGACGCTGGGATTATGTTGAACAGCTCTTCAGAGCATTCCTCATTGAAAATTTTGTAGAACACACAGAGGGAACCGATGTCTCGGCGCAAACTCAATGGTTCCAAATCTTTGGTGAGCTCAGGATCGTTGGTGAGTCTAACGGCTCGTCGCTGCAAGGAGTCAAGAGGCTGGAGCTGGTACTTTGGCGCACCGTTCCAGAGGTGAGAGCAGTACTCCATATGGGGACTTGTGCTTTATATAGCATAAGCCGTTGGCCCGCCGTGAAGTACCGCTTGGCTCTGTTGAGTACACCCAGCTTCTTAGAAGCGAGACCAGCTTTACTCTCGAGGTGACTCCTAAACTGGACCTCGTTAGAAATGTCGCCACCTAAGATCCCAAGTTTCACCGAGGTGGTAAGAGGAATGCCCTGGAACTGTGGAGCTACAGAAAAGGGGGCTTTTTTGGCAGTAAATGCGCAGACTTGTGTATTTGTGGGGTTAAACTCGACCAAGTTCAGTCGTCCCCACTCCGAGACTTGCTCTAAGGAGCTCTAGATTTTGGACACAAGTAGTTTTCTGCTTTCCTCTACTTCGTGATGAGGGGCATTTATTTGCGATTAAATTTGAGATGGATATAATTAATTATCGTTTTAACATGAACCAGTTATTAAACTTCCAATTAAAGGTACTTAATCGTAGTTTAATTGAACATCACGCTTGTTTGATTACCTGATTACTGATTAGGCAGTTAATATTTTATAGATAGTAAATACCTAGGTACTTCATGAACCTTCACTAGGTGGTAGGACTTTTCTGCAAAGTTCGTCTAGGTAGGTACCACCGCTTTGCCAGTTATTCTGCCGCCAAGCAGTAGTGTGCAAACACTATTGTGTTCCGGTTTGAAGGGCACTATAGCTAGTGAAATTACTGGGCAAATGAGACTTTATGACCTGATTACACAGTGTAGTAATCTGATTATTAGACTGTGTGATGTCTCAGGATGACGTGCGCAGTTCAGTGTCACGCGAAACTTTATAATTTTAAAGTTCCGAGTGACACTGCAACTGTTATGGGCGGCCGTATTGCTTAACATCAGGTGAACGACCAGCTCGTCACGTCAATCATATTAAAAAAAAAACCTGCGTTCTACACCTTCGGATGTATCGTCACTTAAATCAATGGTGGCAATCGTAATCCTGTGCTCTCTTGCTCGCACTCTAGGGCTTGTACATTGGCGCAAGCAGGTTGGTAGGCGATGTTCATTACCAGAGTGCTTACACGGTAGGGCTGCTGATTAGATGTAGTCAAATGCAGCCTTACTCTAGAAACTCTAGATAAAAAGTAGGTATTTTATCAAAAGTATTGAAGGAAATATCGTGCTTTGCGATGCTGAGCGTGCATTGCGAAAAAAAGCAAGCTTTCGACGCTCCCCGTTCCGCTAAACGTCGCGCTTTCTGGACGCTCGTCCACTCAGACCGTGTATAGCTCTGTGGTATTGTATTACAAAGATGCTTCTGTTTTCAGATCTTTGAACCTCCAACCGCCATTTGTGATAAACTAGTCTATTTTTACTGTCCTATAAAAATATTAAATGCCTTGTCCGTTAGTGGCATGATGATTCAGATTTTGTATATTTCGAGTAGTTTCGTACCTATCTTGCCAGCCAGCGGCCACTAAAATATTAGTGTAAGGATGTATAACGGTTTATTACTTCCTTTCCTACAGCTATAGACTCGACTCCGTTGTGTCTGTCCCGGTACCGGGACCGAAAATAAGTAGGGTCAAATGTCAATGTACAGATTAGGAATAGGTATATGGGTCAATGCGACAAAAATCGTCTCCCAGAGTTTACGATGATTTCCGAACCAATACATCATTTAATCATTTCCTGCATCCATCGGCTCCCCGTGGCTTTCACCACATCGTCGGTGCACTGAGTGCTGCGTCTTTCGGTTCGTCGTCGCCACTCGAGAACCTTTCTTCCACATCGGTTGTCAGTTCGATGGAGCCTGCCATTGCCATTTCAACTTTCTAATTCTAAAAGCTATTTCAATCACTTTAGTTACCATTTTGGTAAATTTAAACTACCTTTAATGTCCACTACTTTTTCACGGCTTCTGAATATGTACCTATACAAAAATTCACAATTAAACGTAGGCAAGGATGAAGCTAAAAATATTTTCTAGCCCTAATCTTCCTTATACCTACGAGTGGTACTATTATTTATTATGTGTAGTGACCACAGAATAAATAATAGTACCAGTAGTATGACTCAATGCTGCTCCGATGTAGGTCTCTTAAGTATAAATACTCCCAAATTGAATTCATACGTCATATCAGGCGGGGTCAGAGGGCGAGGGCAAGCGTTAGATTACAAACTGCAATGTAGTTATATACCTAGCTAAGATATAACTTCTGGGAATTTCCTCAATTCTATTCTGGTTGGATTTCAGCTAGGTTATCATTTTAAACTTCTTGCCTGACTATAAAAGGTAGCCGACGACCTGATGAAAACCGCGGGGAGCCGTTGGATGCAAGTGGCGAGCAGTCGCTCAAAGTGGCGCTCTCTGGGGAAGGCCTATGTTCAGCAGTGGACGTTTACAAGCTGTTGATGATGATGATGATGATGATGATGATGATGATGATGATAGGTAGCATAGCAATCCATTCCCACTACTGGGAGACGAGTCTTTGCATTTGCATTTGCATTTTATTCACAAAATCTTGGTTCATAGAGAATGATGTACCTATAGGGCTGTAAGGTCATATAGTAAATGTTTATACTGTGCTATGAAGGCTAGGCCACATCGCTCGTTTAACTGAAAATGACAACCGATGCGAAAGAAAGCTCGAGTGGCGACCATGAATCGGAAGACGCAGCGTAGGCGAGCCTCGGTGAACCGAGGGTCTGGTAGAAGCCGTTGAGAGCCGATGGATGCAGAACGCGTGCAGCGGCTCAAAATGGCGCTGTGGGGGAGGCCTATGTTAAGCAGTGGACGTCTTCAGGCTGTTGATGATGATGATGATGATGATGAAAGATCCTGAAGTACCTACTATTAAAAATGGAGAAACGTGACAGTTTAAAACCTCGTTTTACAATAGTAAGTAAATATGCCTTCGAAACCGTCACATACCTTCCTACATAGACCGCTTGATCAGAGTTTTATTTTCACAGAAACACTAGTAGGTAGGTGCTCCGAAATGCATTACTTGCACGTTTGCTAGCGACTTCTACGAATTCCTTTATCTCAATACCGATGGATTATATTACAGTGCTTACGGTTGAACTATTTTTAAAGTACACAGAATTTCACTGATGATTATATGGACAAGTCAATAGGTACAAGCCTATTAGACATCATCTAAGGAGTGGTAGCTAAGCAAGTCGGCTTGTAACCCGGAGGAAGCGGTTCGAATCTTGCGACAGGACAACGTACCTATTTGGGCATAGGAAAAAGCGCAAATTAGCTACTTGTTCTGAGTCTGGGTGGGACCTGTAGATACAGGGAGTACTAGTTAAGTTCCTGGATTTATGTATGCGGCGGTAGGTGTCATTTATTTATTAAAATGTAGGTACATGCCTAATATTTTGCTGCTTAAAAAGCCTCTCGAACTTGTCTAGGAAATGCGGACTTTAAAAGGACAGCTCTATTCAAACCTTTTCTTTATTAGCTCAAATTACACACGCTTTTAAAAAATTGCTCAACCAGCACATATTGTAATATGTATTTGATATTTGCACGCTGACATGTATATTTCTAAACATTTGCGCGGGAGAAATTTTACATTAGGAAAAGTTGGACAAAAGCCATAGAAAATTATTTACGAGAACATTTTCCGCCATTACAATAGGTATTTGAAATATCCGCCAAATAAATTATTTATCGCCTATGAAAGATCAAAATACTTGGTGCTAAGGTCATTGAGATATTAGAGAGAAATAAAATAACAATTTAACAAATAATCATCAATCATCATCAGTAGTATACATAATTATAATAAACCTGTAACTGGGCTAAATCTGTACATTGAATATTTTTGTAAAATTTTGACTTCATTGCGCTTCTTAATCGATATAGAAATAGAAAAAAAATTTTTTGTCCGTCCCTTTGAACACACAGCACGTTGGAACTACTGAACGGATTTGCTGAAATTTGGCTGGGTTATAGCTGATTATGCAGAATACTATTTAGGATACTTTTTGTTTTCTAACGGCCAAGTGCGGGTTATCCAAGCAATAAGAATGTTTATTTTTATTAATTTCAATAATACAAAAAAAAATCACAAATAAATCATACTCACCCTGTCAAAGGAAAGTTAGAAGAGAAAGGTAATAAAATAGGCTGCGCCCGCCTCCCTTCTATTGCCGTCCCATCTATTCATCCTTTTCCCCTATTTTTTACCTTTCCCTTCTCTCTTACCCATAAACAGAGTTAGGACTTAAAACTAATTAACCCGTGCGAAGCCGGGGTGGGTCAGCTAGTCAATAAATATGTGTGGACATTTCACACAGCATCATCTAGCCCAAACTAATCATAGCTTGTACTATGGGAACCAGATAACTGATATAATACTTGTTTGTTTGTAAATACATACATAGAATACAATATAAAACCTAGACACAGAACAAACACCTATGTTTTGTGTGGTAGCGGTAGCAGTAGTAGCAGCATTAGTAGTGGTAGGTATTACAGTAGTAGTAGTTTCAGTAATTATTACGGTTTTTGTTGCGATTCCAGGCTCGGCCGAAAGGTGAAGGTCTAACTCCGTACCAGGGTAAGAAGAGATGCTTCGGAGAGTACAAATGTCCCAAGTGCAAGCGCAAGTGGATGAGCGGCAACTCCTGGGCTAACAATGGACAAGAGTGCATCAAGTGCCGGATCAATGTGTTCCCGCACAAACAGGTATACTCACAGATGATAAATAACATACCTATAGGTCATCATCACCATCAGCCCGTAGATGTCCACTGCTGAACATAGGCCTCCCCCAGAGAGGGCCACTTTGAGCGGCTGCTCGCCTCCTGCATCCATCGGCTCCCCGCGGTTTTCACCAGGTCGTCGGTCCACCTAGTGGGGGTCTGCCTACGCTGCGCCTTCCAGTTCGTGGTCGCCACTCGAGAACCTTTCTTCCTCAGCAGTTGCCAGTTCTGCGAGCGATGTGGCCTGCCCATTGCCATTTCAACTTGCTAACTTTAAGGGCTATATCGGTCACTTTAGTCCTTCTGCCGATCTCCTTGTTCCGGATCTTATCTCGCAGGGAAACACCGAGCATAGCTCGTTGCGCGACTTTGAGCTTACTAATGAGACCAACAGTAAGAGACCACGTTTCAGTTCACTGGCAACACACACTGATAGAAAACCTTTGTTTTCAGGCTCCTATAGGTACTCACAGATAATAATAATAGGTTTTGTGCACAAGCATCTGTGCACAGTTTAAAAGCAAACATAGGGCATTGTAGCTAGTGAAATTACTGGGCAAATGAGACTTTATGACCTGATTACACAGTGTAGTAATCTGATTACTAGACTGTGTGATGTCTCAGGATGACGTGCGCAGGCCAGTGTCACGCGAAACTTTATTATTTTTAAAGTTCCGAGTGACACTGCTACTGTTATGGGCGGCCGTATTGCTTAACATCAGGTGAACGACTAGCTCGTCACGTCATTCATTCTCATAAAAAAAAGGTACATGTTCGGAGAATCGCTGTTGTGGGACCATAATGGTTCTATGTATGTTTCTGGATCTAGTTAGGGTCTAGGATGTCTATATGTACTTACGTGTTAGTTCGAGTTATTAGGTATTATTATTTGGCAGCTATGTTTCGCGGGTTGATTCTCGCGATTCAGTTTACATTATTGACTTATTGTTATTGGTGTCAGAATTTTTAGGCCGCCAAAGGCTTCTGACTTGGCTTCACGATTATTGTCATTAAGCCAAGAAGCTATTTATAATTATAATAAATTGCCATGACTTTTTTTGTTTACTTATTTATACTTGTATTACGTACCTTATTCACAGGGGCCATTAATACAAGTTGGTCTTGCCACTAAAACGTTAACAATGAATGTTTTGGGTATTCCAGAGGCCTCTCGAGAAGCCAGACGGCCTGGACGTGAGCGACCAGTCGAAGATCCACCCTCAACACTTGTGCCAGAAGTGTCGGTCACTCGGATACTATTGTCGACGCGAGTATTGAACCTCTTGTATTTTTCTTATTTGTTAACCTTCATTTTGCCGGAACAATGCTGTGATTAAACTTCAAATCACTGTGTGGAACAAAACATAACCTAGTGTGGAAAGAAAGCCTTTAGGAACGTCCACGCCACTGCTAGGTAATTCCAAGAACATCAATTTTATTGTAGGCAGTCTTGTATAAAATGAAAAATATCAGTTGTACAGGTCGTAGCTTTTGCCACAGATAGCGCAAAGGTAATGTAAAATTATCTACGAGTCGGTGGCATACTTAGAGTGACGCAAAACAGTAACGCAAATAATAAAAGTACGCCTACGTGACAAGTGGGTTTCTTAATCCGTAGTTAAGATAACCAATAGTTAAATCTCTAATGAACTCCACTCCGAACCACGGTGAGTAAAAGTTCTAACTTTACCATTGGTTTTAGAGTTTTTAACTATTGGTTACCTTAACCACGGTTAAAAAAGCCGCCCTTATAGCTACTTACGCTCCAGTTTTAATATGCAATTTTTATATTATTAAAATGAACTTTATTATTAGACTTCTTTTCAATTCAAGTTGTGTTTTACATTATAAACACTATAAATACTTAGAGAAACCTTTCAATTTTATCTCAAAATGGCAGCTCTTTTTACCTAAACATTTTTTATAAACCATTTTCAGTTTATCTTGTTATTTTGTGGTCCTGATGTATTAATTTAGTATAAGGCATTGTTTATTCAAGATAATTTTGATACTGAATTGTATATTTAGAGAACTTTATATATCAAAAGAGATAAATGTGTGTTTGTACTAACATTAGCACTTATATTACTTTAAACATATATCTAATACTCCTAATGGCATTGCAGACTTATGGATTTTTTATATGTATATTTAGACATTTAAATATTTTTATAAATATTATAAAAGTGCCATGTTGAGAAGGTAATTTTATTCATATTAATCAGTATCACTTCAATTAACATTAATAATTATGCACGTTGTTCATAATTTTTACAAGTCGCGCGCGACTGCAACTGTCCAACTGTTCTGTGTGTGCAACTGTTATGGGCGGCCGTGTTGCTTAACATCAGCTGAACGACAGGCTCGTCTCGTTATACATTCTCATAAAAAAAAAATTTCTCAACGCAATCCTAAAAACGGAAGTATAGTTTCATGAAATTGATTCCTAACTCTATATTTTTTTGAATAGAATAGAATAGAATAACTCTTTATTGCACATACCAACATAAAAGAAATTTGAACATTAAAGTACTTATAGTTAGTTAGTACAATGGGCGGCCTTATCACTAAGAGTGATCTCTTCCAGGCAACCTTTGGATGGATAGAATTCCAGGAATAAGGAGTAGTCAGCGGTGCGCATTATAAACAAAACAAAAAAATACAAATAACTTAAACATTAATTAATATTAGACAAATTAGTTATTTGTAGGCAACAATTTTACAAAATAATGCTTATACTACTATAATATTCATAAACATAAATATATAGGTGTGTATAATAAAAATATATTTATATATTTGAAGTTCAGCATTAAGTATATGATATTGGAGAAATGTTACTTAAACATTTTTTTATATTTTTTTTTATATTGGTACTTTAAGCATTTTATCATTAATATAGAAAAGGTTAGTGTACACCGATTTAGGAATATTTTTAAGCGTTATTATTCTATATACTCATTAATACTTTCGTAATTTAAGTTACTAATCCCAAAGATTCAGTGAATTCTATTGTGCCAAAAATGTTACATTTAAGGTTTTATAAACTAGAAGATAAGAATATAGCTGTGCCATTATGTGCCTTAATCATTAGATAATAAGTTTTATTATATAAATGATCATAACATGAACACAGTAACTAAAATTAACCAAATATGTAGTAATCCTACTGACAAATGTACATTATGACAAATGGGCGTTTTGGACCCTAACCATTCAAAACGATGTTAGGCATTAATATAATTCAATTAATCTATATTAATATCTGTGCTATAACTAAGGGTGGGTTTTTGATTCGTAGTTAAAGTAAACCATGGTCAAAAATTAATGGTTAGTTGGTTAGAATTTGTTAAAGTTTTAACTACGGATTCAAGGAACCACCACACCACACTCCACCGCGCCGCGCGGTTCAAAGGTCTATTTAGTCAATAACTAACCACTCTTTTTAATTATAATGTAAAATTTCCTAAACACGTTATACGTATTTACACTTAGAATACAATATTTGCCCGTATTTACACTAAGTTATTAAATCAATAATTAATAGGCATGATGACTACTGCGGCCTACTGTTAAAAATGAACAAGTAAATGTTATTTTCATAAAGTAGATCAAAAATGAGTGCAATAATTGAATGAATAAGTAAAATCGGTAAATAAATCACGTAGTAATATCCTTTTAAAGTTTCTGGAGGGGGCATCACCTGTCCACGAAACAGAGCGCCTCCACAGTTACTATGAAAAATCCACCTGTGACGTCACATCAAGATATTGTATGCAAAGCTACCACAGGTTAGTAATGAGGTACTATGAACGAACCAGCTCTGACGTCACTGGCTGTTTCAGCTATCTCGTTCTCCGATTTTTAAAATGCTTATAACTTTGTAATTTTTTGTGATATTTTATTTTTGTTTTCACGAATGTTTATCTTTTAAGGAATATTATTAATTTATGCCAAAAAATAGTAGCCATTATGCCTATTGCCTGCTCCATTAACTTATGTTTATTAACGAAAGCTTAACCAATCGTATTTATAATTTTACATTATTATAATAACCAAATAAGTACATATTTAAGTAATATGTCGCTGAATCGACGGTGCTGTTTAATTTAGTCAATGATGTGCAGTGTGTGATGTTTGGCCCCACTTTATATTTATTGTACAGGTGTTGGATTTATAACTCGTGCCAGACCGCGAGGTCGTTCGGTAAAACATAGTAAAATTATGCCTTATTTATTTATCTATCATATTATATTTACAGCTTATTACTATTTCCACTATAATACAGTTACATTCTATGTTAAACTTAATCCAAATCGAATCTACACTTTGTATTTCTTGAAAAGTGTGTTACGAGGGCGATTCAATTCATTGGCGGCTGTGAAGTCAGCGCAGTAGCAAAAATTAGACGTAGTATCTCTTAGTAGTCTGTGGTGCGTGGGAAGAGGTGGTGTGCGCAGTGTGCGGCACACTCTACTTCATCATCATCAGCCTGAAGACGTCCACTGCTAAACATGGGCCTCCCACAAAGAGCGCCACTTTGAGCGGCTGCTTGCCTCTTGCATCCATCGGCTCTCCACGGTTCTGACCAGCCCCCCTATTACGAAGGAGTTAGCAGCGCTGCTGACACGCGTCTGCCGCTCAACTGCTGTCAATTTTCATACAATTTTGACAGCAGTTGAGCGGCAGACGCGCGTCAGCATCGCTGCTAGCTCGTTCGTAATAGGGGGGCAGGTCGTCGTTCCACCTAGTGGGGGGCCTCCACTGCGTCTTCCAGTTCGTGGTCGCCCCTCGAGAACCTTACTTCCCCAACTCTACTTACTTCCACATTTTATAACTGGAACATCGTTGTATGGCCTTTGTGGGACTGGCACGTTATATGTACAACATCCTGTACCTATATTGTAACTACCCTTATAAAGAACAGTTTTGAAAAGATAGGTAGCGTCACTATTTTTGTGTTTTCATTTCCTCTTAAACTGGAGACTGGGTAGTGCTTTTTCTTGTTTTACTTTATACCTAACTGTTTCTTTAAGGCGTAAATTCTCCTATTTGATGAGATGACATTGTTTAACCTGAATATGCACGTAGGGGGTATAAGCCTCAGTATAAAGTACCTATATTAAAAATAAATTATAGGTCTAAATAAGTAAGAAGTTGAATAGATTATTCTCTGTGCTATTTTTACGTGCTTCCATTTTTAATTTAAATGTTAAGTACTCTACACATGGTACAATCTGCCACGCGATTTGTTGACATAAGTTGCAGAAACCATCATTAACTTTTAAAGTTGACTTTAAACCTTAATCTTCCATGTGGTCCTAAATACAGTTTAAGGTCTCCGTTACCTTTAATGCCGCCATTAAGTTTAATGATCGTTTCTGCAGCTGGGTGTCAGTCAGCCAAATTTCATTGTGTGGAGGCATGTTGAGTTTCCATCCAGCAGATTAAATCAACAAATTCCGTGATGTATTGCATGGTGCGTATAGTATTTTAGCTTTCTCTTATACTCTAGCTAGCTTATAATCAGTACCCCTAGGGGGTAAGTTCTAGAACTTACTACTTACCTACAAGTTTATTATAATGTACATTAACGTATCGGCTCGACTCTCTAACGAATATCGTAAAATATTTGTATGAAATCCTGAGTTGCGTAATACTGTATAGGTATTATGGGTGTATCTTAAAGAAACACAGTTTCGGAGTTTGTGCCTGAAAGATCCTGAAATGTAAGCTTAGGCTGGTTTCACCATCTACGTTAACTTTAAACTACAGTCTAAAATAAAAACTCATCTGCGTTTAAAACTATTTAAGCGAAAATAATTGTATTGCATTATTTAGGTTCTTACCAATTTTCTTTTTAGTTTTAACCAAGGTTCGGTGCAAACTGCCGTTCGATTCAAAACGCTCTCAGTTAATCGTAGTCATATAATAGTTTTGTCCACTTTTAGCTGGCGAGAAATATCACCTGTTTTAGTGAGACAAAACATTTTAAGAAAGGTAACGCGTAATGTTGCAGAAAGAGCTAACCACGTGTTTTTTTTTTGAGGAAATAGGCACGTAGTGTTATTTTTCATTCAGTACCTATTTTTGACGGCACGGACTCTATTCACTTAATATAATTTAGTTTATTTGTTAAAATATCATGGAATTTTTTACATGTAGGTAAATCTACTTATTATGAATGTATTTTGTTCTATTTGTCAAATGTATTAAGTAAAACGTATTATGTATTCTACTTATTAAAACGTCGATGAATATAATTATTGTAATTTGTTACTTAAATAGATTTTAGTTTATTCATGAGATTTCTTTTTTAGTTTTTAATAAAATAATTAAAAATAGTTTACGTAATTTTATTTTACCAACAGGTTTCTAAATATAATTTTTATCAGGATTATAATTAGGACTTCTATTTATAGTCTAACAGTCACTAACGTGTGCTATAAGAAAGGAATTAGCTTGGTCTAAAGATACTACCTTGAGTTACGCTTGGGTTTGGAACGGCCATTCAAAAGTTGGGTTCTAAACAATGATAAAGGAATACATAACGAATGTAGGCCATTACATAAAATTACATAAAAAAAAAAATAATAATAATAATTAAAAAATAATTAAAAAATAATTTAGACATTGATTAACTTTTTATTACAATTTATATAAATCTAAAAATAATAATATACCTTTAAATTAATTAAGTTTTTTTTTTAATAGTTTTGTATAAATATTTTGTATATTCCACATTATCCGTAGTCAAATCCGTACCTAGTTAATGTAAGAAGCCTGGAAGCACACGGATCCTGTGAGGCCTGTCGAAGGAACGTTCATAATGCGCAGAATCTTGGAAACCACCATCAGCATCTCCAAAATCATCATAATCCGCGTCTCTTTTCACGAAATGTGCACCATGTGGTTTTCCCGGTCCTTGAGATTTCTTCTGATCGGCAGTGCTTTCGCAAACTAACGCGAATAGACACACCACCAACATGACAGCTGTCAACTTCGATATCGCCATTTTTTTTCCTGGTTTTCTCTTTCAAATTCCGAATTTGAATGCTTTGATTTGTTTTCAGCCAGTGTTTTTGTAGTCGTTTTTTGTTTTTGTTATTCATTACCGTAGTGATGGTAATAGATGCGTTGAATAGTTTATTCGTTTGTTAGTGGGATAATATTATAGAAGGCATGTATGTAATATTTTTGTTTGTATTGATTTAGGATTTGCGTTAGAAGCTAAGTAGTGTACAGAAAGTATTTGAGTCTTGTCGAGCATTAAAATGCACTTGCACATGTAGGTTATGGTATACGTATTACGTACCTACACTCTGATCATGATCGTCATCATCATCAACACCCTGAAGACGACCAATGCTGAACATACCCTCCTCCTGATCGAGCCACTTTGACCGGCTGCTCGCTTTCTGCATCCATCGGTTCCCAGCCGCTTTCACCAGATCTTCGGTCCACCTAGTGGAGGGCTGGCCTAAGCTTCGTCTTCCGGTTCGTGGTCACCACTCGAGAACCTTCCCATTCTTCCCCATCGGTTGTCAGTTCTAGGAGCGTCTTGTAGCGTCTATAGGTATCGGTTATTAGTTTTCCTGCGGAATACGTGCGAGCTGTGGTTGAGGTTAAAATACGCTTTAGATTCGATATCAATCTTAGTACTTATGTAAATAAGTAGATGGCGCTGTATTAGACTTAGTAATAACCTCCTATTATCAGTAACAAAAACCACAAATAATAATATTCCGCATACGCTGTAGTTTATATAAATATATAATGCAAACAACATCATTAGAACGTGAACAAGTAAAACAAATCATAAACATCCTACTATAGTGTTTGCTCGGATAATAAACATGAGTATAAACCATACCAATGTAGGTAAGTGTTCTATTATTGTTATCTTCATTTGAAATTTTCCATTGTACTGGTAAAACCAAAAATCCAAATAGGTACTTCGTCATCATCATCATCATCATCATCATCATCATCAGCTTGAAGACGTCCACTGCTGAACATAGGCCCCCAAGAGCGGCACTTTGAGCGGCTTCTTGCCGTTTGCATCCATCGGCTCCCCACGGTTCTCACCAGGTCGTCGGTCCACCTAGTGGGGGGCCGTACTACGCTGCGTCTTCCAGTTCGTGGTCGCCACTCGAGAACCTTTCTTCCCCAACGTTTGTCAGTTCTACGAGCGATGTGGCCCGCCCACTGCCACTTCGACTTGCTAATTCAGTAGGCCTAGCACGAATATTTACGCGCGCGTAAGTGTAACGTAAGGCAGTTGTATGGCATTTGATCTGCCCCCCTATTACGATTGAGCTAGCAGCGCTGCTGACGCGCGTCTGTCTCTCTCAACTGCTGTCAACGTTTATACAATTTTGACAGCAGTTGAGCGGCAGACGCAATCGTAAAAGGGGGGTACATAGTAAAATTATGCCTTATTTATTTATCTATCATATTATATTTACAGCTTATTACTATTTCCACTATAATACAGTTACATTCTATGTTAAACTTAATCCAAATCGAATCTACACTTTGTATTTCTTGAAAAGTGTGTTACGAGGGCGATTCAATTCATTGGCGGCTGTGAAGTCAGCGCAGTAGCAAAAATTAGACGTAGTATCTCTTAGTAGTCTGTGGTGCGTGGGAAGAGGTGGTGTGCGCAGTGTGCGGCACACTCTACTTCATCATCATCAGCCTGAAGACGTCCACTGCTAAACATGGGCCTCCCACAAAGAGCGCCACTTTGAGCGGCTGCTTGCCTCTTGCATCCATCGGCTCTCCACGGTTCTGACCAGCCCCCCTATTACGAAGGAGTTAGCAGCGCTGCTGACACGCGTCTGCCGCTCAACTGCTGTCAATTTTCATACAATTTTGACAGCAGTTGAGCGGCAGACGCGCGTCAGCATCGCTGCTAGCTCGTTCGTAATAGGGGGGCAGGTCGTCGTTCCACCTAGTGGGGGGCCTCCACTGCGTCTTCCAGTTCGTGGTCGCCCCTCGAGAACCTTACTTCCCCAACTCTACTTACTTCCACATTTTATAACTGGAACATCGTTGTATGGCCTTTGTGGGACTGGCACGTTATATGTACAACATCCTGTACCTATATTGTAACTACCCTTATAAAGAACAGTTTTGAAAAGATAGGTAGCGTCACTATTTTTGTGTTTTCATTTCCTCTTAAACTGGAGACTGGGTAGTGCTTTTTC
Organism: Ennomos erosarius; assembly: GCA_963580505.1. Classification (NCBI taxonomy): domain Eukaryota; kingdom Metazoa; phylum Arthropoda; class Insecta; order Lepidoptera; family Geometridae; genus Ennomos; species Ennomos erosarius. The sequence continues at coordinate 11,617,439 of OY756987.1, forward strand.
TTGTTTTACTTTATACCTAACTGTTTCTTTAAGGCGTAAATTCTCCTATTTGATGAGATGACATTGTTTAACCTGAATATGCACGTAGGGGGTATAAGCCTCAGTATAAAGTACCTATATTAAAAATAAATTATAGGTCTAAATAAGTAAGAAGTTGAATAGATTATTCTCTGTGCTATTTTTACGTGCTTCCATTTTTAATTTAAATGTTAAGTACTCTACACATGGTACAATCTGCCACGCGATTTGTTGACATAAGTTGCAGAAACCATCATTAACTTTTAAAGTTGACTTTAAACCTTAATCTTCCATGTGGTCCTAAATACAGTTTAAGGTCTCCGTTACCTTTAATGCCGCCATTAAGTTTAATGATCGTTTCTGCAGCTGGGTGTCAGTCAGCCAAATTTCATTGTGTGGAGGCATGTTGAGTTTCCATCCAGCAGATTAAATCAACAAATTCCGTGATGTATTGCATGGTGCGTATAGTATTTTAGCTTTCTCTTATACTCTAGCTAGCTTATAATCAGTACCCCTAGGGGGTAAGTTCTAGAACTTACTACTTACCTACAAGTTTATTATAATGTACATTAACGTATCGGCTCGACTCTCTAACGAATATCGTAAAATATTTGTATGAAATCCTGAGTTGCGTAATACTGTATAGGTATTATGGGTGTATCTTAAAGAAACACAGTTTCGGAGTTTGTGCCTGAAAGATCCTGAAATGTAAGCTTAGGCTGGTTTCACCATCTACGTTAACTTTAAACTACAGTCTAAAATAAAAACTCATCTGCGTTTAAAACTATTTAAGCGAAAATAATTGTATTGCATTATTTAGGTTCTTACCAATTTTCTTTTTAGTTTTAACCAAGGTTCGGTGCAAACTGCCGTTCGATTCAAAACGCTCTCAGTTAATCGTAGTCATATAATAGTTTTGTCCACTTTTAGCTGGCGAGAAATATCACCTGTTTTAGTGAGACAAAACATTTTAAGAAAGGTAACGCGTAATGTTGCAGAAAGAGCTAACCACGTGTTTTTTTTTTGAGGAAATAGGCACGTAGTGTTATTTTTCATTCAGTACCTATTTTTGACGGCACGGACTCTATTCACTTAATATAATTTAGTTTATTTGTTAAAATATCATGGAATTTTTTACATGTAGGTAAATCTACTTATTATGAATGTATTTTGTTCTATTTGTCAAATGTATTAAGTAAAACGTATTATGTATTCTACTTATTAAAACGTCGATGAATATAATTATTGTAATTTGTTACTTAAATAGATTTTAGTTTATTCATGAGATTTCTTTTTTAGTTTTTAATAAAATAATTAAAAATAGTTTACGTAATTTTATTTTACCAACAGGTTTCTAAATATAATTTTTATCAGGATTATAATTAGGACTTCTATTTATAGTCTAACAGTCACTAACGTGTGCTATAAGAAAGGAATTAGCTTGGTCTAAAGATACTACCTTGAGTTACGCTTGGGTTTGGAACGGCCATTCAAAAGTTGGGTTCTAAACAATGATAAAGGAATACATAACGAATGTAGGCCATTACATAAAATTACATAAAAAAAAAAATAATAATAATAATTAAAAAATAATTAAAAAATAATTTAGACATTGATTAACTTTTTATTACAATTTATATAAATCTAAAAATAATAATATACCTTTAAATTAATTAAGTTTTTTTTTTAATAGTTTTGTATAAATATTTTGTATATTCCACATTATCCGTAGTCAAATCCGTACCTAGTTAATGTAAGAAGCCTGGAAGCACACGGATCCTGTGAGGCCTGTCGAAGGAACGTTCATAATGCGCAGAATCTTGGAAACCACCATCAGCATCTCCAAAATCATCATAATCCGCGTCTCTTTTCACGAAATGTGCACCATGTGGTTTTCCCGGTCCTTGAGATTTCTTCTGATCGGCAGTGCTTTCGCAAACTAACGCGAATAGACACACCACCAACATGACAGCTGTCAACTTCGATATCGCCATTTTTTTTCCTGGTTTTCTCTTTCAAATTCCGAATTTGAATGCTTTGATTTGTTTTCAGCCAGTGTTTTTGTAGTCGTTTTTTGTTTTTGTTATTCATTACCGTAGTGATGGTAATAGATGCGTTGAATAGTTTATTCGTTTGTTAGTGGGATAATATTATAGAAGGCATGTATGTAATATTTTTGTTTGTATTGATTTAGGATTTGCGTTAGAAGCTAAGTAGTGTACAGAAAGTATTTGAGTCTTGTCGAGCATTAAAATGCACTTGCACATGTAGGTTATGGTATACGTATTACGTACCTACACTCTGATCATGATCGTCATCATCATCAACACCCTGAAGACGACCAATGCTGAACATACCCTCCTCCTGATCGAGCCACTTTGACCGGCTGCTCGCTTTCTGCATCCATCGGTTCCCAGCCGCTTTCACCAGATCTTCGGTCCACCTAGTGGAGGGCTGGCCTAAGCTTCGTCTTCCGGTTCGTGGTCACCACTCGAGAACCTTCCCATTCTTCCCCATCGGTTGTCAGTTCTAGGAGCGTCTTGTAGCGTCTATAGGTATCGGTTATTAGTTTTCCTGCGGAATACGTGCGAGCTGTGGTTGAGGTTAAAATACGCTTTAGATTCGATATCAATCTTAGTACTTATGTAAATAAGTAGATGGCGCTGTATTAGACTTAGTAATAACCTCCTATTATCAGTAACAAAAACCACAAATAATAATATTCCGCATACGCTGTAGTTTATATAAATATATAATGCAAACAACATCATTAGAACGTGAACAAGTAAAACAAATCATAAACATCCTACTATAGTGTTTGCTCGGATAATAAACATGAGTATAAACCATACCAATGTAGGTAAGTGTTCTATTATTGTTATCTTCATTTGAAATTTTCCATTGTACTGGTAAAACCAAAAATCCAAATAGGTACTTCGTCATCATCATCATCATCATCATCATCATCATCAGCTTGAAGACGTCCACTGCTGAACATAGGCCCCCAAGAGCGGCACTTTGAGCGGCTTCTTGCCGTTTGCATCCATCGGCTCCCCACGGTTCTCACCAGGTCGTCGGTCCACCTAGTGGGGGGCCGTACTACGCTGCGTCTTCCAGTTCGTGGTCGCCACTCGAGAACCTTTCTTCCCCAACGTTTGTCAGTTCTACGAGCGATGTGGCCCGCCCACTGCCACTTCGACTTGCTAATTCAGTAGGCCTAGCACGAATATTTACGCGCGCGTAAGTGTAACGTAAGGCAGTTGTATGGCATTTGATCTGCCCCCCTATTACGATTGAGCTAGCAGCGCTGCTGACGCGCGTCTGTCTCTCTCAACTGCTGTCAACGTTTATACAATTTTGACAGCAGTTGAGCGGCAGACGCAATCGTAAAAGGGGGGCAGAACAACTGCTATACAACTGCCTTACGTTAACGTTACACTTACGCGCGCGTAAATATTCGTGGCAGGCCTACTTAAAGCTATATCGTTGACTTTTTCTCTTGCGGATCTCATTTCGGAATAGGTACCTACTCTGGGGGCGAACTGTGAGCTCTCAGCGCGATTCAAAACAGACCCTAGGACAGGGTCGCTTTGTTTTTTCGTATGAGGATTTCGACAAGCGATCCAATAATAGCTACTAATTTTTTTTTTGTTACCAATGTGTTTTACAGTTTAAAGACTAATAATGAGGCTTACTTATGTGTTTTATGGATTCAATTTCCCTCCTTCTTTTTTTATTAGTTCCATGTTTGGACATGTTTAATCACATCCATTTTAGTATCATTGACAAACTCTTTGATCTGTCAATGGTATAAAATATCACCTGCACCCCTATTACGAACGCTAGCTCGTTTGTAATAGGGGTGCAGCATAAGCTTGCATTTGACTAATAACATAATGATAATGCAGTCAATGATGGAACATGCTTACCTAGAAGTACCAGCTCAGTCTTGCCTTAAAAACTCCCAGATGATATTTTTCAGGAAATAGAGACTGTTTTTTTATGAGAATGAATGGCTTGACAAGCTAGTCGTTCACCTGATGTTAAGCGACACGGCCGCCCATAACAGTTTCGGTAACTTGAAACTTTAGAATAAAGTCTCGCGTGGCACAGCAGAATAACTGGCAAAGCGGTGGCAAACCTACCTAAACGAACTGCAGAAAAGTGCTACCAGAGCAGTGAGTAACTGGTTAGTAATTGTTCAATTCCGTTGCAGTCCGCGTAATAAAAAAACGCTGTTCAAGGGAAACGCTTTGTGCGGTTGGAGGAAAGTCAAAGAACAATATTACACCCTTTCAAGCACGTATTCTTTTTCACAGTTGTAATCTTCTGCTTCCTATTGCATTTCTCCTCAACCCTCGGATACGATGAGTATGAGCTTGGAACCTGTCCCTCTTGCACCGGCCACGAGGGATATGGCCCTATCTGCGCGTCCAATGGAAAGACCTACTGGAACGAACACTGCATGAAATCCATGGATCCTGCACTAACAGTCTCTCAAATAGGGTTCTGTCCTCGGCTTGACTTTATTTATCAAGTTTGAGCTTACAGAAACGTTGAGTGTAATATTAAAATAGTATAAAGTAGTTTGACATTAGTTTGTAATCAATTTGATGCTTATATTAGATGCGACATAATATTATGAATTATTAACATTAACAGTAAAGTCCTAAATAAACAAGAATCTAATCTATTATGAGAGCGTTTTCTCCTACCTCGTGGTTCTATTCTAGGTAAATACAAATCATAGTTTAACTTGATACAGTTGAGCAATTTAGTTGAGCAGTGGGGAAGTAGCGGAAGCTGATTGCTTTGATAGTATACCTTGTTCCAGAATGTTATAGCTGTCAGTGAACAATGACCACCGTTTTATTTTATGCTAGAGGTGGCAAACAAGTGAAAGAAACATATGACCCTCCTGATGAGAAGAGGTTGCCGTAGCCTATGGACATTGGTAACTGTACGTAGACGTGCTAATGCGTGCTTTACATGCGATAATACTTTTTTGCCGGCCGCCATCTCCTTGCCTATAATTATGTCATAAACTCATCACACATGCTAACTAATGTCAACAGATTATTTGCAAGTTCCTTAATTGTTATCAATTGAAGCGACAACCGCCGCGCCGTAGTGACAGTGCTCCTCAAAAAATAACTCATTAAAATAGGCCTTAGCTAATGGTATCGATAAAAACAGTAAAAATGGCGAAAATAACTAAAAATATTGACCAGAAATCTAATGTATGCGATATTTCCGACGTGCTGGAGAAGTTTGGAAAGTACCAAGTGATACAATTCGTGCTACTGTGTTTGCCTGCAGTTTTCATCAATATGATCAATATTAACTATATATTTATAGCTGGAGATTTAAACTATAGGTAAGTCATCCACACTAATAATATTATAAATTCGAAAGGAACTAACTGTAACTACAAGGCCCTGGAATACCCAGAGAATGGGGAGAACCATTATCCTCGGTACCTACCTACCTACATTAAAACAATCTTCTGTGATCACCAAGCTGCCTTCAGAATACAGAATACAAAGTGAATTTATTGGTAAAAAATAATTTACAGGTCAATCCATGCGTAGTGATTAAGTTTCCTGGGATCATAGTCCCCTTGGACTAGTAAAGAAAGAAAGAAAGAAAATACATTTATTCGTGACAGTAACACACACAACATTACACTCCAGTAGGGATCACAGTCCAGGGAAGCCACGGTGGAAGTTCAACAGGGCGGTCCTGATGGCTGCAATGCTCTGTGTGCCAACTGCTGAATGTGACATGAGCATTTTCAGGTGTTCTTCACGGGTTATTGTATATTTGCCACAAAGTAAATACGTCACATTTTTTATAATCCATACATTGAAAGTAAATTCGTCACATGCATTATAAAATATGTGTAAATTCGTCACAGGTAAATAAAGTTATTGTAAGTTCGTCACAATGTCTCGATATGCATCACTTTTGCATAAAGTATACAACTTTTGGCCATAACCAGCGTTTCATATTTCAAATATAAAAAATTGACATTTATATTGTTAGCAATCATTCAAAATACGCGAGAAAATGCTCTGGATTATTAGTCTTTGGCTATAAATGTAAAAGATACGAAGCCAGTGAATGACAGTGACAGATGAAAACACTATGGTACATTAACCAAAAAAAAGGAAATCTGTGACGTTGAATTTGGTAAAAAAAAGATGGAAAAGTGATATTGGAAAGTAGTTAATGATGTAAAAAGGAACAATAAACCGAATAATAAGCTGTAGGAGAGTAGTTTTCTTACAATATTGATAAACACGCTAAAAATAATAAGGCCTCTACTCATAGATAGAGTGCTATCTACTATGTATTTATACCTATATACCATTGCAGAAGAATTATGTAATACAAATATTTTTTACAACCGAAGGAGCCGACCCTCCCCGTTGGGAATCGAGTGACGACCATGAACCGGAAGACGCAGCGTAAGCCAGCCCTCACTAGGTGAACTAACGATCTAGCGGCCACTCAAAGTGGCGCTCTTTGGGAGAGGCCTATGTTCAGCAGTGGACTTTTTAGGGTGATGATGACGATGATGGCGATGGTGATGACTTATTACAAAATCTTCCAGATGTCGTATCCCAGAATGCGAAGGGCTCAACACTACATATGAGGTGGACTGGTGGCCAAACGCCTCCATAGACCGATGTCACAGGCCAATACTGAGAGGTGACATCCATGGCTCGTGCACCAATGACAGCTTCAGTGGAGAGCTTGAAGAATGTACGGAATGGGTGTACGAGACAAACAACAGCGTTATTGCTGAGGTACGTACATGCGATTCAGCTGCTTCATCTGCAAAGATGTACCAGAAATTTTGCACGAAATGTAAAATTCGTAAAAGGAAAACGTAAAACGGTTCGTGGTCGCCACTCGAGAACCTTTCTTCCCCATCGGTTGTCAGTTCTGCGAGCGATGTGGCCTGCCCATGCCCAGTGTCCATTGCCATTTCTACTTGCTAATTTTAAGGGCTATATCGGTCACTTTAGTCCGTCTGCGGATTTCATTGTTCCGGCGGGGTTATTACGTAACTCGCAACCAGTTTGCAATAGGCGTAAATTTCGCAATCATTGCTGTCAAACATGACTTTGACAGAAAAAGTGACGTTTGACAGCAATCGATGAACCAAAAAGTTCATTCTTTTGTTCCCATCTATTGCTGTTCTGTTGCTAGTGGCGCTAGTATCAAGGGCCATAGTGCATTCAGCGACAGGCGAGCAACGGGCGGACATCTTGCGACCGATTGCTAAGTGTTCGCTGTCGCTTTGCTAACTGCTGTTGCTTTGCCACTGCTGTTGCGATTTTTACGTAATTACGGATCTTATCTCATAAAATTTATAACCTGTCAAAACTAATTTTGTCATCGAACATGGGTCAAAGTTAGTTTTGACTACCTACTTACTTATACGTCATCATCATCATCATCATTAACAGCCTGAAGACGTCCACTGCTGAACATAGGCCTCCCCCAAGGAGCGCCACTTAGAGCGGCTGCTCGCCTCCTGCATCCATCGGCTCCCCGCGGCTTTCATCAGGTCGTCGGTCCACCTAGTGGGGGGCCGGCCTACGCTGCGTCTTCCAGTTCGTGGTCGCCACTCGAGAACCTTTCTTCCCCATCGGTTGTCAGTTCTACGAGCGATGTGGCCTGCCCATTGCCATTTCAACTTGCCAATCCTAAGAGCTACATCGGTCACTTTAGTTCTCCTGCGGATCTCCTCATTTCGGATCCTATCTCGCAGGGAAACACCGAGCATTGCTCTCTCCATAGCTCGTTGCGCGACTTTGAGCTTAGTAATGAGGCCAACAGTTAGAGACCACGTCTCAGTTCCATAAGTCATCACTGGCAACACACATTGATTGAAAACTTTTGTTTTCAGGCTTTGTGGTATTTTGGACGAAAAGATAGGTCGAAGCTTCCCGAACGCTGCCCAGCCGAGTTGGATTCTTCGGGCGACCTCTTTGTCGAAGTTGGACCTACCCAATTGGACAGTCTGCCCTAGATAGACGTATTTGTCGACAACTTCGAGAGTATCGTTCCCAACAATTACCGGTATAGGTGGAACATGGGCATTTGACATGATTTTCGTCTTGTCCATGTTCATCTTAAGACCAACCTGTCGGGAGACTCTACTGAGGTCGTTGAGCATGGTGCTGAGATCATCGAGCGACTCCGCCATTATGACTATATCATCGGCAAAACGAAGGTTAGTGATATACTCGCCATTTATGTTGATGCCACATCTTTTCCACTCCAAGAGCTTGAAAACATCCTCCAATGCGTTTGTGAACAGTTTCGGAGAAATAACGTCTCCCTGTCTCACGCCTCTCTGCAATGGGATCTGTTCCGTACTCTGGTCCTGTAGTCGGACTGACATAGTGGCCTTACTGTACAAACACTTCAACACTTCGATATACCTATAGTCAATTTGGCATCGCTGTAAGGACTGCAGCACCGCCCAAGTGAATCGAAGGCTTTCTCATACTCCACAAACGCTAGGCATAGCGGCCGATTATACTCTTCGGTCTTCTGTATAATCTGGCGTAGCGTATGGATGTGGTCTATGGTGCTAAAGCCTTTTCGGTTTACTTATACGTAGGGAGATATATAAATATGGGTTTACCTATTCCACCATAATCATAACTAAGTGAACATAATCCACCATAGTGCACCGTAATCCAAACTACTGACTGCGAAAATCAGTCAAAGTTTTGAACGACATTTTTTGTCGACATTACATTTTACTGACTTTCTGTATTGTACTGGCAATTGTATTACGTAAAAATCACAACAGCAGTTTGCAAAGCGCCAGCGAACACTTAGCAATCGGTCGCAAGATGTCTACCTGCTGCTCGCCTGTCGCTGAATGCACTTTGACCTTTGATACTAGCGCCACTACAGAACAGCAATAGATGTAAACAAAAGAATGAACCTTTTAGTTCATCAATTGCTGTCAAACGTCACTTTTCTGCCTGAAAATATAATAAAAAAAATTTACGCCTGTTGCAAACTTGTTGCGAGTTAAGTAATAACCCCGCGGAGCAGTATGGTCTTACATCTTCTATAGCTTCGCTCAACGTTGGTAGGTAGCTATTTGTATCTTTATTAATTGTTGACCCAATTGATTCCAGCTGAACCTTGGCTGCCGGCCGTGGCTCTCAAACCTCATCGGCACCATCCACAACTCTGGAATGCTCGTGTCCATGGTCATATCTGGGTGGATGTCTGACAGGTAAAACAATATTCTCTGTCAAACATCAAACTGGACTACATTTCTCCTGATATTTAGTAGCAGTTGCAGAACACTTATCGGAACAGTAGTGTAACAATATGACTTTAGTTGGCGCTCACCACAGCTGATTCAAATTCAAATATCTGATGGTTAACCAGGTGCAGGCTCTCAAATGAGTCTCAGGCTCCTGCGATCTACCAGGAACATAAGTGTTTGGCAACCGATTCTATTTATTACTTAGGTCATTTATAAGGCCCACTAGAAGGACCATTGAAGCTATTGCTTCCGATCTCAATTGAATGCCAATGCAATTAGAGTTCACTTGATAAATCAAAGGCAAATGAAAATCGATGCTCTAAACGATCCCTCACGGTCTATTGTCGTTTGAATTGACGCACGTTAGGTATTTGTCAGTATGCAAGGCAAATAGGTACATAAACAACTATGTATGGTTATCTGTAAGAAAATAATGTACCTAAGTTATAATATTAAAATAAAAAGTAGGTACCAGTGATTAAAAATTAAAACATTACAAGCAGGGTTACCTACAATGCTAAAGTACACAAAAAATCAAGGGCATCTATGGGTCAACTGTCATTGAACCTACGGCTTGTGCTCTCACTTTGAGCACAGCAATACAAGTACCTACCTTGATGTAAGTAGTTATAGCTTACTCACTCTACACAGGAGAAGAAAAGTACCTTGGAGCACAGAGCGTAATTTTTATTCAGTGGCCTGTTCCATCCAGTTCCATACTGTTAAAACTTACCTACGTCATTTCTAGGTTGTTTTGTCTTTCAGGTTCGGCCGCAAGCCCACGCTAATATTTTGCGTAATCTTCGGCTTCATAGGACAGCTAAAAACTCTAGCTACCTCATACTATATGTACGTGGCCATCGAAATCGTCGAAGCGGCCGTGACTGGGGGCAGTTATGCTCCAGCTATGTTGCTAAGTGCGTACCTCTTTTATACTGCATAGATATTTTGGAAGTTCTGCATAAAACTCGTGCTTTACCCTAAAAGTCCATAGAGTCTAGAGTAGGGAGCAAAAAGTAGGCAGCGCCTGATAGTTTTACCATGACAATATTTTCTTTTTGTTATATTTTGGCTCCACATATAGTGTATTTAGCCAGTGTCAAGTATCTTCATCGTGTTGTTAAATATTTCACGCAAAGCCATGTCCTAGTCATAGTCATAGTCCAGTCTAAGTTAGGTAGTCATAGTCCAGTCACTTAGACTAAGTCATGTTCCAGCAAAGTGGTGGCAACTTTACTAGAAGCTTCTATGGAGTTTTGGAAGCAACACGAAAAATCACGTTTCACCACATTATATCACTTGCCCTCATGCTCGTAATTCAGCACTTAATGCGTAAAACGCCACCAATTTTAAACATTAACACTGGAAAAACTACAAGTTTTGAAAAATAATACAATGCAACGACGAGAACTTTACCGCGTCCCCGCCAAAAATCCATGACAATACTTAAATCTCAGTTTCAACAATTTCTCTGAAATTCGCCCGTTCGACTTTTCTGAATTACGATATGAGGAAATTTGCAAAAGTCTGGCCCCAGGTGTTTATTTTACAAACATTCTTGATCATGGAACTACTGAGAACAACGAGAGTACTCTGAACATACAGACTTTTGAAGTGGCCTAAGTTACGTAACATATTCATTAATCTGTGGGCTAAGTCCAGAACACAGCAAATTATTATTGATGATACTTACTTTTTCTAACTTTTCTTTCAGTGTTGGAAATATGCGGAAAACATAATCGAATAATAGCCGGAGTAGTGTTCGCTTACGCCATATACGTGGGCGAGTGTACCTTTGCACTTCTCGCCATGTTCATCCCCTATTGGAAGACTCTCATTCACATTATTAACGCTCCCTCTATCTTCTTTATATCCTACGTATTCCTCATCAGGGAAAGCCCTCGCTGGCAGATCTTGAACGGCAAGGCTGAGAAAGCAAAAGAAACTATACTTATAGTCGCTGAGATGAACAAAATCAATATCAATAGACTAGAACTCTCTGAATTGGATGAAGTCAAACTAAAAAACAAGTTTAATATTGGCGCTCATGAGAAGACAGAAGGTTTGAGAGCCATCCTGTCTTCAAAAGAAATTATGAAGAGATTGCTAGTTGCAGTGGTATGCAGGTTCACGGCTAGCTTTGTCTACTACGGAATGATGATAAATTCCGTGTTTCTTCCTGGAAACAAGTACACGAACTTTCTGCTGCAGACGGTGATGTGTTTTCCTGGGGAGCTGATATCTTTGTACTTGATGAACAAGATCGGCAGGAAGATGCCGTTGTTGTTTGGGTTCCTAATTTGTGGAGTGCTCTGCGTTTGTACGGGGTACGTGCCAGCTGGTAAGTCTTCAAACTTTTATAGTACGACATCGATAGATGGTTAAATCTTGAAATTTCCTACATGTAATGTAAACCAATAATGATTAACGGGCCCGATAGCTTAGTTGGTAGTATCCCTGCGGGGCTGTGGGTTCGATTCCTACCCAGAACCAAGATTTGTGTGATGAACATAGATGTTTGTCTGGGTGTGTTATATTGTATTCTATGTATGTATTTACAAACAAAAAAGTTTATTAGTTGTATCAGTTATCTGGTTCCCATAGTACAAGCTATGCTTAGTTTGGGGCTACATGGCGCTGTGTGAAATGTCCACACATATTCATTTACTTATTTTATTTATTTATTCACACGAAAACTTCAATTACTTCGAAGTTCCTTCATTGAGGTGAGCAGGTACAAGAATTCATTTCAAATTTTCCAGCGAACTCCTGGGTGAAGATACTGCTATTCCTGATCGGCAAGATACTGATCGCCATGTGCTTCACTGGTGTCATCACGTACATCATGGAGCTGTTCCCAACCAGTGCACGGGGATCCCTCCTCGGGTTTGGAGCCTTTGCCTCCAAGTTTGCAGGGATGCTGGCTCCGATTACTCCAATATTAGTAGGTTTTTTACTAGTTCTGTTTACTTTTGATTTAAACCAAACTAAACAAACCTGATTAGATCTACAATGAAGAGGTCCGCAGGAGAACTAAAGCGACCGATATAGCTTTTAGAATTGCAATGGACAGGTCACATCGCTCGCAGAACTGACAACCGATGAGGAAGAAAGGTTCCAGAAGACGCAGCGTAAGCCGACCCCCCACTAGGTGGACCGACGATCTGGTGAAAGCCGCAGGAGCCGATGGATGCAGGAGGCGGGCAGCCGCTCTAAGTGGCGCTCCCTGGGGGAGGCCATGTTCAGCAGTGGACGTCTTCAGGCTGTTAATGATGATGCTTGGTTTGTAAACGGATGGACCTAGCACAATTTTTGAGTTTTGTACATTTTGGGTGTTGCATGTTGTGCTCACGCTCATTGTGCGATTTGCCCTCTAGGTATTATTTTAGTATATTAACTGTACCTGCGTATTGCTCATTTTAATTAGACGGGCCCGATAGATCAGTTGGTAGTATCCCTGCCTTCTGAACTGAGGGCTGTGGGTTCGATTCCTACCCGGGACAAACATTTGTGTGATGAACATAGATGTTTGTTCTTCGTCTGGGTGTTATATTGTATTCTATGTATGTATTTACCAACAAGTATCTAAGTATTGTATCAGTTATGTGGTTCCCATAGTACAAGCTATGCTTAAATTGGGGCTAGATGGCGCTGCGTCATCGCTGCGTGGAATGTCCGCACATATTTATTTATTTATTTATTATTATTTTTTCATTTTGTTTTTTTTTATAACTACCTACATTATATACGAAGCTCTAAAGATTATGTAGAGTTGTGTAGGACGTCAACAATAGCTACAGCGTATAATATACGTAACTAAGTATTTCTTTTATAGAACCCAATCTCAGAAGCTCTACCCTCAATCCTCTTCGGCTGTTCAGCACTGACCGCCGGCATCCTCCTAACCCTGACTCCGGAGACCAAGGATCTTCCTCTGATGGACACGATCAGGCAGGTGGAAGATAACGTCCGCAGTGCTAAGGAACTTAAGAAAAAGGCTGCAAGTGACAAACCTGCGGGTAACGTGACGAGCTTGTAACTTCGACAACCCTGTTTTAGAGTGGTCGTGATAAAGAAGTAAAAGAAGCATATTAATATTCTAAGGGGCTTATTCAAAGAAAGTTGCAATCGATTAGATATACGTTCGAGAGACTACAAACAAAATTTCACAACCCATTTATCTCTGTTATAAAGGCATGTATGCAAGTCGTATATTTCAGCATTTACTCAAAGCTTCCAGAAATCGCGCAGAAACCGAGATTAGTGAATGTTGTAAGTATTCAGAAACACATTTACGAGACTATCAGGTTTTAGTGACAATGTTGCATTTACTATGTAGGTAAGTACCTATACTTATATCTGCAACAGTGTTCAATCCTTTATGCAGTCCGTACCTATGAGTACCTAATAACCCATGAGTAAGAATGAATTGCCGTTTATTGTTATTTTATGTTTGTGATGATTGTGATGTGGAATAAGATATTATGACATTACCTCTTATTTTTACATTTTATAACTTCCTAGGGGAGTGGCGTGTTTCAATCTAGCCAGTGCTTTTTTGTACCTAATGGCAGACAACCTAAGTGGTGTGGTGGTTAAGCAGGTCGGCACTCGGCTCATAACCCGGAGTTGGTGAGTTTGATTCCCGCAACAGAACAAGTATTTGGGCACAGGAAAAAAGCGCGATTACTTGTTCTGTGTCTGGGTGTTGTGGGAGCATGGCCCTCGTAGTTCCCTAGATACAGGGGATCCTAGTTAGGGTCCACGATCTATGTCTGTGATCGTTGAGCGTTAATTATTTACTTAATAGGTACTTACATACCTGTAAGGACTGCCGTAGAGTGCGATTCAAACTCAAGTGCGACTGTAAAGTCAGCGCAAAACGCTGTGTAGTCTAAAGAAAAAATTAGATGTGCGCGGGAAGGTAAGTGCGCAGCGTGCGGGGGACTTGCAGCAGTTGCAGCACACTTCACAGGCTTCACAGCCGCCATTGAGTTTGTTTCACACTCTAGCATCCCTTTGCTATGTTGCCTAGTTTTCTTCAACGAAATAGAATAAAATAGACCAAAATATACTAAACATTATTTTAATGTTTAAAAATACAAGACGTAACTTAGACCTTATCTAATTCATTTAAAATAGTTAAAATAGAAATTTGTGATAAATGATCTTGTAAGTAGGTATATAGTAGGTACGACGTCCTAAAATATCAAGATAACGGATGATACAACTGATTGTAATAATTACGTCAACAATACTGAATAGGTGAAGATCTTACACAATTGTGTTTAATGGCTTACTGTTTCAAAACGCCTAAAACGAAAATTATTAATAATAACAGCTTAAAAACATATCAGTTGTTCAGAATTTTTATCGACGTTTGTTTAATCACAAAGGGTTAAGCCTATCTGGGCTTAGGAATAGAAAGAAATCTCTGAATTGAGATTTTCTTCCAAATTAGGCACTTCAAAAATACAAAAATACAAGTGAGTCTAACTAAACGCGTGCTTAAAAACTTCTACACAAACCCTAAACAGAATAGGATATAACCTAATTCTTATTCTGATACATTCTAAACTTAAAGCCCTTTATCATAAAGGGTCTTATCTACTGAGGGTAGGCAGCCTCATTGTACTCCTTGACTTTAGGAAGCGAGAGGACATGGTCAACCACCTTCTTGATGGCAGGATACTGGGTATCAAGCTCGGGCTTCTGCAGCATATCCTTAAGGTAATCGTAGATGCCTGCCAACACGAAGTCTCCCCATGTCAGCTGGAAAGGTATTTGAGTTCAGTTAAATTCGGTCATGCTATGGAGAAAGCGAGGTTTCTCGGCGAGATAAGATCCGAAATGAGAATATCTGCAGGCGAACTAAAGTGACCGATATAGCTCTTAGAGTTAGCAAGTTGAAATGGCAGTGGGTAGGCCACGTCGTTCATAGAACTGACAACCGATGGGGAAGTTCTCGAGTGGCGACCACGAACCGGAAGACGCAGCGTAAGTAGGCCCCCCACTAGGTGGATTGACGTTCTGGTCAAAGATGGATGCAAGAGGTAAGTAGCGCTCTATTGGCAGGTCTAGTTCAGCAATGGACGTCTTTAAGCTGATGATGGCGAATGTTGATAATAACTGTCTGAATCTGAAATGGTAGAGGTTGATCTAAATATCCATAGAGCCGACAATTGGGGTAGACGTGTTCTTGAGTAGAGACCGCGACTTAATATCAAGAGTATGATTGATGATTGTGAGTCAAACGGTTGCGTGAGAAAAACTAATGTATAACTCTGGTGTACTCTTTGGTTTACTAGTGAAAATCTACGATATACAGAAGAACAAGAATAAAAATTAAACAAAAATACTAGTAGTCGATAGAAACAGCATTCACATCGCCAGACGGAAGTCGTCCACTGCTGAACGTAGAGATCCCCACAAAATGTCACTTTGGACACTTTATCATCCCCCTATTCCAATTCACGCTGTAATCGCTATCATCGATCACAACACTCACGTTGATTATTCAGCGTTCCGATTCAGATATTTCGCTCACGACTTTGAGCGCTGTCAATGACTTGGAACAACCAATCACGGACGGCGATATCGCAAGATGGCGTCGGTCATGAGGTTTACAAGAGATTTCGTTGTCGCGCTCACGGCCATTCGCGTTTTTAGCGCAATAATATCGATATTATCGATTTTAGCGTGTCTCGGAATACGGCCATGGGGGATTGCCATGATGCCCACGCTTGTCAGGCGGTGATCACAGAAGATTTTAATATGCCGAGAAAAATGCAGCTGCCCATTCCCTGGAAACTCCCTTAGCCAGCATTTCCGAGACCCATGGAAATCTCGAATGCCTCATCATCATCACTAACACCAACATCATCAGTGCCACTAGAGTAGCTGTGCCAGTAACCTAGAGCCTCACTCCGCTATTTCAAGGAGCTGGGTTTTCTCGGGTAGGTTCTGGCGAGGGGATATACAACCACCACAACAACAAAAACAAAACAAAAAAAAAATAAAAAAAAATAAATTCTGCACAATTGCCAAAGAAATCCCGAAGTACGACGGGCCCGATAGCTCAGTTGGTAGTATCCCTGCCATCTGAACTGAGGGCTGTGGGTTCAATTCCTTCCCAGGACAAAAATTTGTGTGATGAAAATAGATGTTTGTTCTGCGTCTGGGTGTTATAATGTATTCTATGTATGTATTTACAAACAAAAAGTATATAAGTATGTATCAGTTATTTGGTTCCCATAGTACAAGCTATACTTAGTTTGGGGCTAAATGGCGCTGTGTGAAATGTCCACACATTAAAAAAAAAAGTCAAATGCACAATACACCCCAAGCGGGACGTCAGTGCAGGACCCAATGTACTCTGTGTGCAGGACTTTGCACCCCCATGCAGAATTAGGATTAGACCCACAGGAAGGGGTGGTCATTCGCAAAACCCAGACCACACTGTGAAGAAACAGCATTAGTTCTTACAATATACTCTTACCTTTCCTAAGGCGACGTGTCCCTTGTTCTTCAAGATCAGCGCGTTAAGTGTGTCAAGAAGGAACGGGTAGCGGTTCGCGGTGAAGTCTGCGTGCTTGGCTGCCTTTACAGCCGGGTCCTTCTCGTAGTGGACTGATGCTGATGCTGGAGATCAATTAAATTTGCTTTATTTATTTATAATTTAGCACAAAAGAATTCACCTAGAAGGACGTACCTAATGCTATGAAGCATTATCTACCAGTCAACCTGGATGTGCAAGAAAAAATGGTACTTGGTAACATAGTACATATAATTATAAAAAAATTCACTTACTTTATAATATAGAATAAATTCTTATTTTATTTTGTAAACCCTGAGTATAGCTAACACTAACGAATTTAATCATTTCTGTCTTAGGTTTTTGGCTAAACAGCTTGTAGACTTGGTATAGGTGCTTATCGGAAAAAGATTGAATAGATTAGATTAAGTTTCGTTAATTTTCTGTTACAGGGTTATTCCATAAGCTGTTGCAAATATAGGCACGCTATCTATTATTAGCTAAAGTATTCTGTGATAAAATGTAGTATAATCATGAATTATGCGGTACATAATAAGAAGGTATATATAGGTACTTGGTTCGCGTTAGAGTAGCCTCTACCAAGTATCAAGTATAACACCATCAGTGCATACCCATCGCGATACCGGACTTATGTCACAGGGAGAGAGTTCGTGAGCACATTTCTCTGAAGTTCCGTTGACGGAACTATTGAGACTTTTTTTCTCAATACGGAACTAACTTCCACGGAACTTCTGGGAATAAACGAACACCACGGGTAGCGTGAGTTGTAGAAATCGACATTAACTCTTCTTTTGACAAAGCAAAGGTGAAAAGTCAAAGGTGAGTTGTTCTCAAAAATATGCTCATTTTAGAACATGAAAAAAATGATTTCCTGATATGTTTTCCTTCAGAGCAAATGCTAATTCCTCCCTAGCTAGTGACTAAAATACTTACCAGCACGAATATCGTTGATGAATTCCACGTTCATGTCAATCTCCAGGTCCTCCTCGATGTTAGCGCCTGCGAGCCCGTACTTGTGGCCGAGGTAGCGGGCGATGGCTAGGCTCTGTGCGTACTTCTTACCGCCGAACTCAAGCACCGGCATCTGCCCGAAGGGGGTTTCTGGAAAGTAGAGATTAGGATAAGAACTTCTTTGAAGCTGGTTAGCTTGTGTCGTGGTAAAATCAAATACATTACCGTAGCTGCTTGGGACACAAGTAATTTGCTACCCTATTGAATTTGTCTGGTTAACTTCATCTGACAGCTGCCATCCTGCACGTGCTACTTTAATAGTCCGCGAGTGCGAGCAAGAGAGGAAACCATCTGCTGTTGTCATGAATAAAACATTTTTCTTTCTTTCTTTTTCTTTCTTTTTTCATCACCATCACCAGACTTACGATAACGCCCATGGCCTAGAATAATCTTGATGAAAGGGACCGACCTAACTGGTAGACTGGGTTTCTATGGAACTAAATATAAATGTATCTACAAGGATTAAAGCAATCTGGCAATGGCATACCTATCCTGTTTGATTTTCAAGTGATTTTTAATGACAGAATGAGAGATTAGAGAGATTTTAATGAGAGAAGATCACTATTTCGATCCCCTATCACAGAATAATGACATGCTTATATTGTTTATTATGAATCCTGACATTTTAACCGATATTTTTAATTTTTAACTATATTTTTTATTGTAATGTGAATCTCGAAATTTTATAATTAATTTGTGTAATAAGTGTTATTGGTGTACGTAACCGTTCTTATTACAATAAACAATAATAATAAAAATCTCAACTCAACTAGATATACTCAACTGTACCAACATAACTTCACCATCATCTGAAGCTGAACATAGACAACATCTCCCCCAGAGAGCGGCACTTTGAGCGCCTGCTCGCCTCCTGCATCCATCGGCTCCCCGTGGTTTTCACCATATGGATTTTAGGTTGAAGTAGTCAAATCATTTTTCGTATTCTCGATTATGCGCCAAGTTGCTGAACGAAATACACAAATTGATCCAACCATTCTATTTTATATCTAATTGAGATTGTCACGATCATGATGATGATTTTGACGATGATGAAATTCTTATTATGTGCAGTTAGGTACACCAATAATGATACTCACGAGATTTGAACTCCTTCTGAAATTCTTCTGGTTTGAGACGACGATCGTCGAACCCTTCCCCACCGTAAGCCAGCAGGAGCCTCGGGCCTTCGCCTAGAGCCTTAATGGGGAAGTAGCTGAACGTGTACTTAGGCATGATTCTGGAAAAACAAAGATAGTTTTTGAATAACACGTGAAAAACCAGTTCAAGTATTCAAAAAAAAACCTCGACGGGCAAAACTTTCATCGGACGGATGGACGGATGGTGGAGTTTTGAGAGGGAAAAGAACAAGGGTCGGTTTAATTGGTTGAAGACATCCGATGAATAACGGAAAACCAATGAGCGTTCCGTACTTTTTAGTTGACAGTCAAGAGTAAGATGAACAAGTCAGAAGCTTTTGGACGGCCTAAAAATTCTGAGCCTAAAGATCCTGAAGAATTCAAAGACTAACAAGTTTTCCAAGGTTCGGGCTTTAATTAAACTATCCAATAAATAACTACTTAACTAAATATCTACCGTATTTTAATGAAAACATGAGAAAAGTTAGCTATTAGGTGTAACTGTCCTATATTTCGTAGCATCACACCATTCAAAGAACTTACCTACCACTAAAACGTAGCAACGAATACAGTCACACCGAATGACTTAATTTAAACTAATAACTCGATAAGCTAGGTAATAAAACAGTCACTGTTCCCACTTCAAACTTCAAAGGAATGTTCTGTCTCGGTCTCTGAATTGGGCTTTATACTGAGTTTGCATTATCTGGGTTTTTATCGTATTTCCGATAAAACTGAAGAAACCATTCATTAATTAGTGTTTCGTGCAACTTTCCCACCACTTGTTTTGCGAGTATAACGTCGCATTGTATTATGAAATGCTTTCGTGCGAGTAGGTAACCCACGTATTTTAAAAATGAGTAAACTCGCACTAACCCAACATTTTCAGCGTGTCACCACCTACTCCTCATACACATGCCAGATGGATAAGGTCCGACTACATTGCACTTAGCGGAGAGGACTTTCACATAATGCCATCATCATCCCATTGCGGTAACCGAATCCGCCGCCTCGCGGTTCTGAGCCGACCTGCACAATCATCACACATGGCATCGAATCCTTGTTTAGAGGAGCTCTTGCATGTGGTCGTTGGGCGTTATTAATAATTATTAATTTATTATTCAAATTAGTTGTGTTGTGAGCACATGTTATTGTTATATACGTATGCCTTTTTTGAGAGGGGGAAATGCCCTCGCACTTCCCTGCCACCACGGGAGTGATGGCAGGGGGTATGTGGGACTCCAACCCACTAACACCCCCCCGTGATCCGTCCGCCGCCAGGATGGGGCGAGGTAGGGTCGCGCTAGCATTCACTATCTCGCCCCGGCGTTAATTGTTATGTATGCCTACCTACATCTATTAAAATTATTGCACAACATTGGGCAATTTTCCTCTGGCGTAATCGTCATAACACTCATAAGTCTACAATTCCACTGCTGGTACAAATACTTATGCCAACTCATGGTACCAAGATTGTTTTAATTTTCTATGAAAATTATAGGTAAGTAGGTACTTACAACAATAACTTCCTATCAAGATAAAAACTATTGTAAAATCATAGTGTGGAATATTTTCTAAGCATAAACTGTAGATAAAATTAAATCACTTATTAGCTAGCAACAATGCTACGATACGGTAAGCAGACACACTTATCCACCACCAACCATCGCGAATACCAATGATGTCGTAATTTAAAAATGTTCATTAGCACCTGCGGAATGGCGCTTGATTAGTTAGGGAATTAGTGAAAGAAAAACTTATCGATTCAATCGGTAGGCCTAGCACGAATATTTACTTGCGCGTAAGTGTAACGTTAACGTAACCCCCCCCCCATAATAAGGGGGCAGATCAAATGGCATACAACTGGCTTACGTTAACGTTACACTTACGCGCGCGTAAATATTCGTGCTAGGCCCGCTGCATGGTCTTTATTTTAAAATAATAAATAAATATCGCCCAACGATCACATACATAGATCCTAGACCCTAACTAGGATTCCCTGTATCTAGGGACCCAGGTCCCACAACACACAGAACAAGTATTTGCGCTTTATTTTCCTGTGCACAAATACTTGTATTGTCACGGGAATCGAACACGTCACCTCCGGGTTATGAGCCGGCTGCTCAACCACCACACCACGGAAGCTGTTTATGATCAAAGACCGGTGACACAAAGAAAAATGGCTAACTTGCAAATGGCTGAGTATAATATGATCTAAAACGTGAAGCAATTATCGTTCTTCTAATAATCATAAACATGTGTAACACTAACTGTAATTTACACATAGATTTTAATACATATGTCTATGAATTTACACCTACCTATTTGACCAAGTCATCCTTACATCATTTTCTATAAAAGTCATTCTATACTAAAAAGACCCCCTTTGGTGATTGAAACGGTGTGATAGTGATATGATAATATTGTAATCACAAACACCGAAATGCTGAATGATAACGGTGTTGTTATGTTGCGAAATGACATTTTGAGTTGATAACGTAGTGTAGTGAGTTGGCAAATAGGCATATTTGGTATTTTCTCGTCAGGATAATTTTTTAGTACGTCAGACTCGGAGAGCTAAGGTAGCTGAAGAAATGTTTCCAATCAACTAGCCGCCATTACTTAACGTTAATTTTTTGTAGGTAGACTGTGACTGTTATTCTTGAGGCCCAATATAAGACTGTTTTTTTTTTATCAAAGATATTAAAATATGCGATTTACCCCAGGCATCATAGTTTCCATCAGGGATAAATAATGTTGAACCAAGGAAGTTATACGTTTACTATACCTCTGTTGAAGACAATAATCATTTATCAATAATATATTGAATCACAGAGCAAAAAAAAACGCTTTCTCTCCGCTGTTTCATAGCTCTGTGGATTGAATGCATCTGCCTCATCATAGGTAGGTACGTCGCAGACTGCTTGATGCTTCATTAAAATTGTTGATCGAACTAGAATCATTGCCCTACTTCGTTCCTAAAACAAATAGTATCGATCACGTAGTAACATTTTAGTAATCTGCGGTATCGATGTGACCAAGCTCACAGCAGACAATCAATTTATTGAATTGACCTTGGCGTGTGTGTGCGCCCATGAACTGAGAATAGCATAGCTTCCAGTCCACTCGATAAACACTCGTTTCAAGCCTATTATTGTATACCGATTTTCAAACTTATCCCCTTTATCAAAAATATTTTTCACGTTAATAATGAATGTTTGTATAAAATAAATAAAATAGGTACCAACCTAAATAGTTATATTTTACAAAACTATTTCTTGTAATAATACCTACCTAAATTTTTGATTAAATATTTATAAAGAAAACAAAAGGACAAGAAAATCACAGATTAGGCAGTAATTACAATTTTAAGAAGTGGTTAGACGAATAAAACCATGAAATAGATCTTTAAACTGAACGAGTCAGTGAACTACGTATATCCCTCTTACCACAGCACTATTTATTATACAGGAGAAAGCGGTAACATTGAAGAAAATAGAATATGTACCTATAGTTATAGTACCTACATTCTTTAGACTGGGACTAAAGAGTGGGAGGGAATGCGTGCGAGCACGACAAGACTAATAATCATGAAGAACCGGACGTTTGGTAATATTAAAAAACACTTTCTAGCTATTTTTAATACGAAAGAGCCCGATTCTCAGGTACCTATAGATACTCACGACGAGTGATTAGGTAATAATGTAGTAGGTAGATAAGTAAAATCAAAAATATTGTCTTACCTCTGCTCGTGATGTGGTCTGCCGGCTGAAGAAATAACAAATGTGTAACTTGAAAGTAAAACAAGACAAACAACTCTGCGACGACGCCGGCCGGCCGGTGGGCGTGTGTAAATATTACGTAGTAGGTTGTGTTACCAGATACTTGTTAAAATTTCTACCAGAATCAACTATTCTACCATGGGTATTATAAGAATAATAAAACATGCATTGCATTGCATGTTGACTCGCAAGACAATTTAATTTTGAAAGGTGAATGAAAATATACCTCAAGCTATATTTTCATTCACCTTTGAGTTAGTCAAGCTTTGGAAGAGGGTCTTGACTTTTGACGTGGGGGCGGCATCGGCATGACATTCTATGTTCATGATGATCTTAATCTTACTATTGATGATGTTTCGTAGGTACTTATTCAACATAATAATTATATGTGCCCATTGCAGTTTTCTTTTCTCCTTTGACAGCGATTTGGTTTGCTCTAATTAGTTGTTCTTTATTATTGGGGACTACGCGCAGTCACAGAAGACACTAAAAAGTGTACTGAGGCTCGTATTATGAATTGATACTCCGTCGTCGATAAGTGGTCTAGTCAAGATTTCGTTTACAAAATGATCAATTCATTAATGAAATCTTGACTGGAGAGCACCGATCGACGACTGGGATTCGTTCTGTAGTGCATATCCGTAGTCATGACTACGGATCAAATCTTGGATTGTTTAATCGATTTATGAATCGATTAAACAATTCAAGATTTTAAATTTTGTAAAAAATTATATTTATATAATGAAATCTTATCTTGAGCACCGATTTAAGAGATAATATAGTTCCGTAATACGGACCTAAAACTATTTGAACATAAGTGTAAATTCTACTAAACAGGTAGAAATGAACCTAGTGGTCACCCTGGCACAAATTTTTACACACACACATGCACTGTACAATCTAAAGCGGATTCACCGTTTCACCACATGTTGTGCTGTCCTGCCAACCTGCTACCATATCATCCGGTATTATTATGTAGGTTGTAGGTAAGCAACGGCATATTCTTGTTCCCACAGACCAATTTCCTATTGATTCCGATTATCAGATAAGCATAGCCAAGCTGATATCAAGCTGTCTTAGATAACCAGTAATGTAATACTTCTATGCAGTAAGCAGTAACCATTATGGATTAATATATTTTCAATAAACAATTTTTGAAGACAAATATATAATTAAAAAAAAGCGCGGCTAATTAAAATTTTCCAGTGCTTTCCGCCAATCACAGCTTAACTACTTAACGAGATTACAAATGCGCATGATCAAATTGATGATTAACTAGTTTAGTTTGATATAAAATTAACACTGTCAGTCCCCAATCCCCATATCATTTGCACCATACCAATATTTATATATTTAAGTGTACTTTTTAATCAGTGTAAGTATACCTACTACATCTTTGTTTGAGTTAAGTACCTACATAGTAATCTAATAATTTAGCGGAATTAAGTATCCTAACATAGGTACTCGGGTCCCTCCCTACACGCCCCGTTGTGGTACCCCTGTATTGCAATTTTTTGAGATGGGAAGGTAATAAATTAATAATACTTATCAAAGTAACTAATAAAATACATCAACATAATAACGACAGTTTATTTGTCTTAAAACTATCACAACATCTTAGGATAAATATTAGATAGATATTCTTAAAATATCATCTCTAATAACAAATATTTAAGTAATCCAACTATCACATTTTCTTATGAACAAAGGACATAAAAAAACAAAAATAAATAAATAAACATAACCGGTTGTTTGAATTAACAATTTTACAATATAACAATTAATGTAAAAAATCACTTTTACTGTAGGTAGATAACAGTTAAATTAAAATGATGACAGAATAGCAATAATAATATATTATTAGGTAAAGAAACGTGTGTTGTAAAAATTCACTCTCTAATACAAAAATAAAAAATGTAATGTACGGTTATGTGTGTGTGGGGCGGGGGGGAGGCTGTGTAAGTAATGTATTTTTTAAAATGGCAGTTCCCGTTCGGGCATGTTGTCCACGTATTTCTTGACCTTTGGGTTGCTCAACACTGATTGCAAGACCTTCTTGTAGACGGGGTACTTCTGTTCCAAATTTGGCATCTGCAGTATCGTTTTCAGGTAATCAAACATGCCGGCGAAGAAAAAGTCTGCCCAGGAAAGCTGGAAAAATATTAAAACTCAATATGATACAATTGTGGTTCGAAACCATCATTCCGATGAGAGAGATGGGACCGATAGCTCAGTTGGTAGTATCCCTGCCTTCTGAACTGAGGGCTGTGGGTTCGATTCCTACCGGGACAAACATTTGTGTGATGAACATAGATGTTTGTTCTGCGTCTGGGTGTTATATAGTATTCTATGTATGTATTTACAAACAAAAAAGTATATAAGTATTGTATCAGTTATCTAGTTCCCATAGTACAAGCTATGCTTAGTTTGGGGCTAGATGGCGCTGTGTGAAATGTCCACAATATTTATATATTTATTTATTATTTATTTATTTATTTATTCCCAAACGTTTTGCTGACTCTTTTGTCATGGCGAGGGAATGGGAGTCACTTCCGGATCCCGGCCGGCACTAAGACTGTAAAAGTATCCATACAGACTGACATGACGAACTTATTATACTATGGAACTACAAAAAGGATTATCTGTTTTTTTTTTTGTAGTTCTAGTATTTTTTTGGTTTTGTCTTGATTCGAAAACCAAAATCCTGATAATTTTACCCTAACGTTCCGAAATTTGACACACTGGACCTGGCAACACTACTCCTCATATACTAACATGCTATACTTTCGACTGCATTGAGTTGCAGCCAAACGTGGCTTCAGATTATACTGAATCATAGAATCATGAGAAATTATGACAGAGAGCATTCTCGGACAAAAAATTTATTACTTATTGCAATTGCTGGTGACGATGAAATGTTGATTACCTTTCCAACAGCAAGGAAGCCCTTGTTCTTCTCGATGATAGAAGCGAGCTTCTCAAGCATCTCAGGGTAGACGTTCTTGACGAAGTCCTCTTGCTTCTTCGCTTTCAGGACCTCGTCTTCCTCGTAGTAGACCGACGCTGCCTCTGTACAAACAACCCGACACTTAATACACTCGCTTTGTTTAGTTTAGCATTTAGATCTTTCATTACATCGGGAGTGAACCAAACCAAGAGTTGGCATATTCACTCGAAAGTAGTCGAAGGGGTTCAAGATTCATCGGGGTGATTCATGTTCATAGAGGCATGGTCACAAAATTATCGGTACTAAACTAAGTATTATTACAACACCATAGGAGCTTAGTATATATAGGCATAGTACAATAATGTGAATTGGATAAAGAAGATAGTTTTTTAAATAGAAGGTCGTCTTATATCCTACAATACAGATTATATTGGGAAATTAAATACGCAAACAATTGCTTTTTTCATGAGCATTGTTCTTGTGAGAATTATTATAAAATATTAATTTATTTGGAATAATTAATGTAAAAACAGCTTAGCTTAGCTTTAGTTAAATTTCAAGATGGTTCAGAGTCTTGGACAAAATGAGTTTGCATATTTTTTCCGCACCACGTCATTGATTCATTAAATTATAGCCAAGGTTGTAAGCCAAGCAGAAATGATATTGCATTTTTAACAGTTTTTTTACGGGTGTAATAAGTTAAGTTGTCTAATGCTGCTCCTTAGATGGTTACTTCTGAATCCCGTTAATTCTATAGAAGTCACTGAGCGAGACGTTCTCTCTTTCACTGCCTTTCAGCTAATCGGTGCATCATATTCGTCCAAGTTCAGCTATTAATGCTTTTATAGTCTATGTAAGTTATTCGCATTTTCGAATTTCAGTACCAAGTAGCCGACTCGTCTTATAGACGGTCTATAGCCATTCTTTTTTTCCCCTCTAGTGTCAGTAGTGCGGTCGTTAGTCCGGTTAACCGAACTAAGTAGTAAAACTTTTTAGTGGCAGTAGTCAGGTTGGTACATACCACCAAGCTATTTATACTATCTATTGTGAGCAGTTCGGTTGTTAGTCCGGTTAACCGAGCTAGTGAAACTTTTTGTGGCAGTAGTCCGGTTGGTACAAACCACTAAAGTTTCAGTAGTTCGGTTAACCGGTCTAACAATCGAACAACTGACACTAAAGGCTTTTCCGACCTTCTTCCGAGACGAAGCCTTTCTCTATATATATATACTAAAGCTACATCTTTCCCCACCACGACATTGATCATTCAACAAACCATTAATCAATCTACGGTAGGTACCCCATCATTCCCAACAGTACTTACTGGCTTTAATGTCGTTCAGGAACTCAACATTCATGTCGATCTCAAGGGCCTCCTCTTCAGTGGATCCAGCCAGCTTGAACTTCCTGCCGAGGTAGCGAGCGATAGCCAAGCTCTGTGCGTACTGCTTGCCATCGATTTCCAGCAAGGGCATCTGACCGAATGGGGTTTCTGGAAATTTTTACCATCGTTAAGAACTGCTGGTTAGAAAGAATTAAACTTGTAGAATAACGTTTTAACGTAACTAATGATCAAAAACACTAATAATAGTGAACATTTGGTAGAATTTGGTAGAATTTGGTGGAATTTGGTAGAATTTTTGACAATTGGTTACCTTAACTACTCGATCGTAAAACCCATCCTTAGTTGTAAAGATAGATAGAATAAAACTCTTTATTAAAACGACATTAGGTACACGAACAATCGGTAATCAGAAAATGAAAACGGGGTGGGTTTTTTAATCCTGGTAACCGATGGTTAAAAAGTAAAAAATTAACAAAATGTTGATCAACCGGCTCCGAATAAAAATAGATGAGAAACATATGGACGACGGCCTTGGTTACACTTTATTCATCCTCCTAACTCCACGTCAGTCAACAATGACTTGCAGTCTTGTAGTTTGGGATCGCATAGAGAGGTGACTTGAATATTAATATTTTGGGTTATTGGATAATGGTATCGTGAACTATTATGTAGGTACCAAAATAGTTTCGTTTATACTATGGAACTTCGTTGGTATGAGGTGGTTCTGACGTTAGGTATGCTACGCGCTCCCTGTACTAGTACCAATTTTTTATTAATCTTGCAATAAGGAAAGAAAAATTTATCCAAAACTTTTTTTAGTATCAAGTTTAAGGTTTTTTGAAGAAACGTGGGTGAAACCGCCACACACCGCACCGCGTCGTAGCCCGCGAAAACAATAAAATAGAAAATATTAAAAATATTAAAATACATAACATAACATTTTAGTATGTACCTATAGATAGGTGCGTTATCTTTAAACAAGACCCGGATTTATTGGATACGTTGTAATATAAAAAATAACAACACATAATAAGATAGGTACCTAATCGCAAATTAGATACCAGTTGCTTGGGCCTGTCGATACGATCCATGATCCATCCATCATACTGTACACACAGTATGATGGATGGATCATGCATAGGTACATAACACATGAAAAACTTTTTTTTTTAGAAAACTATTTATATTAATTATTTCTTCACCGTATCAAGAGCGAGTGAAAATTACTTGACATTCCCTTTAATAACTTGAAAAGTAATTGTGACCTGGGTTCGTACCAGGAAGCCTAGTTTGAAAGTCGCGTAGGTTACCTTTGAGCTACACTCGCTCCTCCTACTTAGTACTATTTATTCTGTGGTATGATAACACTTAAATTGTAACCTTATCATGTTTTACAATTCAATATTTACATTCTGATGCAACATTACATTGTCATATCGAATACTAGAATAGTTAGTGTAGAATGTTAAAGTTATAAGTATAAATCATGCATGACATTGGAAAAATTATTGGTTGGTAAAGGAACCTACTTCTACGAGTGTGGGAAGTTGGCCCCCAACTTTTTGAAATCAGGATTTTTTTTTGTTGTGCTGAATTGTTCTCGGTTTGTTCTATATTGTTCCAAAATAAAAAAAATCTAGGGTGAAAATTGTAGAAGAAAAACAAAAAAAACAATTTTTCACCGTAGCCCCCATATTTTGAAAAATCCAATTTTTCTTTTTTGTTCTGGATTGTTCTAGGTTTGTTCTCAATTGTTCCAAAATATAACGATCCTAGCATAAAAACTGAAGCCAGAAAATAAAAAAAACTTTTTTGTCGTAGCCCCCCTTTTTTGGAAAATCCAAAATTTTAATTTTGTTCTAGATTGTTCTAGATTTGTTCTACATTGTTCCAAAATAAAAATCTTCTAGAGCCATAATTGAGGCCAAAAATTAATAAAAACCTTTTCATGGTAGCCCCTCATTCTTGGATATTCATTATTTTTTTTATTGTGCTGGGTTGTTCTAGTTCTATTCTACATTGTTCCAGAACATGGTTCGTCTAGAACGAAAGCTACGGCCAGAAAATGAGAATAAGTAAATTAAGGACCAGCATGACGTCATCTAGATAAACAAAGCAAAAAGTTAGCCCCCAATTTTTTAAATTTCTTAAATTTCTCATTTGTGCTGGACTATGATAGGCCCATGTTACATTGTTCCAGAATATGAGACTTCTAAAGCAAGTATTGGTGTCAGAACACAAACAATAAATTTCCATAATAATTTGACGGTAGGCATAATTTTATGGCGTAGGTAGATAATCTTTATTTTTTTTATTGTGCTGGGTTGTTCTAGGTCTATTCTACATTGTTCCAGAACATGGGTCGTCTAGAACGAAAGCTGCGGCCAGAAAATGAGAATTAGTAAATTGAGAACCAGCATGACGTCGTCTAGATAAACCAAGCTAAAAGTTAGCCCCCAATTTTTTTAATTTCTTAAATTTCTCTTTTGTGCTGGACTATGATAGGCCCATGTTACATTGTTCCAGAATATGAGACTTCTAAAGCCAATATTGGTGACAGAACACAAAAAACAAATTTCCATAATAATTTGACGGTAGGCATAATTTTATGGCGTAGGTAGATAATCTTTTTTTTTTTATTGTGCTGGATTGTTCTAGGTCTATTCTACATTGTTCCAGAACATGGGTCGTCTAGAACGAAAGCTGCGGCCAGAAAATGAGAATAAGTAAATTGAGAACCAGCATGACGTCGTCTAGATAAACAAAGCAAAAAGTTAGCCCCCACTTTTTTAAATTTCTTAAATTTCTCTTTTGTGCTGGACTATGATAGGCCCATGTTACATTGTTCCAGAATATGAGACTTCTAAAGCCAATATTGGTGACAGAACACAAAAAACAAATTTCCATAATAATTTGACGGTAGGCATAATTTTATGGCGTAGGTAGATAATCTTTTTTTTTTTATTGTGCTGGATTGTTCTAGGTCTATTCTACATTGTTCCAGAACATGGGTCGCCTAGAACGAAAGCTGCGGCCAGAAAATGAGAATAAGTAAATTGAGAACCAGCATGACGTCGTCTAGATAAACCAAGCAAAAAGTTAGCCCCCACTTTTTTAAATTTCTTAAATTTCTCTTTTGTGCTGGACTATGATAGGCTCATGTTACATTGTTCCAGAATATGAGACTTCTAAAGCCAATATTGGTGACAGAACACAAAAAACAAATTTCCATAATAATTTGACGGTAGGCATAATTTTATGGCGTAGGTAGATACTCGTTATTTTTTTTATTGTGCTGGATTGTTCTAGGTCTATTCTACATTGTTCCAGAACATGGGTCGTCTAGAACGAAAGCTGCGGCCAGAAAATGAGAATAAGTAAATTGAGAACCAGCATGACGTCGTCTAGATAAACAAAGCAAAAAGTTAGCCCCCAATTTTTGAAATTCCTTAAATTTCTCTATTGTGCTGGACTATGATAGGCTCATTTTACATTGTTCCAGAATATGAAACTTCTAAAGCAAATATTGGTGTCAGAACACAAACAATAAATTTCTATAATAATTTGACGGTAGGCATAATTTTATGGCGTAGGTAGATAATCTTTATTTTTTTTATTGTGCTGGATTGTTCTAGGTCTATTCTTTATTGTTCCAGAACATGGGTCGTCTAGAACGAAAGCTGCGGCCAGAAAATGAGAATAAGTAAATTGAGAACCAGCATGACGTCGTCTAGATAAACAAAGCAAAAAGTTAGCCCCCAATTTTTTAAATTTCTTAAATTTCTCTTTTGTGCTGGTCTATGATAGGCCCATGTTACATTGTTCCAGAATATGAGACTTCTAAAGCCAATATTGGTGTCAGAACACAAAAAATAAATTTCCATAATAATTTGACGGTAGGCATAATCTTATGGCGTAGGTAGATAATCTTTATTTTTTTTTATTGTGCTGGATTGTTCTAGGTCTATTCTACATTGTTCCAGAACATGGGTCGCCTAGAACGAAAGCTGCGGCCAGAAAATGAGAATAAGTAAATTGAGAACCAGCATGACGTCGTCTAGATAAACCAAGCAAAAAGTTAGCCCCCAATTTTTTTAATTTCTTAAATTTCTCTTTTGTGCTGGACTATGATAGGCCCATGTTACATTGTTCCAGAATATGAGACTTCTAAAGCCAATATTGGTGTCAGAACACAAAAAATAAATTTCCATAATAATTTGACGGTAGAAATAATTTTATGGCGTAGGTAGATAATCTTTATTTTTTTTATTGTGCTGGATTGTTCTAGGTCTGTCAGGCTGTTAATGATGATGATGATGATCTCAAAACGTATACCATTTACAGGAATGAAATAAATGCACGTTAATACTGGTTATATATCTTCTTTCCATATGCCGAAACCGAAACACGTTTACGAAAAATTTCTCAATAGAAAAAAATCGTGAAGTGACCTCTAAAAAATCATTCAGACGTTCTAAAATGTTACATTATAATAAGACACCCCATTGAAATAAATCATGGTGATAAACTATGTTTCAATGCATCCGTCTATAAGCTTATTTTTTTTATAACAATAAGCATTTCTTTTAAAACTCATTATTTGTACCGAAAAATGGAAAAGTCGAAGTGCAACGCAACGTAATCGCCATATTTTTGCTATGCATAAAGCGACCCTATTAGGTACAAAATAAGTTTCAAGTTTGTCTGCTGTAATAAACGTGCTCGCATTGGGTCCTGTCAGGGCCTTAAGTATTACTAATAAGTACTAAGTATTAATAATAGCAATGTTTTTTGTACATGTACTTACCAATTTTGTGACAGCTCAAAAAAATAAAGATTATCTACCTACGCCATAAAATTATGCCTACCGTCAAATTATTATGGAAATTTGTTTTTTGTGTTCTGTCACCAATATTGGCTTTAGAAGTCTCATATTCTGGAACAATGTAACATGGGCCTATCATAGTCCAGCACAGAAGAGAAATTTAAGAAATTTAAAAAAGTGGGGGCTAACTTTTCGCTTTGTTTATCTAGACGACAACATGCTGGTTATTAATTTACTTATTTTCATTTTCTGGCCGCAGCTTTCGTTCTAGACGACCCATATTCTGGAACAATGTAACATGAGCCTATCATAGTCCAGCACAAAAGAGAAATTTAAGAAATTAAAAAAATTGGGGGCTAACTTTTTGCTTGGTTTATCTAGACGACGTCATGCTGGTTCTCAATTTACTTATTCTCATTTTCTGGCCGCAGCTTTCGTTCTAGACGACCCATGTTCTGGAACAATGTAGAATAGACCTAGAACAATCCAGCACAATAAAAAAAAAAAGATTATCTACCTACGCCATAAAATTATGCCTACCGTCAAATTATTATGGAAATTTGTTTTTTGTGTTCTGTCACCAATATTGGCTTTAGAAGTCTCATATTCTGGAACAATGTAACATGGGCCTATCATAGTCCAGCACAAAAGAGAAATTTAAGAAATTTAAAAAAGTGGGGGCTAACTTTTTGCTTTGTTTATCTAGACGACGTCATGCTGGTTATTAATTTACTTATTTTCATTTTCTGGCCGCAGCTTTCGTTCTAGACGACCCATGTTCTGGAACAATGTAGAATAGACCTAGAACAATCCAGCACAATAAAAAAAAATAAAGATTATCTACCTACGCCATAAAATTATGCCTACCGTCAAATTACTATAGAAATTTATTGTTTGTGTTCTGACACCAATACTTGCTTTAGAAGTCTCATACTCTGGAACAATGTAACATGAGCCTACCATAGTCCAGCACAAAAGAGAAATTTAAGAAATTTAAAAAATTGGGGGCTAACTTTTTGCTTTGTTTATCTAGACGACGTCATGTTGGTTCTCAATTTACTTATTCTCATTTTCTGGCCGCAGCTTTCGTTCTAGACGACCCATGTTCTGGAACAATGTAGAATAGACCTAGAACAATCCAGCACAATAAAAAAAATAAAGATTATCTACCCACCCCTTAAAATTATGCCTACCGTCAAATTATTATAGAAATTTATTGTTTGTGTTCTGACACCAATACTTGCTTTAGAAGTCTCATATTCTGGAACAATGTAACATGAGCCTATCATAGTCCAGCACAAAAGAGAAATTTAAGAAATTAAAAAAATGGGGGGCTAACTTTTTGCTTGGTTTATCTAGACGACGTCATGCTGGTTCTCAATTTACTTATTCTCATTTTCTGGCCGCAGCTTTCGTTCTAGACGACCCATGTTCTGGAACAATGTAGAATAGACCTCGAACAATCCAGCACAATAAAAAAAAAAAAGATTATCTACCTACGCCATAAAATTATGCCTACCGTCAAATTATTATGGAAATTTGTTTTTTGTGTTCTGTCACCAATATTGGCTTTAGAAGTCTCATATTCTGGAACAATGTAACATGGGCCTATCATAGTCCAGCACAAAAGAGAAATTTAAGAAATTTAAAAAAGTGGGGGCTAACTTTTTGCTTTGTTTATCTAGACGACGTCATGCTGGTTATTAATTTACTTATTTTCATTTTCTGGCCGCACCTTTCGTTCTAGACGACCCATGTTCTGGAACAATGTAGAATAGACCTCGAACAATCCAGCACAATAAAAAAAAAAAAGATTATCTACCTACGCCATAAAATTATGCCTACCGTCAAATTATTATGGAAATTTGTTTTTTGTGTTCTGTCACCAATATTGGCTTTAGAAGTCTCATATTCTGGAACAATGTAACATGGGCCTATCATAGTCCAGCACAAAAGAGAAATTTAAGAAATTTAAAAAAGTGGGGGCTAACTTTTTGCTTTGTTTATCTAGACGACGTCATGCTGGTTCTCAATTTACTTATTCTCATTTTCTGGCCGCAGCTTTCGTTCTAGACGACCCATGTTCTGGAACAATGTAGAATAGACCTAGAACAATCCAGCACAATAAAAAAAAAAAGATTATCTACCTACGCCATAAAATTATGCCTACCGTCAAATTATTATGGAAATTTGTTTTTTGTGTTCTGTCACCAATATTGGCTTTAGAAGTCTCATATTCTGGAACAATGTAACATGGGCCTATCATAGTCCAGCACAAAAGAGAAATTTAAGAAATTTAAAAAAGTGGGGGCTAACTTTTTGCTTTGTTTATCTAGACGACGTCATGCTGGTTCTCAATTTACTTATTCTCATTTTCTGGCCGCAGCTTTCGTTCTAGACGACCCATGTTCTGGAACAATGTAGAATAGACCTAGAACAATCCAGCACAATAAAAAAAAAAAGATTATCTACCTACGCCATAAAATTATGCCTACCGTCAAATTATTATGGAAATTTGTTTTTTGTGTTCTGTCACCAATATTGGCTTTAGAAGTCTCATATTCTGGAACAATGTAACATGGGCCTATCATAGTCCAGCACAAAAGAGAAATTTAAGAAATTAAAAAAATTGGGGGCTAACTTTTAGCTTGGTTTATCTAGACGACGTCATGCTGGTTCTCAATTTACTAATTCTCATTTTCTGGCCGCAGCTTTCGTTCTAGACGACCCATGTTCTGGAACAATGTAGAATAGACCTAGAACAACCCAGCACAATAAAAAAAATAAAGATTATCTACCTACGCCATAAAATTATGCCTACCGTCAAATTATTATGGAAATTTATTGTTTGTGTTCTGACACCAATACTTGCTTTAGAAGTCTCATATTCTGGAACAATGTAACATGGGCCTATCATAGTCCAGCACAAATGAGAAATTTAAGAAATTTAAAAAATTGGGGGCTAACTTTTTGCTTTGTTTATCTAGATGACGTCATGCTGGTCCTTAATTTACTTATTCTCATTTTCTGGCCGTAGCTTTCGTTCTAGACGAACCATGTTCTGGAACAATGTAGAATAGAACTAGAACAACCCAGCACAATAAAAAAAATAATGAATATCCAAGAATGAGGGGCTACCATGAAAAGGTTTTTATTAATTTTTGGCCTCAATTATGGCTCTAGAAGATTTTTATTTTGGAACAATGTAGAACAAATCTAGAACAATCTAGAACAAAATTAAAATTTTGGATTTTCCAAAAAAGGGGGGCTACGACAAAAAAGTTTTTTTTATTTTCTGGCTTCAGTTTTTATGCTAGGATCGTTATATTTTGGAACAATTGAGAACAAACCTAGAACAATCCAGAACAAAAAAGAAAAATTGGATTTTTCAAAATATGGGGGCTACGGTGAAAAATTGTTTTTTTTGTTTTTCTTCTACAATTTTCACCCTAGATTTTTTTTATTTTGGAACAATATAGAACAAAGCGAGAACAATTCAGCACAACAAAAAAAAATCCTGATTTCAAAAAGTTGGGGGCTAACTTCCCACACTCTACTTCTACTGCTTAATGAATGAAATTTTAGCGTAGGGCAAAAACTAGATAATGTAATATTAAATAATCATTCAAATGGTACATTCAAAAATTATAATTTAATATTAAGTAAATTATTTCGCGTAGGCAGACCCCCCACTAGGTGGACCGACGACCTGGTGAAAACCGCGGGGAGCCGATGGATTCAGGAGGCGAGCAGCCACTCAAAGTGGCGCTCTCTGGGGGAGGCCTATGTTCAGCAGCGGACGTCTACAGGGTGTTGATGATGATGATGAAATTAATTCGTATATTAACAATTGAAAATTGAAATTAAATAATTCAAAAAATTTAAATATAAAAATGTTATTTAATAATCAATTATTTAGTATGTTGACGAAAACTGTAATATTGATAACGGTGATATGAAAACAGTTTATTGTCATATACTTACTTAATAATTCTATTGAACTCGTAAAATATTAAAAAAACATTAATGAGATAAACGCATTAAAATTGATTAAGAGGTCAAAGGTGTTTTAAGTTACTGCTGTTTATCATAGTACTGTCAAAAAATATATAAGTAGGTACTTACTTACTTACCTTTTAATTACCTCACCATCAACTTTAATACGTCCACTGCTGAACATACCTCCCCATAAAATGCAAGTAGCTCATCGTAGGAGGATTTGCCATCATCTCCACGGTTAGCAGGCAGCTGTGATCGCAGTACCGAGCGGTTGGAAAAATGGAATGGTGAAAGAGCAGAGACAAGATTTATGCTTTAAACCCCCATAATGCATAAAATTAATTCTGTTTGAGTTTTGTTAGCTCTAAAATAAAAAGAGATATGGAGAGAGCAATGCTCGGTGTTTCCCTGCGAGATAAGATCCGAAATGAGGAAATCCGCAGGAGAACTAAAGTGACCGATGTAGCTCTTAGGATTAGCAAGTTGAAATGGCAATGGGCAGGCCACATCGCTCGTAGAACTGACAACCGATGGGGAAGAAAGGTTCTCGAGTGGCGACCACGAACTGGAAGACGCAGCGTAGGCCCCCCACTAGGTGGACCGACGACCTGGTGAAAGCCGCGGGGAGCAGCCGCTCTAAGTGGCGTTCCCGGGGGGGGAGGCCTATGTTCAGCAGTGGACGTCTTCAGGCTGTTAATGATGATAATGAAAATAAAAATTGTAGTTAAACTTACTAGGCTTGAAGGCAGGCCAATCGGCGGTAGAGACCCGCTTGTCTTCAAACTCTTGGCCTCCGTACGCAAGCAGCATTCTGGAGCCTTCGCCCAAGGCCTTGGCGTTGAAATAGTAGAACTTGTACGTCGGCATGTTGCTGAAATATAGTCATAATAGACATTATAAGGCAGTTATTAATAGAATCGATGAGAATAAAGCTACAGGCAATAATTTACCAAAATCTTCAAGAGACATTCAGTTCCCCTATAAGAGTTTCGATAGTTTACTAAAACTTGATTCGTTTACGTTTTCTCCCTTTTCTCCCATACATTTCCCCGCAGCGCCCCTAGTGGACACGTTGATGAACTAAAAATGTCAGTACAAATTTCAAATGGATTCGCGCGTATTCACGTATTGGAAAACTCGTACTAGGGGTACTGAACTCGACATTTTGAAAATTAAATATAACATAGGTATTCTGGACCGCAAATGTAAAAAAACACATTATAGATTACCCATTAAATCCCATTCTTTCACAGTTTGACACAGCTTCTATGTTTTAGCACTTAACCTAGGTTCTGGCAGCTCTGGACTCTATAGAGAAGAGGGCAAGAAGAATGATCAACGATGAGATGCTGCTTGGAAAGAGAATGCAAAGTTTGGAGCACAGGAGAAAAGTAGCTTGTCTGTCCGTCTTTTACCGTCTGCATTTTGGGGAGTGTTCTCAGGAGCTCCATGATCTCATCCCATCCTCTCCTTTCCGTCATAGAACAACTAGACGCGGTGAGGCCTTCCATCCTTATGTCGTTGACGTGCCCCATGTTTGTACTAATCGTTTTGGAAATTCTTTTATAATCCGCACTTCTAAGGAATGGAACTTGCTTCCTATAACGGTGTTTCCTTCCACATCTAATCTGGGCGTATTCAAGAGCAGAGTGAATAGGTATCTTCTGGGTAAGCGTGTCCCACCTTAGGCTTCATCTACACTTACCATCAGGTGAGATGTTGCCAAACGTAAAATCATTAACAATAAAAAAAAAAAAAGGTAAGTGTTAGTATGGTGTCATTGGTAATGAAAACAGTATGACATCATGTTTTGATAACTGTTGTTATGGTATTTTATTGAGTGTTTACGACCACAGCAATCCAACAATCAATTCGAAAACGAATATAATTATACGTAGATATGTAAGTAAGTACCTACCTATGTATCTACCTATGTTATCTGGTTCCCATAGTACAAGCTATGCTTAGTTTGGGACTAGATGGCGCTGTGTGAAATGTCCACGCATATTTATTTATTTATTTATAAAATTTGCCAAAAACAAGGATTCTATCGACATATAATAGACATGCCAAAACATTAAAGAAGACTAAATGGCTATACCATGCCGAATATTATTATCATTATCACCCCATTTTAACTTGTTGGATCATGGTTAACAATTTGACAAGTCTAATTTTAACCTAGCCCTTTTTATACAGCGGGTGAACATTTGGGTTTATATCCACGGATACCGGGATCAGATGAAATTGTCCACGGATCCCGGCCCTTTGTATCCACAGATACCGTGATCCATTTCCGACAAGAAACCTAACTTCTATTTTATCTGCAGATCCCGGTATAGGTACAAGAAATAAACTATAAAATTATAAATTAAAAAAAAAACATTGAAAACTGATCCCGGTATATAATAACATTTAAATGTCGCAACACACCAACAAGCACCAAACAAACATGAGGCATTACCTATTTCATGACAGTTGACAAAAGATTCTGATTTAAATTATTCATTAAATCAGCCGAACACAAAGGTAAAACGACACTTGAATTTTATATTGTCTCAATAATTCTACAGAACTACCAGAAATGGGGAACTACTGGGAGCACCCACACCAAGCAAACCTGAAGCACATATTTTATAATAGTACTCTAAAGACAGACTTTCATGAAAATTGAGATTGTTTCTGTGGTAATTAACCGTCATGGATTTTTCTACTATCAAATCATTGGTCTCCAGTCAACAGTTAGTGCACCGATATAATGATGAACCTGGCATTATTACCCAAAACCCCAGAATCGGAAACAGGAGCATCGGCTCCACTAACCTTTCGTAAGGGAGAAGGTACAAAAAATCTGCCATTTATCTCACAGAAGTCGCACAAACTTACCTTTTGGCAGGCTTATGTACACAACCGTACACTACAACGGTCGGATTTTAACTGACCGATAAATGGTAAACAACTTCTATATATACCTCTATAAATTATCGAATCATTTTCAAATCTATTATATAAAAAGCTTTGTCCTGACTGGGTGACAGACAAAGAATAGCCCAAACCGCTGAACGTAAACATGAAAAGAGGGCGGCTTCCTTTTATGACGTAGCGCGTGCTAAGAAATTATATTTGATAATTCAACCCCTAACAAAATGAAACGGGTAAAAAACCTACATTTCGTAACGTACCGTTTTGAAACATGCAAACACATGCAATCAAGTATAAAATAAGAAAAACCGTTTTTTATTTTTTCGAAATTAAAACCTTAAGGGAGTGAAATAAATAATAGTTTAAGTTTTTATGGAAATTACAACAAAAACTTTTGCGTATCATATTGAAATTTGACGTGTATAACAATATAATACAAAATATAAATAAACACGGATCTCAGAAATTTGTGAATTTTATCCCTTAAAGGGGTAAAAATCGGTTTCTAAAGTATACGGACGAAGCCGCGGGGTAGAAGTTAGTGCTACATAGGTATTATTAAAGGTAGGTCATACATGTCCCCTTGTAGGTACTCTGTGGCAGTAAATGGATGGAGAGTACAATCGCTTTGGGATATTGATTTATTTCTAATTATTTTATTTAGACAAGGTGTTAAATTGTGCCAGTAATAAATGATAACGATATAGGCAGCTCACAATTATTATACCCACGATAAGCTTTTCGATAATTCTACGTTGTATAAACAAACAGATAAGCGTACGTTTTTGATAGCTTTTGCTTGGTTTGATGACCAGTAAATCTGTATCTATCAAAGCAATATTGAAATACCTACTTAAATACTTAGTTATTATCATATAAGTCACAACCAAATGCTCACGAGCACCAATAATAAAAAATTAAAGGTGCTGAGATGTTACAGCCTTTAAAATTTTAGCAACCATATTAGATTTAATGTGGTTTACACTTCAAAAATCCGTTCCATGTACTTATAGCAGAGTTAAAATAAATTTTGATAGATAGGGGAGAGACATCGGTTACTATGGATAGGTCGTTACTTAGACGAATTCTTGCAGAAAAGTCCTACACCTATACTTTCCTAATTAACTACTTCAGTTCATAACAGCCAGTAAACTAACCAATCTTCACCAGTTTGTAAAAATCGATAATGTTGGTATTGCTGTGGGTGAGTTTATCAGGGGTCAATTTTGGGCCCTTCCTTGTTCCTACTGGCAACGGGTGCGTTAAACCCACACACGATTGGCTGCGATGATTTCCACATTAGATTAGCTTTGCTTATAATAGTGGTGGGATGATATAAAAAAATTAATAGGTGTTTTTATCAACTTTTTTGGAACGTTGAGTCGTTGTCGTACTTGTCATCTTGTAGCCTGTTGCGTGTTGACGGTTTTGCTCCGATTCATCATCATCATCATCATCAACAGCCCGAAGAGCGAGAAGAACAGCCCGAAGACGTCCACTGCTGAACATAGGCCTCCCCCATCGAGCGCCATTATGAGTGGCTGCTCGCCTCCTGCATCTATCGGCTCCCCGCGGTTCTCACCAGGTTTTGCTCCGTTTGCTTGGGTTTACCGTTAAAACTGTTAAACAATTTATATTGAATACATGAAAGTTATTTACTAGACTATCGTTATCTTATCCTTTATTATGGTTTACTACTTTAAATCGAGATATTTTCAGTCAGTGTCATGGGGTTATCATTACACATTACATTACAGATATCATGGTGTTCTGCTGGCGATCATTGACCACATTAACTTTGAGCGTGATTTCGATAAGATCTACGTTTTTTTTACAGGCATACCCAACAACAGGAGAATATTTGGTAACATATTTTACACGTGAGTTTCTTCCAGAAGCTTTCAGAGTTTAACTGTTTTTTCAAACCTCCTGTGACAAACAATTTAGCATATTAAAATTAGATTATAGTTTAGTAAGTAGGTACGTAGGTACCACCACTACCTTAATTTATATTTATGTTTTTTTCACAGGGTATGTAAGGCTCATATCAATAGGGTCCAGTGGTCCCAGAATCATCGTGTTGGGACTAGTGAGCCCCATCACGATGATTATGGGACAAATGCCACTATTTTAAAAGTACTTATACAAACAGAAAATGTTATATTGCAAGTCATGTCAGCATCACTAAAAGCAAGGTAAAAATATAGATTCGTGTTCGGCACGATATAACTCATATGACCTTGATGACTTGCTTGTTCGACGTAACCGTTCGTAATACCTACACAGAGCTATGAAACAAATGACGCTTGGGGAAGCGTTTTTTTTGCTCTGTGACCTACCCCAAGCACCACTGAGCGATCGCCACTTAAAATTCTGAGACGTTCTGCGGATATTTTAATTTTGGTTATCTCGTAAGGAAACTCTAACCTAACCATGAGCAAAGTTATATCTCTCTCCGTCTCCCTCTATCCATAGCACGTAAAACGTAATAAAAAAAATATATGAAATTGTACCTTTTATTAAAATGTTATTTATCACAATACTTACAGTAGGTAACATAATTATGCCCATAAGGTGCTTTTAAAATCATTCTGGTAAGGTATCGACGTATCATCCTTTAGAGGTGTAGTATGACTTACTTAATGTTGCAATAGGTATTATATTTTACGATAAAACGTAAGATTATCATATCATGCGTCTACCATGATATTAAACAACAGGAGAAAAATGATGTAACTAAGAAACATAGATATTTAAACTTGATGACAAATCCTAACAACGTTCAAAAGGTGCCTCAACGGTAGATGAAATTATTTCGTCCGTGGATTCAACAACCTGATTAAAACTACAGTAGTATTTCATTGTTATAGGCAATAATTTTACAGTCATTTTTATGAGCTTTTATTCGCTTATTCATATAATGTATTCTTATGCACTTATGAAACATAACTGTTACCTTAACCTATGGCACATCTTCACCCTTTTGACATCAATGATTAATACAAACGCCTACATAAAAAACAATACTATACAAACACACAGACCCAACAGTAATACAACAGCTGTACCCCTAGAACGAGTTTTCCAATACGTGAATACGCGCGAATCCATTTATTTTTACTGCCATTTTTAGTTCATCAACGTGTCCGCTAGGGGCGCTGCGGAGAAATGTATGGGAGAAAAGGGAGAAAACGTAAACGAATCAAGTTTTAGTAAACTATCGAAACTCTTACTAGGGGTACTGAACATGAGAACTTATTTACTAAAACCTTTTTCATAGGAAAAAAGTTATGACAACAATTTTTGACAACGGCGGGATTTGACCCCATTACTCTCAACCTCAGATGAACTACCTGCTCTCAACCTTCTGCCGATGCGCTACAATCGCTTTAACCCTTCTTTAACCACAGGACCAAAGAAGGGGGGGAACTTGCCACCCACCTAGTCTAGTACTATACAGGATGTAATTCAATTCACTGGCATAAATTGAGCCCATGATAATACATCATTTATAGATGATTATCAAAGAGTAAAGAGTGTAAATGAAATTATTTTTATTGAAAATTATGAAGATTGCCGCGGCACCTAACGCAGTTGGCACAAATGATTTGATACATTTAAACGTTTTTATACCTTTTATGTACTAATTAAAATCAGTACTCCATTATTCCAATTAAATTTTGTATTGTACCATTGGATTAAGTAAGTTATTCCATTTTTGGCGTTATTGTTATTACCAAACAAATGTGTTAGAATTCAAAAACTTTGGTCCACACGTTACCGGTATCAGGAGTAGGTACCCAGTCTCAAAGGATGCCAATGAATTTTATTACACCCAGTATATCTATTCTGTGGCCAATCGTAATTTTATTCTCTGCTGTCTGTGGCTCTGAGCTACTATGTTCATATAAATAACTTACTGTTTCATAATTTCCAACTTACGGTAGACTTGCAACCGTTTAAAAGTATGCTCTATAACTGTCGAATTATAGGGTTGAGTTACATACTTGGGATTGGTATCCTGCTATCTTTCTCACTCTATAATCATCTTAAGTGATAGAAAAGGAGAGAGCGTGAAAGACTCCGTATTAGTTATTTAAAATCCACAATAGAAATTATAAAAATTGACAACAAATGATGAAAAGGTGTTGATGCCATCCACAAACAAAGTAGGTTTTTGATAAATTCTAAAACGAATTTATTAGTTGTTTTTTTTAATGTAGTGTCGCTATTCTACTACTTGTATTTCGCCATTCCCGGTCGCTTCTTTGTACTGTTCGCACCAATGTGTAACGTCTTTCTCAAAAGCCTGGAAAAAGGATTAAAAATCAATGAAAAATAAGTAGCTGTGGGCCATGGAAATTTTTCACAATGCGCCATCTAGCATCTAGTCCCAAACTAAGCAAGGCTTACGCTATGGGAGCAAGATGACTCAATAAAAATAATAATTTATTCATAGACATATATATAAGGACAGGCCTAATGACAGATTAAACCGTCGCTTCAAAGAGGGAGTCAAGTTCACAGATTGACATCCACTAGCGCCCAGTCTGTGTTGGAAGTGAGAAGATATAGGTTGTGTGTCTCAAAGAAAATATGCCAAGTTGTGTTGTGAAGGGTTGCACAAACTACACTCTAAAGTGCAATAAAAAGAAATACAAAGTTTCTTACCACAAGTAAGTCAATATTTTCAATATTACACTCCGTTTTGTACGAAAATAATTGAATTTATATTTGGGATAATCATTGTAAACAAACATTGACGGACATAATGGCAGCGTTTAATTTCCCAACTCATCGTAGTTCCTGAATAATCTAAGAGATGGCGCTGACTTTTCCCCACACCATTTTGAGTAAATAAAATGCTCCTTCGGGCATATCCTGATATATAGATCTATGATTTTATTATTTTAATAATTCAATAATACCATCATATTTTATTGATTAGGGATCAACCGCGGTTTTTCCAGTTTTTCTGTGATTTCTAGATTAAAATTTATTCTATGTTGTTCCAGCAAACCTAATTAATCAATTACAGTTTTATTATATGTATAGTAATAGATTATCAGAACTATTTTCATAAACTTCTACAATCGCCAGCCTGTGGCGTGGTGGTTGAGCAGGTCGGCTCATAACCTGGAGCTGCTGGTTCGATTCCCGCGACAGAACAAGTATTTGTGCACAGGAAAAATAGACGCAAGTACTTGTTCTGTGTGGGTGTTGTGAGAGCATGGTCCTCGTAGTTCCTGGATCACTAGATACAGGGAACCCTAGTTAGGGTTCAAGATCTATGTATTTGTAGGGTGATATTTACTTATATATATATTTATTTATTTGTATTTACGTTCCAGCAATGGGAACGTATTGGGCTCATGTCAAGTTACAATGTGTAATTTATTATGTATAGTAATAGGTGCAAGGATATTTACCGTAGCCATTTTCTGCAGGACATCGATTTTCGGCCATTCTTCTGTTGCCCTCTGCCCCCATTCAAATACGTTTCTCGCCAGGTCTCCTTCCCCAACCTGAAAATAAATAATAGGAGTTATGGACAAAAGTAGGAGCTGATTAAGGTGCTGACAGGACCCAATGCGAGCACGTGTATTACAGCAGACGAACTTGAAACTTATTTTGTATGATATAGGGTCACTTTATGCATGGCAAAAATATGGCAATTACGTTGCGTTGCACTTCGACTTTTCTATTTTTCGGTACAAATAACTAGTTATAAAAGAAATAAATAAATAAGCTTATAGACGGACACATTGAAACATAACTTATCACTATGATTTATTTCAATGTGGTATCTTATTATAATGTAACATTTTAGAATGTTAGAATGATTTTTTAGAGGTCACTTCACGGTTTTTTTCTATCGAGAAAACTTTTCGTAAACCTGTTTCGGTTTCGGCAGATGGAAAGAAGATATGACCAGGATTAACATGCATTTTTTTTTTCAATCCTGTAAATGGTATACGTTTTGAGATAATCACGTTCAAAATAGTCGATTTGGGAGCATTCAGTGCCTTAATTTTAAAGGATTAATTTGAATTTGCAGTGCCACTTGCAACGGTTAATATTTTCGAATATAATAATAGCTTGGATAATTTTTCAATTGATGTTTCTA
Source organism: Ennomos erosarius (assembly GCA_963580505.1). Classification (NCBI taxonomy): domain Eukaryota; kingdom Metazoa; phylum Arthropoda; class Insecta; order Lepidoptera; family Geometridae; genus Ennomos; species Ennomos erosarius. Next base: position 11,662,413 of record OY756987.1, read on the forward strand.
TGTAGGTTCCAGAAATATGATGTACCTTGGTATATGTTAAATATAATTGTTTAGTGAATGTGTTGGTAAGTATCTTCCGTCCATTGTGATCATTCTCTTCCAGCAATCCAGCTTCTGATAGAAACTTCCACATTTCATCTGTAACAAAGATTTCTCTAGATAGATAGATAAAAACTCTTTATTGTCACATAGTAAAATAGAAATGAAACTTAAAAAAAATTGTGTCAATGTGTTACACAATTTTAATTCATAAATCCACTGCACCAACACTAGTTGGGTCATAACATATTATTATGATAATATTTTTTTCATAGTCGGAATATTGCCCAAATGGCATTGCCATAACTATGGTAGATAATGGTGTTAAATCAAAAATCAAAGTGCTTTTTGACCATCACCAATCATGATTATGTGGCCCACTTACCGGCATGAAGGTCTTAACTAATAGACAAACAGTTTTTAAATATTTATGATTTGCTGATAATTTGCATAATAGGGCACTTGGATGATCACCCCGCAGTATGAATCACATGTGGTTCGAAACACCCCATTACCCAATCAACAGCATTGTAAAAATAATATTATCAGCTTACCATCTTTAACTGGTCCTCCAGACATGAAGATGTGTGTCAGGGAGGCCGTCAACAGCTTCCGTTGATAGGAGTCGGTTAGAACTGATGGCGAAGAGTCACATGGCTGGTCCAACACTACAATGTACTGAATCCCGTTCCTAGCTTCAACCTGCACTAGTTTGTAGCCATACACCTGTTGACAAAACATTTATTTTATTTAATGTATTCAGTTCATGAACTAAAAGTAAATTCAGGTGATATTATTCTACTGCCTAATCTTTCAATTTCCAGGATTAATGGCAATAGTTAGAAAAAATTCTACCATAGAACAAGGATAGCTTACTGTTGGAATTACAGCCGTAAATGTACTTAATGATCAACTTCTAAAGCAGAAAATGGTTGGCATACTCTCCAAGATATGGTAGCACTCTGTTGCAAATAAAACTTTACAAGCGGGTAAAAGAACTGATGGGGAAGCTTATCTATATGAGCACTACAAGGGGTATGTTTGTCCATTTAAGCCCTGACTAGTGCGTTATTAGCATATTTTTACTACTTCTGAAATTAGCGTAGTCCCCCGTTAGGGCTCTGCGTTTGCCCCTCGCATACCTGTTTAAGTTTCCTGTTAGCGCCAACAATCACAAAATTGATTTTACTACTAGGAGTTTCACAGGCTGTGCTCAGGATCTTCAGTATTTCAGCCCGTTTTAGTGGTATTTTGCTGCTTTCTCGGCTCAGGATGTATTGGACGCATTTGGTGATTGCTTCTTCAAGACCCGGATCATCGTCTTCAGCCTGTGACCTATTGCTTCGTCTCTGACTCATGACAAATAGCTCCCGTTATATTACAGGATGAAATGCTTAATTGAATAGTTAAAACCACTAAATTCGGTTTAGATGTTAGACATAATTATGTATTGTATTATGACTGAAAATTAAAATTATTTTATTTCACCGCACCGCACGTAAATAAACAAACAAAAAAAATTCAAAAATTGTTTTCCACAGAGTATGACATTAGAGTACATTGGGATACCTAGTCTGTGATTGGGTAAAAACCATGGAGGTCTATGGAGAGAGCCAAAATCTGCCAATGCGGCGTTGCCGCTCCGCATCCTTCGTGTAAACATACTGTCTTGTATCTCTGTCTAATACACGAATCGTCGCATAGAGTATGCGAGAAGGCGAATGTCGGTACGGCAACGTCGCCTTACCGACACCGCGTGTCATGTTCTGACAGTTTGGTGTGTCATGAAATTAAATGCGAGAGCATAAAACGTGAAAATTTAGTGATTATATTGTTATTAGGGCTAAATATTGTATCAATAGTGAAATTGTGTCGTGTTGTGCTGTGTTTTGTGCATCAAGAGTAACCCGAGGAGTCGAAGGAAAACCAGAATCATCATTTTATACGTTAAAGTTTACTGACTATTTTTATGTTAAACATCGAAGTTTCGAAGTAAATATGCATTTCATATTAAGAATATACGTTTTTTCCACCGTATAATTACCATGCGATTGCAATTACTGAAAGATTTAATGCTTTAATTGATATTTTTGGCATGGGCGATTTTACGCCTCTCGAATAGTGATGTACCTACACTGTCCATTACATTTTGTCGATATTCGTAAATCTTCATACATTTGCACAAAATTACTTTGGTTTTAGGGAGATTAAAAAGTAGAAAATCTCTTTCCTTAAAAGTGGCTGAATGGATTTAGATCAAAGTGCAAACAGAATGAAAAAGTAGGTGTAAATCTGGCAATTTAAAAATAGGCACCTAACCTACTTTTTTAAAATACAATAGGTAGGCCAGTGTCGTCTGGCTTCAATATGAGTTATGAAATTAATAATAAACTAGCTGACCCGCCCCGGTTTCGCACGGGTTTAAGTTTTATGCCTTACCCTGTTTATGGGTAAGAGAGAAGCAAAAGTGAAAAATATAGGGGAAAAGGATGAATAGATGGGACGGCGAAGGGAGACAGGCGCACCTGTCCCATCCATTCATCCTTTTCCCCTATATTTTTCCCTAAAATAAATATAGGGGCTTCAATACAACAAACGTGATTTTTTGCTCGTTTTTATAGATAATGGTACGGAACCCTTTTTACAAATTTAATCATCATTTTAATGAATAGAATAAGAAAACGCGAATGTAAAATAAAAACTAACTATTATGGAACAATGTTATTTGAACAGCCTGAAGACGTCCACTGCTGATCATAGGCCTCCCCCAGGGAGCGCCACTTAGAGCGGCTGCTCGCCTCCTGCATCCATCGGCTCCCCGCGGCTTTTACCAGGTCGTCGGTCCACCTAGTGGGGGGCCGGCCTACGCTGCGTCTTTCAGTTCGTGGTCGCCACTCGAAAACCTTTCTTCCCATCGGTTGTCAGCTCTACGAGCGATGTGGCCTGCCCATTGCCATTTCAACTTGTTAATCCTAAGAGCCACATCGGTCACTTTAGTTCTTCTGCGGATCTCCTCATTTCGGATCTTATCTCGCAGGGAAACACCGAGCATTGCTCTCTCCATAGCTCGTTGCGCGACTTTGAGCTTAGTAATGAGGCCAACAGTTAGAGACCACGTCTCAGTTCCATAAGTCATCACTGGCAACACACATATAAAAATGTTACTTACAAACGTTATTTCATATAATGTTTTAATATTCAATCATTATCATCATTAACAGCCCGAAGACGTCAACTGCTGAACATAGGCCTTCCCCATAGAGTGCCACCTTGAGCGGCCACTCGCCTCCTGCATCAATCAGCTCCCCGTAGTTTTCACCAGGACGTCGGTCCACCAAGTGGGGGCCGGACTAAGCTGCATCTTCTGGTTTTACAAATATCTAATTTTCTTTATTGTATTAAAACTAAAAAGTATCGAAATTCTGCAGCACTGTTTGGTTAGGTTTATTATATATCGATATATTGTGTAATAGGGGTCACTTCCCTACTCACGAATACTAATGCATATTTAAATACTCACACCAACAGAAAATGGATGATAGGCGTTTTGTGAATGTCCGCCGTCCATATGATTCTATGTTGATGGTAAAAACTGTTGTTTTCTCTGTCATTATCAATGTCATTATGACATTGACAACATCAAAAAAATTTTTTTTTGGCTCCACACATATTGTATTTAGCCAGTATCAAGTATTATATTTTCATCGTGTTATAAAATATTTCACGCAAAGTCATGACCTAGTCATAGTCCAGTATAAGTCAGGTAGTCATAGTCCAGTCAAAGTCATGCTCCAGCAAAGTGGTGGCAACTTTCCTAGAAGCTTCTATGGAGTTTTGGAAGCAACACGAAAAATCACGTTTCACCACATTATATAATTACGAGCATGAGGGAGGGCAAGTGCCCTCCCTCATGCTCGTAATTCAGCACTTAATGCGTAAAACGCCACCAATTTTAAACATTAACACTGGAAAAAGCTAAAGTTTTGAAAAATAATACAATGCAACGACGTGAACTTTTCCGCGTTCCTGCCAAAACTCATCAAAAATTCAAAATACTTTAATTTAAACTTTTTATTTTATGGTAGGCTAAAACCATAAAGACCATACCGCCGACGTGTCTGCCCTTTTTATCAAAACTATTTTCAATTTATACTTACATACGTCGTAGTGCTATACACCTATTCTATGCTGTAACCAAGCTGAGATTATCGACTTCTGGGACCATGGTTCTCATCTCATATTTCGATAGGTTAGATCATAGGTACGGAAATCATTATTAAGGTCGTGGGTCTGTTTTTACCTATGTGCCTATTCTTACAAAACTACGTCTGATGATTTTCTTATCAGTCAAGATAGGTATTACATTATCTGGGGTCAAGGTCAAGAATCAGCCATAATTCCATGTGATGGTGAAGGGTGAAGTGCGTTGCTATTATATTACCTATAATAATCATTATTACTATTTTGTGAACATGTATTAAAATGTGCTTTTGTCTCAAGCAGGCAGAGCAGGGGGTTAAATAGAAACTGCATACCATAGGTCTCGTTTCTTTAATATAATTTAAAACATTCAGAATACACTGGTTAAGATAGACATGTACATCTTTTACATCAAAACATTGAGATTAGTTAAAAATTGCAATCCTATAACTACCTATTTTGTAAATGATTTCAAGAATACTTAGTATCAGAAAAAGTTCACTTATCCACCGTTTATATAAACACACTCTACAAGATTATTAGGTAAGTTATACCTAAATTGTCGTAAGTTTTGATATGCACCTAAGCTATTTCAGTTATAGGTGTCATACTTGAAAATAGTAATAGGAAGGAAAAACGAGGCACTAGCTTTTCCAAGTAGTCCATCTAAATTAGGTGCTAAGTGTGAACACAATTTTTCGTGCTGCGAGGGCAAGACTTCATCATTAACAGCCTGAAGACGTCCACTGCTGAACATAGGCCTCCCCCCGGGAGCGCCACTCAGAGCGGCTGCTCGCCTCCTGCATCCATCGGCTCCCCGCGGCTTTCACCAGGTCGTCGGTCCACCTAGTGGGGGGCCGGCCTACGCTGCGTCTTCCAGTTCGTGGTCGCCACTCGAAAACCTTTCTTCCCCATCGGTTGTCAGTTCTACGAGCGATGTGGCCTGCCCATTGCCAGACTTAAGACTTACGAGTCTTGAATTGAGCAACGCGCGACGCAAGTAGAGCGAATGCAATGCGGGAACATTTTTTTAAGTAACTATGTGAGGCGACGTTGTAATGCTACATGTATGTATATATCATAATATATTACCTGGTTTCTATTATTCATTCACAACTTTCACATCACAGCACTTGACAGTCCTTTTCACAGTAATTTAAGCAAAAAAAAACTTGATTTTCTCAAAATTTTACATCACTTTATCGATTTTGCGCGCGGGTCAAGGGCCCGATTTCTAGACACGACTGCTCGGATGGCAGTTGTTTTGAAACTGTTTTTTTTGTTTCGAATTTAGTTTCTCTTCAAATTCATATTTTTCTTTTTCTACTGTCAATTTCAGTGAGGTATTTTATAGTTTGGCCATGATTGTATGTATTTTGACTCTAGATTTATTTTTTTACTATTCTGTATTCAAAATTTTGAAAACTGCAAAAATCTAGAACCTTGGAATGCTAGCGAGGTTTCTTTAGAAAAGCTGTCGCTATGGAATGGCAGTCTCAATTTACTCCTCGAACGAGGAACACTAAATTGATATAAGGCCATTCCCGGGCCAGGCAAGGCCCGGGAACTCAAGAACGCCTTCAAAAGCCATCTTTGGCTATCCAACACCAAAATTGTGAAGTGAATCTCCATCTACGTCAATCGCTGCGCCACGACATATCCATTGTCAAATCGCCGATCGCCGAGCTACATCCGCTACAGCCAGTCGCGAAACTACGACGAATCTATCGCCGAGAGCTGATCGCCGAAACTACATCTGTTGTCACCGTCGGCCGCCGTATCTACCACGACGAATCTATCGCCGAGCGTCAACCAGTGAGACGACCGGCTTGCCTTTTTCAAACATTGAGTGGCAATATAACTTCATCACCATGTTCCGGCCCGTCGTCCGTCAAAGCTTTGACGACTAATACCTGCGTGTCTCCTGCTGCTGCATCTTGAATCTGAGCTGCGTAATAATACTTCATCGACGGTGGAAGGACGAGAATCTTCTTCTGGATCCAGAAGCTAATAACTGAATGAGCTAGCCGCTGAACTCTGGAAGTCGGACAAACTAAAGGCAACGAATTCCTCAGTCTCTATAACGACAGTGGGCCTTGTTTGAATAAAGACCCGGAAGTGGGCCTTGTTTGTTTGAAGACCCGGAAGTGGGCCTCGTTGAAGACCGGAAGCGGGCTTTGTTTATCTGAAGACCCGGAAGTGGGCCTTGTTTGGATCCAATAACATTCTAATTCTACCGTGATAACTTGTAGGCCGTAAACAACTTAAATTTCGCGTTCTTCCGCATCATCTAGACTCTTTTTTTTGCTTTCTACAAAGCTTGTAAAATTTACGAAAATAAATATCTGTTACCAATTCCTTTTTTTCTCTTCAGCTCTTAGGATCCTGTCAACCTAGGCACTGTTTAGGTAGGGGAGGAGCTGCTCATTAACTTGTAGCGTTCCATTCTACCTTTTTCACGAAAGGAACGGATGTAACGTGACAGTTTGGCGCCCAACTAAAATGAACCCTCTAAAACATTCTTCTAAATTCTAAAATAATACTTACTCAAGTAGGCTAAAATTTGATATTGACTTTTGGTTCTAACGTAATATCTTAGGTACTTGCTTAATTTATTTTTATACAGGCAGGACACGCGGAACATCACACTTACATTCTACAACACTCGCATAGTACTTAATACTTAAACGAACTTAAACTTGACTTGATTTTATCCTTGACTATTGACTTCAACTTGTGACTATGGCGAGACCAATTAAATACTCGTTTCTAAACAAACTTGAACTGGAATATGAAGTGACTATCAGAGGTGAAAAACCAGCTGACACTTTGACAACTCTTAAGGAGCAGCTGGCAAAATTGAGTCACATTCAACCTGAGGACATAAAATCTTCTCCAATACCTCTCAAACATGACCTCTCCCAAGCAGAGATCACGTTTAATTACGTCGAGGGTAAAATCTCGCACCTCGAAGCCACGGATGATAAAAGTAACCTGAGGAAAGTTGAATCTTTCGTAAATCATCTTCATTATCGCCTCGAACGCTTTAACGCCGTTCCACCATTTGTTGAGTCATGCTCAAACATACGATCTCGCTTCTTCACGCTCCAAAAACGGTTTGAAGTCTTAACTTCAGATTATTCAGGATCTTCTGAAGAAGTGTTAGTTGACATTCACAATCCTTGTCCTCAGACTCAGCCTAGCCCTCCCTCGATTTATCAATTACTACCTATGACTGGAACCAATCAAACTTTGGAAGTACTGAGTACTCCTCAACCCACTTTACCTTCAAGCATTCTGACTAGTATACCACTGGCTTCCGAGTCTGTACAAAACTATCACACTTCGGATAATTTTGTGAAGGAGCTCAAAACGTTTTCTTTCAATGGAAAATCGTGCCCTAGATCATTTCTTCAAAGATTGGACGAGTTTAGGATTTCTCGAAACATTCCGGAAGGTATGCTTTGCAAGCACGCCTTTGAGATTTTCACAGGTGATGCCCTTCATTGGTTTCGTTTTCAGTATAATCGAAATCCTACCTTATTGTGGAAAGATATTTGCACATTGCTGATTCGAGATTTTGGTATACATGATTACGACTATAAGCTGTTGGAAGCTATAAGGAATAGAACGCAAGGAGCAACTGAGACCATTATCGTTTACGTCTCAATTATGTTCGGTATGTTTGCTCGTCTTTCAAAGAAACTTAGCGAGAGCGAACAATTAGAGATTTTACTCCATAATATAAGACCGTGCTATTCAGTTTTTGTTGCACTTAAAGATATTAAAACGGTAGATTCTTTAATTTCTACTTGTCAAAGTTACGAACGCATTTCTGAACGAGACAAAAATTTTCATGAGCCTAGATCTGAAGACACTTCTTGTGCTGCTGAATTTGCCTATCTTCCTTCATTTTCTAAAGCTTTATTTCCTAAAGCGTCTCCAAACGTAAGGTACACTAATGCAGTGCAGGAAGATAAACATCCACGCTCGTCATCTCAAACTAATGACATTTCTAAAGAAGAATTCTGTTATCGCTGTCGTATCACAGGCCATTCTTTACAAACTTGTACTAAGCCTAGATACCTCATTTGTTTTAAATGTGGTCGTAAAGGCGTGAGAATCAGCGAATGTCCAAAATGTGCTCCATCAAATCAACAAAAAAAACTAGCTGACGACTTGAATGGTTTCACTAAATCACATAACAATAATTTTGATCTTAACGACTGGAATCAATGGTTAAATACTATTCGAAATTTTATGTTTTGCTACAAAACAACTTCTGTTTTCTACGACAAAGAAAAAGACTTTAACAGACCTTTTATTAACGTGTCTATAAACAATATACCTTTTTCCGGTCTTTTAGATAGTGGAAGTTGTATAACTATTTTAGGTAATAACTCTCATAAAGATATCCAAAAGTTAGGCTTTAAACTATTCAAGTCTCCAACTCAAGTTATGGTTGCTAATAAACAAAAAGCAATGTCTTCTGGTTATTTTCATTTGCCATTGAGATTTCATAATCAGACACATGTTATCAAAGCTTATGTTTTCCCTGATATTTATCCTTCTTTGATACTTGGGTGGGATTTCTGGAAAGAATTCGAACTCTCCCCAAAGATACTTTCTCTTGAACTCAATCTCGAATCTAAAGATCATACAACTTGTGCTGTTGAAAATCAAATATCAACATTTGATCATCTGTCTGGGAATCAAGTAGAAATTGCTAATGACATAATCAAGCGTTTCAAAAGTATTTCTTTTGAACAACGAGGTAAATTAGGCCGTACTAGTTTAGTTAGTCATCGGATCAATACTGGTGATGCTTTACCTATAAAACAACGTTGTTATCGTCTCTCTCCAGAAAAGCAAAAAGCACTCATCAATGAGGTCGATAAAATGCTAGAATTAAAAGTTATAGAAAAATGTGAGAGTCCTTGGTTATCTCCAGTACTTATCACTCCAAAAAAGAACGGAGAATGGCGTTTCTGCGTCGACAGCAGAAAGCTGAATGCAATTACTCGTAAAGATGCCTACAGCCTCCCTTTTGTTTCTGAGATACTAGATAACCTCAAAAATGCTAAATATTTGTCTAGTATCGATATAGCAAAGGCTTTTTGGGAAATTCCATTACATCTCAAAGACAGAGATAAAACTGGTTTTTACGTACCTGGTAGAGGAATGTATAGATTCACTGTTATGCCCTTCGGATTGACAAACGCTCCAGCAACTCAACAAAGACTCATGGACAGTTTATTCACTCCAGAGTTTGAGAATAAAGTGTTCTGTTACTTAGATGACATAATAATCATAGGTGCGACATTTGAGGAACATATTTCACTCCTACTTAAAGTTCATCAGAAACTTTCTTATGCTGGTCTAACCATTAACTTTGAAAAGAGTCAATTCTTTCGCAAAGAACTGAAATATCTTGGCTACATAGTAGATGAGCAAGGATTGCGGGCTGATCCCAGTAAAATTGAAGCGATTCTAGCTTACGCTGCTCCTACCTCTAAAAAAGAAGTAAGAAAATTTTTAGGTACATGCAGTTGGTTTCGCCGATTCATACCTAATTTCAGTACTATTGCTTCACCACTCTGTAAATTAACGTCATCTGGAAAAAAATCTCCAAAAAAATTTGTCTGGAATGCTGAGGCTGACTCTGCTTTTGCTAAATTAAAAGAATGCTTGACTACAACACCAATACTATCTTGCCCTGACTTTGACTATCCATTTTCCGTTCACTGCGACGCTTCTAACTTTGGGATAGGTGCTATGCTGACTCAGGAAAAAGACAATAAAGAAGTTGTTATTGCATATATGAGTAGATCTCTAAACAAGCATGAGCAGAATTATTCAACTACAGAACGTGAGACTTTAGCTGTCATTACTGCACTTGAGCATTGGCGTTGTTATCTTGATAACGGTAAACGATTTACAGTATACACTGACCATGCAGCATTAAAGTGGTTCCAAAATTTGTCTAATCCTTCTGGCAGATTGGCACGATGGAGTCTTCGTCTGTCTTGTTTTAACTTCGACCTAAAACATAAAAAAGGAAAAGAAAATGTTGTCCCAGACCTTCTGTCGCGTCATAAAATACCCGATACTGCTATTATTGGTGGTGTTGAACCCATATCTAGAGACAATGCATCACAATTGGAACTATATAATAGACTTTTTACTAACTGTCGAGATAATCCTGATGCTTATCCAAATTACAAAATTCTCAACAATAATTTATACCGTTTTAATAACTCACCTGATTATCTAAATGAAGATTTTGCTTGGAAAGAAGTTCCACTTCCCTCTGAGAGAATGAATCTCATCAAAACTTGCCATGGTGACTCAGAAAGTAATCCCCATACTGGCATTTTCAAAACATACAAGAAGCTTTCTTTAAGATACTATTGGTCTGGTATGTTTAAAGATGTGGCTAAAATGTGTTCTTCTTGTGAAACATGCCTCTCTTATAAGCATTCGAATCATTCTCCATATGGTCCTATGGGTAAACCAAAAATTTGTTCAAGACCTTTTCAAAGCCTCTCATTAGATCTAATGGGCCCTTTTCCACTCACAAGACAACGTAATCAATTCATACTAGTGGTTACATGTTCTTTTTCAAAGTATTGCCTTATTTTCCCTATCAAGCGCGCTACATCTTCCAATATCATCATGTATTTGGAAAATAATGTGTTTCTGGTACACGGTGTGCCACAAACCATCATCATGGACAATGGTTCACAATTTCAATCTAATGAGTTTCAAAGTTTTCTGAATAAGTATAAAATTCCTTTTATATTTTATTCACCTCGATACTGCCCTCAAGTAAACCCCACAGAACGGTATAATAGAACAATTATCACCGCACTTTCACAGTTGGTCGGAGATGATCACCGTTCATGGGACAAACATTTGCAGAAAATCCAATATGCACTCAACAGTTCTGTAAATTCTACAACTGGGTTTTCTCCATCCTTTCTGGTCTTTGGACGTGAAACCATACCATGTGGTTCACTATACACTAACTGCTCCAACCTTGATAATTTCATTTTTCTTCCTCGTGACATCTACGCCGCTAATTTAGGATTATTATCTAACATCTTCGATAAAGTACAGGTTGCATTACACACTGCACACACAAAAAATGCTGCTCATTACAACACGAGACACACCTTTAAAGAGTTCAACGTTGGCGACACAGTCTGGCGTAAAAATTACGTCCAGAGTAACGCTGGTGCATATTTCAGTTCAAAGTTGGCTCCCAAATATGTCAAATGCACAGTTGTTGAGAAGCTCTCACCTCTCGTCTTTATTTTAGAGGATCCTAACGGCTTAAGAGGAAAGTGGCATGTAAAAGATTTTAAAGTGTAAATAGTGTAGCGGTTGTATTCTGTTTTTTTCTCTAAATTGTATACTTATTCTGTAAATAGCTTTAGCGTATATTATTTTTGTATTGTACAAGGAAACTAGACCCTTTCGGCTTATTTTTTAAATCCATTTTACAAACGTTATTTTTTTTTTTCACTCTTTTTGTTTTATCTTATAACACGAGTCGTGTGGGTAAGAAGCCATTGTGTTTACTCATTTTTTTTTATACTTTCTTAGTTGCACATGTTGTTACTCTAATCTTAATTTCCTTGCAATTTCTTAAATACAAGGTTCTTGAATATTAATTTCCTTGAAATCTTCAATACCCAAGGGTGTGTGTAATATTCTTAAAGAGCGGTACACAACTCGTTAAATAAGCCTTTGTGTTGTACATTTTCTTAATTGTAAATACTTATTATCTTTACTCGGGTTTTCAAAAAGGTGCGGATAACGACACCTAATTAAAAAAAATAAGCCTTCGTTATGTATAATGAATAGTTCCTTGTGGAGTATGCGTCATCAAATATGTGAACCATATCCCCTAAGTATGTTTGTGAGCGAGTAAAAGAAGAAGTGCAAGATTTAAGTATGAAAGAGCAAGGTTTTATTCCTAACCTTCAAAATTTTCAATGGAGTTGAAAATTTTCTGGGGTCGTGGGGGAAATATGTAATGCTACATGTATGTATATATCATAATATATTACCTGGTTTCTATTATTCATTCACAACTTTCACATCACAGCACTTGACAGTCCTTTTCACAGTAATTTAAGCAAAAAAAAACTTGATTTTCTCAAAATTTTACATCACTTTATCGATTTTGCGCGCGGGTCAAGGGCCCGATTTCTAGACACGACTGCTCGGATGGCAGTTGTTTTGAAACTGTTTTTTTTGTTTCGAATTTAGTTTCTCTTCAAATTCATATTTTTCTTTTTCTACTGTCAATTTCAGTGAGGTATTTTATAGTTTGGCCATGATTGTATGTATTTTGACTCTAGATTTATTTTTTTACTATTCTGTATTCAAAATTTTGAAAACTGCAAAAATCTAGAACCTTGGAATGCTAGCGAGGTTTCTTTAGAAAAGCTGTCGCTATGGAATGGCAGTCTCAATTTACTCCTCGAACGAGGAACACTAAATTGATATAAGGCCATTCCCGGGCCAGGCAAGGCCCGGGAACTCAAGAACGCCTTCAAAAACCATCTTTGGCTATCCAACACCAAAATTGTGAAGTGAATCTCCATCTACGTCAATCGCTGCGCCACGACATATCCATTGTCAAATCGCCGATCGCCGAGCTACATCCGCTACAGCCAGTCGCGAAACTACGACGAATCTATCGCCGAGAGCTGATCGCCGAAACTACATCTGTTGTCACCGTCGGCCGCCGTATCTACCACGACGAATCTATCGCCGAGCGTCAACCAGTGAGACGACCGGCTTGCCTTTTTCAAACATTGAGTGGCAATATAACTTCATCACCATGTTCCGGCCCGTCGTCCGTCAAAGCTTTGACGACTAATACCTGCGTGTCTCCTGCTGCTGCATCTTGAATCTGAGCTGCGTAATAATACTTCATCGACGGTGGAAGGACGAGAATCTTCTTCTGGATCCAGAAGCTAATAACTGAATGAGCTAGCCGCTGAACTCTGGAAGTCGGACAAACTAAAGGCAACGAATTCCTCAGTCTCTATAACGACAGTGGGCCTTGTTTGAATAAAGACCCGGAAGTGGGCCTTGTTTGTTTGAAGACCCGGAAGTGGGCCTCGTTGAAGACCGGAAGCGGGCTTTGTTTATCTGAAGACCCGGAAGTGGGCCTTGTTTGGATCCAATAACATTCTAATTCTACCGTGATAACTTGTAGGCCGTAAACAACTTAAATTTCGCGTTCTTCCGCATCATCTAGACTCTTTTTTTTGCTTTCTACAAAGCTTGTAAAATTTACGAAAATAAATATCTGTTACCAATTCCTTTTTTTCTCTTCAGCTCTTAGGATCCTGTCAACCTAGGCACTGTTTAGGTAGGGGAGGAGCTGCTCATTAACTTGTAGCGTTCCATTCTACCTTTTTCACGAAAGGAACGGATGTAACGTGACAACGTATGTGATTCAAACTGAATGGCGGCTTGTGTAATGCGCTGCAAGCACCCCGCACGTTGCGCACACTGCTTACTAGTGGTGGATTAATTAGCATTCGTATTCATTTTTAGCATGTGAAAACTCAATTAGCATTTCACAAATGAACTGTAATTGCGAAATTCTGTGAAATATGAAATTTCATTTCAATTAATTTAGTTCATTTTGAAATTAATTTTCAATATAAAGGTTAATTTCATGTTTATTATCGTTTTTCATTTCATTTTAATTTCATTATTCGTTTTAATTTTCATTTCATTTTTGGTTTCATTTCCATTTCATTTCATTTTAGCAGAAACTAAAAATAAATAACAATATCTACCAATTTTAAGTAGTTTTCATACATGGTGTCAGATATATTATGGCGGACGAGGCGTTTAAGAAGCTCTTCGAGCAGCAGGCCCATCTACAGTCTGTGATGCAAAAGCAAATGGGCCTAATGCAACAACAACTGCAACAACACGCCGCCACGCCTTCTGTTTCATCTGAAGTAAAAAGCAGCGTCAGTGTCCCGTGGCCGCAGCCCCTGCTAGTGGAGTCTGGAGATCCATTTGAAAACTTAGAGTGTTTCCGGACTAGTTGGGAAAATTACTCAATTGCTACTGGTATGAACAAATGGGGTCCAGACAGAGAAGAAACGAAGGCCGGGATTCTTTTAAATGCTATCGGCAATGCTGCGATGAAGAAGTATCTAGAGTTCAATCTATCGGATATCGACAAGAAAAGCGAGAAATCTATATTAAAGAAAATGGAAACAGAAATTATAAAGAAAACCAATGTTATCTATTCACGATGTGTTTTTAACATCAGGAGCCAATTAGTCGACGAACCTTTTGATGAGTACCTGCTAGTTCTCAGAAAATTGATCAAGCCCTGTAATTACCCAGAATCTATATGTGATGAGTTATTACGAGACAGAGTCGTAGTTGGCATCAAAGATAAAAACACTATGAAAGAACTTCTCCGTCAAGAAAGTTTGACATTAGAATTGGCTATAAATTTGTGTAGAACTGCTGAAAGAGCATCAATGCAAGTCTCGATTGTGCAAAAAGATGAAGAAATAAATAAAATTATTGCAAAAGCAAAGGTACCTAATAAATGCAAGTTTTGTGCACAGACACACGTTTTTGACAAAAAACTCTGTCCAGCTTGGGGCAAAAGATGTGAGCAATGTGGTGGAAGAAATCATTTTAAGAATGTTTGTAAGAAAAAGCGACAGGCAGTGAAAGCAATTGAAGTGGAAGATAACTCGTCATGTGATGAAATTATAATATCTGAGATACGTAGAAACTCTTGTGGTCACAAAGAAGCACCTCTTTATTTCAATACAGAAAATGAATGGAGGAAGATGTATTGCACATTAGACACAGGAGCTCAGGTATGTGTTATGGGAGCTAATTGCTATAAAAAAATCACTGCAAAAGAGGACTTGAGTTCATTGACTCCTACAAACCAGAAGTTAAAGTGCTTTAATGGATCTGAAATCCCCAATTTAGGAACAGCCTTTTTTATTTGCAAAACAAAAAGCAGCGAAGACAAGAAAAAGTTTAAAATTAAATTCCATATTGTGGACATGGATCATGAACCACTCTTGTCAGAGAAGGCATGTGTGACATTGGGTTTTATCAAGTATTGTAACAAAGTAACTGTCTCAGATCACCTAGACCGTACTGAAACATTAAAGATCATGCAAAAGTATAGTGATGTGTTTGAGGGGCATGGAAGCTTGCCAGGAGAGGTCACTTTGGAAATAGATGAAGCAGTTCCAGCACGCATACAGCCTGCTCGCCGTATTCCAGTATGCTTAAGAGAAAAGTTGCGAGAAGAGCTGGATGCCTTGGAACAGGATGGTATTGTAACTAAAGAAATTCAACATACGGAATGGGTAAATAATATTTTAATAGTCAGCCGTGATAATAAGTTTAGAATATGCCTTGACCCTATTCCTTTAAATAAAGCTCTTAAAAGACCAAATTTTCAATTTACCACATTAGATGAAATGTTGCCAGAGCTAAGTAAAGCCAGAGTATTTAGTACTGTTGATGCCAAGAAAGGGTTTTGGCAGTGCCATCTCTCGGAAAGAAGCAGTAAACTTACTACATTTTGGACACCTTTTGGTCGTTACAGATGGCTGCGTCTCCCCTTCGGGCTTAGCTCCTCGCCGGAAATTTTTCAACAGAGACTTACTAGTCTTATTAAAGACTTGAAAGGTATAGAAGTAATAGCTGATGACATTTTAATTTATGGAGTTGGTGAAACTATGGAAGATGCTGTCTTGGATCACAATATAAAATTTGAAAAACTTCTACAGAGGCTGCGCGAGGTTAATTGTAAGTTGAACAAAGACAAAGAAACCTTCTACAAACATCAACAAAGTTTTATGGGCATGTTCTAACCAATGAAGGTCTAAAAGTGGATGAGTCAAAGGTTGAGGCCATAAAAAACATGCCCACTCCAACATGTAGTAAAGATGTACTCAGATTCTTGGGCATGATTGGATATCTAAGCAAGTTTGTTGACAATCTTAGTGCCAAAGCAGCTAATCTAAGAAGGCTTACAAGAAAAGATGTAGACTTTGTGTGGAACAAAACAGAGGAAGAAGAGTTTCAGAATTTAAAAAATGTTATAAGCTCTTTACCCACATTGAAGTATTTTGATGTTAACAAAGAAGTAATTATTGACTGTGATGCAAGTGAATTTGGTCTTGGTGCAGCTCTCTATCAGGAAAATAATGTGATATGTTTTGCATCTAGATGTCTGACAGCTACTGAAAAGAAATATGCCCAGATTGAAAAAGAAATGCTGGCAGTAGTATTTGCATGTAAACGATTTAATCAGTATATTGCGGGCAGTTGCAAAACTATTGTTAAAACAGATCATAGACCCCTAATTAATATCGCTAATAAACCACTGGTTGAGGCGCCTAAAAGACTGCAAATGATGTTATTGACACTTCAAAAGTATAATGTTCAACTAGAATTCATTCAAGGCAAGTATAACCAGGTGGCTGACACTTTATCGAGAGCTCCTGTCTCGGGAGACACAGACAGCTATGATTTGGAAAATAAATTGACAGAGAGAAAAGTGTACAAGCTAATAAGTAAAGTTTCTGCCGTGAAGTATTTAAAAATATCCGACAAACTTATCGAGAGGATAAAAAAAGCCACAGATGAAGACAATAACCTGCAACAGTTGATAATGTTCATTATAAATGGATTTCCTAAGTATATATCAGATTTACCTAAAGACCTCAGAATATATCACAAATTCAGGCACGAATTATCTACAGTAGAAGGATTAATATGCAGGAACAATCAAGTGCTCATTCCAGAAATGTTAAGGAGTGAGATGCTGAAAAAAGTACATGTTAGCCACAACGGCTATAACAGTACTTTACGCCTAGCAAGAGAGAATATTTTTTGGCCTGGTATGTCTGTGGAGATAAGAAGCTATTTGGAAAAATGCTTATTTTGTGCAATGCATGCTCCATCACAGCAAAGACTACCGCTGATTTGTCATGAAGTTCCTATATATCCCTTTCAGTATATTTCAATGGATGTTTTCTCTGTGGGAGATTTAAAATTTTTGGTAACAGTAGACCATTATTCAGACTATTTTGAGTTAGACCGTCTCTCAACCCTCACAGCAAATGAGATAATCCAGATTTGTAAGAAGAATTTTTCTCGACATGGAGTACCTCAAATGGTATGCACAGACAATGCAACAAACTTTGTAAATGACCATTTTAAGTCATTTTCTGACAAATGGAACTTCAAACATGTTACTTCATCTCCTCACCACCCAGCTTCAAATGTGAATCGGCAGTGAAAACAGCTAAGAGATTGGTAATCCAGAGTTTAGAAACAAAACAGGACTTGTGGTTTTGCTTACTACATCAGCGTAATATCCCCATTCAGATGGATGATACAAGTCCAGTGCAAAAATTGTTCTCTAGACGTACTAGAACTGGTCTACCCTGCTTATTAAAACATCTGCAACCTGCAATTGTTGCTAATGTACCAGCTAAAATTAAAGGAAGGAAGGAAAATGTGAAGAAGAGATATGATAGGAGTTCAAGAGACAAGCCCTTTTTATATGTTGGTCAGTATGTGATGGTTCAGCTACAACCTGAGATGAGCCATAAATGGAGTTATGGCAGAGTCACTAAAGCATTAGATGAACGGTCCTTCATAGTGAAAGTTGGAGATAAAGAATATAGAAGAAATAGAGTTCATATCCGACCATTTCCAGGGAGCCCTCCAGATGCCACAATCCAACCAGAAACTGCTCCAAGGCTTACTGACTCCTCTACACCTGCATTAGCCCAAAGGCAGCAGAATCATACCGAGACAGGTTTCACAATTGAGCATTCTAATTTGCCAGTTCCAATGGCACCTTCCAGTGCCTATAATGAAGACTTGCATAGCTCAGTAGTGCCTGATGAAGGCCCAAGACGTAGTAGTCGCGTGAGAACAACACCTGCCTATTTGAGGGACTTTGTAGCCTGAATGAAAAGGGGATGTTTCCGAATACTTATTATTTATTATCTGTGTTCATATTATGGCAATACATTCTTACTCTTTGGCTCGGTCAAGTCTACCTGAATATATATTGTACTCTGGTATTGTAATCGTTTTACTAAAAATGCAGAAACTAAAAATAAATAACAATATCTACCAATTTTAAGTAGTTTTCATACAATATCATTAATTGCCATCGCTACTGCTTACCTCTTCCCACGCACATCTAATTTTTCCTACTGCGCAGCGTTTTGCGCAGACTTTACAGCCCCCATTGAGTTTGAATCGTACTCTACCTACCAATGTCTAATCTTCCCCTTATATTTAGGTAAGTAATACATCTTTGGTTTGCAATACTTATAAATACAATCGTTTCACCAACAAAAAAAATGATGCTTTGCAGCTCGCGACATAGCATGCGAGTTGCAACGTGCATTTGCCTTATTATTAAATAAGTATATTACTAAAAATATGTGTACAATATTTACTAGATACTAGATAAATCACCGAAAATAATACTGATTGTAGTTATTGAGATCAACATGATTAAATTGACTTGCCAGTTTTCGCTGAACGTGAAAAAATGAAATATCACGAGCGAAATGGAAACAAGGCATTTTGCTTAGAAGCATTTTCATTAAAAACTACCGTAATAAATTAAATTAACATTGTGCGGTATAGTGTTAAGAAGTTATACCACGAAACCTATTGGTTACTTACCTACATTTTACATTAATTTTTAATTTATACATATTTTATACTTCCACCATAGTCAGACAATTTTGAGCTTGACCTTCGCACAAATATCTATAATAGGCATGACTAAAATTTTTTTTTTTTGATAAATTAATTATATTCCTTAAAAGATAAACATTTGTGAAAACAAAAATTAAATATTTCAAAAAATGACCAAGTTACAAGCATTTTAAAAACCAGAATAGAAACAGATAGCTCAAACTGCCAGTGACGTCAGAGCAAGGTCGTTATAGTACCTCATTACTAAGCTGTGGTAGCTTTTCATACAATCTCTTTGGCGTGTGACGTCACGAGTATATTTTTCATAGTAACTGTGGGGGCGCTCTGTTTCGCGAGAAAGGGACAGGAGACGCCTCCTGTAGAAACTTTAAAAGCTTATTACACCGTGATTTATTTACCGATTTCGCTTATTATTTTAATTATTGCATTCATTTTTAATCTTCTTTATGAAAGTAATATTTACTTGTTCATTTTTAATAGTAGTCATCATGCCTATTATAATTTCAGACCTCGACTGTGAAATGTTAAAAAACCTTCTTTCTCTTTCTATTCATTCCTGAATCTCTATGGCCTTTCTCTATAGAAAATTACGAAACAATGATTCATCGTTCCATGATTTGGCCGTTTTCACTGATTTTACAGACGTGGTGTTACAGTTAAAATACTTTATTTCTATATTTTTTAGTGTACAACATGAAATATCATGATCTAATGAATATGTGTGGACATTTTCACACAGCGCAATCTAGCCCCAAACTAAGCATAGCTTGTACTATGGGAACCAGAACTGATACAATACTTATATACTTTTTTGTTTGTAAATACATGTATGAGCAATTTTTTTATTTGTACTTTATCATGTTGTTTAATCGACATAAAACTAACGAATGTTTTGTGAGTTTTTGCTGGAAGAGGTTAAGAATATCGTATATTTTTCACGTCTAGAACGTATGAAATATTACAATGTATTCTTGTGAATGTCGTCTTTATAATGTATGAATCACTTTTTCTGAATCACTTTCAGTTAATCAAATTTTAGAGAAAATGGGCAAAGAATTGCTTTTGATTTCAGCTACATTGAACACATTTTTATTTCAACTGAAAAAAACCACGTGAGTAAAAGACACGAAAAAATATCAAAGATCAAAACTGTTTAATCGCCGTACTGGCCGTCGACGACTCCGACCTCACGCACACACGCGACCGTGTGCGTGTCGAATACCTAATTCCGCCCGTCTCGGTTTGGTATGCGGGGTCTTAATAGCTTTCCAAATTCACATTCCTACACCAACCCACGATGAAGGATCAAACAGCCCCTGTCCTTATACATACCGTCTATTAGGTGATGAAGATCAACCCTCAGGTCTTGGACTACCTGGTAGTCGTAGCCCAGACATGCTTCTTTTACTTACAATCATTTCTTATCCCGTTCTTCTACCATTTTTAAAACAACATTTACCAACAGTCTCAATCATTTAAAAAAAATGTGTGGACATTTCACACAGCGCCATCTAGCCCCAATCTAAGCAAAGCTTGTACTAAGGGAACTAGATAACTAATCTAATACATAGCAAGTAAATACTTTTTTGTTTGTAAATTTCATCAATTCATTTCACACAGAAGAAACACCTATGTTCATCACACTGTTTGTCCTGGGTAGAAATCGAACCCACAGCTCTCAGTTCAGAAGGCAGGACTACTACCAACTGAGCTATCGGGCCCGTTGTGTTTAACAAACACAATAGGTATTTCACGCCCTTGCCTATCAAAAAAATTTGTACCAAATGTGTACCAACGTGGTTTGTCTATCCACAGCGTACTAGCAAAAAAGAGATAGCTCAAAACCGATTTATTCTTCCGTATCAGGCAGTCTTGGCGGATACGGGAAATTACAAAGTGTGCGGTTCTTAACAAGCCGTTGTGGGAACCCGACAACTTGGTAATATGCGAGGCAACGACGGAACCCGTAGTATATAGCTACGTACTCTCTACTGAACGGCAGGTCGTGGAATACTGCGAGTGAGCGAGAACACTTTAAAAACCAATCGTCTACTGTCTCGCTTGTTAAACGCACCATAGTATTGACTTTGAGACGGTGCCAAACGTTAATCTGGAAAAAACAAAGTACTTAGGTATAGATAGATTGATAAACTCTTTATTGGAAACACCACAGAGCATTGAAACAAATGACGCTAAGTATTTTTTTTTGCTCTGTGGGTAACACCTTATTACAGAAACAAGCGGTAAACAATATCTTACAACAGTGTCACAATGAGCGATTTTATTGTTTAAAGCGATCTCTTCCAGACAACTGAGTAATGTCAAGAAATATAGAACTAATGAAGTAGGGCAATCAATATTTACTTATATAATAATATAACCATCAGGTACTAACAAAAAATAATCCGAAGTTGAAAACAATGTAGTAATCGCGTCTAGAGAGTTACTAGTTAGTATCCAGTGTATTCATTTAGCCCATTACTTCACCAACACGCAATAAATGTCGCTTGATAATCTTGCGTTATGCAGAAATAAAATGATTCGTAAAATAGCCCGCGTTATTCCATTGTATGGGATGAGGCATCTGTACTGTAGGTATTATATTATCTGGGATATAACCTTGGTATAAAATAATTGGGTATGCTTATCCATCTGCTTCGTTAGATTATTTCACTCCATCCAAAGGTTGACTGAAAGAGATAGCTTGTATCGATAAGGTAAATGCGGGGGGCGAGATACGAGATTTTTTTTATACGTAGTTTACGGTATTCTCAAATAGTCAATTTGGGCAATTTTGAAGGGTTTAGGTTGACAGTCCTTAAAAAATATAGCCATCTTTTACCATTGCCGTCTATCTGACAAGAACAGCAACAGTTTTAGAAGTTTTAGATCTGTCAACTAAAGCCTTTAAAATTTTACTAATTAAAGTAGAATTTATATTACATTATTAGGCGATTAACCCCCGGTTTCTTGTACATTTGTCAATCTCATGTTAACTTACAAAATACTGAACGCTCATTGGTTGACGATAACCGATAATCAACAGGCGACCAACGAGCGTTCCGTATTTTTAAGTTCACAGGAGCTTAACTTTAATAAACGTGCCAAAAACCGGAGGTCAGTGTTTGCATTTTAATCAACCCTACAAATATGGAGGGAATGCAAAGCTATATACAATATACATTGTTAATAACATTTACCTGTTCCGCAGACAAAGGATATTCATCATCTGGCAGAGGTGTGATGCAGAGTTGGCACGAGCAAAGCGATCCACATAACGCGAACATTGCTTTCTGTCGCACGCGCGGCTGTAGTTCGGTGTCAAGCCAGTGGCCCCTGGGACACGGGAATAAAGTTTTATTTCCGACTATGGTGTATATTTTTGTCGCTGCAAACTCGGTCACAAATCATAATAAAGCTAGTGGGCATGTTGCGGCCGTACAAACGAGTACCTAATTAATTTCTAATGATCTTGGTTATAGAAACTTAGAAATGGTATCACTTGAAAATCCTTTCCGTTTGAGTATTAATGTATATTGTACATGCAGCTCGAAGGACCAATATATTTTTATAGCCTTAAATATTTGTAAGTAGATGTCTAATAGCACTCACGCCATGTTAGAAGTGGTCATCTCACTTACACTACACTATAGACAGCGTGAGTGAGGGAACAAAAATGAACAATTATTTTTCAGCAGTCTAATCGTGGTTCAAAATCGAATCTTATATCGAAGCAAAAAGGTTGAAAATGACATGGATGCAAGTTCAAGAATGGGGTTATTATAAGCGTTAGTAAAAAATAAAAATAAAAAACTTACAAGTAAGCCACAGTGAGCTCAGTACCACGCTTGATCGGTTCAACGGCGACCAACGCCATTTCCTTATTCACGGCCAAAGCGATAACGTTGGGAACGCAAGAATTCTTCAACTTCGAGATCAATGGAAACCAGCCATAGTTGTACGCGTCATGTAGAGACGCCTCCACTCCCTTCCGACCAATCAGAACCTGCATTTGCGTGTGTGGGTGGTACACAGACAGATGCATCATTACACGTGCCACGCTGTCTCGCGCTTGCTTCCTCTTCGGTCCGTTTGGCAGAAAAACTGGGAGCTTGTCCAAATAATACAATACCACTGCACAATCTATAGCTGCATTGAACAACGGCCCCAGAACAAAAGGCTTCTCCTTTTTGAGGCATAGTAAAGTAAACGGATAGTCCTCTCCGAGCACTTCAGCGATGGACCCTGCCCCCCGGTTTTTACCTAACAATCTAGACTGTTCGATAAAACCGTCCCAGTTCGTGCAGCTGTGTCTCATTCTAAGTACCGCTTTGAAAGCCATCCGGCATTCAGTGGATGTATTTCGGAGTACTTCAGAGAGATGGCACTCAATTTTGTGATACTCTGTCATTGCCAGAGTCATGCAGATAGGGCCACAGAAGAGAGTGTCACAGCAGTATCTGCAAGGCACCAAGTTTAGGGCCATTTTGTGGCAGAAACTGCAAGCTTGGTACTTGTTAGTGTCGTTGGTCTGGCTCACATAGGCCGATTCGAACACTATCAAGGATCCAACATTAATGTTTTTTGCCGCTACCACAGTAATTTCGGACCCAGATAATGCGACTCCTACGTCCATAGTGGCGTTGCTGAGCTGAGGGTTCTGTGTGGCCAGTTTGAAAAACTTGCCCAGTGAGTGGAAGTCTGCACTGGAATGGGATAAAGGCGAATTTAAGATATTTTTTGTATTACAGGCTGTGTTCTGTTAGTGTGATTTAAATTTAACTGCGACTGTGAAGTTGGAGCGAAACGCAGTAGAAAAAATTACATGTGCGCGGACAAAGGTGATTGTATGCGCACGCGCAGCGTGTGGAGGATCTGTGGCAGCGCACTTCACAGTTGCCGTTAAGCTTAAACCACACTAAATTAT
Source organism: Ennomos erosarius (assembly GCA_963580505.1). NCBI lineage: Eukaryota > Metazoa > Arthropoda > Insecta > Lepidoptera > Geometridae > Ennomos > Ennomos erosarius. The sequence goes on from OY756987.1 coordinate 11,686,360, forward strand.
AAATGAAGGAAAGATTACCACCAAAGAGTTTATGTTATGGTGATGATCGTTTTTTAATCATTTTTAAAAAATGTAAAAAATTAAAAATGTAGCAGTAAAGTAATGAAACACATGGGTAATTATTTTATGTTTCGAAGGTGTCGGGTTTGAGAGGTTTCTAACGTATTTGTATATTTATTTTTTCTTTTTGGAAGACCAACAGTTGCTAAAACATTATAGTTAATCTAATAACCTAATAAAATATAAGCAATTTTTTTTTTATTAAGTAGTTACTTTTGTTGAGGGTTATTTTATGAATAGTAAATGAAGGTACTTACATATTCTCCTCTGACAGTTTGTTTATCCATCCCAACTCACGGCACGCTCGGTGCCTCACTCTCAGCTTGTTCTCAATCTCCGGTGGACATCCAAGCCGCATGCACAATTCTATGTCCACAATGGCCTCGTCATAGGCTTTTATCTACAAACACTACAGTGATGAAGTTAAAGGCAACCAAGTTTTTGTGGGATCCGTTGGAACCTATCCAGAATAAAACATACAAGCAGAAATAAAACAAACAATATATAAACAAATGACAAAGTATACAACAAACAAAAATAGCCATCCAAGTGCAAGTCAGACTCGCACATGTAGAGTTCCATACTATTATCTATAAAAACGAGCAAATATATCACGTTTGTTGTATGAGAGCCCCCTTATATTTATTTTATTCTGTTTCTTAATGTTTATTATAGCAGCAACAGAAATACATCATCTGTGAAAATTTCAAGCACCTCGGTTCATGACATTGACAGATGGACAGACAGACAGACAGGCAGAGATTTGGTTTTATTGTTGGATAGGCTTGTGCTTGACCACTATCTCACCCGATGGGCTGTGGTCTTGGATGTAACACACTTGCCTAGAAGATACCTATTTACATAAAGACATACAGGCAGGCAGACATACAGACAGACAGATGGACAGTGATACCTTAGTAACAGTTTATAATGGTGTTTTTAGGGTACGGTTTGTTAAATATAATAAAATATAAATAAATAAAATATTATAATTATATTACAGCATTTTCACTGTGTAAACACAAACCTTGTGGAAAACAGCGGAGCGATTGGCATAAGCTAACTTCAGACTGTGAGATTCATTGGGTGCATGACACAACGCCTTGTTAAACTCAATCAATGCATTCTGATACTGGCACTGGGCAAATGCTTTGTTGCCCTCAAGTCTAAAGATTTTAGATCTGGAATTAAAGTTGCCAGGACATTAAAGATCATAGCCTATAATTACATAGACTGAACACCCAAAAAAACGTACAACCAAGCTCCTCTAACAAGTGATTAGTGCATCCTATAAAACTTGATTTTTATCTGAACTACAAGCGGCATGATCTTGCTTATTTTTTTATCATCGATAAGCTAACATTTGACCACGGTCTCACCTGATGGTAAGTGATGATGCGGTCGACAATGGAGCATGCTTGCCTAGAAGATACCAGTTCACTCTAGCCTTAAAAACTCCTGGTTATCGTTTGTTTCTTTTTTTGTACGATTCTATTAGTTTTTAACTATCACATCCCTTGCTACTCATCCTGGCACATCTCTAGTGGAAACGCACCCTTAAGCACCAAAAAATACATAATAAATAAATATATGTATGTACCGTTCTTCAGATTTTTCCAGCTTTGGAATAACCGGCATCCTCCCCGTTTTTATCAGAACTTCCCGCGCCTGTCTTACAATCTGTGACAGATCATCAGTGTCCATGCTGTCATATACTGGTAATGCATCCTCATGTCTAATCAAGTTTCGGTATGCTGATGATTTCTCCTTTAGTAGGTGTATCTAAAACATAATCAAAAACATGGTTAGTAGCTAATAGGTTTGCTTTATCTATAATCTTCTGGGATAACTATAAAAAGTTCTAGTAGTTCATGAAAAACTCCTAAAAGTAACACACCACCGACAATGAGTCTGAAGGTACTATTTCAGATCTTTGATAAACTTTAGGTACATTGCAGTCATGCTCACACCATTTTCGCACTCAATACTTCAAGATATGATTTGTAAATAGGAAAAAAAACAAGAGGACATAATGTCCTTACAATAGAAGTGGAAGAAATCAACGAAATATATGTAAGATTCTTCTATGTAAGTAGGTACTTATTTATTTTTTACTTACATCCATTTTGTGGAGGTATTATTCCCAACTCGCACAGGAACTGTTTGATTTTATCAAAGCACAGGACGCTACATGGATGAAATTAAATCCATTTATTTTCATGACCTATCCAAGCATAACAAACTTAGCAAAGTTCTCTGTGATCCAAGCCAAAGAGGATATAATCACTTCGTTTTGATCCAAGCAAGCAGGGGGTCTAGCAAAGATACCAACCAGCCAACCAACCACCATAGATCTTATATTTTTTTTTTTTTTTATTGGCAACTGATCTCTCTTATTAGAGCATGAGAGATATTACTGCCAGTGTCGAGTAGCATTGTTCATGTGGAAATTATCAAATGGCTTTAATGTTACGATATCTTGTTGCTGATACCTGTAATAAAAATATTTAGTTTTACATATTTGTTATTGTTAGTAAAAGCATGAGAGGGGAAATTAGTGTCAGTTACACACAGAAAGGATTTGAGGGGAAGTTAAGGTAGAAAGAAGCATAAATTAATATAATGTATATGAATAATTACGATAGTAGATAAGGATAGATAGGTAATATATTATTATATTCATAGTTTTATATCATGAGTGGTAAGATAACTGATTAAGGCGCTTGTTGATTTTTTATTTTTTAATGAAAGAATGGAAAATATATTGGAGGGTAAAGGGGCTTTATGATTGCAAAGAAGATCATACAGAGAAGGTGAAGTATAGCGGGGACAAGAAAATAGTAAATGTGTGATAGTTCCTTCGTCAAGTCCGCATTCACAAAGAGATGAATCACGGATTCTTAGTTTGTTTAAATGTACCGGTGAAGAGCAGTGGCCAATTCTTATTCTACTTATTGTAGATGTAAGTTGCTTGGAGAGGTGTGTTTTTGAGAACCATGGTCTAAATGTAATAGTTGGTTGGATGTTATGTAAGTGAGTGCCCTTGAGGCGACTAGAACTACTTCAAAATACATTCCATGATTTTTCCAATCCTTGCTTGGCCTTAGCTGCTAGGTCATAGGAATAAAGAATAAAGTTATCTGTGCTTCCATGGACTATTGCTTGTTTAGCCAAATCATCTGCTTTTTCATTTCCGCTGATTCCAGTGTGACTAGGAATCCAGATTATAGTTATTTTTATATTTTCATCTTGGCAAATCCTGATTAAATGTTTTATTTCTAAACTAATGGGAGAGATAATATTTTTACCAAAAGGATTAGTTATAAGAGATTGAACACAACTCTTGGAATCAGTAAAAATAGCCGAATTACAAATTTTATGTTCCCTGATAAATTTTATGCATTCGAGAATTGCTAAGCATTCTCCGGAAAAAACGGAGCCAAAATGGGGAAATTTGAATATACGGGAGATGTTGGAGTTGCGATGCCAGAAAGCAGCCCCCACTGAGCCCAGGGTGCTAGTTTTAAAGGCATCCGTATAAAATTGGTCTGCATTTGGCCATAATTTATTTACCAGACAGTCGAATTTAACATTAGTATTTGTAGAATTTTTGTCTATTCCCAGGTTAAGAACAACATCGGGTTTAAAAATTTTCGAATAGAAGTCAAACGCAAATGAAGGATGGGTATGATATTCCTTAATTGAGTAATTAATTTGATTTAATTTTCTAAAACTTTTGACTAAATGTGGGGTTGTTTTATGTCTCCAATATTGTTTGGATTGAACATATTCACTTAATAGTTTTAGTTTTGGGATAAGGGGATGCCCAGAGAATTGTGATATTTTAAAAACGAATCTATCAGAGAGATATTGACGTCTTAGGTTTAATGGAGGATCTGAAGACTCTACTTGTAAAGAGTTGGTGGGAGAAGATTTCATAGCGCCCAGTATTATTCTTAATGATTTATACTGAATTGCATCAAGTTTCTTAATAGCATTTTTATTTGCTGGAATTAATAGATGTGTGCCAAAATCTAAATGACTCCTGATGATGGCATTATAAACTAACCTGAGTGAGAATGGGTGAGCTCCCCACCAAACTCCACTGAGACATCTAATAATATAAATGTTCTTCTCACATTTATTTATTAGTCGGTCAATATGTGATATACCATTCATTTTACCATCAAAGACCTTTCCCAAAAAGGTTGCTTCCCTCTTAACCGGTATAACAGATCCAGCACACTCAATGGATGAAATTGGGATATCACGTTTTCTGGTGAAAATGACGGCCACACTTTTGGAGGTTGATAAACTTAAAGAATGCTCCTGGAGCCAAGATGTTAGCATATTTAACCCTGTTGTTAGGGTTTGAGCTGATTGTGAAATTGAGGCGTTACTAGAATACACTAAGACATGGAAATTGGGAGAGTAGGGGAACAAAAGGAGGGGCCAGCTTATTCATAAAATCATCAATCCAAGCAGTTGATCTAGAAGTGGGATTTATACATGCACGAGAACACCTGAACCTCTTGATTTGCTTCCAGACTAATTATGAAGGAGTCTCCGGGGAAATTGATGAAGTATACTTTTTCCAGCCTTGTTTCTTTCTTTTTTGTAAATATCTTTTAGTAGCAGCTTCGGTATTCCTAAATTTTAAAAAGTTAACTAAATTTACCACAATATTACAATTTTCTTCTGCCTCCTTTCTCTTTTTAACTGCCTTCGTACAATCTTTATCCCACCACGGTGGAGAAGGGATTTTTCCTGGGGTAGTATTTTTTTTTTAAAACTGGCTTCAGCTGCAGAAATGATAGCTTCCGTAAATTGTTCTATACAGGAAGTTAAATTTTGTGAATTTGGAGTATGAAAGCTACCAACTTTTTCTTCCAGAGTATTGGCATACACCTCCCACTTCTCTTTATCTAGTCTAAATGGTAGTAAGGGGGGAAGGGTGGGGACAGTTGCATCAAGAGTGGGGAAATTAATGAGGATAGGGAAATGATCTGAACCATGAGATGAAGCAAGGCAAGACCATTGCAAGAGGCTAGCCAAAGCGGCAGAACAGAAAGAAATATCCACATAGCTATAGTTTGTTACAGGAGAAGATCTGCGTGTGGGAGATCCATCATTTAAGACGCAGAGATTAAATTCTTCCAACAATTCCAGCATTTTGGTCCCGAATGCATCATTATTGGGAGCACCCCATAGGTGATGATGACAGTTAAAATCGCCCATTAAAATTAGTGGAGGAGGAATAGATAGTAGAAAATTCCTTAAAATAGAAAAAGCTGAGTTGTCACGTTTGGGAATGTAAACCGAAATAAAGGAAATATTTTTAAAACGCACAGCAACAATATTAATGCAATTATTTGAGTTGGCAAAAGGTAGCTGATAAAAATTTAAATTATTTTTAATTAGGAGGGCAGCGCCCCCCCACCCGTCACTTCTATCATCCCGGAGAAATGTGTATCCTGGCAATCCAAATGGAGTGCCTGGACTCAGCCAAGTCTCCGAGATGGCAGAAATGACGGGTGTGTGTTTATTCAGTAAGAAGGTAAGTTCATGTTTGTTTCTGGAAATACTACGAGTGTTCCACTGAAGGATGACTTGATCCATCCTTGAGTAGTTCAAAAATCGTGACTGAAATGGTGTGAATTATTTGGCTAGCAACGTTGGACGGTAGTTTGGCTTTATAGACAACCTCAACGAGTGAGGATAGTAAATCTTGTATGGCTTTGATGTCAGGCATTGTGTTATTATCCGTCACTATTTGTGAGGGATTTGAGTCTCTGTTCACCAGGGCACATCCATTAGGAGGTGTTGGAATGTTAAAAGATCTTACTAGGTCATTGTGAGCTCTTTGATCATAACCAGGGGAAAGTGTAGGGCGAGAAGGGGGTTTTAATGTCACTGTTTTTTTGTAGGATTGAGATTCAGTTGGGACAGAGCCTGTTCTACTTTGTTGACTTCTGCTGATAGGTCTAATAACGGTTGCTGGCTGTTGATGTTGGAGTTGAAGTTGGACTTCTTGTGAAGAGACTATTTCTGCGTATGACTTTTTAGTTTGTGGGAAGAGAGACATAGACTCCTGGTATGATGTGTTATTGCTAGCCATATGATGTTTAATATTGGTCTGTCTACCATATTCAGGGCAAACTTTATTTGTGGCATAATGGTGTCCAGAGCAGAACAAGCACTGGGCTTCTGACTCTTCAACAAGACATAGCTCTGCAGAGTGAGAATTACCGCATTTATAGCACTGGGGTTTGGACCTGCATTGAGTGCGCGTGTGTCCATATTTACAACAGTTGTAACATTGGATGATCGGGTACACATATTGTTCAACTGGTATTAGTGAAAAGCAACAGCTGATCTCTCGGGGAAGAATCTGACCATCAAATGTTACCACCACTGTTTGTGTAGGAATCCAAGAGGAACCATCCATGTTTGTAACTTTTCGGTTTAATCTACGTGTTTTCAATATTTTTCCTGTACCAGGTGGAGTTTTCACTGAGTCTAGAATTTCTTCATGGGGCCAGTCTACTGGGATGCCTTTAATGATACCCATACGGGTTATATTATGTTGAGGGATGTAAGCCTTATACTCATTGTTGCGGAAAATATGATGATTAATAAAATCATTTGCATCCGTGGCTGTTTTAAAGGTTATAGCTAGACGGTTTCGCCCAATTTTTTTAATACCATCCTGGAGAACATTTCTCAAGTTGTTTTTATACATGAATGCACCGAATTTTAGTGGTTGAAGTGTAGTGCCAGCAGTGGGGTTAGCCTCTACTAACTCCACATAGACCAAGAACGATCCACAATCTGTTTTGGCATATTGGGTTCTTATTGGGTTTGGAACAGGTTCTTTATTCAGGCTATTTGTTACTGGGGGTAGTGTTTCTGATATCTGGGTACCAGTATAGTTATGATCCAACCCTACCACTAATGCCTTTGGTATATGGTTTGTTTTATGTTTTTTTAATATGGATTTTAACTTGTCCTTTTCTTGTGTAGACTTTAAAATCTTTTTCTTTGATGGCTCTTTTACTTTTTTTTTAACTACATTCCAATCATCAGATTCAGCAGAAACGTTACCAAAAAGGTCTTGAGAGAAGTTGAAAATATCTGGGGTCATTTCATGAGTGAGTTCCTGGGTATTGGTACTCGGTATAGAAGTAATAGCAGGATTGGGCGGGCTGGGCCGGCTTGCCGGCCCAAGCCTACCACCGTCCGAATCAATCTCCATGATGGGTCGTCAGAGTTGACGACCCATCAACCGCCTCAAACAACCAAGCAGTTAGGACTTACCACTTATTTATGGACAAACACAAACTTTCACAAATAATGACTAAACTAAACAAAGATTTTGTATCAGAAACAAGTGATTTGCTTCCAAATTCTCCCGATCACAACAAAACACATGAACGCCGCACGAGTTGACAACCGGAAGTCTCATAGATCTTATATATTACCGAAGGAACATTTTATTTACTCAAAATGGTGTGGGGGAAAAGTCAGCGCCATCTCTTAGATTACTCAGGAACTACGATGAGTTGGGAAAATTAGGAAGGTGCACGTCTAATACTAGTATTGGTATCAGCTAGAAATACGTACGGGTGGCATTCGGTAAATATCCGTATGAGTATTTACACTTAAAATAAAGCAGAGAGTTTTGTTTCGTATAATAGTGTTCAATATTGTGGAAACGTTATGATATTAGTCTATTCTGGTTGCACTTTAGTAGTGGAACAAGTATGGGAGTATTAAATTAAAATAAAATCAACTAGGTACCATTCAATTAAGACTTTTTATTTTACAAAAATTACCTTTTATTAGAAAATGTTTTATTCGCTGAAGGATTGACTATAGGTATCTCGAAGTGTTGACGTGTCTGTACAGCAAGGCAGTGAGTGGCCTTGCTGTACAGACACGTCATAACTATGTCAGTACACATACACAATCTAAAAACTTATACTTGACCTTGTACATAAAAAATCTCGTACCTGTACCATTTTTAGTGTATATTTTGAAGTTACATGAAGTAGTTAGGTACTATTCCTTGCTAGCCTGGGGTAGGTATAATATCAGAGTGAAATAAACATCATCAACATCATGTATATAATTGTTCCCCAGTAATATTTACATTGGTTGTCTTATATCTTATATTATTAATTAGCTAATAGCTGCACTTGGCTGTACACCTGCGTGAAAAGTGATGAAAATTAACGATGAATGAAAGGAACCACATAATTTCCATCAAATAAATTAAGTCTTACAGTGCGGACAGATTATATATTTACTTTCCTACCTACTAAAACACAGCCAACTATGTTAATGTTTTCAATCAGTGTGTGTTGCCTGTTGGCCTCATTAGTAAGTTCAAAGTCACGCAATGAGCTATAGAGAAAGCTATGATCGGTGTTTCCCTGCGAGATAAAATCCGAAATAAATTTTTTGTGATGTCTCTTTGAACACGCATCACGCTGGAACTACGTAACAGATTTGGGGGTCTAGCAATGATCCCAATCGCTAACGCTAACGCCTCACGCTAACTCCAAAATGTGTTGGAATGACATTTCGGAAATCACTAACTTTTCCGCAGCGAATGTCATTTCAATACATTTTTGGAGTTAGCGTAAGGCGTTAGCGTTAGTGGTTGGTATCATTGCTAGACCCCCAAATCAGTTACGTAGTTCCAGCGTGATGCGTGTTCAAAGAGACAGACAAAAAATTTATTTCGGATTTTATCTCGCAGGGAAACACCGATCATAGCTCTCTCTATAGCTCATTGCGTGACTTTGAGCTTACTAATGAGGCCAACAGGCAACACACACTGATTGAAAACATGAAGCAATAAGAATGTAAGTATATTATTTTATTATTTATCTACTTTTTACAATTTTATTATTTATATCACAATTATCAATCAGCATTAATCATCAATCGTCATCATCAATACATATAATAAAACTGTGAATGGGCTAAATCTGTACATTGAATAGTTTTTGAAAATTTTGGCTGCTTTGCACTTCTTAATCTGTATAAAAATATAAACTTTTTTTTCTGTCTATCTGTTCGTTTGAACGCGCATCACGCTAGAGTACTGAACGGATTTTGCTGTAATTTGGTATGGTAATAGCTAATTTTTCAGAATAACATTTAGGATAGGTACTTATTGTTTTCTAAAACGGCCAAGTGCGGGTTGTACGAAGCAATAAGTATGTAATTTTTATGCAAGACCTTTTGTATATTATTTTATTTATTAGTCATAATTCTTTCGAAGGGAAGATCGAAAGGAAAAATATAGGGGAAAAGGATGAATAGATGAGACGGCAGAAGAAGGGAGGCAGGCGTAGCCTGTGTCTATTTATCTGTTTGAAAGCCAATTTATACTGTAGGTATTCATTTAAATAACCTCGTAGCAGTGGCGAAAATAGGCCTAATAGAGATATTTACAAAAATTGTTCAATGAAGTATACTGAGTATCGTACGATAAGTATCGTGTACTGGTACTGATACTGGTTTCGGAACGGCCCTATCGCTGCCATTATGTCCGTCAATGTTTGTTTACAATGATTATCCCAAATATAAATTCGATTATTTTCGTACAAAAGGGAATGTAATATTGAAAATATTTACTTACTTGTGGTAAGAAACTTTGTATTTCTTTTTATTGCACTTTAGAGTGTAGTTTGTGCAACCCTTCACAACACAACTTGGCATATTTTCTTTGAGACACACGACCGATATCTTCTCACTTCCAACACAAACTGGGCGCTAGTGGAGGTCAATCTGTGAACTTGACTACCTCTTTGAAGCGACGGTTTAATCTGTCATTAGGCCTGTCCTTATATATATGTCTATGCCAACCACTAACGCTAACGCCTCACGCTAACGCCTCACGCTAACTCCAAAATGTATTGAAACGTCATTCAATGCGGAAAAGTTAGCGATCTCCGAAATGTCATCCTAGTACATTTTGGAGTTAGCGTGAGGACTGGACTGAAAAGTCTAGAAATCTGTATAAATCTGTATTACATTAATAAACCAAAATCCGTATGTAATCTTGGGCGCGGTCAACTATTAAGGTTGGAGTTGAGAATGACACAGGGGCCACAGCTGTATGAGATAGAAAAAAATAGAGATAGAAATTTCATCTATATTACTTTTTCTCACTGAACAATTTAACAAAGGTGCTGCATATGACTCTTTGAACAGTTATCGTTCCGCGTTATCTTTATTGACAGGAAGCGATATTACTAATGATGACCGTGTATTTATTTATATTTATTTATTTATTTATTTATAAAATGATAGTAAGCTTACAGTTTAACACCAAAACGCTCCCTATCTTATATTATGAGTATAAAATAACCTAAACTCACAGATAATCGCCGCTAGGCTATCATTAAATATGTCGACATGCTGGACCGTGTGCGTAAATAAATTGAGCATAGACAACGCTCTATTTGTAGGCGCGTTGTTAACATGGCAGGTACGTAGCACGGGACATGAGAACACCTGGTGCTGGCGACGGCTCCCGGTGCGAGTGTAATTATTGGGTACAAATAAAGTCAGAGCAGCCAGCACCGTCGGATTATTAATCCTGTTGTGAAGGATCTGACAATAGTGGACAACTAGCGACAGTTTACGTCTTAACTCTAATGTATCTAATTAATAATGTGTAAAACGTTTACTCAAAGGTGCATACAAATTGAGGCCTGCTACTCCAAAATATTCTTCCACATGGGACCCCCAGGTCGTATTAAACTACATTGAAAAATGGACACCTAACAGAGACCTTTCCATAGAAAAAATTACTAAGAAGTTAGTGACTTATTAGCGTTATGTACAGCACATAGGGTACAAATGTTTTCTTTGATTAAAATAAATAACATCAAAACTGGCCCTTCTGGCATTCAGATAGGTATCTCAGACTTAATAAAAACGTCTGCTGTAGGTCGCGAACAGCCTGTATTAAACTTACCTTATTTTCAAGAAAATAAGGCTATCTGCCACGCCACAGTTATAGAAGATTACATCATTATGACAAAAAACATTAGACCTTTGACCACTAACAATCTTATATTGACATACAGACGACCACACAAACCAGCTACGTCTCAAACTATCAGCCGTTGGATAAAAGAAGTACTGGGTACATGTGGCATAGACGTAGCAAAATACGGAGCACACAGCACACGGCACGCCTCAACATCAGCAGCTAGTGCCTCTGGCGTCTCCATAGATAATATTAGAAAAACTGCAGGATGGAGTAGCGGATCGCAGTCCTTTGCCAAATTCTACCACCGCCAAATATCTTACAACCATCAATTTGCAAGGTCCATTTTATTGCCCAATGAAACATTAAATGATTAATAAATTATTGATTGTAATTGTATCGAGTTGATCATGAAATCTTAAACATAAGTAAGACTGATTTTATACATTATAATATTTACTTAATATAAATACTTACCTATTACTTAATATAAGAAAGGGTGTGAAACGCAAAATAAAGATTTACTTTATGTTTATAAAGATTGTTTAATTTTCTTTAACAAAATTTTTCTTTTTCTCTGAAGATCTACCTGGTTAATTATATCTGAAGAATGAAGCGACGAAATATAATATGTGATCAAACGAACTTGCAAGTGAAGTTCGATCGATATTATATGAAGTACGCTTCATTCGAAGATATACACTCCCTCCCACCCTAACCCAAGAAAAAATTGTGTTTTCTTATCTCTAAATAATGACGAACCACCAGCCTACCACCACGTAGGAAATGTAGGTAGTACTAGTACTAGTCATTTGACTTACTTAAATCTTAAAACGTGCGAAGTTGCTTGCCGGAATAAAGGATAACCTGGTTAATTATATCTTCGAATGAAGCGTACTTCATATAATATCGATCGAACTTCAATTGCAAGTTCGTTTGATCACATATAATTAAGTTTACTTGAAAATAAATATCTTATGATCATGTATTTGTTTGTTTTTCTTATGAATAAAATAGGTAGGTGTTGTAAATAAGAAGCCCTGTTCATAGAATCAAGGGTTTATTCCACATGACATTACACGACATCTATTGTCAATCATAAAGATGACCACAGAGCTTAACCTAAGAAGGTACACTACCTATATGAACGAAACAGTATACATCATTCTTCCCCTCTTATGTTTCATAGTCCTGAAGATAACTTGGCGCATGGCGGTTTCTTTCCGATCGCCGAGGGGGATCTGGCGGCGGAGAATCCACCATCAGCGAATCCTCTGTATCATAAAATTCCTCAACATCAGAAACTTCTGCCCCTTCGCCTCTGGGCGCTAGGTGTCTGTTGGAGACCATAATTTCTCGTCCATTTGCGAATCGCACTCTACTGCTCATAGGAGAAGGTTCGATCATTTCAACTTCCTCTACAAGTGGATCATACTTGTTACGGACATGTTTCTTTATTAGAACTTTGTCGTCGTTGAACCAAGATGGCAGTGATTGTCCGGAGGATGAACGTCTTGGGTGAACAAACATTCGTTCGTGTGGGGTCATATTTGTCGCAGTGCAAAGCAAAGAACGAATGCTATGTAGGGCTTGAGTTAGTACATTTTCCCACATTTCTATAGGCATATTTTTGGTTTTCAAAGCTAGACGTATCGTTTGCCATAATGTGCCATTTAGGCGCTCTACTTGGCCGTTACATGGCGGATTATAAGGAGCAGAACGACTGGTCGCAATTCCTTTTGAATTCAAAAAATCTTTTAGCTCTCTGGACATAAAGCCTGCTCCTTGATCCGTATGGATCATACACGGCATGCCAAACATCGAGAACAGTGGGCCTATTGTCTAGTACCGGTCGTCTTCATCCATCGAACTTCACCACGTTTCAATGATCTTCATTACGATTATTTGATGCCGATTAAAGGGGATTGTCTATGAGCTTGGATCGTAATGGACATGAAATGAACTACCAGAATTGAACACAGAATGAACCCAATTCGCCCCCGATTTGCGTTTCGTTTCAGCAAATAAAAAATTAAGGGGCACGTGGGGCTTGACATGGGGGCATTAAAATAATGTCGAAAGATGTGGAACAGAGAGTTGTAATATTAGTAACAATGTTTATTAAGCTGTAAGATGAGCTAAAGTATGTTAATATGTCTACATTTGCCATGTAATGCGCTTTAAATTTTTATCCCGAAATTATAGTAATATCGAAACGCTTTTTCTGTCTTGACTGTCAGTGTCAAAAGTGACCTACTGTTGATGTCAATCTTCTTTTTTTATTTTTGTATTATGCGATATGCGTATGCTGCCAGTAAATGAATAATATAGCTCAAAAGGCCATTTTTAGCTATAATTTGAAAGTAAATAACTTTATTATTATTATTCACTCATTTATTTATATTTCTTAAATTTATGTTTTTTATAATACTTCTTATAAAATTAAAATTACAAAAATATTATAAAAAACCTAAACCTAGTGTCCCGCCGGCAGCGGGGCAGGGCCCAAGCTACCGGTGGTCAGGGCTGCAGAGTGAGGAACCTCCTGACAATACGTGCCGTGTCAAGGAGTACCGCCTTCTGAATCTGACCCTTGATCCAGCCGTCCAGCGAGAGCCTCTCGAGATGTTGGTCGAGGCTCTTCGCTATAAGACCGTTCGCCGAAACGACTATCGGAACAATGTTCGTTGAGTCAACATTCCACATGGCGGTTACCTCGTGAGCCAAGTCAAGGTACTTGCTGAGTTTGTCCTTCTCAGCCTTCACGAGGTTCTCGTCATGCGGAATGGTGATGTCAACGAGCACTGCCCGGCGTTGGGACCGGTCTACCAGCACGATATCAGGCTTATTGGCTACAATAGTCCTGTCCGTGATGATAGAGCGGTCCCAATAGAGCAACGCACGGCCATTTTCAAGAACCGGCCCCGGTGTGTACTTGTAGTATTATTATTATTATTATTATTATTATTATTATTATTATTATTATTATATTTATGTACTTTCTTTACCTAAATCGAAAAATGTGGCCGAAGCTATGAAATTCACATTATTTTTATATATCAATAACAGATATTTTTTGGTTGAAAAAAATTGTGCTTTTGATTAATTTATTATTATTAATTAACTAAGTAGCCCCAGGCCCGGCTTTACACTAGTCGTGGGTGAATATGAATCATTCGTATAATCGATTTATTTGCTATTACTAATGTTTATAATCGATTATGAAATTAGCAACTAATTCACTTTCATAATCGAATTACGTTACCTATTTGTACTACTAATTCTGTTTTAATACGTCGAGAGATCGATAGGTACGACAGTTGCTTTTTACAGAACAACGTCGTATGTTTTGTTTTATTCTAGTGGTAGTGAAAGCCGTGACGCTGTTTTGGCGGATTTATTTAATACCAACTTTACTTAATTTAGAAAGAAAGAAAAAAAGATATTTATTTGTTTTAGTTTTTTTTTATTAATATGTTGCTATTGATGACATGATGATCATTGATTGGGGAGGAAAAATCGACTTTTTAACCATCGATTATATCTTGACTAAAAAAAACGACTATTCCAAAAACGATTTCAAAGAGAAATAAATCGATTATCCTAAAATCGATATAAAAAGTTGATACAAATATCGGTTTTCTTGTAATGTAATATTGTATGTAATATTCGATTATTTATAGAACTATATAGTCATTTAAAAAAGATCGATATCAAAATCATTTTCCAAAATAAAAAATTGATTCACGATCGTTTGTTCTAGGGATGTGACCTAAGGAGGAAAAAACTATTTATTTAAAACTTGTTTTTTTTTTGCTTATTATTCTTGGTAGGTCAATAATAAGTATATAAAAAAAAAACTTTGAGTACCTACATAAGTAAATTATTTTCAGTTTCACACCTTTGGTTCCATATTCGCGATGTCTGCTCCATTCACTGCTCCACTACCATATTCAATCAAAACCAAAACGTTTGTTTTGATTGAATATGGTAGTGATGTTGCCTTATTATAATATTATCCCAGTAGAAAAAATTGAAACCAGAATAGTAAAATCTATTTTAAAATAATCGATTTTTTGATAAATTAATAGACCAATAAAAATCGATTTTAAATAGTAATCCACTTTTTAATAAATAATAATTGACCATTAAAAATCGATTATTTTTAATATCCCTAGTTTTGTTCTCAACGAAATCTTGCTTCACTGCAACGCACCGTAACACGCATTTGGCCGTTTTACACAATTACTTAGCTATTCTATTGTTTTGTTGACTTGGCAACACTAGCAAATTAGGCAATAGCAAGAATTGTTTGCAAAATGACATTTTCGAACTTTTCTATTAAAACTCTTACATCTAGTTAAATAATTGGGTTAGTGTAGGTAATTAGGTATTCTCTTTCAGCTTTTATGAAAATACGATATGTGATTTAAGTGAAGCGTGAAGCATTCAAATGCTGATGGCGTTCAATATCATTGGGCGGCGTTATTCTTCTATGACGAGGCAGGCTTCCGATTCAACATGATTCGTCCTTTTTTCACATCGCAACTAATTATACTATGACATGGCTGTGACGACGCACTTGCAGTGCTGATTCGCTCAGAGGTTGTAACGATAAAAGGAGCCCTTCCAAATGATAAAAGGCTATAGCCTTCAGTTCAAGGTAGGCACCCATAAGCCAGAAAACTATACATTGCATTCTGCGTTGCACTTGTAGTAAAATACTGGCAGCACCACACGGGTGTTTTCTATAGCCACAAGACAATTCAAGCGGGAAAACGAGACGGAACATTTAAAACACTGACTAACTTTAAGTGGTGTTTATAAGGCCCTATTTTGTTGTAGGTATGGATTAGTATGACTGCACCTGCATTTCTATATTCTGTGTAATAATTACAGCCGCACAATGCATTCAACTAGAAAGTTGGTGTGCTGCGCTGGCAGGGGGATTTAGGAAATACATAGTGCATCTCATACCTACCTTCAAATCTTCATTACATAGATAGGTACTCCTATTCTATGAATATGTAGGTACCTCAATAAGCTATATTTTGTTACAGGTATCTGAAAAAATACTATAATTATAGATGTTCAACTATGGATTAGTATGACTGCATCTGCAATCCTATATGCTGCCTAATTAATTATTATAGACACACAATGCGTTCAATCAGGAAGTTACTGTGCTGTGCTGAAGGAAGATTTTGGAAATACAGAGAGCACCTCCATATCCCTGTCAGTGCATTGCAGTCATGAAAATCTAGAAATGGTGCATTCTAAGTATCTTAACAATTTCATTCTAGTATTTAAGTCTAGAGTACAAATTGATATTGTAACTTACCTACAAGGATAACTAAAACGATAAATGATATTATTAAGTAACCAAATTTACTTTATTTAATTAAACCTAAAATAAATGGTTTATGGAAACAAAAAGTATATTGTTTTACTTTAAAAAAATAATAAAAATAACATAAAAAAAGCCTTTTATTTCTTGCATTTCTTCTAAGTAGGTACCAAACGTGGGAGCTAGTTATGTTCATAATTTGTATTTTTGGATTATTACTTTATTGATTACACAATTATTAATATATTATGAAAAATTTGATTTGTTTTACTTACATACCTATTAATTCTTTATCTTTTTAACATGTCCCTGGTTCATAAAATAGGCAAGGCAAATTTGATGTAGGCAGTTAACCTAAGTACTTTTAATTTTATGGCTGTATAGTTTTGGCTTAGTCGCATCAGTCTTCATCAACAGCAGTGCCAGCACTGTAGACAAGATAGTAGAGGTGTGTGTGTGATGCCTGAAATATAAGTAAGTATATTAACAATTGTTATATTATTTTTGCAATATTTAGTCAAAAAGGGTTGGCAACACATAATAGATATGATTATTGTCTGGGAAGTGGGGCCTGGCAACCTGTGATACAGACTGTTTATGCCTACATCAGGCATCTTACACAGGTTTGCAATATGTATTCTAATAAATAAATGATTAGGTATTTGTAGGGTTAGTATCCTACTTCCACTTACTATCTACCATGTGGGCTGCCTGTCTGCCCCTTTACCACTCATAATAACATTTAAAAAATAAATAGGTGTAGTACCTACTAGTATTCAAAGAAGTAGTATACATAGCTTGTCTATTCTCAGTAGTCCTTTTAACAATTCAATTGATTGAACTACTGAGATGTTTTAAAGCCAACCTCTTATAGATTGGCTATTTACATTAACACTACCTCTCTGCTTTTAGTATAGGTACTGGTAATGTAGGTAAAAAACATAAATATATCAATAATTTTTTACCTGAATTATACATATTATAAAATGAATGAATTATACTATCCTGCATGATGATTATGAAAATGTGAAAGCTTGTGCGGGTAAACTGTATACAGTATATTTGATGGTTTAACAGTTTGGTATGTTAACTAAAAATTTTAAGCTAACACATAGGATTTTTTAAACTGAATGTTTTAGTTCCACTGACTATTAATACTTTGGAAAAAATTCACTGATAGAAAGCTACCCAGTTGCTCCCACACAGATACATGCTATCTACCCATCTTTGAATAAGCTTAACATTATAACAGTTTGTTGAAGTTGGTATACTTACCTGTGTATATAATAAGTAGGTACGTATAGATTAATCCCCTTAGGTATAATTAGTAGTATCAGAGGAATAAGTAGTTAACCAAAACCCCAAAGAAAGCATGTATTAACTATTCCAATTTTATGCAATGTTTACCTATAGAAGGAGGTTGGCGTAGAAATAAAGACTAGGTACTTTTCAAAGACTTTTTATTTAAGACCTATGTAATAGGGGGAATTCTGTGGTACTTTTATTATAATATTACCATGCCTGCAAGTACTGCAAGGTCTTGCTTGAGCAAAGTTTACATAGTATACCTACCAGCAACTGTGGTTTTTTCATCAAGTTAATTGCTATTTTTCATCATTGTGTTTAAAGTCCTTGGACACTTATAACTGCGATTTTCATGATGAACCCACAAACTTCGTTTCAGGCAAGAAAATATATCGTCGTAGAGCCACAGAATTCACCATATATACGTATAGAGCCCTCGATAGAGCATCTATGTTAAAAAGTCCAAGGACATTAGTTCTGCAACTGTTATTGACATTTTATTCATGCAGCTGTAAATTCCACCATAAGTTTCTGTAATTCTGTGGGATAGGTATGTAGGGTGGTAGACATACTTAAATGGATAATTTGTAGCACTTATTCATTGTTTGTTTGTATTCATTGGAATAGGTAGGTACCAACGTCC
Organism: Ennomos erosarius; assembly: GCA_963580505.1. Taxonomy (NCBI): domain Eukaryota; kingdom Metazoa; phylum Arthropoda; class Insecta; order Lepidoptera; family Geometridae; genus Ennomos; species Ennomos erosarius. The sequence goes on from OY756987.1 coordinate 11,704,726, forward strand.
ATTTAAGTTCGGTGTTTTCACTTTTTCCATATATCAATGTCGAGATGCTTAAAATATCACAATAAATCTAATCAAACTTAGACCTAAATCTACACTCGTCAAATGAATAAAAAATGGAGATATAACCGCGAAAACATATAAAAATACTTGAAGCCCATACCGAAATACCTGCCAGTTTCATTTGACAGATTGATTCCGATTGAGTACTGTCATTGGACTTAGACGGTACGAATATCTGTCAAAAACACTGCTTTTGTTCACTCACTCTGAATGGAGTTCGATGCCGATCGGTGGAAATCATAGCCGGTACGCTGAAGCCGACTCATCGCTTGTGATTGGCTGGCCGGCAATGAACTTCAGTACGATGAAGATCGGAATCCTTCCGCGGTAAGCCCGCAGATCCGTTAAACTTTTGATAATACTGTCTGAACTGTGGGCCTATTGTCTAGTACCGGTCGTCTTCATCCATCGAACTTCACCACGTTTCAATGATCTTCATTACGATTATTTGATGCCGATTAAAGGGGATTGTCTATGAGCTTGGATCGTAATGGACATGAAATGAACTACCAGAATTGAACACAGAATGAACCCAATTCGCCCCCGATTTGCGTTTCGTTTCAGCAAATAAAAAATTAAGGGGCACGTGGGGCTTGACATGGGGGCATTAAAATAATGTCGAAAGATGTGGAACAGAGAGTTGTAATATTAGTAACAATGTTTATTAAGCTGTAAGATGAGCTAAAGTATGTTAATATGTCTACATTTGCCATGTAATGCGCTTTAAATTTTTATCCCGAAATTATAGTAATATCGAAACGCTTTTTCTGTCTTGACTGTCAGTGTCAAAAGTGACCTACTGTTGATGTCAATCTTCTTTTTTTATTTTTGTATTATGCGATATGCGTATGCTGCCAGTAAATAAATAATATAGCTCAAAAGGCCATTTTTAGCTATAATTTGAAAGTAAATAACTTTATTAATATTATTATATTTATGTACTTTCTTTACCTAAATCGAAAAATGTGGCCGAAGCTATAAAATTCACATTATTTTTATATATCAATAACAGATATTTTGTGGTTGAAAAAGTTTGTGCTTTTGATTAATTTATTATTATTAATTAACTAAGTAGCCCCAGGCCCGGCTTTACACTAGTCGTGGGTGAATATGAATCATTCGTATAATCGATTTATTTGCTATTACTAATGTTTATAATCGATTATGAAATTAGCAACTAATTCACTTTCATAATCGAATTACGTTACCTATTTGTACTACTAATTCTGTTTTAATACGTCGAGAGATCGATAGGTACGACAGTTGCTTTTCACAGAACAACGTCGTATGTTTTGTTTTATTCTAGTGGTAGTGAAAGCCGTGACGCTGTTTTGGCGGATTTATTTAATACGATCTTTACTTAATTTAGAAAGAAAGAAAAAAAAAAGATATTTATTTGTTTTAGTTTTTTTTTATTAATATGTTGCTATTGATGACATGATGATCATTGATTGGGGAGGAAAAATCGACTTTTTAACCATCGATTATATCTTGACTAAAAAAAAACGACTATTCCAAAAACGATTTTAAAGAGAAATAAATCGATTATCCTAAAATCGATATAAAAAGTCGATACAAATATCGGTTTTCTTGTAATGTAATATTGTATGTAATATTCGATTATTTATAGAACTATATAGTCATTTAAAAAAGATCGATAAGTATATAAAAAAAAAACTTTGAGTACCTACATAAGTAAATTATTTTCAGTTTCACACCTTTGGTTCCATATTCGCGATGTCTGCTCCATTCACTGCTCCACTACCATATTCAACCAAAACGTTTGTTTTGATTGAATATGGTAGTGATGTTGCCTTATTATAATATTATCCCAGTAGAAAAAATTTAAACCAGAATAGTAAAATCTATTTTAAAATAATCGATTTTTTGATAAATTAATAGACCAATAAAAATCGATTTTAAATAGTAATCCACTTTTTAATAAATAATAATTGACCATTAAAAATCGATTATTTTTAATATCCCTAGACTTGTTCTCAACGAAATCTTGCTTCACTGCAACGCACCGTAACACGCATTTGGCCGTTTTACACAATTACTTAGCTATTCTATTGTTTTGTTGACTTGGCAACACTAACAAATTAGGCAATAGCAAGAATTGTTTGCAAAATGATATTTTCGAACTTTTCTATTAAAACTCTTACATCTAGTTAAATAATTGGGTTAGTGTAGGTAATTAGGTATTCTCTTTCAGCTTTTATGAAAATACGATATGTGATTTAAGTGAAGCGTGAAGCATTCAAATGCTGACGGCGTTCAATATCACTGGGCGGCGTTATTCTATGACGAGGCAGGCTTCCGATTCAACATGATTCGTCCTTTTTTCACATCGCAACTAATTATACTGTGACATGGCTGTGACGACGCACTTGCAGTGCTGATTCGCTCAGAGGTTGTAACGATAAAAGGAGCCCTTCCGAATGATAAAAGGGTATAGCCTTCAGTTCAAGGTAGGCACCCATAAGCCAGAGAACTATACATTGCATTCTGCGTTTTATAAAGCTGCAAGTCTTGCACTTGTAGTAAAATACTGGCAGCACCACACGGGTGTTTTCTATAGCCACAAGACAATTCAAGCGGGAAAACGAGGCGGAACATTTAAAACAGACTTTAAGTGGTGTTTATAAGGTCCTATTTTGTTATAGGTATGGATTAGTATGACTGCACCTGCATTTCTATATTCTGTGTAATAATTACAGCTGCACAAAGCGTTCAACTAGAAAGTTGGTGTGCTGCGCTGGCAGGGGGATTTAGGAAATATGTAGTGCATCTCATACCTACCTTCAAATCTTCATTACATAGATAGGTACTCCTATTCTATGAATATGTAGGTACCTCAATAAGCTATATTTTGTTACAGGTATCTGAAAAAATACTATAATTATAGATGTTCGACTATGGATTAGTATGACTGCATCTGCAATCCTATATGCTGCCTAATTAATTATTATAGACACACAATGCGTTCAATCAGGAAGTTACTGTGCTGTGCTGAAGGAAGATTTTGGAAATACAGAGAGCACCTCCATATCCCTGTCAGTGCATTGCAGTCATGAAAATCTAGAAATGGTGCATTCTAAGTATCTTAACAATTTCATTCTACTATTTAAGTCTAGAGTACAAATTGATATTGTAACTTACCTACAAGGATAACTAAAACGATAAATGATATTATTAAGTAACCAAATTTACTTTATTTAATTAAACCTAAAATAAATGGTTTATGGAAACAAAAAGTATATTGTTTTACTTTAAAAAAATAATAAAAATAACATAAAAAAAGCCTTTTATTTCTTGCATTTCTTCTAAGTAGGTACCAAATGTGGGAGCTAGTTATGTTCATAATTTGTATTTTTGGATTATTACTTTATTGATTACACAATTATTAATATATTATGAAAAATTTGATTTGTTTTACTTACATACCTATTAATTCTTTATCTTTTTAACATGTCCCTGGTTCATAAAATAGGCAAGGCAAATTTGATGTAGGCAGTTAACCTAAGTACTTTTAATTTTATGGCTGTATAGTTTTGGCTTAGTCGCATCAGTCTTCAACAACAGCAGTGCCAGCACTGTAGACAAGATAGTAGAGGTGTGTGTGTGATGCCTGAAATATAAGTATATTAACAATTGTTATATTATTTTTGCAATATTTAGTCAAAAAGGGTTGTCAACACATAATAGATATGATTATTGTCTGGGAAGTGGGGCCTGGCAACCTGTGATACAGACTGTTTATGCCTACATCAGGCATCTTATACAGGTTTGCAATATGTATTCTAATAAATAAATGATTAGGTATTTGTAGGGTTAGTATCCTACTTCCACTTACTATCTACCATGTGGGCTGCTTGTCTGCCCCTTTACCACTCATAATAACATTTAAAAAATAAATAGGTGTAGTACCTACTAGTATTCAAAGAAGTAGTATACATAGCTTGTCTATTCTCAGTAGTCCTTTTAACAATTCAATTGATTGAACTACTGAGATGTTTTAAAGCCAACCTCTTATAGATTAGCTATTTACATTAACACTACCTCTCTGCTTTTAGTATAGGTACTGGTAATGTAGGTAAAAAACATAAATATATCAATAATTTTTTACCTGAATTATACATATTATAAAATGAATGAATTATATTATCCTGCATGATGATTATGAAAATGTGAAAGCTTGTGCGGGTAAACTGTATACAGTATATTTGATGGTTTAACAGTTTGGTATGTTAACTAAAGATTTTAAGCTAACACATAGGATTTTTTAAACTGAATGTTTTAGTTCCACTGACTATTAATACTTTGGAAAAAATTCACTGATAGAAAGCTACCCAGTTGCTCCCACACAGATACACGCTATCTACCCATCTTTGAATAAGCTTAACATTATAACAGTTTGTTGAAGTTGGTATACTTACCTGTGTATATAATAAGTAGGTACGTATAGATTAATCCCCTTAGGTATAATTAGTAGTATCAGAGGAATAAGTAGTTAACCAAAACCCCAAAGAAAGCATGTATTAACTATTCCAATTTTATGCAATGTTTACCTATAGAAGGAGGTTTGCGTAGAAATAAAGACTAGGTACTTTTATTATAATATTACCATGCCTGCAAGTACTGCAAGGTCTTGCTTGAGCAAAGTTTACATAGTATACCTACCAGCAACTGTGGTTTTTTCAACAAGTTAATTGCTATTTTTCATCATTGTGTTTAAAGTCCTTGGACACTTATAACTGCGATTTTCATGATGAACCCACAAACTTCGTTTCAGGCAAGAAAATATATCGTCGTAGAGCCACAGAATTCACCATATATACGTATAGAGCCCTCGATAGAGCATCGATGTTAAAAAGTCCAAGGACATTAGAAGACTTCTGCAACTGTTATTGACATTTTATTCATGCAGCTGTAAATTCCACCATAAGTTTCTGTAATTCTGTGGGATAGGTATGTAGGGTGGTAGACATACTTAAATGGATAATTTGTAGCACTTATTCATTGTTTGTTTGTATTCATTGGAATAGGTAGGTACCAACGTCCATTTTAGTTCGGTGTTTTCACTTTTTCCATATATCAATGTCAAGATGCTTAAAATATCACAATAAATCTAATCAAACTTAGACCTAAATCTACACTCGTCAAATGAATAAAAAATGGAGATATAACCGCGAAAACATATAATAATACTTGAAGCCCATACCGAAATACCTGCCAGTTTCATTTGACAGATTGATTCCGATTGAGTACTGTCATTGGACTTAGACGGTACGAATATCTGTCAAAAACACTGCTTTTGTTCACTCACTCTGAATGGAGTTCGATGCCGATCGGTGGAAATCATAGCCGGTACGCTGAAGCCGACTCATCGCTTGTGATTGGCTGGCCGACAATGAACTTCAGTACGATGAAGATCAGAATCCTTCCGCGGTAAGCCCGCTGGTATCTTTACATGGGTATGCGAATGGAAATCTGGAGTACTCGTCGATGATAGTCAATATAAATTTATTTGCGGTGGAAGATGGTATAGGCCCTTTGAAATCCAGGGACAACCTCTCGAAAGGACTTGTTGCTTTTATAAGATTACCAGATAAGTTTTTATTAAATCTCGGTTTTTCTTCAGCACATACTCTGCAAGACGTCACCGTACGCTTTATATCTTCATTAGAATAAGGAAGATTTTTGCATCTTACCCAATGTATAAGTCGCGTAATTCCGGGATGACATAAAGATTCATGTAGTCTCATTAAATTATCTCCATTCATACTCGCACATGTCACTTGAGTCCGCGATAAAGCATCCGCCACAATATTTTCCTTCCCACTCCGATATTTAATGTCAAATGTATAGTTAGCAAGTTCCATTCGCCATCTTTGAATTTTTTCATTCTTTATTCTGCTTGCATGTCCTTTCATCATGAACGCTACAGATTTTTGATCGGTTATTAGATAGAATTGGCGTCCAAGTAAGAAATTTCTCCATTTTTTGATGCTCTCAATAATGGCACATGCTTCTTTTTCAATTGACGGATACTTCCTTTCACTTTCATTGAGAGTCCGTGAGAAAAATGCAATAGGTCTACCATTTTGTGTTAACGATGCAGCTATAGAATGTTGCGATGCGTCTGTTTCAACTGTGAATGGTTCCTTAGGATCAATTGAAGAAAGAGAAGCGTTTGATATTATTCGTTTGATACTTTGGAATGCAGCTATTTGGTTATCATTTAGTGGATACTCTTCTACATCGATAAGTGGTCGCAGTTTATTTGAAAAATCAGGTACCCATTTTGAATAATGTGCAAAAAGACCAATGGTGCGTCTGAGTGAAGCTGAATCATGAGGTACTGGCATTTCTAAAAGTGGCGCTAATCGGTCCTTGTCTGGTTTCACCTCTCCATCGTGGATGTTGTAACCTAGTATGTTCAAATTTTTTACCGAAAATTCACTTTTTTTCTTTATTTATGGTAAGATTATATTCTTTGGCTACCTGCATGAATTTTGCCAATTTCTGATCATGGTCGTTCTGGTTTAGACCGCAGATTGTAATGTCATCTAAGTACGAATATATGCCATCAAGATTTGATCCTCGTAAGATTGAGTCAATAGTCCTTTGAAAACAAGCAACTCCATTGGTTACCCCGAAAGGAATACGGCAAAATTCATATAAATTTCCTGCTGCTTCAAATGCCGTCATAGGTTTATTGATTGACAGTATCGGTATCTGATGGTAAGCAGATTTTAGATCGATTTTACTAAATACTCTGAACTTGGATACCTTCGAAATCAACTCTTCAATATTTGGTAGAGGATAGGCGTCAAGGTAAGTAAATTTGTTGATAGTTCTCGAGTAATCAATGCACATCCGTTTCTTGTGGTTGGTGCCAGATGTGACGAGTACTTGAGCACGCCACGGCGAATTACTCTCTTGTATGATTCCATCTGATAGCAATTTCTTAATTTCATTTTCGATGAGTTTTTGATCATCTGGTGTGTGCTTGCGTGACTTAATTGCAATGGGTCTACAGTCAGCAGATAAATTTGAAAATAAATTTACTGGTTGTATGTTGGCCTGATCTAATGCACAAAGCCTGAGCTGCGGTTGAGTTCCTCCAAATTCTATTGTCATTTTAGAGTGCTGCTCTAGAATATCATGTCCCAATATGACTTGCGTACACAATTCTTCTATTACCCTCAGTGGAGCATTAATGATATCATGGTCATTTATTCTCACCGTTGCAAAGTAGACTTCTTTTATTTCTGTTTTTAAGGCTGAGGTCGCCATTGCAACATCTTGATGCCATGGTTTTGTTTGCAAACCATACTGTCTTATTACTTCTTTATCAATAAAGCTAGCTGTACTGCCAGTGTCTATCAGAGCATTTACAGGTATCCCATTCACAAAAATAGGAATCGTGCATTTCTGGAGGCCTGTTGTCGCTAGTTGTATACACGAGGTCGTATCATTTGCTTTTTGAGTGGTTGACGACGATGAGTTTCTAGGTTCACTTTTACAGACTTTAGCAAAATGTCCGCTTTTGCCACATTTAAGGCAAGTTGCATTGACAGCCGGGCAAAAACGGCGAGGATGACGTGACTTTCCACAGAAATAGCAATCGTTTTGAGTAGAAATTGTGTTTCGATTACTACTACTTGCAGCAGCAAAGGGTATGTCTGATATCTGTGATCTATAACCTTCAGTCTGGATCTTAGCCGACTCTAAAGCTCTTGCTTGATCATACGCCTCATCTAAGCTTAAAGTTTTATTTTCTAAGAGTCTTTGCCGGATGTTTGAAGATGTTATACCGGCGATAAATGCATCTCGAATGAAGTCTTTCTCGTTCTCTGCTGCCTTCGTATCCCTAAATTGGCAATCTTTGCTCAGAAGGTGCAAGGCTTGGATATATTGGTCAATACTTTCACTTACTTGTTGCTTCCGTGATGATAACTTATACCTGGCGAAGATTTCGCTTTTTGGTTTTATAAACAATGAATCTAGTGTTTCAATAGCTTCAACGTATTTATCGCAGCGTTCAATGTATTTGAAAATTTTCGGAGAGACATAATTTACCAGAACCTGTAGCTTTTTTTCATCTGTCAATTTGTCAACAGAACCGAGAAAATTTTCAAAAGTTTTTCTCCAATGTCTCCATTGTGAGGAGAGCTCTTGTTCTTGCCCCAGTGTGGGGTCTCCATCAAATCGATCTGGGCGGAGATACTTTTCCATGGTTTTTACAGCTTTATTTTAATAGTTTACATGTGGAATAAATTGTTGTAAATAAGAAGCCCTGTTCATAGAATCAAGGGTTTATTCCACATGACATTACACGACATCTATTGTCAATCATAAAGATGACCACAGAGCTTAACCTAAGAAGGTACACTACCTATATGAACGAAACAGTATACATCAGTAGGTACGATAGGTTGGCACCTATAATATAGGTACCTATATGTATAGTAGCATTTGAAGTTCCCGCCATATCAAAACTGTCCACGCAGAGATGGCGCTCTCTTTTTTGATCTCATTTTTTTACTATGGAGTCGTTATTCTTCTCGGGAGAAGTAATAGTATTCTGTGGTTCTGTGCAGCGTTGCCATATATACAGATTTATTTGTATTAGTACAGATTTTAGGGTACCAATACAGATGACAGATTTAACTCTACTTTTATACAGATTTTTTGATTTAAAGATTATTAATTATTTCAAATATTGATTCTTATTTTTATACTTTGTAGGTACTCGTTTTAGTTTTGCATGCATTTTTTTCATGTTTGGTTGGGTCTTGATACGATTGAAGAAAATTTTGCCCATTCAAATTAAGAAAAACGAAAAATACATTACCATACCTACGTCATTCCAAAGCCCACAGTTTCATCAAATGACAGCTAATAGGTACTTAGATGATGATTCTACCCTGTGATTTCAAACACAATACCTTAATTCCTCTACATGACCTACCTACTTTTAGTTGACGAGTTTCTAACTTCACAATTGGGTAGGTGAGCACTGATAGGTTTCTAAAGCCCTTATACGAATATACAAAAAAAAACTGCTAACTATGCTGTCATCGACTGAACAATTTTCGCAAGTGTTAGTCTACTCTATCATCTAAAATATGAGATCTGCCTAGAAGTTGATAGAATAGAATAGAAAGAAAATTTACAAAATCGGTGCACAAAACAATGTAATGGTATACAAGATTTCATACGGATTTTGGTTTGTTGATCTTGTACAGATTTATACAGATTTCTAGACTCTTCAGTACAGATTTTTAAATTTGGGAGGTGGCAACACTGGTTCTGTGTCTGTGGCCAATGCCTAGGAGTAATAGTATTCTGTGCTGTGGGTGTGGGCCAAAGAGGATATAATCACTTGGACCAATGCCGACCGTAAAATCGTCGTATTATTGTATATTATTCTATATTGTATAAAATTATAAATTGACATTTATCGCAACGCGTTTTCCTCAATATTAAAACTACATAAACATAATCAATCAGTTTACATTGTTTAGTGAAAGTAGTGCATAATGGCTCAAGCAACTGCTCCTAAAGAGCGATACGTACCCAACGCTTTGAAATTCGCTTTCGGCGGCCTTGCCGGGTAAGAATTATTTTTAATATTACATGTCCTTTACCGTGAACCAATGTCATTAACGTTTTCGCATCCTAATTTTTATTAAATTAAATATTTATTACCTTGAACAACCTAGATCTAACGTAACACTTAATTATCATATTATTGCATGTCGTATTCGCCGTAAGGACGATAATTATTAAATACCACAGTTAACTCTTTTATTAGCATGCCCTCGATTTGTTTGTCGTTTCAATTAAATGAGCACGATGGCATTTAGCTACGTAATGTACAGTGAATATTATGAGCTGTTTGAGACTTGAATTATATAAAATCCTATGGAAAAGTCTCGCTCATCTGCCGATTTCGTATCACTGTAATAAACTGGGTTCCAATCACAGAATACTATTACTTCTCCCGAGAAGAATAACGACTCCATAGTAAAAAATGAGATCAAAAAGGAGAGTGCCATCTCTGCGTGGCCCCGCTTGGACAGTTTTAATATGGCGGGAATTTAAAATGTACCTACTATACATATAGGTACCTGTATTATAGGTGCCAACCTATCGTACCTACCTATTTATTCATAACAAAAACAAACAAATAAATTATCATAGGATATTTATTTTCAAAAAAACTTAATTATTGTAAATCGAATCAACTAACAAAGCAAAAAACAGCCAGTGAACTCCTCATTTTAGGCACTTTCTATGGTTTTCTTCCATGATGAAAAACAAATTCAGGGTCACTATCTCGTTTTATCACTATTTCACAAACTTTTGTTCACCACTAACCACTAATACGATGCTCAACTAGAACTGCATAATTAAGCAACAGAAAATATCCAAAAATCCAAAGTTTAGTCACAATTAGCAATAAAACTTTGGTACAAGATGAAATGTGTGAGCAAAAACAACGGCAGACATTTTTCTTTCTTGTGTTACCATATCACAAAATTTCAATCAACGTCACACAAACACAAGTTTTCTTGTTGAACCGTCATGTCATAAACTAAATTAATATTAATTCTACATTCAGACAAAATATATACTCAATAAAAATATACTTTAACTTAAAATAAATAAAAAAGTTTTTCACATTATTTTTTTATTGTATCAATATTCTCTACTACGGATATGACCGATACAGAAGATATTTCTATCTCATACAGCTGTGGCCCCTGTGTCATTCTCAACTCCAACCTTAATAGTTGACCGCGCCTGGTTCCAATTTTCCAAATCCTTTTCACCGAATAGTTATCAGCTATCTTGAAGAGACAAAATTAAATCAATAACTCTATACTGGGTTACCTGTACCTGGAAGAAAATGCTACTTAGCATGTTATCAATTAGCATGGCCGATTATAGAGGTAAAGACCTCTAAAATCGGCCTGTGATCTAATTTAATGTATCCAACCTGGTAGGAATACTTTATAAAGTACCTATTGTAACTTTTCATAAATCAATTGTGTTATTTAGGTACCTTCATAACAAGGTCTGTTCCAGTTGTATTTTCCGTTCACCACCTTTCATGAATTACAATCACACCCCGGTTTCCTACCCTTTAGTTTACTTATTTCCCAACCAACTAATACTTAAGGTGATGATGATGATTATGATGATTTAGTATATTAGCACACTCTCCAAAAGTTCATGACACTAGCCACTAGCACTACATAGTGATACCTTGTTTTTGTATCATAGTATATTTGGAAAATCTGTAAGGAAGCAGGTACCTTGTAAATCTATAAAGGATGAGGGAGCAAATTGAGACTACGGAGTGCCATGCAAAAACTGATTTATTTCAGCCTACCTCCACTACATGCTCATTTATATTTGACATGTACCTACATGTCATATTACCTTACCTAATATTTAAGACTACTTGTAAATGAAACCAAGCACATAAAGTAGAGAACAATAAATACAATGTTTGCCAACACTTGCATAGTTTTACCATTGTTCAGCAGTGTTACCTACTTACCTTGCGTTCACTCTAGGACTGGTAGCATTTTTGGCATTTGCAAGGTTAGCGTTGATGTAAAGCATTTGTTTTGGAAATTTTACCAATAATGCCATTTTTGATATTTTTGGCAGTTGAAAATGTCATTTTTGACATGTTTTTGAGCTATCTAAAAGGTGAATGAAAACGATTAAAAATCAACTTTTGCTCACACGTTTCCAAAGTGAACGCTGAAGGTGATAATTTTTGGCATTTTTAACTGTTAATTTTGCCATCTGTTCCTATCCGAACGGGCCTGTAATATGTACAATATAACGTTTCTAAAGGTATAAAGAACTGGAGAAAATAATGCATGTTATGTAAATACATATATATCATAATTATAGTCACAATTAAACTCGTTGACATTCTAGAAGTAACTTTACAAGTTACATATGTATAATAACTGTTAGAATTAGATTAAATTAGCTATTAATATTCTAGAAATACAATAAACACAGAGAAGTGATCCGAAATAATCAGAACAAGAAACAAAGTTGATTTAGACTCAGTGTGACTGCATAGGCAGTTTCAATAGCTAGAAAATTATATGAATGCCAAAAATGCACACAATTTAATAACATCCCAAGAGTAACTTCAGTGCATGCCATAACATACCCACATGTAATAATAACAAGATACATTTTAGCAATGCAATATTTGGCTCTTGTCCAGCGCACCCAGAAAAATAATTAACATTCTTTCACCTTGAAAGTGACGCCAACGGCAAACCTACGCATACATGATTGATTGCATGCTTTCACTATTGCCAAAACTTGTTACGTAATTTTAGAAGGAGATATGAAAAGAATAACTGCACTGATAACATAGATGCAATTGAGAAAGAGATGATAAGGTCATCATCAACATCAACAGCCTGAAAACGTTCTCTGCTGAACATAGGCCTCTCCCAGAGAGCACCACCTTGAGTGGCTGCTCGCCTCCTGCATCTATCGGCTACCTGCGGTGTTCACCAGATCGTTGGTCCAGCTATTGGTCACCCTTCAAATCGCTTATCCAAAGCTAGTTAATACACTATTTTTACACGGAAAATTGTGTATAATTTCACGTAACTTAAGCACACCAACCATTTTCAAAGTGTCAAACTCCAAACTTCCCGCTCCACCTAACCCGATGAGATGTCGTGAGATTTGGCTCGAACAATACGCGATAGTTGTCTGCCTCACGTGAGATTTGTTCAGATTTTGCGTGACCTGCTCTCCTGAACGCCACACCCCCTATACACTCTATTATTTCCTTCCTTGTACCTATATACCTTTTTAATATTAAACTAATTAAAATGACATGTACTAATTGAAACGTTTCCTCCTACCAGAATGGCAGCGACATGTGTGGTGCAGCCACTAGATCTGATCAAGACCCGTATGCAGCTGAGCGGCAGTGGTAAGACCTCGTTCGTGGTCGCCGGCGAGATCGTGGCGCGAGAGGGCTTCTTCTCTTTATACGCTGGACTCTCGGCTGGTCTTCTGAGACAGGCCACTTATACCACAACCCGGCTTGGAGTCTACAATTACCTCTTCGATTCTTATAGAGAGTGAGTAATCTAAATGCTTTTGCGTAACCATATTATGGAAGGTAGGTAGCAAATACTATTAGCAGCTTCCGTGGTGTGGTGGTAGAGCAGGTCGGCTCATAACCCGGAGGCGGTGGGTTCGATTCCCGCGACAGGACAGGTTCTATTTATGTGATCGATGGGCGTTATTTATTATTTTTTTTAAGTACCTTTGGGATTTTTGGTCATGACTGTGGTGAGGTGGTTAACGTTTTATGTTGACGTTCTGTTGGTTATTCGATTTACATGAAATCTTTTCATCATCATCATCATTACTTCAACACCCGACATCAGTGCCACAGGAGTAGCTGTGCCAGCAACCTATCTAGAGCTACACTCCGTTATTTTAAGGAGCTGGGATGGCTTGGGTAGTTGCTGGCAAGGGGAAATGCACAATACACCTCAAGTGGGACGTCAGTGCAGGACTTATTGCCCCCATGTTGAATAAGAATGGAAATTTTTGAGGGCAGCAGAAAATGTTGATGCGTTGTCCTCACGAGAGTGGCATCTACCTATTTCGCCCCAGCCTCCTCTTGCTCTCGTTTGAAAGGCAGGGAAATCGTATGTAAAAGTGGTGAAAATTTCAAGCCTCCATAAGATATAATGAGGCAATTTTAAATATATTGAATACAATAGCTTTTAGCGTTTGCCGGACGTGTTCGGAATATAACCAAGGCCGTATTGTAGTTTTATCGCTCTGTCGAAAATCAGCATTGTATTATTCTATACAATGTACTGTACTTACCGACTACTGTACGAGAACGGTGTGAAAATAACTAAAACGATCAGTATTACCAAAATTAAAGGTTGAAATCGAGCGGATAAATTTAATATTTTTGCTTTTTAATGATATCCAAAACAGTCAGGTACCAACATTACAACTAAATATAAATTCGATTACAAATTCATATTTAGGTACAAAATACAAAGAATTTTCCTCGAATAGATACAAGTAGACAAGTACGCAGTCCGAAGTTGGCTGACCTTTATCGCAGATCGTTAGTTGCCTTTCTTTGCTCTACTATAACCGCATTGCCCTTCAGACTTCTATTATGTAAACATGGTCAAACTATTTGCTCTCTAATTTACAAGTTCTTACCAAGTTCCGTCGTAATGGGACCAATATTTGTGCCAATAAGAGAAAACATTTGTCACAGAAAGAAAGAAGAATTATTTTAGAAAAAAAATTGTGTGTTCAAATATTTGTGAAAGCTTTGGTAGCGGTTTGCATAGCACTCTGGTCTCGTTTGCTGATAATTATTATGAAAGCCAATTATCTTATCTAGATATCAGTTAGTCTGTAAGTAATCCGTGATAAAATGCGTGAAATGCTGAGCAATCTTTACAATTATGGTGACTCACTAGTTACGTAAAGGTTTTGCGTAAAAACCTTATATATGGTAAGAATTTAGAAACACGTCAAATAAAATTATCCTCCAGCGCCGAAGCAAGACATTGATCGGAGCTATTTTGGAATTAAAAAAAAAACTAGTGAATCTATCAATTTAATTCCGAAAAGCATTCATTGATAGTAATGTAGAGATGAGGTAATGGAATACCAAACAATAGCACTCCGCAAAACACAATTATAGATAACCAACAAGTAAACATCATAAATCAACAGCCTGAAGCGTCCACTGTTGAACATAACCCTGTCCCGGAGGTCCCCCAAAGCTTCTTCCCGGTAGCTCAGAGAAGGGAGGACACTCACGGGAACACGTAGGTACTAGTGGGATATCCGGAACTATTGAAATGAAACTGTAGATCTCGGTGAACTGGGTTTATTGTAGCATTTAACAATAATTTAAGATGGTTATGGTCCAAAATGCTGAAAAATAAGATCACAACTTGTTCCCAATTGCACTTTTACGGAACAACTAGTAGTGAATATAACTTGAGGTACAAATAGCACTTTAAACTGTTAGTAACAGATAACTTATAAAAAATTTGTTAAAGCACAAACGAGGACTGTTCGCCTCGGCGGTTGAATGAAGAATGACCAAAATGTATGAAGAGAATGCGAGTAATGTTCTAATTTAGAATTTAAATCTAGATTATGTGAGGCCAATATTTGTTGCGAAAACTAAGAAAGCAGGTGAATAGCTGAAATGATGATGAAAGAGGATGACATCGTCACAACCCTTCCCATAAAACGCCACTATGGATGCTTATCATAGGCATAGGGGCTTGCCATAATCACCACACCTGGCAGACGACTTGGTGATTGCAGATTTAAAGGTAGGTACCAAACTATGCTGCGAGAAAATGCTGCTACCATAGAATAGGCATGATGACCACTATTAAAAATGAACAAGTAAATATTACTTTCAAAAAGAAGATTCAAAAGTAATGCAATAAATGAAAAAAATAAGCAAAATCGGTAAATAAATCACGGAGTTATAAGCTTTTAAAGTTTCTACAGGAGGCATCTCCTGTCCCTTTCTCGCAAAACAGAGCGCCCCTCAGTTACTATGAAAAATCCACTCGTGACGACACATGCCAAAGAGAATGTATGAAAAGCTACCACAGCTTAGTAATGAGGTTCTGTAACGGCCTTCCTCTGACGTCACTGGCCGTTTGAGCTATCTCTTTCAATTCCCGTTTTTAAAATGCTTGTAACTTGGTCATTTTTTGAGATATTTAATTTTTGTTTACAAAAATGTTTATCTTTTGAGGAATATTTTTATAAATCCAAAAAAAAATTAAGTCATCATGCCTATTACTACTTCCCATTAACTCGGTAGTACTTTTGCAAAACATTACATAACGTGTGGGTTCCATAAGCTATTGCCACACTGACCTTTTTGATCCTTCGTCTTCTCTGCCACTGTGCTGCGATAATATTGAATCGTCTGATAACAATTACAAAATACGATCGCTATATGAACTGTGTCGATTATTTACGATCTTTGACTCTGTATTGTGAGTTCAATAGGTATTTCACTATCACTTACATATCGCAAAATGTTGAAAGTTAATTCATAATAATCATTCATCAAGCTGTTTTTTGTTTTGTAGTGCTGCTGTATTTATGGTGACGTGTCACGTTAAAATTTGGAAAGTCACGTCTTATCATTAGCTTTTACGTCATCCATGGGTGGAGATGGAGCAGCTCTAATCGATAAGGCGTTATTGGGGCCAATTTCAAAGGCTTTAGTTGACAGATCTAAATCTCCTAAAACTGTTGCTGTCCTTGTCAAATAGATGACAATGTAAGAGACGGATATATTTTTAGAATTTTAAAGACTCAACTAAAGCCTTCAAAATTAGGCCTAATTCTAATTCTAATTTGGAATGGGGGCGGTAAGGCTTGCACTGACGTCCCGCTTGGGGTGTATTGTGCATTTCCCCCTCCAGCATCTAAGTACCCAAGCCAGCCCAGCTCCTTGAAGTAACGGAGTGCGGCTTTGGGGTGATGGCACAACTGCTCCAGTGTTGGCATCGCAGATTAGCAGATTAGCTGCGAATTAGGCCTATTATTACTATGAAAGTGCCTATAGATCAGTATAGGTTGGAGAAAGTGATATCGTATTCTGTTTGTACGAAACTAACTGCATTTTCGATCTATGGGACGTCTGTTCATCATCATCAACAGCCTGATGAAGTCCACTGCTGAACATAAGCCCCCACAGACCGCGTCTTCCAGCGGTTGCTCACCTTCTGAATCCATCGGCTTCCCGCGGCTTTCACCAGTTCGTCGGTCTACCTAGAGGGGGGCCTATGCTGCGTCTTCCGGTTCGTGGTCGCCACTTGAGAACTTTTCTTCCCATCGGTTGTCAGTTCTATAAGCAATGTGGCGGGCCCATTGCTATTTATAATTTCATTCATGTCTGTTCAATTAATGTTTATTTGTTTGTGGACTCACCTGTTAGTACCACCAACATGCTTTTCATCTTAGAAAATTGATAAAATACGGGTGAAACCGGAAGACAGTTCTAGCTAAATATTACTCGACAGACGCAACGGAGGCGCGACCCCAGGTTTCGGTGTGAAGACCCTACTCGGTGTAGCAGCGGGGTCCATCGGAGCGTTCGTTGGGACCCCAGCCGAAGTGGCCCTCATCCGGATGACGGCTGATGGAAGACTGCCTAAGGAACAGCGGAGGAACTACAAAAATGTTGGAGATGCGTTGATGAGGTAATAAATACCATTGTAAAACTTAATATCTCTAAAAAAAAATTTGTGTAATGTGTGTGTTAAGTCTCAGACACAGAACACCTTTTTATTTTTCTCTAAATCTTGTTTCTTTTACTAATTTCCACTAAATAGTGAAATCGCAGTTGTAATCTATGTTTTGACGGTTTTCGACCATGCCGGGAACTGCCCGCTATTCGGCTTTTCCGCACAAAAAAAATTACCACCACAGGCCTGTACCATCGTAAAACGCGTCGTAACTTTCCATCAGACAAGACCGCGGTCAACACAGATAACCAACTAGGCGGTCAAATACTTTTCAGAATTAAAAAAACTTCCCTAAAACTCAATGTTATTGTGACAGTTTCGTCTGGTAGCCATCATAATTGGTAGACTCTCTTAAAGGTGGTGAAGAGGTAAAATTAAATTGCAACAAATTTATGAAACGTGAGTGAATATTTCAAAGCGATGCACCAATGTCTTTAATTATGTGCGGAGTTTGCCCTCGCTCGTGCAACTTCTCTACACCAGCCAGCAGAATAGGCATGATAGCTAAACTTTTTTTTTTGGATAAATTAATTATATTCCTCAAAAGATAAACATTTGTGAAAACAAAAATTAAATATCTCAAAAAATGACCAAGTTACAAGCATTTTAAAACCCGGAATAGAAAGAGATAGCTCAAACGGCCAGTGACGTCAGAGGAAGGTCGTTACAGTACCTCATTACTAAGCTGTGGTAGCTTTTCATACAATCTCTTTGGCATGTGACGTCACGAGTAAGAGAAAGGGACAGGAGATGCCTCCTGTAGGAATTTAAAAGCTTATTACACCGTGATTTATTTACCGATTTTGCTTATTTTTTTAATGATTGCATTAATTTTTAATCTTCTTTATGAAAGTAATATTTACTTGTTAATTTTCAATAGTGGTCATCATGCCCATTCCACTGCTGAAAATGAGCTTCCTCCATAGAACGCCTTTTCGGATGCTTATCATAAGTGGGATTTGCTATAATCACCACGCCTGGCAGGCAGCTTGGTGATCGCAGAAGATTAAATTTTGATGTACCGAGGAGAATGCTGCTCCCATTCCCTGGATATTCCCTTAGCCGGCTCTTACGGCACCCGCGGGAAGAGATGGGTGGTCCTATTCTCCCACCGCCGAGAAAACTCCGTTAGGAAACAGCCGTTGTGCAAAGATCACGTAATTTGAAAACATGTTTCATCCAAACCTTCGCTGACCAGTATTGTAAATCTACCCGATTTACAATACTGTTTCCTTGTGAGAGACCCGTGTCCCAGCTGTGGGATAGTAAGGGCGGATGATAAATTCATTGGCTGTGATTCCAGAATAATCCGTGAAGAGGGTCTGCTCAAGTTATGGCGCGGCGCGACGCCGACGGTCGGCCGCGCTATGGTCGTCAACGCCGCTCAGCTCAGCACTTACTCGCAGGTATTGGGGATTTCTTTCCTATTTTCTTTTTATTTCAGGGTCTCTTAGCCACACCCAAACCAAAGACCAAATGGGGGTAGTTGGAGACCGCTTGCACGATAATGACACTCTCTACTCCAGTCCTCTTGTGACCACGGCCAACGTAACCTGGGCCATTATTCCGTATCGATTCTTTACTTCGAAACCACGTGAATTCCTTGTCTTAGATAGAAATTGCAAAACTCTATTTTCTATGTTATGAAAACAAAACCGCGTGAAATGAATTTGGAATTGGCGCGATTAGATTTGTCAAAAATCACATGTTTTACTGAGGTGCGTTCCGAAACATCAACACATCAAAAGTTACCGCCTTTTATGTCAATATATTTTACTAAAAATAAAAATAACTTTAATGTAAAGTGAAGGTATTTCGAACGCTGTGACATGATTTGAACAAGACACGAACGACGTGGTTTCGTATCGTGCGGAATCTGTGTTTTCATAGAGAATAATGGCTCTGGCGGAAAAGGCGACATTGTTTTTGTTAAATTTTGGGTGTTTTATTTATTTTTATGTGAAAGAATGGCATGACGAGATAGTCGTTTGCTGTTATTGATGACGGTCGCCCTTAACAGTTGCAATGCCACGGAGAACTGCGCACGTCATCCTAAGATATCATTACAGTGAAATCAGTTCATAAGTCGATTTTGCCCATTAAATCACTTTTCTAAACCAGACCCCGGTAGTGTTTGGCACTATTTCTTAGCAAATACCTGCCAAAGTGGTGGTACCTACTTAGAAGATCTTTTCCAGAAAAGTCTTAACACCTACCAAATAATCTCTAAGGACTTACGGGATGAAATGCTGTGATCCTATTCTTACATTGCCTGGAACCACGGCAATTTGGGATAGAGTTAGCGAATAGTGCTATTTGCAATAAAAGACTGATTTTGATTTTGTTAGATCTTGACGGGCCCGATAGCTCAGTTGGTAGTATCCCTGCCTTCTGAACTGAGGGCTGTGGGTTCGATTCCTACCAGGGACAAACATTTGTGTGACGAACATAGATGTTTGTTCTGCGTCTGGGTGTTATATTGTATTCTATGTATGTATTTACAAACAAAAAGTATATATGTATTGTATCAGTTATCTGGTTCCCATAATACAAGCTTTGCTTAGTTTGGGGCTAGATGGCGCTGTGTGAGATGTCCACACATTTTATAAAAAAAAAAAAACTGGGGAAGGACAGTATAAACTCGGCCAGTGTTGTGACGGCTTTGTATTGCAAACTGGTTTCGTTCCACTACCAAAAAGTCTTTGATCGCAACTGGTTACGAAATTCCTATTACATACATGGCCGAAGAAGATAATGAATATCGTAAAATTAATTTATTTGATAAGATACCGTAATGGCATTGATAGAATAGTGATATGAAAGTAGATAGGCCTTGATATAACCATTAGGTCCAAATCGGTCATGAGAGACAAGATAAAAATGGTTAGATTAAAATATGCGACGTCACTAAACATGCCTGTTTAACGCTTATAATAATTATTAGATCCCAGATAATATAGTTTTATTTCTGCATAAAGCGACATTCATTGCGTGTTGGTGAAGTATTGGGCTAAATGAATACACTGGACACTAACTAGTAACTCTCTAGACACGATTACTACATAATTTTCAAATTCGGCCTATTTTCGTTTGTTGATGGGACCCCATGATGAGATGGAATGGATAAGGGCACTACACGGCAGTGAATAAAAAATCTATCTGGCTTGGACTCTGTTGTGGAAGATACGCGAATATTATGGCGTAGGGTGAATTCCTCAATTTGGTTTAGCTGGAAATCCGAAACAATTTTCCGTTAGGGGAAAAATACCCAAAATCCGTCAATTTTGATAAAATCTAAAACCATTTATCCATTTTCCGTAACGTCTACTGTTGAACATAAACTTAAAACTTAAACTCCACCTTGAGTGCTTATCATATTTGGACGCTTGGGTTTGCCATAACCACTAGCCAGCCTTTCAGCACCCAGGTGGTAGGACTTTTCTGCAAAGTTCGTCTAGGTAGGTACCACTGCTTTGCCAGTTATTCTGCCGCCAAGCAGTAGTGTGCAAGCACTACTGTGTTCCGGTTTGAAGGGCATTGTAGCTTGTGAAATTACTGGGCAAATGAGACTTTATGACCTGATTACACAGTGTAGTAATCTGATTACTAGACTGTGTGATGTCTCAGGATGACGTGCGCAGTGCAGTGTCACGCGGAACTTTATTATTTTAAAGTTCCAAGTGTCACTGGAACTGTTATGGGCGGCCGTATTGCTTAACATCAGGTAAACGACCAGCTCGTCACGTCATTCATTCTCATAAAAAAAATTATAAATGTAATGTGTGTTTGTATGTTCCAGGCACGTGAAATGTTCGTGGGTTACGTCCCAGACGGTATCACGTTACACTTCTGTGCGTCCATGGTGTCCGGTCTCATCACAACCATAGCTTCCATGCCCGTCGACATCATCAAAACAAGGTAACACACATTTCTAAGTTCCCCATATTTCGGCAGTTACATGCACCATGTTTTGGGGTCGACTGAAGATGCAGGTGGATGTTAAAAAAAATGTACTGAACAACCGTGAAAGTTTAAAACAGTGTTTTAAAGTACTTAACACGTTATATTAACGTTTTTTTGTAAAAAAAAATTCTCTGAACTCTGCGGAGTTCCGAATTACATTCTGTATATGAATACAGGATGTAATTTAATTCATTCGCATAAATTGAGCCCATGATAGTACATCATTTATAGATGATTATTAAAGAGTAAAGAGTGTAAATGAAATAATTTTTATTGAAAATTATGAAGATTGCCGCGGCGCCTAATGCGGTTGGCACGGATGATTTTGATACATTTAAACGTTTGTATACCTTTTATGTACTAATTAAAAACAGTAATTCATTATTTTAATTAAATTTTGTGTTGTAGTAGATTAAGTAAGTTATTCCATTTTTTGGAGTTATATTATTACGAAACCAATGTGTTAGTTCAAAAATTTTGGTCCACACGTGACCGGTATCAGGAGTAGGTATCTAGTTTCAAAGGATGCTAATGAATTCAATTACACCCTGTATATAAACTTTAAAAACCGATTTGATATTCTTATGTATTTGTTATTGTTTATGTTATTTGTTTTAGTTTGTCCGTACAGATTAGGAAATAAATTTCGTCTAAATCATTTGCTTGGTTTAGAAAACAAAATAGAAAAAAACATATGTCAGTTGAGTATTTTTCAATATGATTTTTTTTAAATACATTGTCTTTGATAGACTCGCGTAATAATTAAAGGTGATGAAAGGCAAGATAGTGTTTTTTAAAAGATTGTCATTTATTAAGATTGGATCAAGTTGCATAATGAATGCATAACAACTATATTTATTTATTTATTTATTTATTTATTTATTTATTTATTTATTAATTACATGCTTTCATACAATGTCATTTAGTGTAACTAAAACTAAATACCTAGTCCTAAATATTTCATTGTATGAGCCCTGTGAGGGCGTTGCACTTCTGGGTGGAGCTGGAGCGTACATATCTATATCTAATAAAAATAGCAAATTATACATATTTTAATTGAATTTCGTCATCTTATATACAATTTAGATCAATTTATATATTATTATTGTCGTCATTCTAAGTAAATTTCAAAACGGGATAAATTTTATATTGCAATTGTTAGATTAATTATAACATTAATTATAACTATAACCTTGTTATCATACTATTAATTTATTAAACATCTTTTATTATATCTGTTTGATAGTGTAGCTTTTTTATTTTCTGCTGGGTAACTGTTTCTGATAAATAGAAAAGAGTTATACAAGGTGACTTTGAATTAGTATGTTATCCCGAAAGGGGGTAAATCTACACCCCTAGGTTGACAATGTTTCTTCAAAGACTTTACCAAATTAATAATTTTTCATTGAAGAAGTGCCATGCAAAGTTTACGTTCGAAAATAGCCTTAGCGCAGCTGGGTTGTTGAATTCATAAATGAGTGTAACGACCTGTGTTGAGAAATGAATTTATGGTATCTTATTGACTCTCGTAGCGATCGCACGTGCAATTTTGTGATTGGATTTATTTTTTAATATTGAAGTTTTGAATCAACCAGTTTCAAATAAGGCTCTCACAACTTGTAGAGTATCATGGTCCCAGTCCCCCATTTCGGGATAACATACTAATTCAAGGTCACCTTGTATTTCTTTATGAGAATCATTTTATTAAATTAAAAGGTTTTTTATTTTATTTACTTGACTTCACTTGTCATCATCATCATCATCAGGCCGTAGATGTCCTCTCCTGAACCTCTCCCAGACATAGGCCTCCCTCACTTGTATGTCCTGGAATTTTGCAATCAATATTGCACCCACCTCACTGAAGTTATTGCGCTGACTTGGCTCCGACGGTTTGGTTTGGATGACAATCCATGGTGACGTCATTTGAAGTCCAATATGGCGGACGATCCAAGATGGCGGACCAGGCCCCTATTTCATAAAAATACAAATCATAATAAACCTACAATTGTCAGTCAAGTGTGTTTCATATAACAAAAATACTATGCGTAACTGATGATTGTCAGTCAAATTTACTGACTATTGTAGGTTTATTATGATTTGTCTTTTTATGAAATAGGGGCCTGCAATTTTTCGGTTAAAAATCAAATTAAAAGGTTTGCTGATACGAAGAAAAAAGCTTGTTATTAAAAAATGTTTTAATTAAACTTATTCTCTAATTATTTGATAATTATATTTAAATTAATTTTATATAAGAGTGATATGTTTTAATAAGATCATAAATAGACCGGTTTGTTCAAGGTTTAAGTTAAATTTCAAATAACCCTGTATATTTTTTATTTTATTCCAGAATACAAAACGCGGCGAAAGGTGAGGGTCAGTTGGCAGTGGTCACCAACCTTCTCCGAAACGAAGGAGTTTTGTCCCTGTGGAGAGGATTTCTCCCTTACTACGCTCGACTAGGACCGCATACGGTCCTTACCTTCATATTCCTTGAACAGTTCAACACTGCGTACTTTAAATACACGTAAATGTGAAAAAATGAAGTAAAATTAACGAAGTATATGAAATGACAAGGTACGTATTGGCAATTTGTAATTTGTAGGTGCTGTAGTGTCAAGATAACCAAGGGTTTTAAGCTGGACGTTATATTTTGTTATTAATTGAAAAACATGGTTTTCAATGTGTCAGTACTTAAAATACCAACTTTACATCACCAATTTTGATGAACACAAAAATCTTATGAAGTCTTAAAAAATGTGGCATTAAGAATTCTGTTTTTGTCACATCATCATCAGCCCGTAGATGTCCACTGCTGAACGTAGGCCTCCCCAGGGAGCGCCACGTTGAGCGGCTGCTCGCCTCCTGCATCCATCGGCTCCCCGCGGTTTTCACCGGGTCTGCCTACGCTGCGCCTTCCGGTTCGTGCTCGCCACTCGAGAACCTTTCTTTGTCACATAACCTAAGTAAATAAATGTCATAGTTACCAAAATACGAATCGATGATAAAAATGTGTATTTAATAATATTGTTAAAGATGGCGTGCATTTGCAGTTGTGTACAGATAAACCTATAAATATAATATTATAACCATTATTATACAAGGTGACCTTGAATTGGTATGTTATTCCCAAATAGGGGGACTGGGACCATGATACCCTACAAGTTGTGAGAGAATTACTTGAAACTGAGTGTTTCCAAACTTCGATCGTAAAAAATAAATCCATTCGCTAAATTGCACGTGCGATCGCTACGTGAGTTAACAAGATACTATAAATGTGCACTCGGTCAAGGACGAAGTTCAACCACCCAGCTGCGCTAAGGCTATTTTTGAACGTAAACTTTACATGGCATTTCTTCAATGAAAAACTATTAATTTAGAAAAGTCGTAGAAGAAACATTGTCTACCTCGGGGTGTAGATTTACCCCCTTTCGGGATAACATATCAATTCAAGGTCACTTTGTATAACGTACGCCATTAGTAAAGCGATTCCAAGAAAAGCTAAAGAATACTCTTACTGTTTTCTCCAACTCTTACGTCGAAAGTTGGAGTGGGACGGCAATAGAAATTACCGATTTTCAGATTTCCGTAATAGCGCGCTTATTACTATTACCGCTATATATAAATATACTAATGTAGGTACAATATGTTAAATGTTATTAATTTATAGAAATAGTTTTTTTTATGAGATTGAATGACGTGACGAGCTAGTCGTTCGCCTGACGTTAAGCGACACGGCTGCTCATAACAGTTGCAGTGTCACTCGGAACTTTAAGATAATAAAGTTTCGCGTGACACTGCACTGCGCACGTCATCCATAGTTGTTACTATTGAGCGAATCATCTAGAAAAGTTGTAGAATAGTGAAAATCAATATTAAGAGGAAGATATTACCCAATGTTTACAACCACTGGTTATAATGTGGCATAATTTTGTGTCGGAGATAAAAAACCTTTTATTATAACATTTATTTTCGCATTTTAACATTTCTTTCTAAAAAAGAGTTTTGTGGAAAACTTGCCAACAAATATTTAATGTAATAATTTTATTGTTTATCGTGCTCGTCGTTTGCAAGTTGTTACATTTTTAATCTGTGAGTTGATTTTATAAATTGATCGTCGTGGATATTATTTTTATGGAGTTAAGTTTTTGCTTTGTTTCAGAATGCGTTTATTGATAATTGCTCGTTTCCGTTAAACTATTTCAGTTTTGAGAAAGGTTTTTATTGTTTTTGATAACTATATTTTATTATTTGATAATTTATTTGATGGTAAATCTCAATGAACAAACTTTTTTGTAATTAAAAATGTGCGGCGTGTGGTAGGGTAGGTAATTATAACTTTGAATCTACAAAGAAGTGCCTGTCAATATATATATATTTTAGTATTAAGTACAAGTGTACCAAGAAAATAATTATGTACAACCAAAGTAGACGCAAACTATATAAATATTCAATAATTAAAAAAAGCATTTGATATATTGCTCGTCGGCCGTGCGCCGCTCAACTGGCATCCAAAGAGGTATAATGTACTATAGGTACGCGGATCATAATTTTTACTACAATACACGTGCAGTCGCTTTGATCGCCGAGCATCGTATGAATGCGAAGAAGCCAGTTGGCTTATTTGTCGTGGTCAACAGTGCAAGTTAGAGATGTCCCGTCTAGAGTAACATAGAAGTCTGCTGGCATCTGGTAAATAGGCATGATGAATAAATTTTTTTTTTTTGGATAAATTAATTATATTCTTTAAAAGATAAACATTTGTGAAAACAAAAATTAAATATCTCAAAAAATGACCAAGTTACAAGCATTTTAAAAACCGGAATAGAAAGAGATCGCTCAAACGGCCAGCGACGTCACAGGAAGGTCGTTATAGTACCTCATTACTAAGCTGTGGTAGCTTTTCATACAATCTCTTCGGCATGTGACGTCACGAGTAGATTTTTCATAGTAACTGTGGGGGCGCTCTGTTTCGCGAGAAAGGGACAGGAGATGCCTCCTGTAGAAACTTTAAAAGCTTATTACTCCGTGATTTATTTACCGATTTTGCTTATTTTTTCAATGTTTGCATTCGTTTTTAATCTTCTTTATGAAAGTAATATTTACTTGTTCATTTTTATTAGCAGTCATCATGCCTATTGTGGCCACGCGGTTTACGACAATGATTTTTGCTACGTTATTAAGAGATTACAAAACTAAGAAAACATTTGTATCTAAGAGATTTGAACCCGCATCCGCATTTTCTTATACGTTGTTTTATTTGATGGTAATTAGAAATATTTATTTGTGCCAAAATAGAGGAAAGAAATCTGGTGTTTTTCAATAGTTTTTAAATTTTTAATTCTTCTGTTCTCTTTTCTATCAGAGCTACATTTCCATGCATTATGTTATAATGTAAAATTTACTTAAGTACACAAACCTTTTTGATTTAACTTTTTATTTATCAATTTTGACATATATGTTTTACATTCGCTAAAAGTGAATTAGATGAAGAAATTGCAATCAATCGATGATTTTAATAATCTGTGTAAAATAATTGTACGTTCAGCACAAAAATCTGACATTTATGTTGCGGACGGTACATTGCAGGATTTTCGTAAATAAACTTATTTATTTTTATAAAGATTTGTTTAGATTATACATAAATTATTTCAAAACATTTTATTGAAGTTAAGATCTGCAGCCCTACCGCGTAAGCATTCTGGTAATGAACATCGCCTGCCATCCTGCTTGCGCCAATGTACAAGTCCTTGATTGCGAGCAAGAGAGCACACGATTACGATTACCACCGGGCTTACGCGGTAAGGCCACTGGTTTGAAATGAATGGCACGAGCGAATTCTCGTTCAATAGATGCATTTTTGCTTGTATTTTTTAATGATAAGCTCCAAATTGATTTATCAGTGGAATTATTCATAAATCACAATCTAACCGAACAGTTCCTATAAGGAATCTGGTCATTCCGTCTCGGTATTTTAAATAAATATGAAAGAGATGGCATGTTCAGAACTCAAAGCGAAAATGAAGGTTTTTATAAAATTATTACGAAGGCTATATCGACAATAATTCGATATGAATAAGTGTTATGGTACTGTTTATATTGATTAGGGGCGCTATATAATAGGGCCGGCACATTGTTTGGGTAATGCCAATCGGGTAGTCCATTCGGACTATATGTGGGTCAAAGCTAGTCCTGTGTCGGTCGTTCGTTTTCGGACATCTCGGTCGTTCGTGATTGACTAGCCAAGTGACCGAGTCAAAACATTCGATCAAAACTTCGATCATCGGTCTCGAGAACCAATGCAGTGCGAAAGAGCACTTTATATATAAGCTCTTAAAGTTGATTTCAATAATTAGTTTTTAACCGAGTCAAAAGATTCGATCACGTAGATCGGTCATCGGTCTCGAGAACCATGCATTGGTTGTCGAGACCGAGAGTGCGGAATAGTACTTTATGTACCAGCGCTTAAGGTTGATTTCACAATATTTTTTATAATTTACGTTGAAACGACGTGATACCGTGGTTGAGCCGTTCGGTCGGTCACGGGTCGGTCTCCGAGGAGGAACCGGCTCTTTAACGATTGAACGACTCGGTCGGTCACGAAAGGGCATGATTCGATCATTTTGATTCGGTGAATCACAATCGACACAGGACTAGTCAAAGCATTTCGAAACGGTCAATCGCGATTGGCTGTCGATCGAGAGCGCGATCGTGAATAAATAAAACGATTGTGATTTGCTATAATTGATATTGGCGGATCATCCGCCATCAGTGCCATAGTAGATTGTCAATCGCTTCAATCACCAAAACAATCAATTTTTGCATCAGTGTGTATATCAACTATCAATCGCAATTGATCGTCTCGGGGATGTTTAAGGGTTTTTCCAAACACTCATCAATTTTGGCGTTCGGCTCTGCGGATTGACGCTGGCCTGCGATTATGTAGGGCCCCTAAGCCGGGCAGCTTTTTTCTCGAACATTCATCTCTATAATGTGCGATTTGCCGCTTGGTTGTACCGATTAGTGCCGGCACGATTAAGTGTAAAGCGCCCCCAACGGTATGGAAGCAACCGGAATATTATTCATAGCTTAATAATTTATAATGTTCCGTTCTATCCAGATAGCCTAGCATGCGCACCGCGAGTAAACATACTGTCACTGTTAGAGTGAGACGCACTTAGGCGCTATCATAGTCCTGTCACGGTCTCTCACGAGAAAATTTTGTCGCATTACGTATGCTAGCAGGGCAGAGCAATGTAAACTGAGTAAGGTAAAAGAAGAACGTTAAAGGATGCTTTATAGGTGCAGATTCCCGATTCACAACCCATCGGAAAAGTTTCGTTTCGATCTATATCTTTATATACCCCGTCTCTTTCTGCATGTTGATGTATGAGAGAGAGAGGAAAGTTCTGATAGGTTGTGAAACGGGGTGCATAAATAGATACGTAGTAAGTTGTCGAATTACGTTTATTTATCGAAAATGCTTGTTTCATTAGGTGTTTAATTTCATGATGTACGTTTAAAACGTCCATTCCATGGTGATACGCTATATCTTTTATATTTTTAGACGCACTTATGATTTGTGACTAATATATTTTGTAATATTATTGTTATAGATTAATAAATAGTTTTTGTTTTTAAATTATTCGTTTCATTTAAAGCGGCAGGATGTATACCACACTATAATTTGATGATTAGGTTATCCGCGAAAACACGGATCAGGTAAATAACCTCTCATTCTTGCTGGAAAAGTATAGGGTCATGTCAACCTAACGAACACACGGTGCCCCAATACATATTGAGAAATGTTATTACCGTTGTCAAATTATCCGTGTTTTTGCAAAATATCTAGGGTTATCCGCGAAAATTATAATTATCAGATCGTCCTGCGATATGACTGTGTAACTTTAAGGAAAGGACTTCATAGAACCACAAACATAAACATGGCCCACGGCACGTGATAACCGCCTATAACTTCCCCAAGCAGTTAATGGCGGAATGTCAGGGTAAGACGTTCTTACTCGACTAAACAGACCTGCCTTCTCTTAAGGTATCATGGTTCTTTTGTCAAGTATTCATTTCTAATCACGTAAGACTCAAGCTCCACACTTTAGTCTTTATTCAGCAGAAAGTTGAGCCATTTTTCCAGACATGGATAATTTGTAGGATTTTAGGTAGATTTATTTTTAGCGCCTTACTTTTGTTACTGCTGAAGATGCAAAAATAACATTGTAAATAATAAGAATTCAACGTTCGTGCAGTTTTGTATTAGATTAAGTACACATAATAAGTAACGTAGCATAGAAGGCTGACATCGGAACCACGAATGGGTATAATGTAGTGTACGTACTTGTAGTAGCGCTAATACCTCACTTGAGGGTCTTCAATTAGTCTCTATTGACATACTTTTCAACGAGTCATAGGAAAATTGCGTTCGTATCCACACTTATTTTCTTTACAGTGAGCATTCATTTTAGTTAAGTAATAATAATTATTACCTTTTACAACTTGAAGTGAATGTGAGAAGCGATTACAATATCATCTAGGTAAGAAAGTAGGTGAATAAATTTTTACTCAAAGTGGACTGAATATAATGTGAAAGTAAAATAATAAATATAAATACATTTAAAGGCTCAATTGATGAAATACAAGCTCCAGAAATTGAAATCGTACTTGATAAAGAAATCTGGCAGAATGTTCAACTTGTACAAGCACATGCAACAAGCCGGCAACGAGGGCAAAGAGCCTAAAGAGCCAGAGACGACTGGTCACGACAGGTTCTACCAGGAGCGACCTAGGACCAGCTATAGGAAGAAGAAGCGCCGTGGGGCTTGTAGGAGAGCGCAGTCTGCAGCCGAACTGAACCCTGAGTCTATAGCAGCCGCGAATAAGAGAAACGCTTTTCGGATGCGCTCTATATCTACTGACAGAGAAGACAGTGAAGGTTGGTCTCATATCGCCATCTTGTATTATTTTTAACTTCAACTTTTCATTATTTTCATTATTTTAGTGTCAGCTACTTCAGTCAGTGCCCAATTGATACAAACAGTAAAATCACTAGAACGCGTTGATAAAAAGTTATTTTTTTTTAATCTACGAATTATTTCCTGTTGTCCAACATATAACTATACAGGATGTAATTTAATTCATTAGCATAAATTGAGCCCATGATAGTACATCATTTATAGATGATTATTAAAGCGTAAAGAGTGTGAAAGAAATGATTTTTATTGAAAATAATGTCGGTTTTCGCGGCGCCTAACGCAGTTGGCACGGATGATTTTGATACATTTAAACGTTTTTATACCTTGTATGTACTAATTAAAACAGTACTTCATATTTTAATTAAATTTTGTATTGTAGCATTTGATTAAGTAAGTTATTCCATTTTTTGGAGTTATTATTATTACCAAACCAATGTGTTTAGAAATCAAAAATTTTGGTCCACACGTGACCGGTATCAGGAGTAGATACCTAGTTTCAAAGGATGCTAATGAATTCAATTACACCCAGTATACTAGTCCAAATGTAGCAAACTAGCAAAGATGACCGTCTTCTATTGTTAGTTATGGCCTGCCAATCACTGACCATCCAGATGCATGAAGAATTACTTGTGAATCAAATTATTTGGTTGTGTCACCTTAGCTTAGTAACTTAGCATACAGAATACCGGCTACCCATTTTTTAGGTATAGAAATAGGTATCCACGTATAATTATTTGTCATTTGTGTTTATTTTTTGCTTACGGAAGAAGCGGGAAAGCAAGACGATGGTGAAGGATCCTCGATTGCTTGTAGCTCAAGTATTTATGCCCTCGTTTTATTAATATTTGCTCTATGTTTTATCTAACCCAATAGTTTATAGAATTTCATGCATCAAGGCATGTAATTATTTACTATACCTACCACATTCTTCACTTAATACTTCTACCCCACTACTTCACTTAATTATCTTAATACTAGTTGACAACGAAAATTGTAATGATCTGGCCCTTAAAAAAAATCACACATTTCTCCAACATATTTGTCTAATTTACTTGAATACGTAGGTATTAAAGTTTACTTTGTTGATTTTAGAGGAAAACTCAGAACGTGCACCCTTAGTGGCACAAAAGATAGATTCATTGGCCAAGCTGCTTTTCAACAAATCGATCATTGGCACCGGATCTGGTAAAAGCAGTCCCTCCGAGCCGCCTGCTTCTCCAAGGTATTCTGTTTTAAACAGGTTTATTCATAATATGGTCACTGGTTAGTCACTCTTCGGTAGCTGGAGGCTGGAGCTTCTATTTTTGTTAAGATAAAAGAAGTGAAGAGCCTGCTTCAGCTCATCACGCGATTTTTTTATTTAACATGTTTTAGTTAATATCATACAGGCGAAGTAAAAACTTAAGTTCACTTTATATTTGACAGAATTGAAAGGACAATGGAATGTTCAGCAGCATTAGCCATATGCACAGAATACCTATCGCAGTCGCCCAGGTAAGTCTAAAATACATTTCAAGACATCCATTGCTGTGGAGTGTGGGAGCATCTTTTAAAATCGTTTGTATCTTTCAGATATGATTTACTGTCACAGCTCGGTGGTATTGGTTCTCGTACAAACAAACACTGGTTTGCTATTCATGACAACTCCATCAAAACTGATCGACTCCTAACATTGGTAAGAAAACCCAAAGTAATAAAAATTGTTTAGAATTTTTATGTCTGGTGTGTAAGGTGGAGTCCTTGCAATGTAGGCTGACTCAAAAACCGTTGCAACCAATCATCAATCATACTATTTGGTTGTTTAAAAAGTTTGAAACCCTAGGTAAGTCGCAGCATCCAGGTTATAACAACAAAAATTTTTCCAGATGCCGCTAACCAACAAGTGCCCTATAGAGCAGGGTGAAAGATCCAAGGGTCTTATCATGGAATTGTTCCGAGCTCTGCATCATCCATACATTTACCCAGTTCTGGATCTTGAAATGTGCAATGGACATGCCCTGACTGTTTTGCCTTTTAATGCAAGGGGTAGCTTAAAAGACCTTATTTATAAGGTATGGCGTAGCTAAATCGTATTCTCGTGTGACATAGTTTTTCTTCTCTGTTTTACTTAACAAAACCGCTAAGTATCTATAAATGAATTGTTTTGTAGAGCACATGGAACGAAGAATACAACCGCAAATACGGATCATGCGGCACCGGTCTACCAGCTTGGCAAGTGGCAAGATTTGGCCGCCAAATGTTGGAAGGCCTGATGTTTCTCAAAGAGAAAGGATTCCCGCCTTTTCGTCATTTGCATTCGGGAAACGTGGTGGTACAGAATGGAGTGGCGAGGTAAGTAATTGCCAAACTGAATTCAATAGGTACCACGTTGGGCGCCAATAAGGATTGGCGCCCAACGTGGTACCTAGTTGAAAGCGCGGTTATAAAAAACTAGCAGTTACCACAGGTTAATAGTTAACTAGGTTAGGTTACCTACTAGGTTTATCATAGCCTCGATGTGGTTAAATTAACTGGTGATCAACTTTGTTCAGGATATGCGGGCTAGAGAACACTTTAATCGGCGCAGCACCTCGTTGTCCCATCGCGTTGGCAGCCCAGCTGGACCACGTAGAGACACTGTCACTGGGCCACGTGCTATTTGAGATGTGTGCTGCCACCAGCATCGATCTTTGTCTGCTGCCGGATTTAATGTCTACCTACCCTCATGTACGTATGCAAAGTTATGTATGCACTTTGGCACTCACCAGTTTTAATTAGTTTCCAATGACGGCCTACTCCTTGAATAGATAATAATTTTTTTCGACTTTTTATAGATAACATAATACATGTTTCAATCAAAAGATTGTACAAGGAAGATTGTAATACTTAATTTGTCAAATGATTGTTAAAGCCTTTTGAATCCTATGCCTATTTAGAAGGATTGTTATTGATACAGGTGGTGGAAATAATCGAGCAGATCTTCGGTCCGCGCACGCCCAGTCTTCACGAGCTGCTGCTCTGTGAACTATTCAGGAAGATCGATCTCCGCGAGATGAAGGGCTCTTGCTTACCGGTGAGCACAACAAATATCTCACCTACCCAAAATTAATTACCTTAAGTTAATAACGGTTAACGAGATCCCGCAAGCCGATTGGCCGCTGAAGGTGGCGCTCTTTGGGGGAGGCGTATGTTCAGTAGTGGACGTCTTTGGGCTGAAAATGATGATAATAAATAACGGTTAACGGTGAATCCTGGGCGGTTATTCTCTATGGAAACACAGATTCCACACGATACGAAACCACGTCGTTATCGTGTCTTGTTTTTTTTTAGCGAATAGCATGGAAATAGCAATTAGCATGCTAAGACTCATGAATTAGCATGTTCATGAAAATGCCAAATCTCATTAATTGCCATCGCTAGTCTGTAGTAGATGTCTTCCGGCTGTTGTGATGTTATATAAAAAAAAAACCGTTATCTGGTTTCCATAGTACAAGCTATGCTTAGTTTGGGGCTAGATGGCGCTGGGTAATATGTCCACACACATTTATTTATTGTTGTGTATATTTCTATGGTACTGTCAGAACTTCAGCCAGCGTTTGTCCCGGTCTTGCCTCTCGCTGCTGGGCGAGGTGGCGCGCCGGCAGCCCGAGCCGCGCCGCACTGGCCTCGCGTCTCCGGCCACGCCTCCCGCTAGGAGGTACTACTACTACTACCACAGATACATATCATACTTACTCCAAACAATAACTACCAAAAGGGGGTCTAGGATAGATCCCTTTCCATTAAAAAAAGAAAAAAAAAAAAAAAAGAATCATCATCAGCCTGAAGTCGTCGACTGCTGAACATAGGACTCACCCAGAGGGCGCCACTTTGAGCAGCCGCTTGCCTCCTACATCCATCGACTCCCCGCGTTTTTCACCGGATCGTTGGTCTACCTAGTGGAGGTCTTACACTGCGTCTTCTTATTCGTGGTCGCCACTCGAGAACCTTTCCCTTAGGCATTCAGTTTTAAAATAGTATAATAAAATGACTACTCCATAAAAACATTTCCTAATTCAAAGGCTGGTCTTTGCGTAAGACGTAACTTTAGAAACTACAAGACAAACTGATTGAAGCTCTCACTCATTCTTCAGCTCGTGATACTGTAATTAAAAAAAGTTCACGCGCACATACACACGTAACGGAGAGAGATAGAGATATCGATAATCTGTTTCTCTTTTCAGGCGACATTTCCCAATGGACCAAGACTTCACCGAAGAATGGCAGCAGTGGTGATGGGATCTCCAATAAATTTAATTAATTACGATTTCTATTTTAATTATAATTATTCCCGCAAATAATTGGCCTTTTATTCTTCAAAATGTCTAAGTACCTACTTATATAACTACTTTTTCCTTAGTAGGAATGCAAGATCTACACATTACCTTTCAAGGTTTTTGGGTCTGGGTTAATTCCCAGTCCCTTCCCAGTATTTTTAATGCCAGAAATACCTCTGAAATGGTCTTTGAAGAAACTCCGACAATGGCGGTTATGAATTTTGAATTTATTTTTTAAAACCTGTGTATTCTGAATTTTAATGTGTAATAAGGGTGGATTATTATCCTTTAGTGTTCGTGAACGTGCTCGAGTGTTGGCAAACGATTTCAAGATTATAGAAACATGCATTTTCGTTTTTGCTTCAACGGCCGTTTTTAGAGCCTTCAGTCACAGAATTCCCCCTATTACATACAAAGTCTTTGCCTTCAGTAGAATATCCCCATTTTATTGTTGGCGTTTTCACTGATTGACAAAATATGACTATGACTTGACATAACCGCGTCCAAATTTTACTCACTTGACATTGGCAGAATTATTGCAAAAAAAGCGATAGAAAGCCATTAAAGAAGAAGAAGAAGTACCTCTGAAATATTCATCATCAACAGCCTGAAGACGTCCACTGCTTAACATAGGCCTCCCCCAGAAAGCGCCACTTCTAGCGGCTGCTTGCCTCCTGCATCCATCGGTTTTCGTGGGTTTTGAAATATTAGGGATGTGTAAAATGTAGTTCAAGATTATATTTTCTATCGAGGAAGTTTTTATTATGTTGATTCGACAGCGTGTCAGACCAAAAAAAAAGCTACGGCTGGTGACATAACTTTTTTCAGTGCTCTGTGGGTAGCGTAGTAGAGAGTCCCGAAATCTCACGCACCACTGCACTCGTAGCTACTAGCTACTCATTGCTATCTGTGGGCCTAGCACGAATATTTACGCGCGCGTAAGTGTAACGTAAGCCATTTGTATGGCATTTGATCTGATAGGGGTATTACGATTGAGCTAGCATCGCTGCTGACGCGCGTCTGCCGCTCAACTGCTGTCAAAATTGTATGAACTTTGACAGAAGTTGAGCGGCAGACGCAATCGTAATACGTTTTACGATTACGGGGTTTTACGTTAACGTTACACTTACGCGCGCGTAAATATTCGTGCTAGGCATACTGAGTACCTACGATAGCGTGTAGCGTCGTATAGCACAGGATGTTCGCTACGAGCTATGAACAAGAAAATCTTAAGGCTTTGAGCCAACGAGCATAGCTACGATTCGTAGACTACCCCCAATTTCGCTTAATGATGTTAAATTCATGTCAACTTAAAAATACGGAACACTCGTTGATTGCCTGTTGATCATCGGCACTTCGCCTATATAAGCGTTTTTTTTTGCTCTGTGCTTCAACCAATGAGGGTTTAGTATTTTAGGTTGATAGAGTTTAACTTTAACAAAAGTACAAAAAACGGTCTGATGGTCGTGCTTTTTTATTTATTTTTTTATAATATAGGGAGTTTGAGCCGGACGTAGTCGTATCAAATGTGGTCATGAACAACAAAGTACTCCGTGGTCTATAAAATGAACT
Source organism: Ennomos erosarius (assembly GCA_963580505.1). NCBI lineage: Eukaryota > Metazoa > Arthropoda > Insecta > Lepidoptera > Geometridae > Ennomos > Ennomos erosarius. The sequence goes on from OY756987.1 coordinate 11,740,951, forward strand.
GCTTAGGTCAATATCACAAACTAAGTAGAGGATTGGTTCATATTCAAATTCACTAACCACAACTTACGGATTATTGTACATTCATGCATGACTCTACATGCATGAATGTACAATAATCCGTAAGTTGTAGGTAAGTTGCACCTATGCATTTATTTTAATTATAATATTTTCAATCTTTTTAATAGGTTTAGATGGTATGTTTAAATAAAAACTTCATTCTTCAACCACGAGCTAGGACTGGCTGAAATAGGTTTATTTTTTAACATTTGACTAATCAATCTGAGTTGTGCTAAAATAACCGTCAAAAATTACAAAAAAAAACCTTAAAAAACACACTTCTGCTCAATGAAACGCGAATTTTAATAATGCAATAGCAGTTTTCCACTAGAATATTCCATTCAATTAAACGAAGATGGGGGACAAAAAGCCGCCGCCGGCGAAAGTGATACCTCCTGGAATGCAGTTTTTAATTGGAGGTTCTAGCGGGTAAGCACAGAATTCGCCCTATTTAGATAATAAATGCATAGTCAGCTAAGAAATTTAATGGATGACAGAGCATGAAGCGTACGTAGGTAGCTTATTAGCCATCATGCATATAAAGTTTCTGTCCGGGTCAGGTTAGAAATAATTGCAGACTATGGGTACCATGGAGCTAATAAAAAAAGAAGTCTGGTGTTTTTTTTTATTTCATCCATGATGGGTACCTATATACAGGGTTACAGGAAAAATTGTGCTAGATCCGTTAAGGGCGTGGAGTACCCATCATTTCTGACTTATTTCACTATGAAACACCCTAGGCTAAACTAATAATATTTTTGTAGATATCCCTTAGAAAACAATACAGTTTCTAATATTTTTTTTATATCTTAACTTTCACTTGTCTACTACGGTCTATTCAATTAACTTATGTACTATTTTAATGATTGACGTCCTAAAGCATCTTATTACACATTTAAAAATGCAATAATAATAATAATAAGAAGACACAAAATATTTCAATAAAAAAATTAAAAATTGAATATCTCGAAAAGGGTAAAGTTTAGCCTAGGGTGTTTCATAGTGAAATAAGTCAGAAGTGATGGGTACTCCACGCCCTTAACGGATCTAGCACGATTTTTCCTGTAACCCTGTATATATATATATTATTATAGGTATAAATACTTATAGCGCTCAGTTCAGGCTGTTCAGGCACAGTTTAATTGTAGTTGTGAATAAGTAGGTACTTATAGCATTTTTCAAGTATACCAAGTAGGTATATTGACCGAGCCGGACGTTCGTTTCGAGCTTGCACTATAAGCGCTGCTGATGTGGCTGTTCCTCACCACATTGTTATTTATTCTTAACCCAATTCTATATCCTACAGAATGTTAGCGATATGTATCGTCCAACCGGCCGACTTGATAAAAACCCGTATGCAGCTTTTGGGACCAGCCGCAAAGACCACGTCAACTTTATCAGTTGCCAAACAGATTTTAGTGAAGGAAGGCCCGTTTGGGTTCTACACCGGTCTGTCAGCTGGGCTGTTCCGACAGGCCACCTACACCACCGGTCGATTGGGATGCTTCAACGTGCTGTTTGACACGTATAAGGCGTAAGTAACCTATAAAATTTAAAATTGTAGGTTTTTGAAGTTGTCAAGGTACGGTATGGGTTGGGGGCCTATCTTTAGCTCAGTGGATGTCTTTAGTCTGTTTATATACCTACGTACACACCCACAGTATAAAATACATGAAATATGGCGCTTTATTCTAGCTCTTACGGAGTCCCGTCGTTTCCGGTAAAGGTGGGAATGGGCACGATAGCCGGAGGAATAGGTGCCTTTTTCGGCACCCCAGCTGAAGTAGCACTCATTCGGATGACAGCTGACGGACGGCTGCCGAAAGAGAAAAGGAGAAACTACAAGAACGTCTTTAATGCTCTGGGCAGGTGAGCTAGTAGGCACCTACGCGTGTTTAATGCGGTCGGAAAAACTGCAACGCTCCAAACTTGAAATTACTGGGCAAATGAGACTATGACCTGATTACACAGTGTAGTAATCTGATTACTAGACTGTGTAATGTCTCAGGATGACGTGCGCAGTGCAGTGTCACGCAAAACTTTATTATTTTAAAGTTCCGAGTGACACTGCAACTGTTATGGGCGGCCGTATTGCTTAACATCAGGTGTACGAACAGCTCGTCACGTCATTCATTATCATAAAAAAAAATTAAATTCTGCCAGTGAAGGCAGCGTTTTACATCAAATCGTGTCACGCTCGCTATACGCCTGCATTGGGTTCAAATTATAGGGCTACCGGAACACCATGCAGTAACTTGGAATCGCACTTTATCTACACTAGCTGACCTGACAAATTTTATCCAGCCGTGCCAAAAAAGGACGTTCAAAAACACCATGTACTGGCTCAGAAGCTGGTTTTAAATTCGATATTCTTAATAGTAATAGTACGTTCATTGAAAACTCAGAAAAAAGAGCCTTTCCATTGAATGCTGTAGGTGCAATTTTATGAGCCTATGTCTTTTACATGTCACTTTCTCTAAACGCTGCCTTTACTTAGTTTACTACTCCGCTATTCGTCTTATTGTTTACCATTTGCGACGGATTTTATGTAAGTGCCAACTTATTCCAGAATTGTGAAAGAGGAAGGAGTTCTGATGCTGTGGCGAGGTGCTACGGCTACCATCACGCGGGCTATGGTCGTGAATGCGGCGCAGCTGGGTACATACGCACAGGTTAGTGCTTTATTGGTTTTGAATCGATATAGGACATACCATGGAGCTATTAAAAAAAGAAGGAGGGAATCCCGTCTGATCCGAAACTGAAGCACCCTTAGGAAGCCGAAACGCTTCGTACGTACGAGCGCAATACGCACACACTCACATCATATGCAGCCGGTCGCCCTACTTTCAGCTGACACACATATGTAATATGTCCGCCATTTTGGGCTTCAGTTCGATGCCAATCAAAACTCAATCCTTCTTTTTTTTATTTCATCCATGGGACATACTTGCAAAATAATTTAAGGTGTATCCACCTATCCATCTACACTCAAAATTTTTATTCTTAGCACGCCTTCCCAACAGGGACACGAGAAAAATAGGTCAAATAAATTTCAATAGGTGTCGTTACATGTAACGATTTTCATACTAGCTCTTAGTAAAATTCAGAATACAATAAAATAGACTATATAAAAATTATGAACAACTTTAAAAAAATCCCATAAGCTTGGAAATTTATAATGAGGGGCATTTAAATCAAATTTCTTAAAAAATTTACAAATTTTATTTTTGTCCTCGTACTTCTAGCGGCAAGTAGTTGAACTACGTTGAGTTGAATTTTATATAATGCGTTTAAGCATTTGTACAAGCCTTTTGATGGCAGATGGCAGCACTGCTGGTGCTGGGTACTCTATACAAAGAGCACAGATAATAATAATAATGCTATACTAGTACAAAGAGTAATTAATATTATTGTCTTTTACATGGAGGTGTAAGGAGAGAGCCAAAATCTGCCAATGCGGCGTTGCCGCTCCGCATCCTTCGTGTAAACATACTATCTTGTATCTCTGTCTAATACACAAATTGTCGCATAGAGTATGCGAGAAAGCGACTGTAGGAACGGCAACCTCGCCTTACCTACCACCGCGTGTCATGTCTTGACAGTTTGGTGTGTCAAGAAATTAAATGCGAGAGCATAAAACGTGAAATATAGTAATTATATTGTTATTAGGGCTAAATATTGTGTCAATAGTGAAATTATGTCGTGTTGTGCTGTATTTTATGCATCAAGACTAACCCGAGGAGTCGAAGGAAAACCAGAATCATCAATTAATAAATGTAAGTTTACTGGCTATTTTTATGTTAAACATCGAAGTTTCGAAGTAAATATGCATTTCACATTAAGAATATACGTTTTTTCCATCGTATAATTACCATGCGATTGCAATTACTGAAAGATTTAATGCTTTAATTGATATTTTTGGGATGGACGATTTTACGCCTCTCGAATAGTGATGTACCTACACTGTCCATTACATTTTGTCGATATTCGTAAATCTTCATCATACATTTGCACAAAATTACTTTGGTTTTGGGGAGATTAAAAAGTAGAAAATATCTTTCCCCTAAAAGTGGCTGAATGGATTTAGATCAAAGTGCATACAGAATGAAAAAGTAGGTGCAAATCTGGCAATTTAAAAATAGGCACATAACCTACTTTTATAAAATACAGTATGTAGGCCAGTGTCGTCTGGCTTCAATATGAGTTATGAAATTTATAATAAACTAGCTGACCCGCCCCGGTTTCACACGGGTTTATTAGTTTTATGCCCTTACCCTGTTTATGGGTAAGAGAGAAAGAAAAGTGAAAAATATAGGGGAAAAGGATGAATAGATGGGAGGGCGAAGGGAGACAGGCGCAGCCGTCCCATCCATTCATCCTTTTCCCCTATATTTTTCCCTAAAATAAATATAGGGGCTTCAATACAACAAACCTGATTTTTTGCTCGTTTTTATAGATAATGGTACGGAACACTTTTTACAAATTTAACCATCATTTTAATGAATAGAATAAGAAAAGGCGAATGTAAAATAAAAACTAACTATTATGGAACAATGTTATTTGAACAGCCTGAAGACGTCCACTGCTGATCATAGGCCTCCCCCAGGGAGCGCCACTTAGAGCGGCTGCTCGCCTCCTGCATCCATCGGCTCCCCGCGGCTTTCACCAGGTCGTCGGTCCACCTAGTGGGGGGCCGGCCTACGCTGCGTCTTCCAGTTCGTGGTCGCCACTCGAGAACCTTTCTTCCCCCATCGGTTGTCAGTTCTACGAGCGATGTGGCCTGCCCATTGCCATTTCAACTTGTTAATCCTAAGAGCTACATCGGTCACTTTAGTTCTTTTTCGGATCTTATCTCGCAGGGAAACACCGAGCATTGCTCTCTCCATAGCTCGTTGCGCGACTTTGAGCTTAGTAATGAGGCCAACAGTTAGAGACCACGTCTCAGTTCCATAAGTCATCACTGGCAACACACATATAAAAATGTTACTTACAAACGTTATTTCATATAATGTGTTTCAATATACCTAATTTTACTAGGATAGGTCATCATCATCATCATCATCATCATCATCATCATCATCATCATAAACAGCCCGAAGACGTCAACTGCTGAACATAGGCCTTCCCCATAGAGTGCCACCTTGAGCGGCCACTCGCCTCCTGCATCCATCAGCTCCCCGTGGTTTTCACCAGATCGTCGGTCCACCAAGTGGGGGCCGGCCTAAGCTACGTCTTCTGGTTCTACGAATATCTAATTTTATTTATTGTATTAAAACTAAAAAGTATCGATATTCTGCAGCACTGTTTGGTTAGGTTTATTATATATCGATATATCGTGTAATAGGGGTCACTTCCCTACTCACACATACTAATGCATATTTATACACTCACACCAACAGAAAATGGACAGGCATTTTGTGAATGTCCGCCGTCCATATAATTCTATGTTGATGGTCTTTTATGAGGGTTATTTGACAGCACACAGCCTCTGTCATTCTTGAATTTTAATTCAGTTTTAATTTATTATTAACAAAAAACAAGTTTGCTACTCAAGCAATAGGCCTAATTTTGAAGGCAGTGTTTTAGCGAGATGCATAAACTTATATCCACTATCTTCGCGAGTCTGTGCTCCGCGCTCCTGCAACTGCTCCACATACGTTCACGCTCCGCGTTCGGCTTCCAATCGGTGGTGGGTTTTAGGCGAGCACAAAGGGGAGCTCAGTCCACAGAGTACATTGGTAAAGACGCTCAGTCTGTTCGTGGACGCGAGCAAAATACCGTTTTCTACTTTTCATAAACGCGGTTGCAGATGCGCGGTCGAAGCACAGTTCACAAACTAGGTACTAATCTCGCTCATATAGAAAAAAGGTGTAGAATTTAAACCATTACTGAGAAAACATGGCTTTATTCGATAAAAATCTAGCTTGTAATAAACTGACAATGTCAATACTTAATACATCACAAATCAAATAGTTCGAAAGCAAGAAGAGGCCAGTTGCCTATTTACCACATTCTCCCGTGGTTAGAATGTAACATAATCTTGCAGATAAGCAGGAGAACGTCGCTCTCTGGCTGAGCGACGTGGTTCAGGAACCTCTGTGCTACTAGACTCTGGTTCACGTTCATTAGACTCGGCAGAAACCCAGCTGGAATCCGATTCTGTTTCAGGATCTTCGATATCAGGAGAGGCATCTCCTGTTGGCGCCAGGTGTCGATTTGAAACTATCAGTTCTCGGCCATTCTGTAATCTTACATGAGAATGCAGAGGATTGGCATCAACGAGTTCGACTTCTTCAACTATGGGGTCATATTTACTTTTCCTGGTATTGTTCCTCAATAGTGCTCTCTCCGCGCTTGTGAGCCATGTTGGCATTGACTGTCCGTTTGAAGATCTGCGAGGATGTTTAAACATTCGCTCATGTGGAGTGCATCCAGTCGCAGTGCATAATAAAGATCGAATGGAGTGCAGCGATTGCCCGAGGACGGTTTCCCAGCGGTTGATAGGAAGGTTTAGCGATTTTAACGAGAGTTGCACAGTTTTCCATATAATACCATTGTATCGCTCAGTTTGACCATTGCCGTGTGGGTTATAGGGTGTTGTGTAACTAGTAGCCACGCTCATCCCATGCAGAAAATTTTTCAGATCAGCTGATACAAATGCTTTTCCTCTATCAGAATGTACATAGCTTGGTATGCCGAATAGTGCAAATAGCTCTGATAGCTTCTTTTTGACCGTCTCTGAGCTTAGCTCAGAACAAGGGAATGCAAAAGGAAATCTGGAGTATTCGTCCACTATAGTAAGCATGTAACGGTTGTTTGTATCACATGGTAATGGGCCTTTGAAATCAATAGCAATCCTTTCAAATGGGGCAGTTGCCTTTATTAAGGTCCTCTTTGTCCTAAGAAATCTGGGTTTTATCTCTGCACATATCGGGCACGACCCAGTGATTCGCCTAACATCTTCGACCGAATACGGTAAGTTTTTAGCTCTAACCCAGTGAACCATACGTGTAATACCAGGATGACATAGAGTACTGTTTTCTAAGAGCCGCTGACGTATAATAGGTGATGCTAGTCCTGATATGAATGCGTCGCGAACATATTCGCTCTCGTTTTGCTCAGCGCTAACTGACTTGAAACTGCAATCTTTAGATAACAATTTCAACGACTGTATGTACTGGTCTAGCGATTCTCCGGGTTGTTGTTGTCTGGTAGCTAATAGGTGTCTAGAAAAAAAAAATAGCGTATCTAGTTTTTCTATGGCTTTGTTATACTCTTTGGAATCTTTGATATGAGTATAGAGAAGTGGCGACAGATGATTAACCAGTAGCTGATATTTGCAGTCGGTACTTACTGGATTTTCTTTAGATTGTATAGCTTGTATAAAGTTATTGAATGTTTGTTTCCAGTGAATCCATAGGGATGATTGATCTGAGCTTATTGATGGGTCCGCTTCGAACCTCTCGGGTTTAAGATATTTATCCATATTGTTTTATCGAATAAATTGTAGAATTTAAACCATTACTGAGAAAACATGGCTTTATTCGATAAAAATCTAGCTTGTAATAAACTGACAATGTCAATACCTAATACATCACAAATCAAATAGATCGAAAGCAAGAAGAGGCCAGTTGCCTATTTACCACAAAAGGCTTTGCATTGACACACAGCTTTTTAATGAGAACAAAATGTCTCCGCACAACTCACATGTGCTACTACATATTTTATTAATTGTAACACACAGAAATTGCCCTATTACAGGTGTAACAACACTTCAGTAAAAAAGTCTATATTCGCCGTTCTATATTGTTACATAGCATAAACACCTATTTAAACTGGCGCGTTATTCGTTACCGCTGTTCGAGCATTTAATGAAGGTGTACGTTCTACTCGGCAAACATTATTTTCTACACAATCACGCACGTAAACACATGCCGCACACCATCTTAAAATACGCACACACATATACAACACACATAGACTTGACCTATGTAAATAGAGCGAATCCTGTGATAATATACACCGTAGTTCCGCACTGCTTACTGTCTATGATAATGTATATGACCAAGTAGTGCCATAAGACCAGCAGAGGGGTACGCCATGCCTTGCCATCTCCATTTATAATTGCTCTAAGGTAGCGGTAAATACCGCACGATGTTTTGTATTAAGTTTCGCTCTAGTCGCGGAACTTCATACAAAATGAAGTCCTCATCCTGTCGAAGCATATCCATTCATTCTTTTCCCCTATTTTTTTCCCTTTCACTTGCCTCTTCTCATGAACAGGTTTACGATGTACAAATAATAAACCCGTGCGATGGCAGGGCGGGTCAGCTAGTGTTATAATAACTTCGTATCAATATTTAGGAAAGCTGTGCCAGCATCTTGGGCATGTTGCTTAGTGGCTAGGTGGATCAGGTTTTGTATAAGTAATGGGTTTTGGTAGTAGTACCCATGATTTATATAGTATTTTAAATAATATAGTATTATAATTTAAATACGTACGGGTTCTGTTTTAGATTCATGTTGAGTATCGAGCATTCTGAAAATAGGAATTTTTATCGTGGTTGATATTTTTCATAGATATAGGATTTGATAATTATTATGCCATTATGATATCGAATGTAATATCGAACACGATATTATATTCGTACAAGTATAATATCGAGTTCGATATTATGTCGAACTTCTCGAGAATCGGGCCCCCGGTCATTATAATTTTTAACATAACTATTATATAAGTGGGGCCCAACAGGAATATTTATTCCTGTTATTTATTCCTGTTGGCCCCGCGTGGGGCCCAAGAGGAAAAAAATCCTGTTAGGCCCCATGGGGCCGAAAACGCGGGGTCAACAGGAATAACCCTGTAAAAGTTCCGCCCGGGTTTCGCTACCCAAGGCGTTATCCGCGTGTGTGTGAACAGGCGGAATAACGCGTACCCACTCGGATAACGCTACCGTGGGCGGTAGAGGATACCGCCTCAGTGTGTGCACTCCTTAACCCACAGCGGTAGCGAATAAAAAGCAGTATTCAGATCGGGGCGGTATCCTGTACCGCGGGCGGTAGAGAAATACCGCGCGTATTTGAATAGGCCTTTAAGGCCGTGCCTCCACTGCATCGGAATCGGCGCGTACGGAGCGTACAGATTTGTAGCTTTGTATTGATTTGTATGGGAGTGCGTGCACTGGAGCGGCATCACCGCGCCTTCATTTTGTAAATACCGACTCTCCGTACGCACCGATTCCGACCCAGTGGGCGCATGGCTTAAGGCCTACGCCGGAGGTTATTTTTATATCTAAGTTTATGTAATTTATATAAAATACGTATTTTTACATCAACCTATAAATAATTGTACTGCACCGCTACCTTGTTTTTCTTGCACGTCCAGGTTGACTGGTAGATAATGCTTCATAGCTCCTTGTACATTGTTTTTGTGCTAAATTATAAATAAATAAATAATAAAAGAGATACATTATAATTTTCAAAACCGTTATAATCTGTGAAAAATTAGGTTTCATATAAATTTATTTATTCGCCTCTATCTCATTTTTTTAAGAAAGATATCATTAAGATTCGTTGAAAAATATGACCTGCACGATGCCTGCACGCGAGTACGTACATCTGGAGAGACGAAATCAAATTTTGGCGAAAGCAAATTTTGGTAAGTTGAAGCAGAGACTTTCGCTCACTTAGTGCGCTCGGTCAAAAATTTTGGTATTTTTTATTATATTAAATAGTATATGATTTACTGCGTAGAATTATACCTAGATTTAATTCGTGAATAAATGAAATAAACTTCTGTAATATAAAAACACTGACATGGGCTGTGTTTGTTTACATTTAGAAATTAGAGATGATTTTACGTGTAGGTATCGATGGGTAGGGGTCGACAATTTCACACTACCCAATATTATCACAGACACTGATTCAATCATCCCTTTAGATGTATTTGAGCATATTATGATTGAAAGAACAGCGTAGAATAAATAATCGCACTAATACCGATTTAATAAACAATTTTCTATCGGGTTCGTCTTATTTTTCACAGATTCTGCCAACTCGTGTGACGATGCCGATTGGGCTTTGACAAACATCTTCGATTTAAGTGCAAGCCTACTCAGTAATCTCACTTATTAAAATCACAATAATTAATTTGAAATAAAACTATGATTAAAATGCATTCTCTTTCTCTTTTATTTATCTTACTTTAAGTTGACCACGATTTTATCTGGGGGGTCTAACAAAGGTCCCTTCCATTAGCGTTACCTTAGCGCCAAACGCTAGCTCCAAAATGTATTGGAATGACATTAGCAGCAGACAAGTAAGCAATTTCCAAAATTTCATTTCTACATATATTGACATAATTATCGTTTGGCGTTAACGCTAATAGACAGGGATCTTTGCTAGACCCCCTGATCTGGCCCGCCCAGGGAGAATAGGCCCCAGTTAAAGTAGTATATGACAGCAGCCGGGCTAGCACGGTTGGTAGACAAAATTGTCTTTCCCTGTTTTATGTCACTTTCTTCATACAATTTACATGTCAAGTGGAGGAAAACAGGGGAAAGACAATTTTGTCTACCGTCCGTGCTAACCCTGCTGGCGTTCAACGACTATTATATTAGACATCTGTGCGTTTAACAGTGATATAGATACCGTTGATCTTTCGTATTTTCTCATTGCTAGTGTTATTTGTCACCAGATGTCAGTCTCATTATTAAAACTCTCAAGATATATTATTATATTTATGTGGCGTATTTTAATAGGAAATATTTGTGCCTCCCAAGCTGCCCCAATAAGCTTGAAGTATCGATGTCGATAAAATAGTGTCTCATTACTATTTTTCAAAAATAGGTGTGAAAATAATACTCTGGTGTTCCCTCTAGGCTTGGGCAAACTCGTTCACTTTGGCGATGTCGTTCTTCAAATCTCGTTCCGGACAAGGAACTCGTTCTTCTAACTCGTTCAGTAACTTCTTTCGTTCTATGAATACGAGCGAACGAGACGATGTGCGAGTCTCTGCAACTCGTTCGGATTCACTGAACTGCTGAACTGTGGAACGATTTTGTTGCAAGGAGTTAGAAGTTCCCGTAACTCCTTTCGTTCAGTAACTCCGTCGGAACTATTTATGACCGGAAATACGTATGTGTGTGAGTAAAATATCGAATTCAATCTCATCCATTCTCAATCCACTGCAAAGAGGCTTCAAGGTTTAAAGTTCTCAATACAGTGAACGAAATCACGCCTGGGACTGGGAGTTACTTGCGGGCGGACGCAACTCCCAGTTCCGGCGCTCGCTCGAGTTCACCGAGTTGGAACTGGGAACTGGGAACGACTGAACAAAAACAGTCCGTGGAGGCGAACGAGTTACTTTCGTTCACCACAACGGAGCAGTTCCTAGGAACGACTCGTTCCGGAGTTACACAAGTCTAGTTCCCTCTATACTCTGTGCTTTCAAGCAGACTTTTTGATTGATCATTTTTCGTTATTTTCTTTTGATTTTTCTTTAATCTGTGGTCTCTCGCCACTGGTATACCACAGACCAATTGCTTTTTCACTAATCTGTGGGAGCACAGTATACGCTATTACCACCATCTAGTATTCAATAGCGTTACTAGGTTAGTGCCCAGCCTATTTATTCATTTAGCCCAGTATGCTATAGATGTCGCTTGCTATCGAGCGCGCTACTCGCGGCATCTATTGAACTATGTAGACAGACAAAATAGCCCGAAAAATAGCCCGAGTTAGGCGAGTCACGTTTTGTCATAAGTGATGGGGTATCTGTAGTAGTATACTATTATAATATCTGTGTTCTTAGCCACGCACAAAATAGGCAGGATAACCTACGTACCACTGGTCAAGCCAAGACCCAAAATTTTATACATTTGAGTAAAAATAAAACACGTCAAATTTAATCGTGGGCTGAGGACCCTTTATATCTACGAGAGCCTGGGCTGCAGCCCATAGCCTCTATGCAAGATCCGATCCTGCACTTATTTGGGGTCACTACAGTCAAATTCTTTCATAAGATCATATAAAATTACAGGCCAGAGAAATGCTGCTGCCTTCATTCGGCGACGGCATGCCGCTACACTTCACCTCCTCGATGTTATCCGGCTTCGTCACCACCGCTGCCTCGCTGCCGGTAGACATCGTCAAGACGAGGTATGGAGCTTCACGAATTCACGATGCCTGGCTATCATATCCGTTCTGAACCAGACACAATGCGTTTTGCGCACACAATCACGAAAGTTACCTATGCATGATGCTATGCCTTGCTCATCCGCATAGTTACATGCTTGATGCTCATGTTTATAAAAGGTCCCTGAAGGTTTGTTGCACTTGTAACTGTAGAGAAAAAGGTGAACCTACACTTGAGGCCCCAGCATTAGTTTGCCCGACCGATACAATTTACTCAGATCGCGCGATTTCAAAATTGATGTAGTGATACTTACTAACCTGATACATTTACGTTAATCTATAGATACAGCAATAGCGTAGGTAAGTATTTACATTGGTTTACCCACATACGCCACTGAACATTACTACTCCTAAAACTCTTCTAAATACCTACAATTGTTTATAATAAATAGACCTAAGACAAAGCTGAAAGGCTATTTTGTATTTCAGAGTCCAAAACGCGCCAAAAGGCGCGAGCGTGAGTCAAATGAGTGTGTTCAAAAACGTAATCAAAAACGAAGGAGTCCTGGCTCTATGGGGCGGGTTCCTGCCTACGTTATTCAAGATCGGGCCCCACACCGTATTCACTTTCATATTCCTTGAGCAGCTAAACGCTTTGTATTTCAAATATTATGCATAAAAGAATAATTTATAGAAGTAGGACGGCATTGAAATGGTAGGTCGCGCACTAGGCTTTATGATCGTGGTAGCCAAATTAAAAATGAATTTCCGTTATTGCGTATAGTGGGCATGACAACTATTTTTTGTCTCGCTTTGGTCTTCCACATGGCCGAAACTGCCCTTCGGTCCTTACATGGAAATGAATTTAATAGCTGAAGCAATCTGGCGATCTAGTCTAGGGCGTCTCAATTCACTGATACTTAAATTATTTTTCATAAACTGTATTTTTTAGATAAAACGTTTATTCAACTCACCTTATTTATAGATTTTCTATCACTAATTTATGAAGTAAATAAAATAATGTTATATTCCATGCTATTTTTATTTTAACTATTAATTTAACACAGATACTTAATAGAACGATTTAGTTGGGTAAGGTATTATTGTACAATGTAGGTAAGTTATGTACATACTTTGTTTATATTTTCCATATTAAAACACATAAGATTTACCTTTAGATTTTTATACAATTTATGCGTATTATCCGCAGTTTACTGGGACTTTAGTCATTACTGGGAGTAGATACTTTTTTATGAGAGTTTTACATCACCGTTTCAAGTTTGTTTTTTTCTCGCAACTGTGATGAAAAACTTCGAATGACACGCGTGTGCATTGATCATTACAATTATGATACATAATGTACCATTAATAGATTGCAAGCGTTGAAAAACCGATCTTTGAATAAAATACTTGATATCCATTTCATTTCAACGCTCTTTATCGGACGTTGACGTCTCGGCTCGGCCCACGAGACATCAATCGACACAAAGATCAGTGATAACGTATAAGTAGGTACCTACATGAACTAATAATGCCATGTCCCATGTCTTACAGTTTACAATACACCGAATAGGTAGATAAAAGCCCTAATACCTTTATGGAACAAAACTTCTCACTTAAAATAAAGTAAATACTAAAAATCACAAGTTTTCTTTCCTCCACCATTCATAAACTAAATAAAAAGGGTTATAAAAAACAAATAAGGTACACACATAATTTATGATGAAAATGTTCATATCGTTTTATAATCCCGTCCATGTCAAACCACCCTTATCTGAAAGAGACTAAAATATATCCGAAATTCAAATAATAAAAAATGCTCGTTTCTTTAAATGGTATTTAGGTCTCCCTTTCTCCACTAGCACATTAGAGATAAATAATAGAGAGAAAGGGATAGTTAAGGATTCCGTTTCTCCTCACCAATCTATACCTTGGCTGGGGAATAATAATATAGATGTTTACCGGCATTCAAAGCTGAAGAATATGAGATCTTGAAGAATATACTTTGCTCACTCCCACTACTCAGTTAAAGGGTAGAGGGAGGGAGTGAGGATGTCTTCACTAAGGACTATCTTTTTCTTCTAGCACGAGATACTCTATCAACTGTTTTATAACTAACAATTTTTATATTACAAAAGAAACTTATATTTACGTTCGCGAGTTACAAAATAAATATTTCAATAGGCATTATTATAATTATATTTGGTTTGGTAAGATATAATAATTTAAATAGGTACATTTTAGTGTCGTTAAATTAGACTGGTTTCATGATCCTAATAATATTCATTGCAAAGGAGTTGTCAAAAGTACCAAATCGACAACCCCTCTTTTTGATGTTGGTTAAAGAGTGGCGGTCCAATGGTACTATTAGTTATTCTATGCCAATACGCTGAGAACGCCAGGGTGCCATATAAATTGGTCGGACGGAGTAAGGATCAGCCAATCATCCGTAGGCCTCCTCAGTGACCAGGGTCTCCCAAGAATCCGTTGATTCAGTCTCCCAGGATGTGGACTCGTCTTCCTCTTCGTCATCGTAAAACGCCATCTGGGGATAAAATATTTCGAGGTCCTACTTGATTCTAGCATTCGAATTTGTCCCACTAGTGGGGCAATTTAGAGGTAGGTTTTTTGATCCGCAGTGAATGGACATAATTATAGCTTCTTACCGCACTGGCAATAAAACTGCAGTGTCGCTAATTTAATCAACAGAGCAGGGTCGAAGGGATAATCCAGTACTTATCGAGTCTTCTATGCATTGTAAGTAGAAAACCAGCGACATGTGTATTCTACTATTTATAGCTTTTTCATCACAGTTGCTTGTAAAGTGGCTCCCATCTTCACCACTTCACTTCACTGGGTGTAATTGAATTCATTAGCATCCTTTGAAACTAAGTACCTACTCCTGATACCGGTTACGTCTGGACCAAAATTTTTGAATTCTAACACATCGGTTTAGTAATAATAATAACTCCAAAAAATGGAATAACTTACTTAATCAAATTCTACAATACAAAATTTAATTAAAATAATGTAGTACTGTTTTTAA
The DNA here is from genome assembly GCA_963580505.1 of Ennomos erosarius. Lineage (NCBI taxonomy): Eukaryota > Metazoa > Arthropoda > Insecta > Lepidoptera > Geometridae > Ennomos > Ennomos erosarius. The sequence goes on from OY756987.1 coordinate 11,756,189, forward strand.
TTAGTACATACAAGGTATAAAAACGTTTAAATGTATCAAAATCATCCGTGCCAACTGCGTTAGGCGCCGCGGCAATCTTCATAATTTTCAATAAAAATATTTTCATTTACACTCTTTTACTCATTAATAATCATCTAAAAATGATGTACTATCATGGGCTCAATTTATGCTAATGAATTAAATTACATCCTGTATATGATGATATGCCGATTCAGTGAAGTTTGTATCTCACTCACTGCAAGCTATACACATATTTTATCATTATCATCGTCATCAACAGCCTGAAGACGGCCACTGCTGAATATAGGCCTCCCTCGCAGAACGCCACTTTGAGCGGCTGCTCGCTTCCTGCATCCATCGGAATATTTTATGTAAGTATATTTTGAAATCATTTATTTCATTTTCTTTTAGTTTCTGAATCCGATTCCGTTTCGGATTCGGATACAGATTTCGATTCCGATTCGGATTGGTAATCGATACACCTAGGTAATACTTATTGCCTTCACAATGTAATACGGCGAGTGAAAATGAGTTGCCTGCACGACACGACATCAAACAAATGTTAGTCCTGAGGAAACGAATCCACAACATACAATTCAGAAGGTAGAGCGCTACTCCAACTGAGCTATCAGGTGAGTCATCCCTTACCTCGTCTATCATACGCACGGGTCCCCCGTACACATCGAGTCGGTTATTGTGATTTTCTTCGATCTCCTCCAGGGGTAGCATGTTTAGAACAAGTGTTGAAAATATTAAAACGTACTTATGGCGAATATTTTTTTACGCTAACTAAGCTCAAGCTAGTAATAACGATTCTAAATAGAAATGACAATCGAAATATTCATCAATAACGTATAAAGTTATAAACCATTTCAACTCTACTTTTTTTATATTAAGTACCCCTAGTACGATAGATTACTAAAACTTGATTCGTTTACGTTTTCTCCCTTTTCTCCCATACATTTCTCCGCAGCGCCCCTAGCGGACACGCGCGTATTCACGTATTGGAAAACTTGTACCAGGCGTACAGAACTACAAGTGTGAAATGCCCCTACCATTGTCAGTGTGTTCAGAAAAATACAACCCGGGGTTGTTCAAGTCAAGAGTGAATAGGTACCTACTAACAAGTAAATACCTAAAGTTATAATAATAAAATGAAACTGACTTCGTTTTCATGCAGCCCATGTACAGTTTGCACCCGTATCTGGAACATCCACGCTCGTCCCAGCATTGCCACCGAGGTGCTGAGCAGCAGAGGCATGCTGAAGCGGAACTTCCACGCCAGCCCCATCAGGAATATGAAGAGGCTCTTGCGCTCCCGCATTGCACTGGGGACAGAAATGGGCTTATTTGCAGGATGAATTGGGGCATAATGGGTATTGCACTGGGGACAGAGGTGGGCTTTTACTGGATGAATTGGGGCATAATGTGTATTGCACTGGGGACAGAGGTGGGCTTTTACAGGGTGAATTGGGCCTAATGGGCATTACGCTGCGGGCAGAGACGGGCTTTTACAGGGTGCTTTGGGGCAAAATAGGCATTGCACTGGGGACAGAGATGGGTACCTGTAGGGTAGGGAAGGGTAAAATGAGCTAAATATGATTTTAGAGAGATAAGATTGAGACTTTAAGGATTGATAATCTAAGCTCAAAAGCTCTAGGGTTGATGTAGATAAGCGTAAATTTCGATTTTGATAAAAATTACAGAAAACAATTAGGTAGGTAAGTATGCGTAGATTATTTCAAACACAAATATTTTTCTGAACAGTGGCTATGGGCCATAGTTTTGCACGGGTAGCATATAGATAGCATCAGCGGTAGAAATCGACATTATATTATAATCTTCTCTCATAATATTTTTTCATTCTTCCTAGGTAGACATCCTGTGGTCATAGACGGAAGGTAATAGGGCAGGTACCTACCTATATACCTTACTAGTTACCTACAATAGTAATTGCATGAATATTGAATAAGTCTTATAATTATGTGGCGGGTATAATTATTACTTAGGTAGGTATACTCTTTCTTATAATAATTAAGTACTGCTTTAATCTCTTATAAACTTTACAATTTAATTAACATAAACCTATTTTATCTTATACTTCATGTAGAACCTAAAGGTTACCCTGATAGGCGGAGAGATAACAGTCTGCAAGGCCTTCACTTTGTTTTGTTAATTAAGTAGTTGCTACCCTATATTTCTTGCCTATAATTACAATAATCTTAGAAGCTAAGAAGGTTGTTAATTCTGACGAGTTATTGATTAAGTAGGTACAGCCGGAAGACTCGTAGGCCCCACTAGGTGGACCGAAGATCTGATGAAAGCCACGGGGAATAGGAATGCAGGTGACGAGCAGCCTCTCAGTGGCGCTCTTTGAGGGAGGCCTATGTTCAGCAGTGAACGTCTTCTGTTGATGATGATGATGATTGACGTTAGTTAGTACCTACAACTCCATACTGTACCGACATCTACTGTACTGCTCAGTGCTCATGCTCAATGGTAACCTATAATTATCTAGTCCGGAGACAATAAGCCTGTACGCACTTTACTATCAATGATGCGGCCAATCACCTGCAATCGTTGCTGATAAAAAAACTGCCTACAGTAACCACTAAGAAAATTAGCTTATTTATTATAAGTACGCCACTTTTGAAGACCTAAATAACAGAAATCGAGGGCAAAATACCAAGAGAGACAAGTCCAAAGACGTGCGAATGTATCAAAATTTCAGCAAATATTGCGTATAGTGCAGGTAGGTTATTGGAAACTGAGTAAGAGAATGAGTAGATGTAATAATAAAATACTATACATATATGAACATTAGACACCTCTTTCTTCTTAACAAGCATTATTGGTAGGGTATATACAATATTCTTGTAAATAAGACTTCTGATGAAGCAAAGTGTCCTTAGTCATCAGTCCTATAGGTTCCCAGCTGAGACACGAGCCTTCTCGCACAGGGGCTTTCCCTCTACCTCCCCTGGCCAAGTACCTACCTACGGGTTGGTAGATCACGCGTAGTTCTCCAATTATGACTTGAGTAGGTATGCTCGTTTCTTCACTCTGTCGTTGGTGCCCGAATGAGATTAGAACCTGTGGCCTTACCGCGTAAGCCCGGTGGCAATCGTAATCGTGTGCTCTCTTGCTCGCACTCAAGGGCTTGTACATTGGCACAAGCAGGATGGCAGGCGATGTTCATTACCAGAGTGCTTACACGGTAGGGCTACTGGTTGCGTCGATTTCATACGGGTAACTGAGACACTCGTTCTACACATCTCGCAGTGCTCAGATTGCTTTTTACAGTGGCACCCGCAGCGAACATTGGTCAGGCTTCGTTATTCAGCATATTTCATTAGCGGGATTCAAATGACCTCATTATGAGCCAACCTGCTCAACCACTCCTACTACTCTATTATTGATCAAGAATTGTGCCACACGGGTAACATGAGCTGTAGAAATCGAAATAACTATCTCTTCTCTCGAGAAATGACCAATGAAACCACAACAAAAGGTGTATGACGTGTTCCGCGTGATCGTTGGTCTAACGCTTTCTCGATAGAAGAGCTACTGTATGTATTGTCTGTCACCAAAGTCACCATCTTATCGTAATTGTAAAAACTGTTTGATTAAAACAACGAAAATAAAACCGGTTATTTATAAACTGACGATTTATTGCAAACTGACACTTTGTCTTACAATAAAACGAAGGATTGTTCGATTATTTATAAACAGTCGGTGCCCAGCGGTGAGTTTAAAACATGTTTAAGTAGCGTTTAATTGGGAACAATGCACCAATTTTTGCTGTAATTTAATGTTTTTATAGTCACCAGTGGCTAATCAGTAGGTTACGACGAGCGAAGCGGGGAGTGTTAGGTTAGTTCTGACCACACTAGAAGTACACAATTACGAAAAAACGAATTGATGCCGATTAATAATAATTATAAATAACCTAAATATCGACCATTTTATGGTGAGACACATTGCCCGTTTGCAATAAATCGACAGCTTATAAATAACCGCGTTTTTTTTTATAAAAAAAGGGTCTTACAAAAAGACCGTGACATGTCGATTTCTATACCTACAGCTCATGCTACTTGTAATTCATTGAAAATGTGTGGTATTTGATACCTACTTACATAATAGACCTATAATGACCTTTCTTATCAGGAATAGATAATTTGAGACTATTGCTAACCACAATGACACCAAATTAAAAATTAAAATTTGCTCTATTATTAGCTTTTAATAAAACTAATAAGAATTAATGGAAGTCAAAAATTTGAAATTAATATTCATCCAAAATCCAGGCATCTAAAAATAAAAAGAAAAAAATTATTCCATCATTTTCAACATATACCTACGCTGTGCACTCACAGACATGTAGGTACATGATATTATAACCTAAACACTAAATCTCCTGTTATAGAACCTGGTTAAAATGTTACTTTTTAATGAAGAGTGTCCAAACTGTAAACAGCATTACACTGTAACAGTCAACCTTTGTAATAATAAATTAGTAACACAGATAATACGAATGTAACTCATATTTTTATGAAAAAAAAAAACATGAAGATACTCAATGAGGTTTCAGGGGTAACAAAAACACATTTAATTTTAAGCATTTATTTAAATATGAATTGCATTCATAGATACTATGTTCTATGTTAGGTTACAATGGAATGACTTCTAATTTCATTAGTCACAAATCACAATTCTTTATAATGATTACTCAAGATATGGCATTGTTAGGTTTAGGCAGCTATATATTTTTAGTAGTATTGTAAAACTCCAACAAAATGTTCTATATTCAAATACAAGGTTTACTTTTCACCCTTACTTTCGTTCACTGGTGAAAGAGTGAGTAGGGAAGTGAGTAAGATATAGAGCAGCACGAGTGTTGAAACTGCTAGCATTCCGGTCCTCTACGTTACAACTCACACTGCCCACTTCCCTGCTCTGCTCTGCTATTATATAATCTGTGGCAAAAGAAGTGGAGTATAAATGAAAATTAAACTTTTCTTTATAGCCAACAGTTTAGCCAGTTGAATCGAATATTAGTTAGTGTGGCTTCTGCAGCATTTTCGCCAATGTCATGTATGTACTAAGATAGACCAGAAAGAAAAATAAATTATCCATGTTCTAAAAAGTTCTTTAAATGTTATGTTTTTTCTTTCTTTTCTAGGTTGACAATCAATCAAAGAAGATTGCTGGCGATATAATGACTGTCGTTTTTTATAAATGAGGAAGAATTTACTCAATAAAATAGCATGCTAAAAATATTGAGATGCTGCTGCCGCATAGTAGGTATTAATGACCACAACTATGAATTTTTGATAGTAAAATATTAGGAACATTACTAGTACTTTTCTTTTAAATTACTACATAAGTTGGGAAATCTATCCATAGAACATTTTGCTTTAAGATATAAGGATTTTTAGGTTTCACATAAGTCCGAATAATATTTGTCTTGATAATCTAGTGTTGAAAATGTGTAACACTACTACAATACATATTAAAAACGTAAGAATATTTAAAGTACCAGAAGGAACTTGGTATAAGTAGTTATGCATGTTACATAATACCTACTTTTATAGTTTCTACGCTACATATTTATAACGATTTCAAAAGGTATATAGACAACAGTAAGGTAGGAAAAGTACAAAACAGCTCGGAATGTAGAATATTGAGATTCAGTTTACATTCGTAAGTCTTAACATTAACATTTTTCATTCATCGTCAAAATAGTCAACATGCTCACCGGGTGTGAACTTACCTAACTTCAAGACTCTCACACATTTCTTTGCAGTGACCTCCGGCTTTAACAACGTGTTCTGATTTCTGAATGATGTGAACACATCTCGGAGATTCTCATTCACTGCTTCGGCAAGAACATGATCAATCATGGCCGTCTCTACTGGACCGGGAGAATAGTTCAAAACTTTGATATGCTTTTTCTCCTCGGCCAGAACGCGGAAGTACATCTCGCGAGCAGCTTTCCCGCTGCAGTAAAAGGCCATGCCGCTCATTGGCTTAATCGCACATAGTGATGTAATGTTAACAATCACCAGTCTATCCTCAATTTCTTCAAGCGCTTTTAAGAATTGAGTGTTCAACGAAATCACGTTGAAAACATTGAGATCATAATAATCCCTCAACTCATTAACATCTCCCATGCGGGCAGTGTCCACAGCCAAATTGCCAAGTGACCCAACATTGTGGAAAATGAGCCCTGTACTAAATTCTGTGACCTTACGCCCTTTCAGAGGCTTATTGATGATGTCAATCATTTCATGGGCTGATGCTTTGGACAGATCAATGGATTCGTAGACAACTTTGACATTTTTAGACTCACACAGGCTGGCAGATTTGGCTAGCTCCTCCTTGTTACGTGCAAGGAGAAGCATCAGAGAATTGGGACCGAGATGTTTAGATACCTCCACTGCAATGGCTCTGCCAATGCCTTGAGAGGCCCCTGAGAGTATGCAGTAAGTTGACCCGGAGAGATCAATGTTAGAGGATGATGCTGCCATTTCTACTTACACTTGCTTCTTCTATTGGGATTCTTCTTCAAGAAGGCGGTCAGACTCAGTGTCTCCAATTACAGGGTCCAAGTCGCAGCCGTCACGCATCAAACGGTTAATGCAGTCTTCTCTGTATGCAGACAAATTCTCCACTACTTTGCTTTTAGATCTTACTGCTTTTAATTTTCTCTCTGCAATAACAAAATAATGATAATATTAATTCATTTGGAATGATAAAAGCTCAAAGATCGCAGTTTACGAGACAATGTAGGCCTACAACAAATTAATATATAGGTACTGAAAGAACCAATTTCATCTAAACGGTCTTACATGTTATAAATTTAATAATCACTACTGAATATAAAACATGACTATATTATATTATTGCATAAAAACCAAAATAATAACAAGGTTGGGGATGCTGGGTTGACCGAAGGTAAAAAAAGACACACAAAGACCTTGCCACACTATGGGTTCAAATTACAGAAAGTTAATTAAAACTGGAGCAACAAAGTAACTAGATCTAAAACTATTGCACAATAACCTTCGACTTCAGACAGTTACAAATAATAATTGAACGCCCATTAATTAATGTCAACTAATTACCTAGAATCGCGAGATACTCAGCAGAGTCAGCCAACTTGTCACCCTCTGCGCTAGGCTTGAAATTATCTTCGAATTCCGGCACAGACTCGACTTTTGTAACTTCGCTGCCCCAAGGATCCATGTAATTCTGCAATGCAATGCAAGGGCGATGTTTACCAAAAATCGGCCATGCGGGTATAGGATATTATAATTGTAAGTTAAAGGAAACGACTTACTAACATGAAAGCTGGATCCCGAATAAAAATATTATCGATAAAAAGAGATTGTTTTTACAGAAATATTGAATTTTGGTGTAAGTGGGAGGTATGGAATGGAATGGAAATTATGGAAATTGGAATGGTGGACAGTGTGACCTGATGTGTAAATTACGAATTCTGCTCTAAACAAGCTAGAAACCTGCCACTTCTGCCAGATATACGCCCCCCTCCTCTATGATTGGAGGATGTGAAATATCAAATAATACTATAGTTTTTGTATATACATTTATGTATTATAAATAACTGAAAAATATTAAGGAGTTATTACATAGGAACACAAAATCCATAGGTATAGACAATCATGGTGAAAAAACTAGGAATATATACTTACGTATCACAACGTTAGACGACGAACGTTGGTCCTCGTTTTTGCATCATTTATATGAATTTCATGTTCATATTTTTTCTAAAAAAACGAGTCCTGTCCTCACTTCCGCATAGACAAAGGATACTAAGTATGTGATTCTAAGGCCACGCACCCGCCCTCTTTGTTTTAATGTTTTTGTGTAATGTTTGGAATAGACATTGGCCTGGTTTAAGTACTACTACTACTACTACAGTAAGTAGGTTAGATACCATTTGGCCATCTTGTTCACAGATTGCTATAATGGGTATGTTCCAGTACATGCGAAGAATGCCAAAAACGCCAAAAACGATCACATTCAAGTCAAATACTCCCAAAGTGTCATTTTTATTGCTAATGGAACGACTTTTGTGATCGAAAATAACGAAAATGGCAAAAATAACATGAACTGGAAAACAATAATTATAAATAATAGGAATTGTTTTCCAACAATTTTTTGGTTTTTCTTTTGAAAATATTAAAAAACTCCCATGCCACATTTATATTTACACCATTTGAGGGTTAACTTCTGCCAAAATAACAGAAACCTGCCGCAAATAGTCATACTGATGACAGCTTGGCGCTTGACAGTCTTGACTTGACACTGACAGACCAGCTTGAGAAAAAGCTGTCACTGTCTTTTTCAACGGCAGTGGCGGCAGTGGCAGTGACATATGTTTTATAGCATAGCGTAACTCACTGTCAACTGGGGTTTTGGCGGGAACGCGGAAAAGTTCACGTCGTTGCATTATATTATTTCAAAACTTGTGCTTTTTCAGTCTTAGGGCTTCGTTTTCTATATTCGACTAAAGTTACGATTACCTTAGCCAGTGAGTAATACTGATCGGGACGTAAAGGCGGCGAGTAGTTCTTTTCAGTTTCACGAACCAAAACAGAGTTTCGATCAGCTACTCAGTGGGTAAAAATTTAGGGTGATCTGTAGCAACGTCAACTGTTCATTTCGTTCGTTCAATAATCACCCTGACTGCTGTCAGTGACGCCATTTTGGGTTCGTTTTTTATTTATTTTTTTGACATTTATATGTGCCAGCTATATGCTGCGGTGCGGTAGGTACCATTCGAAGAGTATTTATTCCCTACCTAAAATCAGTAAGTAGGTAAGGATTTACCTTTCCAAAAAGGGGTATCAACTAATTAAATTAATGCAATGACGAATGTAATACGAATTTAGATTACATTGTTTAGTTCAACGGGATATGTAATAAGGAATACCTATAGGTAACTGAAATATGGTTTTATCTTGACGCAATAATAAAAATTAAAACAACACAAAACAAAAAATCATAATATTATATAAGTAGTCATAGTATTATATTATAATTGAACAAAAACTTTTTTAGTCGTCATCATCATCATAATCATCAGCCTGAAGACGTCCACTGCTGAACATAGGCCTCCTCCAAAGAGCACCACTTTGAGCGGCTGCTAGCCTCCAGTATCCATCGGCTTTCCACGGTTCTGAGCGGACTGTTTTACTAATTAGATACAATGATTTCTATATTCATAACTATCTGATCTCGAAATAGAAACAGGAATAGTCGATGTTTTTATAGCAGTAGCGTAATCAGCAGGGTTGGTAGTTTACAGTTCCGTAGATCTCAGTATATGTGGCATGCAAACTATAATAATAAATTACAAACACATGCGAGATTGCAACAAGTTTTGCTATAGCCGTCGATTAACCGTACTAATCGGCAGCTGATGTGTCCTGTAAGTAGCAGCCTGGTTTACGGGTCGGCTAGCGTTACTTGGACATTCTGAAATTCGTTACTGCAGTTACAAGTGACATTACGTGGTGGCTAGCCAACTCGGAACTTTACTCGGATATAGAGAACGAAGGCCTTAATGTTTAAAACTGGTGCCGTTTTACGCATTAAGTGCTGAATTACGAGCATGAGTGTGTGCAAGTAATATAATGTGGTGAAACGTGGTTTTTCGTGTTGCTACCAAAATTCTTTTTTCCTTCGTATTTGGCTTCGCACGTCTTTCGCAGTGTCAAGTTTGTTTTCTTTTTTTTATTTATTGCGGGATTTTATGAGAAAACCATACCGTAGAAAAAACAATTGTTTTGAAATGGGCTTTCAGAACTGTTTGCGGATTCGGCGGAATCAAGTATACGGACGTATAAGTTCTTTGGGCGGAATAGAATGAGTTTAAAAAACTCGTAAGATAAAAAAGTGGTTATTGGTGATAGTGGTGGTGGTGGTGGTTAGTAAATATTTACTCACATTTTTGCGCGGCTTTACCTTAAAGGGTGTGCAGTGCTCACACGAGCGCCCCCTAGGCCGCGGCACTTTCAATGACCCACGAAGGCCCGGTTACTGGGGGGAGCAAAACGGGCACGCACCCCGGGTGGTAACTTTTGAGGGCGCCAAATTCGCCAAAGTGTCTGGAATAAAAAAGTTGTTTCCCTAAAGTGGCTAATGAAGAGCGCGTCCGCGTCGCTTACGCGTTTTATCAGCACCGGTCCTAAGCCTAGGGTGTACTGTAGATGAAGGAGCGATCGTGCAAAAGACCCTAGGCCACAAGGAACGCCAAAATGTTAAAGATCCCAGTTAAAGATAAAGTTTGAATGGAAAAGTTTGGGAGGCGCTGGTCTGGCGGAGCATACTTTTTGTTTTTTGGTCAGCAGACTGCAGATTTGTCGTTCTATTTTTACAACGATTTTGGGTAATTTCTACGTATTACTTATTAATTTAGATTTTTTAAACTGCTGATTTCTCGCGCTCGCTTGGCTGGCGCGTGCCATTGTGTATCCTTTTCGTGACTAATTTTGAGACAAGCTGTAGGTATCTAAGTTTATATTATATAAACACGTAAAAAAAATCGGCGCTCGCTTTTATAGTTACATTAATTTACGAATTGCTAAAGTGTTTGCGCTGGCTAGTGGCTTCGTGTTCGTTTTCATGTTTGTAATTTTTATTGAGGTTGGGAACATTATTGGGAACTTTGATTCAGAAAATATTGGAATTTCGCGTGTTTTATCTAGATTTCTTAATAAGTGGTAAAATTAATAAAAAACCTAAACAAATTTGGCGCTCGCTTCGCTCGCGCTTTTTTATCATAACTGATTTATGAATTGCCGAAGTTTATCGCAGGTTTTGTGTAGCTCGGAAAAATCGTAGATCCGGGGCTGTTTGTCCTGCCTGACAACGATCCCAAAATGCCAACTTTTTGAAATTCCGTGTCTTCCCATCTGACAACGCTAACTACAGCTAGAGGGCGCTAGGGTAATTGCACACGGGCGCAACATGGGCTAGAGACGTCTCTGTATTTTTATAACCAATGTAAAAATACAAAGACAAAATTAGTTAACAAAAACAAAGCCTATATTCTTCTATATTACAGGGTACTTTAAAATAAATAAAAAATGTTCATCTTTATAAATAGGTAGTCAGAGGCAAAGATGTATAATGTATCTATTGAATGCATCTATTACGTACTAGAGCAGCTATGACAAGCACAAATAGTTTCCATTTTTGGTATAACTAAACTAAAATCCACTACAACGCATTAAGAGATCAAATCGTCTTGCGTCTAACCAAACGATCCCAACCCAACATGCAGCGCTAGGCAATCATGCGCTAGGTTATTTTGTTCGGTCAGTGTTCAGCTGTTCACTGTTCATTCATTCTGCCAATATCGCTGGCTGGCTACCGCCGCGCGTTCTGGCCACAGAATGCTATTACTCCTAGCGGAGAAGAATGGCATCTTCATACAAAAAAAGTGATTCTGAAATTCAGTACTAGCTACTAGCGCCCTTAGTGGGACCCTTTGGAAACTTAAAAAAGGCGGAAGATTCAAATGTTCTATTCGTATAAATTTGAATTGATAAAAGGGGCTGCTCTACAATTAATTACTATTGACATTATTAAATTAATGTCAATAGTAATTAATTGTAGAGCAGCCCCATTGTATTATCAGATAAACTATCTTATAATAGGGACAAAACTACATCAATTCGCAAAAATAAAAGCATAGGATTTTATAATTTTTATATTTATTGCATACATAACATTGTGAATAATAAATCGAGAGCGATTTTATTTAAAAAAATATAGTACAATAATACAAAATACATAATACAAAACTTTGCTCATGATAGCTTTCTGCAAAACATAATTAACATGTTTAATTCCAAATCTACAATGAACTCAATAATAAGTACATAACCTCAAATTATATTGTATGAGTTTTGTGTAATTTACCGTTGGACAGACTCGGCTTTTTCGCTGATGATGCATTGCATTTAGCACATTTACGGCTATTGTCCTTCATTGTTTTTAACACGACATCACAATACACAAACACAAAAAGAGTCTCTAGGCTAAATAAAGAAGCACTGAAAATTCACGAAAAGAAAACAACACGAGACCGGTGGCAATTATAACCTCAAAATCATTTTGTTGCCATATCTAAAATAAAATAAAAAAATATTTTTGTTATACTGGGATCCCTATAGCATGCCCACCTACTATTACCATCCAACGCATGACGAGTTGAATGGGCCTCGTTCTGGCGCAAGTAAATATAATCTATTATTTAAGTGTAAAATTCTAAATTTAGTGTTTAAAATTGATTCCGTCGCATTTTTTTGTTTTTCCCGGCTGGTTTTTGTAGTGTTTGAGCACGCACGATGGCATTTTCTCATCATTTTTATTGCAATGCACATGCAATCGCTATGACTGCCGAACGTCGTATCCACAGACTACCAAAGAGGATGTAACGCTTCGCTTAGGCAGACTACTAAGAGATACTACGTATCAGATGACCATCTCTAGTACTGTCACCATAGACTGTAGAAAATTATGTCGCGTGACGTTTCTTTTTTTTTGTATCCATGTGGCGTATGAAGTGAAACGCAATTAGCCGGTGTGCCACTATATATACCTACCTATAACTGTTACATAGCCATTTTCATGTTCCTAATTTTTATTATCGTACAAATAAAACTATATCATTTATTAAAATATTTATTTTTTAATTTACATCAATCTGCCAATACAAACGGTATGTTCATGTTGCCGCAAGACTATGATTCAATTCAATTATACAACTTAAACTATTTTTGTTAAAAAAGCTTACAATTACTTAAAATGAGTCTTTAAACAACAACCTAAAATGATTATAGAAATAGACTATCTATTGTAACTGAATTTTGAATATTTTAATAACTAAAATCTATCATAATTCAATTTTGAACAGTTGACTTTTTAAATAAACATTAATAAGAAATTAGATTACTATTATTCATCATCATCAGCTCTAACACGCCCACTACTGAACATGGGCCTCCAATTTAGCAAAATTCATTAGCTACTTATATTTAAATATGCATAGGTACTTAAATGTTTAAATATAACGATCACAATAACAAATCTTTTTTGTATTTTATCCATATCATTCTGTTATATGTATATAACTGGTTGGCAATATACAACTCCTTACTTGAAAGATATCCATGCCCTCATGTGTGTTATACTGTTATACTGTACTATTGCAGCTACATACAGTTTTCCTAAGTACTTTCACACAATTTTTCACCTGAAACATAAGAAACAACACAATTAAGGTATAATCTATACAAATGGGTATTTGTGTAAAAAAATTACAATGAAAGAAAATTCATCATCAACCGGAAAACATCCATAATAATCATGTTAAATAAAACGATTGTATAATAAGTTTAGTATGTGCATATTGAGCTAAGTGCTAGCTTAAACCCTCGGCTCAGACTCCAGAGTCAGGCGGTTAAGAAAAGGATGTCCCGGCTTAGGCTTTCAGCATGGATAGATGCAGGTTAAAATTGCATCATGATTCAAAATATTTCCCTACCAATAAAATTAATCTGTATAATAACGATAATGCTATGAAACTTACCTTAATTTTAATTTCTTTCCTAGAATGATATTTAAGCAATTTGTGTAGATGTTTGTCTGCCTACGCTTATTGTAACCGTTCCATCTGAAAACAAATCATAATAAATTCTCATGGGATATGGAAATCAGATATTATCTGTGAATGGTCTATCCATGTTGTATGGTATCATCATCATCATCAGCTTAGTGTGATGTCTATGCGGCCTAATTATACTTACAGGGCCAAAATATCTTTTAGATGAATAAGTATCAGATACAAACAGTGGTACCGATGTTTACTATATTACAATAGTGGTGTATTAGAAAAAAAATTATGATAACATAAGACAATGATAAACATGTTAACGATTCATCTTGTACAAGACTTACCAGCATCCTCCTGAGATGGTATTCCACTCGACTCGAAACATAGATAAAAGTATATGTACTGACTCGAAATTTACATTAGTAAATAGGGAAGAATATACTTGATACACCGAATTGCCGTATAAGACTTGATATTAAATTAAGAAACGCTTTTCAGTGTTTTGACAAACCCACCACAAAACAAAAACCTTTGCACACACTTCTCAGTGCACGGAAAATTGTGTAGAACATAGTCATGCTGTGAATTTTTGTACACAGTTCTCAATAACTAACATCTAAAACATTTTATCAAAATAAAATAACACATGAAGTGGAGAGGTTATAAAAATAAAATCAAAGAGTATGAAATAAAATAGAGTGAAATAAGACAATATGGCTGGAGATCTAGCTAAGCCAATCAGAGCGAAACCTGAGCAAACCCAAATGTCAGCCAAGATTATTCTAATATGGCGGCTACATGCTGCGTTTCATTGTACGCAGATTGTGAGCCGTGGTCGTATCGTATGAGCATGAAGATGTTGGCGTATATTATATTCTCTTTGATGTTGGCCAGTTTATATGAAGTGGTCGACAGTAGTGATGGATTAATTAGCATTCGCATTCATTTTTAGCATGTGAAATCTCAATTAGCATTTCGCAAATGAAATGTGGTTGCGAAATTCTGTGAAATATGAAATATCATTTCAATTACTTTAGTTCATTTTGAATTTAATTTTTAATATAAAGTTTCTTTTTCATTTCTTTTTTCATATAATTTTTAATTTCATTTTTCATTTCATTTTTCATTTCAGTTTTCATTACTATTTCAATTCATTTCAGCAAATAGCATAGCAATAGCAATTAGCATGCTAAGACTCGTGAATTAGCATGTTAATGAAATTTACGCAAAATCGCATTAATTGCCATTGCTAGTCGACAGCGCAATTTAGAGAGGTGCCGTCTAGTGTAACGTAGAAGTCTTGTTAGAGGTTGTTATTTTATTTATTCTATGGCTTGATTGGCTTGTCTTTGTCATTTTTTGAGATAAGGATAAGTCCAAAGACTTTTTATCTATGTAATAGATAGGGGGAATTCAGTGGATAAGTCATGGAGCTAATAAAAAAATTTCATCCATTTCATTAGTTTTGGTTTCCTCGACTGGTTATTTTTTTAGGAATAAAATAATAGCAGGGCTTGTGATAGGGTTTTATATTCTCGAGCATTTTTAGCTCCTAAGTAAATATAAATACTTACATACATAACATAAGTACCTATAGGTTATAAATACAAAAGTTGGTATAGGTTGGTAGACATCTAAATATACACCATATTTCAACATCGTAAAGCTGATATTCAGTTTGGCAAGCTTCTTTGATATGAAGTTAAGTGTTTTCTAGTTTAATAATGGACTCTTTCGAGCGGAGATAAGTGTTACATTGGTTTGTGTGATAGCAAATTAGCGATAAAAGCAGTTTTCACGGAGCAGCGAGCGAGCGGTCGCAGTAGACGCAGCTGCCCCCCCGCGCCCGCAGCCGCTCCCCGCTTCCCCCCCGCGCGTAGCGCGGTAACAAAGAACATGCATGAATATAGACAGTGGATTACTTGTGATGACTTGCATTACGTACGACGGTGTGTCTCTCAGAGGCAGTTGGCTGGCAATGCTGAGCCATTATGTAATAAATATTTAATTCAGTGTACATATAATATCAATCTTTGAAACAGAATGAAAAAAGTATTTTAGCTATTTTATACTAAAAAAAACTTTAATTAATTATTTTAATAAAGCAGACGGGAATGCATAGATATTTGGTGCACGGGCTGATTTCTTTAACTGAAGTAACTACTGTAGGTACTCTTATCTATACACCATTCAAACAGCAAGACTTCTATATTACACTAGCTCGCTAGACGGCACATCTCTAACGTCCACTTTATATAAATAAGCTGGCCAGCATCTTCACGCTCAATATGAAGCTCGGCCATAGATCTATATATCAGGATATGCCCGAAGGAACATTTTATTTACTCAAAATGGTGTGGGGAAATGTCAGCGCCATCTCTTAGATTACTCAGGAACTACGATGAGAACGGCCCTATCGCTGCCATTATGTCCGTCAATGTTTGTTTACAATGATTATCCCAAATATAAATTCGATTATTTTCGTACAAAACGGAGTGTAATATTGAAAATATTGACTTACTTGTGGTAAGAAACTTTGTATTTCTTTTTATTGCACTTTATAGTTTGCGCAATCCTTCACAACACAACTTGGCATATTTTCTTTGAGACACACGACCGATATCTTCTCACTTCCAACACAGACTGGGCGCTAGTGGGCGCTAATTTCACTAATCTGTGAAATTGACACCCTCTTTGAAGCGACGGTTTAATCTGTCATTAGGCCTGTCCTTATATATATGTCTATGAGCTCGGCACTAATAGCGACTACACGTGTATTGTAATAAAAACTATGACCCGAAAATGCCATCGTTATAAATGAAGAGTTCTTTGGAATGCAGCGACTCCGTTTGTTATTCCAAAAGGTATTCTGGTGAACTGGTAAAGATTACCGCATGCTTCAAATGCTGTATAAGTTTTTTCTCTGGGAAGGATTTTCACTTGATGGTAAACGCTCTTAAGGTCTATCTGACTAAAACAGTCATATTTGGTGACTTGGGTGACAATAGAATCGATGCTTGGTAAAGGATAAGCATCTAACTCCGTATATCGGTTGATGGTTTGCGAGTAATCAATTACCAGGCGTTTCCTGTGGCTGCCTCCTCCAGCGACCAATACTTGCGCTCTCCAGGGTGACACACTGGGCTCAATGACATTGTCTTTTAGGAGGTTGGATATTTCATTTGATATAAATAATTGGTCTTCTTCGGAGTGTCGTCTTGATCGAATGGCAATTGGTTTGACATTAGGCGATAATTTGGTAAATACTGATGCTGGTGGGACGGAAGCTGCAAGCACATTGCAGATTTTCAGTGGTTCTTTGTCTCCCCCAAACTGAAGTTCAAGAGACGAATGATTCTTTAAAAGGTCATGGCCAATAATAATATCTGCGCAGAGATCATCTACGATGAGCAATGGTTGGTGTCTGTAAACATGATGATTGATCTGTATAGTTGCATAGCATAGTCCATTGACGTAAGAAACATGGTTAAGAGAAGCAAGAGTTACGGCTTGTTTACATGGCTTTCTTTTGAGTTTCATAGTTTGAGCCAATTTGTTGTCAATAAAACTGATAGAGCTTCCTGTGTCTACTAGAGCGTCGCGTCGGCTCGATAATCGTTAACGGTGATAGGTATAGTCGCTTTGCGCAAGCTTGAAGGAGAGGCGGCAGAGATTGCAGATAAGGTTGATTCTTGAAAGTCGTTTTCTGTAGTAGCAGAAGCGTTTATGTTTTGTTTTAATGGAGTAGAACGACAGACTTTGGCGAAATGGCCTCTCTTTGAACAAAGTTGGCAATCTACATTGTATGCAGGGCATTTAATCCTCTGATGAATATGACCTCCACAAAAGAAACATTTTCTGCAATCATTCTGAGAAACAGCAGCGGACAATGGCGTTGGCTGTGATCTCTCTTGAATTACTACTTCTGTAACAGCATTGAAAGAAGCAGGAATTGCATTTGTTTCAATAGCACGGGAAGTACTTTCTGCACTTTCAAGGGAAATCGCTAAGTTCAATGTCTCTTCTAGAGTAATTGTGCATCTCTCTAGCAGTCGTTCTCGTATATTTTTGGAGTTAAGTCCTGCGATGAGCGCTTCACGAATTGTTTAATTTTGATGTTCTGTTGCAGTTACAGCTTTGAAGTGACAGTCATGAGCGAGTAAGGTAAGAGCTCTCGAGTATTCTGCTATGGATTCCCCTAACTGCTGTTTTCTAGAGGTCAAATGATGGCGGGCCAAAATAATGTTCCTCCTTTTCTCGTAAGTATTGTCTAGTATTTTAATAGCAACACTATACTCGTTGCACTCTCGTATGAGGTTGAATATTGTTGGTGAGATATGGTTTACAAGAATCTTGTATTTAAATATTTCAGAAGCAGAAGGTGCTTCTTCAGATAAAAAGTTTTCAAAAGAATACCGCCAATGGGTCCATTTTAAGTCTGAAGCAGCAGCAGTAGGTTCGACATCGAAGCGTTCTGGGCGTAAGTAGCGTGAGGTACTCGAAGACGGAGAAGTCGCCGGGGGCGATTGTCCTTTATGCATTTTCTCGAAAAAATTAAAGCTGAATAAATTGATGCATAATAAACACGAAGAAACTGGGAAACTTAGCTTTATTCAGCTTTAAAACAGTACATAATAAAACATTTAGGTGACATGAGAAAACTAATGACATTACAACGTTTGTCGCGATTCCTTTATGGTCTAGGAACCAAGAAGTTCATATCATGGCCGGACCCCTGTTACGTACACCACTGTACGGGGGGGGGGGGTAACAGGGGTACGGCATGGGTACGGCGTAAAACTAATTTAATCCGTGCGAAGCCGGGGCGGTTCAGGACTTTTATATATATATTTTATTTATTTATTTGAATCAGAAAAAAAGGTTTACAACTTGCCTAAAAACACCAATAAAACCAAATAAGGTATAATTAATATAATATAAATTAATTGAAAGTGGATCAAGCCGACCTCCGGTCTATTCTATACCAAAACTGATCGTTTTCAAGACAATGTAGCTGGATAAGCTGGATTCTACATCAAAGGTCGCACTACCACACTACCATGATGGATAACTCTACCTACTTCGTTGCTTAAAAATCTATTCTGTCGTCACTGTTCTTTGACGCAGGCAGTTCGCGGCTCGCGCCGCCATTCTGGATATTTTGACGGGAAGGTCGGTCACGTGACCGGCGGCGGCGGAGGGGCGCGGGCCGCGGGGCGCCGGCTAGACTCTCCAGTAGCCGAGCCATCCGTCTGCTGCTTTGACTGCGCCCGGTCGGCGGAATCTACGCCCCTGTTCTCGCGTTCGCGCCGTACAAATCGCGCCTTTGGACACCGATGTCGCGCGACAATCGGAAGTATAGAAACCTTCGGAAGATAGAGACAATTCAGGAAAATCGTGCGTGCGATCGGAAATCGTAGCGGCAAAGTGAGCCAACTCGACACAGAGACGAGGTTGCTCGCGTATTTTTCGCACGGGCGTGCGTGCGGCGTCGGGGCGGAGACGCCGCCGAGCGGGTGGCCTGTCGGCCGGGGTGTCGCGGCGGCGGCGGCACGCTCGGCAGACATGGTTCGATCGCGGGCGGAGCGCGTCGCGCTCTCCGGCGCGTAGCCCCGGGACATGCGCCTGGCGAGCCCCGCGGACGGTGCGCGCGCCCGACCATGGATGTAGTGACGCCGCACATCACCTCCGTGCTGCAGACGTACCAGGCGAGCGCGCCGCGCAGCCTGCAGGGCCCGGGCGCGGGCCGGGCCGGCGCCCGCGCGCCCGCGCCGCCGCCGCCGCCGCCGCCGCGTGCCGCGCCGCCGCTGCTGCTGGCCGCCGACACCGAGCTCGGCGAGCGCGGCGAGACCCTGCTCGAGGGCGAGCCCATCGCCTGCTTCGGCGTCGGCGGCGAGCGGCGCCTCTGCCTGCCGCAGATCCTCACCTCCGTGCTGACGGACTTCACGCTCGAGCAGATCAACCGCGTGTGTGACGAGCTGCAGATATATTGTTCGCGGTGCACGCCCGGACAGCTGCACGAGCTGAAGTCGACGGGCGTGCTGCCGCGGTCGGCGCCCTCGTGCGGGCTGATCACGCACACGGACGCGGAGCGGCTGTGCGCCGAGTTGCTGCACGCGCCGGCCGCCAGCCGCCCGCACAAGCTGCCCGGTTTCCGAGTGTACCATGAGTGCTTTGGGGGCGCGCGAGGAGTGCTGGCCGCGGATGGCGGAGCGCTGGTGCAGTGCCGCGAGTGCCGCGCGCTGTACCCGCCGCGCCGGTTCGTGTCCCACTCGCACGCGCACGAGCACCGCACCTGCCACTGGGGGTTCGACTCGGCGCGCTGGCGGCGGTTCCTGCTGCCAGCGGACGAGGAGCCCGACCCAGAGAAATGCACCGCGTTGCTGGACGAGCTGGCTGCGAGAGATGTGACGCCTCCAGTGCCACCAGCCGCGCCTGCGATCAAGACGCAGCACCAGCAGTTACCGTTGAAAAGAAAACAGGTAAGCTACTATCTTTCTATAAACACTACTAACCTTGCTTCTGAAATGTAGCGGCACGTCACGTAGTTATACCTAGTTGTCATCACCCACAAAAGTATTTCGGAAGATTCAGAACCGCATCTTGTAACATCTGCAATCATCCATCGCCAAGTCATGTAATTATGGTGAAGCGTGAAATTATCTTGGTACTTAATTGCTTCGTGTTGGCGAATGCTTGTGGTTTAACATAAAAACCCTAAGGCAGAGTTATGGCTTATTGGTATTTGGTAGAGTATAAACAAGTGTAGTTTTAAAACTGATGATTGGATTCCTAGTAAGAATCCTGTAAGTAGTATTTTGTTATCATGATTATCGTATTGGAATCGCGTATAAGTAAAGACGTGGAAGCACAGAATATATAAATAGTATTACGTACCTACCTACCCCAAGTTTATTCCTGTGCGTGTCTTTCTAAGACCAATGTGAGAAAAACCACTTCAAAGAAAATGAAAAGGTCTAACATAAACAATGACCCAAAAGCTCCAACTCAAAATAACAATAACAACGTAGACAAACCAAACTGTAGTCCTTCGAGCTCAAACACTATTACACAACGCATTGATCGTAGATTAAAAGTTAGTAGATGTAGTAAGCCTACCTTTTGTCTACTTGCGCATAAACATCCGCTGCCAAATAAAAGGAAACTATATTTAACACACAACACAGTGATGTATCAAAAATAAATATACATCCATGACAAAGGATTTCGGAAAGGACAATACAATAGGTAACAAGGAAAATGAGGTGATTGTAGATGTACACTATGTCTATGGAGTACAAGTAGACCAATACAGAAAGTTAGAGCAAGAAAAAGTAGATTAGTAGCTGTAATTTAGTATAGTAATTGAAAAGAATGGCCTACAAACCTAAGAGAAAAACAAAACAATATGAATAGCCGTCGGTACACGTGTTTCAGTTGTAGATATTGGTGTTATTACGACATTAACAACAACAAATACACGCGAAATGTTTTAAGATGTTTCAATTTTTAGCATTTCATTGTTAAAATAATTGAAATGAACCATTATTGCCATTATGAATGAAATCTCCACTTGAGTACACGATAGAGCATTGTTCTATGATATGGCCATTAAATTATTAGATTTGTTACCTAATCCAAAGTAAATCAAATGTCAATCTCAACTTGAACTCTACTCAACCAAGTACCTAACTAACAATAGTTATTTTTGTGCAACAAGAGAGCAATTGAAAAGCACGATATACTTATGCTTTGGTCTCGTGTGGCCCACAATACAACTGTAATGTTCACCTGAGCAACGATGTAATATATCTGTTGATGAATAAATAAATAAATAAATAAACAAAATATTTCTTCAATTTTTCGAAACACATTCTCATTGTGAAGAGAAAGAGACCAAGCAAAATGATCTTCAAATATTTCGAATTTTATATTTAACTCTGCACGATAAGTGCCTCACTCAGTCGGAAATTGGATTTTTCTTTACTATGTAGAATTTCGCTCACAGTTTTCTCGCATCAAAGCTAGAGGTAAAAAATAATAGACAAAATCTTATTATCTCTCAAGTTTCGAAACAAATCACATGATATTCAAGGCTCCCCGAAATCTTTTATATTTGCACAAATGCAACGTCAAAAGATAGTGAAGAAACAAGAGAATTATCGCTTCAGAAAGGTCACACCGGAATGTTGCCAAAATTGTAACGTAAAACAAGTAGGTACGATTAGCTCTGTGACAAGAAGAAAGATAAGAACCCCAACTCTATCCAAAGCCACCCAAAACACAATAAGAATATGCTGTCATCCGAGGAAAAGATGTTAATGTTCTTGGAAGACCGTGCAAAAACGAAAACTGATAGTTTGATGTTGATAAAAACTGCAGTTCTATTTCAGAACCATTAAAAACGGACCAAAGAATGACAACAAGGATGCTAATTGAAAATGGCCTGTGGAGTTTTTATCGGTTGTTGGTTTTAAATTAAGTATTTAACTGAACTAAGAATAATTCTAGTAGATGCTGGAACCCCTATTAACTTCTAAGCCCATAGGAATATTCTCAATTCGTAGTTTGCAATGTGCATACTACATAGGTATCAGGTATAACATATCTATGCAAATGTCGCAGTTGCCAGGACAGATAAGAAAGCATATCCAAGACGAATTGACGATTCAGCTGTTAGTCAAGTCAATTCGATTGACTCAGGTGTAATTTTGCGAAATTATACAAGAAATATTGTAACTCCTGAAAATATAGTGTACAAAACTACACTGAAACAACTGCTTTGCGAAGTAACACTAGACTAGACCAAAGAGTATGTAGTACAATAGACTTAATGGAGTACGATAGACTTAATTGTAACATTTTTCATTGAAATCTAGTATCTACATAAAGTTACACGTAAATTAAATACTTATCTAACAGCTACTTTACAGTGTTGTGTCTGTACTTTATTCCCATTATCGGTCCGCTCGCAAAAACAACTTTATCAGTTGTCAGATAAACATTATTAATATTAATATCTGAATTAGATAGCATGATTTATATTTATGAACTACTTAACGTATCGCTTGCTTAACTTGCTTTGTCTGTCGTTGTCACGCCATGTTATTATTTACTTTGCCTTCTGTTCGCCGCTTCGTGGATACAGGTAATAAAGTGTGTTGAAATTATAAATAGATCAACTATTTTTACCTTATTGCAGTTTGTGACTACATATTGCAAACTCTATAGTTGAAAGTCAATGATCATGGTACACCTTCACATAAGCTAATAGCTATGAATAACATAAACTTACTACACCGAAACCCCTTTTACCATTTGTATCCAGACATTTTTGCAATTTGTATAGTTATATCGAATTATGTCTAAATTAAATAATTAACATGAATGTCAAAGCCACTTTCTGACAAAAACCAATCAAGGCCTTAAAATCAAAGTACATTCTTACAGAACCATCATAACCATTTATCATCTTCATTCTCTCATAAAATAATAAATAATTCCACATAGGTCTCCCAAAAAACACCTACTGATATCGCTTAGGAATTAATAATAACCATAACCAAGAATTAAAAACAATAATTGTCCTTATTGAAAAGTTGAATGTACCTATATTATTAGTATTATTCTAATTCTAGTGAATATACAAAACCATAGAACGCAGTTATGGGCCCAGTCGGTAGATGTGTAATATAAAAAGAGTTTATTGATCTTTTACATGCAAATGTGTTGTTTTTAGATAAGTTTTAACTATTTTGTTTGTCTGTTGTGGATCCGGGTGCCTTAACGGCGAGGTTAACTGTTAACTTGTTTCTAAATCGACCGGAGCTATCGACTAGTAATTGGCTACCGTAATATTAGTGGCAGTCTGGCAATGTATCGAAGTTTTGTATCTTTACAATTATACGTTACGAACAAAAAGCTTATACTAGGTACCTACCCTCTTACTAAAAAAAGCCCTGCAAAATAACGGTACTTATGAAAATGTACTTGTCAAATAAAAGAAGAACGCAGTACCTAAATTACGAAGGCAAAACGAAAATTTCGATAGGCTGCCTAAGTCAACGATAATACTTGCTGAACTGGCTTTAAACCTTTGCGAATGGGAGATATAAGACAAGAATTATTATTAAATGTTAAATAAGAACCGGGGTTGTAGAGAAAATCTGTGCTCAGTTATTTTTCATTCAAGTTAAGATGACCTCGTTCAGCCTTCAGTAACGTATGAACAATTAACACGTAGTTTCGCGAGTACTACCGCTAATGCGTGTGGGAAGGCGTACAACTTACAAATTACAAAACATGCAGTGGACCAAAAAAACATGTATATATGTTTATTTACCGGGCGGTATTTTGCTAGCACGATGCTAACAAGAAGGTTCAACAGTTACTTATAACTTAGCTGCTATTTTGTGCAAATGGCTCCTGTTATGGGCACGAATAAAAAGAAACTAAGATGCTTGTTACCCTGCAGTATGTTCCCCAATAACCTGTTTCTCTATTTTTATAATATCATCCTCGAAGTTTACCCGCTCTGGTACAGACCTACACATATTATTTTGTACTGTGATTTTGTTCTATAACGACCAATGATGCAAACAGAACTAAACAATTCACTTCACATACAGGATTTGATAATGAATCCCATGCATTTTAAATTGAATAATGAACCTGATATGCAACGCAACGCAACACAAAAGGTGTCCTTTGCGACGCCGCTGACACAACCAACAATATTATAGAAGCATAATTTATAAAATATAAAGACCCTTTACAATAACGGCTAATAGGTATTCATGCATATTATAATAATGATATAGCGTGCATACAAATAAAGTCAGTAAGGAATTATGGATGGATGCAGTGAATAAACAAAGATCAAAAGGAAAATATGGCTACCTTCGCACTCAGCGTACCGTTAAAGCTGTCATAGCTTACATGGTCTTTCAAACGCTTTGTAAAAGATGAAGACTACCTTAACAGCTCATTACATCTCGTACAATAGCGTCGTCAAGCCTGCATGGTTGAAGACTTGAAGCCTCCCTGCAGCCAGTAATTACGCGTGCGTGACATGCAATAGCAGCAAACGATGCATGAAGCACCGACGCGGCCCGCCAGACCGGTTGCCGATGGCGTCTACTCATTCCACTTCAGAAGCTGGTTACAGTGGAATTAATAACGGAAACGACCAGGCTTAGATATAGTAATGTTCGAAAAGATATTGAGGTCTGTTTGTACCGGGTAATATAGAGCTATACTAGGGTATCCTGGCATGAAATCTGAGAAGCAATAGCTGTGGTCGTAATCCTAATGAATAATGAATTAGTATTATGATGATAGAAACAAAGACGAAACAAATAAAATGTCCAAAATCAAATCACAAAAAAAAATCAATAAGAACATTTCTGACATTAAATGATGTCGCGTGGCATAATAGTTTAGCAAAAACTATTGCAAGAACTATTGAACATGGTCAGCTTTAACGATATCGGTGCCCATTGAAATTTTAGTACAATAGACTAGCAATAAGCAATACTGCAAGTCATTGTATCCAAGAGTGCATAGATAATTACTAAGCAGAGAAATCTTTAAGAAAATTATACAGATCCTAGTCGTGTGCAGCTGCAATTACCAATTACCGCTCATTGCGATGCCATCAGTGGCTGCGGCCTTTACCCAGCACACTGAATTACTAATTCATTGAACCTGTTAGCTAGCTTT
This sequence comes from Ennomos erosarius, assembly GCA_963580505.1. Lineage (NCBI taxonomy): Eukaryota > Metazoa > Arthropoda > Insecta > Lepidoptera > Geometridae > Ennomos > Ennomos erosarius. The sequence continues at coordinate 11,781,561 of OY756987.1, forward strand.
ATCTCCATTTTCTTTACGTTAATGCTGTTTATCCACATCCTGTCCGGCTTGCGTGGGCTTGGCTTCAAGTTATATTGTTTTCTTTTCTGTTGTAAGGACAAAAAAGGTATCGTGAACCTTTACTTCCCACTCAAATAAAAATTGTTAAGGAACATGTTTGATTTATAATCCACTTGCCATGGAATCGTTATCCTCGTAATCTTCTATTAGTTTAAACGATGATAAATTTAATGTTTTGTAAAACGTCGCATGATCGCGCATCATACCGATTCCTAGTTCCGGGGAAACGCATCTGATCGTTTCTGATTTCTGAGACGTGATCTTTTACCAGTAAGTTATTTATTCACCGAGAGCGTCTGATCACGGTTATTACGTATCATTGCATCTCTGGAAACATTCCGTTGGCCACGCTACGTGTAATTTACAGCCGCTGCTTCTAAGAAACTTGGATGCTGTTTCGTGTGACCACAATTTGGTGCAATTCGTTTCACGAAATGTTGTTTCGAATTGAAGGTTTTGCCAATGGAACATCGCTAATGACTGCTTTCGAAACCATTGGAAGCGGCTATATTGCTTTGTTTATCTCCAACCAATGAACATAAAACAACTAGGTTATGTTTCTATATTAATCACTTCCGTCTTCCTTTATTTATTGCGTTTGTCCAATGACGAAGTAATCAATTCGTTTTCGCCAATCCAATTTGAAAGCCAAGTGGCATCACACAGTAACGAATGCAATAAAAGTGCGAGTGTCTCTTCAGTCTTAAAACCTGGATGTGAATCGTCCGTGCGGAATGCAAAACGATTTTCTCGGCTATAAAGACAGGCTTTGCGAACATTGGAATTAGCGACGAGTCGTTACAATTACAATTTAAGACATTGGAAATAGCCTAGATACTCGGTAGCTTGTTAACGCTCCTATGTAGTGGTGCATGCGTCTGGTTAGTTGCATGTGCAGTTTGACTGCAAATTACAGCAGACTTTGGCACCGTGTCACAGCCATTACACGCGGTTTCTTGCTAGTAACATTTCCCAGTGTTGAAAGGTTAACAGTGACAAAATACTGAAGGTGGTTAGTTATTTGAATGCCATGGCAGTGAGCGGTCTGTGGCCGCGCCTGCCGCTGTGGCCAATAGCAGCTCATATTGTTTGGCTACGTTTACTCGATCAATGTTTTGTGATCAAAGCTTTATTAGTTATTCAGCCGTGACAGGCCGCGTCATCTGGAAATCAAGGTAACGAGGCAGTTCTATAGATACCTATTTGTTATGCGCAAACAGGCACCTATTGGTACAAAGTTTTGGAAGAAAATAACTACAGTATATATGTGTACATTAAAATTCACAATCAAAGGTGGCAAAGGCCAAAGTCATACTAATTATAGATTCATTTGGCTCAACGAATACTGGCAACGATGAGGCGCAGAAGTACCAACTTTGCTGAGTTCAACATGCAAACGAGAAAAGTATAAGTACTTTCCAAATCCAATCCATTTGTTGGATTGGATTTGGAAAGTACGCACTTTATGAAACAACAGTAGCACCAGTCGTACAAAGAAACGGGATTCCAAAAAGTGCAGTGGGCGTAATTAACGAAATTATGATGACCGCTTCAATATACCTTTGCACTCCATATAGTGACGTCGTCGGGATGTCTGAATCATTTGAGGATGGCATAATTGGCAAGCCGCTCATTGTAATGACTTTTAAAATGTTCATGACTTTAATCTCTGAATAAATGACACATCTCATGTAGATTTAAGATACCTAATCTACTCCTAATTAGTCAAAATCTTTGAATAATAATGTTTGAGAATAAGAATTTTAATATTTGTATCTAATTCCATGGCTTTCATCAATAAATTGAACATGAGGATCTATGTAGCTGTAAAGTATTCTTTGAAGATACTGGTAATTTTTGCGTCATTTCGCATTTGTTTCAAGAGGTCTATCCAAGATCTTGAGGATCAACTATATCTAGCAAGGGTAGTATGTCTAATACACTCTTGTTTGGTGTTATAACTTTTAACAGTAAGTATGGGGATAAAGGAATAACAAGTCAAGTTACTCGTGCCCTGAATATGTAACACACATAAATATAAAGTAGAGACGTATAAGTGCCACTATATTCTACACAAGTAGTAAAGTTCCTTCTACACTGCCAGTACCAAGGAAAAATAGGCCGTCGGTCGGTTATTATCACCCGCCCTAATGAGTGCGTATCATGCATATTACATAGCAGGGCTGTCTTTTGTGCAGCTTGATGGTAGGGCCTTGAGTACAGGGTCTGAAAGCAGGGGGGACCATTAGTCTTGAAGTATTCATTATGTGGCTTGGTGTGGGTAGGTTGATGTTCTCTACAATATTTTAGAAGGATATTTTTTATGAAGGGAAATTTTGAGTAGACCGTACTTTAATATTAATGAAGAAATGAAAAAAGAAAAAATTAGTGGAGAGAAAGCAAAGAAAAGTAATACAAACTAATGATGATAAATTAAAAACTATGCTTAGACTAGTCGACTACATACTACATAACATGCTATGAAGCAAAAAATCAGCTATAAGTCACCCACCTAAAGTAAGTGTTAATTTTCTTATTTACTACCGTATGAGACTTGACACGACACGACCGTGACAGAAAAGAAAATAAGACCTATTATAAATTAGATTCTATTTAGTATGCGAATGCGAACCCTACATTTGAGAGCATGCAAATTCTATGCGAAGCATAGGCCGCGCGCGCTACATTGCTTCGTATCAACCAACCGATATGGAAACGCACTGCGGCCACCCGGACGTGTTAGCCATCACAGGATTTTAAATTTACTAGCATAATGTACAGTTCGCGCGCGGCGTGGCTAACCACCGCAGATGCAAAGTCGGAGAAACCGTGCACGTTTCGCTAGAAACTAGGATCTACGTAACACAGCCGGTTAGTGCACGTAGCAACAACCGTCGTAGGTACATAGCCGGTTGTTTATAGACGAGGGCGGCAGGCAAGCCGGAGTGGTTTGAGTTTTTATCGCGGAACTATTCCGAGATAAAAAGTCGCCACTCGCCAACATCACTGTAATTAATGCCGCTTTGGGACTTCATAAATTCTGAAACTTGAGTTTTATTTAGTGCGCAAGGCTTTAGAAGCAAAGTGTGAAGTTCGCGCTTTTGTTAAAGGTCAAAGAGGCTTGGGAAATATAGGTATGTCTGATAATCTGGTTACTTTAACTAGGACAGGGATATGGCTGAATGCATACAATAGATCTAGAGTTCACAATTTCTTATCTTCAAAATGTTTTTGTCTCTAAATCCGAAGTGAATTGAAATTTTTATAAACCTGGATTGGGTTTTCTATTATGTCCTATTAACTGCAACCTAGGTGGACGTCGAGCTTGGTTAAACTGCGGGGAGCCGTTGGATGTAAGAGGCAAGCAGCCGCTCAGTGGCTGGCTATAGGGGGAAGCTTATGTTCACTTATTCAGCAGTGGACGTCTTCAGGATCAGGCTGATGATACTGCACTGCAACCTGCAACCTATCTGTGTTGTGACGGGCCCGATTGCTCAGTTGGTAGTGACCCTGCCTTCTGAACCGAGGGCTGTGGGTTCGATTCCTACCCAGGACAAACATTTGTGTGATGAACATTGATGTTTGTTCTGTGTCTGGGTGTTATATTGTATTCTATGTATGTATTTAAAAACAAAAAGTATCTAAGTATTATATCCGTTATCTGGTTCCCATAGTACAAGCTATGCTTAGTTTGGTGCTAGATGGCGCTGTGTGAAATATCCACACTTTTTTGTTTTAAGATTCGTGTAGTAAATGCATAGTGGATGGATGCAACTGACAGCGTTAGCGTTAGAATGCTCGACATTCGTGGATCAAAACCAAATTAACAAAGGAGATCGGTCAACTTGAAATGAACGAATGATTTCAGGATTTAATTCATTCAGTTTCAGTTACAATACCGTTCAAAAACGACAATTTCATAGTATTTTGTTTTACGATTCGGCAGTTCTACCAACCTTTGTAGTAGGTCTTACGATTTATTGTGAATATATATATTATTTCCAGCTAGTAAAATTAGAAATGACCCATAAACATCGGGAAAGCGTAGAAAAATAACCGACGACAAGCGTATACAATTAAATCGCGATTTCGAGCATGAAACGCGCATTATCCCACCGGGGAGTCCTGTGGCAATGGTAACACCTTTTGAGTACCCTTTTGGAGGTTTGTCACGAAATTTTGTGTTTTTTCGTGAAGAATTAGGGCTTGGAATTGGCTACACGTTTTTAATGTTATCTATGGCTATTTGTACGTAGTGAATATTAACCCAGAATAGATTATTAGTACCTACTTACACATTAGTGCTACTATTTGGCGTTGAATCATTTATGGCCTTTTCACCGATAGGGATCGCTACTGTTGTGAATAAAACCAGAAGCACCTCTTTTGTTTATTCTTCATCCTTCAATATTTCATTAGCAAGAGAAAGAGACAAAGAGGCTGATCGCTTTTCTGCTCGACCGCCCGACTCACCCTATCGTCCAATCACGCGCCAGTCATTGCTGCCAACATAAAAGAATCCAACCAACTTAATTTCGAAAATATATCAAATTAAGTATTGAATTCAAATAAAATTGTATATTTAAAACTCATCAGTCATCACGTTAATTAGGTGATGATTATTTTATTTTTATTATAATGTGACGTAGGTATAACTAGTTAAAAAAGTAGGTACGTATTCTTAAATGTTTAGTTTATGTGGGTACCTCCCTACTTTAGTAAAAAGCAAGCACTTCAACCTCATCTTTTTAATTTTGGTTATTTTGCAGTTATTGTGTAATTTATGTGTAAATATAATAGCACTATGAGCCCCATTAAATATGTAAATTAATTAAAAATTTTTGTTTGTTCTATAAATAACATCTACTTAAAGCTGCTGTATAACAGTAGCTACTTATAAAATAGCGAGTATATTTAGAAATATGTAGGTATGCATAAATACCTACACGAGATTTAATAAAATTATATGTGATTCGTAATTAACTAATGATACGCTTGCTTACATTTAAACAGTTAGATGACGTAATTCTAATTTAAATTCATTGATTAAATTTCAGTTATGCCACAAGTCTATGGCTAAGTGTGGTCAAGCCTTTGATTCGAAGAGTCCAGTTACAAAAAGAGATCTCAGAATAATCATAACTTTTAGGCAAGCATCCATCGTCGGCTGCTGCGTCCTCAACTCCTCACTTACCATCAGCTTAGGTGAGACCGTGGCCGAATGATAATAGCTATCTTTGAAAAAAATATCATAGACTACATCAAATCAATATTTACCTAGATAAAATAATAATTTTCATTATTAAAATAATACCTATTGAATAAACAAAAAAATAGGTTTTGGAAGTATAAGTAATAACTAATGAAATCCTATAATTGTATACATTAGATTATTGTTAAAAATAATAATATGAGAGTAGGCTAAGCCAATATGAAGGGTAAGGCTTTCAATCTCGCTATATTTTCGAGTCCCGGGAAAAAATTTCGAGACTCGACGCGGTCTCGAAATTCCCGAGAAAAACGAGACTTTCGAGACTACATCAAAAGTAGGTTTAAACTAGTTTAGGCAGTATATACGAGTTAATTAAACAGTTAAAAACTCAAATACAAGCAAAAATAACAACTATTTGCAAGATTTTTCTCTAATTTATCTGCTAGCGAACACGTCGCATCTATTATTTTTCACTTTTATGAAGAAATGTATTCACTTCAACAGCCAAAAGAGTTCACTGCTATACATAGGCTTCCCCCATAAAACGCCACTTTCGACGCTTATCATTGGATTTACCATAATCACCGCGCAGATGGCTTGATAATCACAGAAGATTTAATGTACCAAGGACCTTCTTTAGCGTAGGGAATCATCAAAAGCCTATAGGGCGCCAAAATGCTTGAAAAGGTTCCCGTAATCCCGTGTCCTATCAACAATATTGCAGCAATAACATAGAATTTAATAGAAGTTTAGTATGATAAAGTTCAGGACTTAAGTCTTAAGTCTTATGAATAGCGTAAACACGAATAAATAATGTTATCTAGAAGGAAAAAAATTATATACTTACCTCCAAACCGTACAAATAAAGCGCGGTTATTTAATAAATACTTTAAATAAGGTCATGAAACTTTGTGTAGTAGTTGAACTAAATACAATGGAGGTCTTATGTATAGTGGATTTTAAAAATTCCTATTACATTCACTGTAATTATATGTCGCCTACAATCGCCGCTCAGCCCCCTGACATTGGCCTAGTACCATATATTAATTATTCTATTGCTTTGGCTTGGATTCGCGTTGGACTACCACACGCCCTTAAATAGGTCTCTTAAAATGAAAGTAAAGCTTCCTACATAATTATTTCGTCGGAAATACCGCTTGCGAAATAATGTGCCACAAAATTAGCTTGCAGCTGGTAGCTGGCTGATCCTCAGTTAAAAGCCATGGTAGAAGACTAGTCAAAACCCTTTCAAAATTATTATTCTTAAGCAGCTGCTCTATGGGGGAGGTCTATATTCAACAGTGGACGTTACCAGGCTGATGATGATGATTATCTGACCTTAAACTATTATGCCTGTGATCAAGCAAGACCCTTAGACTCACCCTAAGACTCTTTGAATATTGAATAAATATGAAAACTCACAACTAAAAACCATGCCAGAAAACTATGTTATAAGACCAATGCTATTTTTCAAGAAGGCTAGTTGTAGTTTCAATAGATTAAGAACCTTAATAAAAAACACTGGTGGTTTAGTACATTTTTGAATAGTTTAACTCGAGTCTCAAAAGTCTCGTTGTTCCCGAGACTGGAGGTAGCAGTCTCGAGTCTCGAAAATACGAAAAAATCGTCGAGACTCTCGAAATTTTCGAGACCGAGACTCCCGGAATGAAAGCCCTAATGAAGGGGGAAACGTTCACCTTGCTTCTTCCTACCTTCATAAAAACTAACGAACGTTGAAGAATTATCATAAATAAGTAGTAAACGTCACTGCAAACGTGTAGCTACAGCGATAATTGTAAATAATTACGGCGCTAATTACTTAAAATGCCCTATTATTTACGTGTGCCTGTCATCGCTGACAAATCACTATACAACGACAGTTCTCTGTAAAGTTACAAGCCGTGTCCAAAACCACGTTTCGTGTGGTAATGCTATTTATAACGGAGCCCTAAAGGTATTTTTGCGGGTGTATGACTTATTAATTGGAGTTCTACATGTTGACTCTACCTGCGTTCGTTTTAAAATACTTAAATATTTTTGTTTTGTTATCAACTTATCACGGATGGTACCTATGGGTATAGTCAAAATTGTCTCCTGTGTTAGTACTCCACTTGATAAGTAAGCAAGTATGAAGTAAGTATCATAAAAGGTGAAGGACAATTTTGTCTACAGTCTGTGCGCTAACCCAGCTGTTTCGAATTTCAATGTCATGTATTTTATTGTTTCCATCAGTAGGACGCCACGCCTCGTCTTCAGCACTAGTTTTTTCTTCAGAGTAACTTCACCGTCAACTGGCATGAACATCATAACGGACAGAAAATCGTGTTCATTCAGAAACTCCACGCCTCCACGTTAAAAATAGCGTTGGATGGAATGTTATTCTTCCATTTTTCAGCACATTGTTTCAGGTTCACTGAGTCATAAATTGTCGAAGTTCTGGTGTTCATTTGATGGATTTGATAGACTTCGTGGTTGCTTCGCACAGACATCGTAATCGTAATCCGTATTTCCGTATCCGGCAACCAAAGATTGGAAAATGCGCAAGTACGCCGTGGTGGCAACACGCCATGCAAGTGGTCGAAAAGCGTTATACAGGGTGTGTCGGGAGCTATGACATTTTTCATTCCCACGCCGAGGCACGAGCTAAAATTATTATGCCCGGGCCGCCCCCTTTGCCATGTTCCAAATGGGAGGATGGGGGTGTTGGGAGATGTTTGACTACGGCAGAAGCGACAAGTGATTTTTTCATTTCCATTGCCAAAATTTATTTATGAAACCTTTGTATCGCTTTGACTATTATTCGTAGATTTCCAAAAAATATATATTCTTTGCTGCCCGTAATGTTAACCACAATATGGGCAGGAAAGACTATAACGAATGAATTATTACACATATTAGATTTCGGGCATTGGGTACTTACTACTCAGTACGCATGGTAGAAATTGGGACTCACAACATCTAATTAAAAAAATTGCTTCACTGTACATGTGCTCTAAAAGATTTACGTTTGAAAACCATGAATTTTAGATACAAAGTACCTACGCGTCATGTCTGAAAAATGTAGATAAGTATACAAATGCCCAATTTATTATTAGCCGTCTTATCTCTACTATTCTAATCCTGTTACCATGTTTGGTTTGCATTATATTGCAGCAAGCACTAGTCAAAGGAAACTGGCATGTTTCTGTCATCCAGTCATTTACTAGAATCCATATTCCTATTATAGTAGAAGAATATGAAGAGTACCTACGTTCTATAATATAGTAACGATTGAAAGATGTTGCAAAATTTTGTGTTGTTAGTCGTAAATGTCGCAATACGCCTTTCCATCGAGTCTTTTAAAATTGCATACTTACAGATTTCGACGCCTGTGACTTGCACCGGGCATTCGGCAAATGACTCCCCTGTCAGTTTGCGAGATGAAACGCTCTATTTGGGTCAACTACACTAGGGCAAGCCTGTTTTTCACATGTTCCTCTCACACTCTCACACCGTAGAATGATGAGATTCTGTTAGCGGCTGCGGAAAACATGCTAATTAGGTTTTTTACTTTTTAGGAAACATATTCACACTATCGCGTTAGATGCTCAAGTTGTTGCTCGTTATGAGATTTAACAAGTTCATCTTATGGTCATTAAACTGCTTTTTTATTTCAAGATGTCCAAATATAGTTTTATAATTCGTTTTTTTCAATGTCTTAATTACACACAAAGATGCTATCTCGTCAGTAATGATTGTGATTAAATCTTCATAATAAGTCCATTTAAATATAATAAACGTTTACATTCCAGTGAATTTACAAAGGAATTCTCGACTGAATGCGAACAGAATTTGAAGGAGTGTTTATTATGCACATAGTTAATTAAGCAACGACTGCAAATATAGCTATTACGTCTAAAATGTAGAAAAAGAACTGAAAGTTACGCAACTTGGCCACGTTGCTAGAGGAGTTTGACAACTATCTAATTATAAAATTGGCTCCGTGACAAGCTGCTCCCCACTCGGCCACGTAAATAAACCTCGGGAAAGCCAGTGGGCAGTGCTAAATGACCATTATGGAGTGCCATCGGCATTGCTTATCCATCTTCAGGAGCTATGCGAAACTTGCTATCCTTTCTGCGAAGCACTTTCTGTTCCGCGTGCAATCTATTTACTTCAGGTTCTGTTTTGAGACACGTAAGCTGGTGATTTCTCTTAGTCTATTAATTTATTTTCGTAAAACATTTGGAATGGCCAGAATTAATAACTTTTCTAAAATGACACAATATATTTTGACAGACGCCCTGGGCGCTGGGCTGTAAAGTTTAAGTATATTGAGTTTTACACTGTGTGTTTATGGATTTGGGATTCCGAAGTTTGATGTAGAGATGAGTGTTATTACGATATCATTCTAGACAAAAACCAAATCTGTTAACGGAATAGCCTTGCCTCCATTTTAGTGGTCCCATTCAACTCTGTTCACATCATTGTTCACCATAGTATGTATGTATTGATATTAAGGCCCTGAATGCTCCCAAATCGACTATTTTGAACCTGATTATCTCAAAACGTATACCATTTACAGGATTGAAAAAAATTCACGTTAATACTGGTCATATCTTCTTTCCATCTGCCGAAACCAAATCACGTTTACGAAAAATTTTCTCGATAGAAAAAAATCGTGAAGTGACCTCTAAAAAATCATTCAAACGTCCTAAAATGTTACATTATAATAAGACACCCCATTTAAATAAATCATAGTGATAAGTTATGTTTCAATGCATTCGTCTATAAGCTTATTTTTTTATAACAATAAGCATTTCTTTTATAACTAATTATTAGTACCGAAAAATGAAAAAGGCGAAGTGCAACACAACGTAATCGCCATATTTTTGCTATGCATAAAGCGACCCTAAAACGTACAAAATAAGTTTCAAGTTCGTCTGCTGTAATAAACGTGCTCACATTGGGTCCTGTCAGCACCTTAACTATTATAAGTCATGACTTGTATGATATTATTACTATTATTAGGACTTTAATACCCCCACAGCGTTCAGTGTCTCTTGTTATGCAATATTATGCTTTGCAATCGGTTTATTTGTGGTGTCTGATAGGTACTATGATTGAGTTTGACAGACATGAGTCAGCATCGCTGCCAGTGCCAGCGTATCATCGTCAGCAGTAAGTCAAGCATTCAGGCAGGACGTACTCGTGCGGATGAAATCGACCGCAAGCCAATAATAGTGTGGCGTTCCCTTCCGCGACGCTCACATTCTATAAACGACTCGTTACACTTTTTATGTAGCGTGCATGCATCCAGTTTTCCTACGCATGAGAGGTTCGATGCAAGTTGGTTCGTGACCTGGTGCGAGTGACGTCACGTCTACCGCCACCGCCATGTCGTTGCGCCGTCTGCGCCCGCGCACGCCCCCTCCCGCATGCCCCGCTGTCTGACGGAGAACGGCTGACCAGTGACCTTGTCGCTCTATCTCCTTCCCGCCACTTACTCATCGCACGTGCGAGCGGGCCAGAAACACTACGACCGGTATTCGAACAAGTTGTTTGTGCAAGAAAGGTTTCTTCTCTTATTTATTTAAATGTTCCAAATTTGCTTTGTAATGTAATAATGTGGTTGAGACGTTTGTTGTTGCGGCAAGGGTAATGACCTTGAATTTTAGTTCGCTTCGTTAGCAACACCTCAAATGTAGGTCGTTTTACATATCGACATTATGTACACACCTACACTAGCGCACAGCACAGTAGAAGGCAGATTGTTGTTGCTCAAGAATATCTGCTATTCCACGGCTCCAATCGTTGTAGTCATACCGAATAATTTACATTAAATACATTGAATTTACATTATTATAGATAGCAAAAATATTTCCTTGTAGTATCAAAGTCAAAGCTATCCTGTTATAATAAATAGGAAAGTAAACTCGCTCAATTTTATTCCGCCCAGTAGGATCAACAATGAAGTCATCTATGTAAATAAATCACACCATAGCAAATAAAAATGTTAAGTGCCTCGGACTTTTCTACAACATGACATTCATTTTGTGTTTTAAACATTCCATTATATTGAATGCAAAAATTCTTAGGCGGTAATATTTCTTGGGGTAGTTAGGTACTTACACGCGCTAAATATTACATTGCCAAAAACCTTTAGACCCATCTTGGTAGATTATTTATTTATCAATCCTTATCCAAACTTTCGTGGGGTCTTTTTTATCTCGTCAGCCAACCTATCCAAAGTTTTGGCTCTCGTTTCTTAAACTGCTTTATGGTCACTGATGATTGGATGATTCAAAAAGCTAAATTCACAACCCGTTGCTAAAACTGAGCCTTATTAAAAGAGAGTAAGATTAGCAGAAATTTGCAAGGCTTGCTTTTAGATTTATATGTTATCTATCATGCAAATACATAAGATTACATAAATAAACGTTACACGTGTCCAGCATAAACTGGTATGATTAAATCGCAACTAGTTTCTTTACTAGTTTTTAATGACTTAGTTTTACTATCTATCTGGTACTGACTTTGGTTTCTCAAAGTCTATATATTTTGGAGTTTCGTACAAAATACTTAGGTGGGTACAGTCAATAAATATATTAGTTAGAGACAATACCTATATAAATAACAAAGAGCAACGCCCGCGCCCGTAGGGGGGCGTCTCTTCTTTTCCCGTCAGCTGTTAGGAGGGCACTAACCTCCAGAGGGAGCTCTGCAAAACCTCTTTATCGCTCCCAACCATTAAACTTTTACATAAATTGACGAGTTTAGCGAAAAAGCGTACGCCATAATATTATAATACTGGAAGCTTTTAAGCAAACACCACGTCTTATTAAGTTTTTTAACTTATTAGGAACTTGTAATGAACAAAAGTACCTATTCGTGGAATACGTCCTTTGCTTATATTATTCCTAAAATAATTGCGGGCGTACCGGTCGCGGCACGCATTATTATTTTAACAAGGATCTTTATAATAAATGATGATCTCAAATGTAATATATTGTAATAATCAAAAGTACATACGCATAAATAGCTATTTATGAAACAAATTAACAAGTAGGTACATTGTAATAGGATGACAGATCCTTGGGGTCGTTGCTCGATGCACGATGCATTCGTAAATTAACAAAAACAATTAATATGATCTGCCTTGTTAACCTTGTTGTTTTTATTGCTAAATGTTAATCATGCTTATTTATGTCAGTTACATAGAGTAACCACCGATAATAATAAAATAAGCTATAGTTTGCATTACCTGTAAATAAAAATGATTTTTAATTTTTTAATATAGGATGGTAGGTACCTAACTACCTACCCCGTAATCGTAATTGTCGCCAAAATGCATAATGTTAATGATCGTTGATCCCTTATTCACTAAACTGAAGCCAATAATTAAAAAAAAAAGTCATCATTCTGAATGTAGCCCTAGCCACCAAGATAATATCAACCGTTGTCATTCGATTTCAATTGCCTATATGTATAATGAACTAAATAATAGATTACCTACATAATGCACAAAACAAATTATGATCGTAGAAAAGTAAAGTAAAGATAACCACCGCATCGTGTAGATTTCGATAATCATTTAAAATTATATGCAAACAAACAGCTAAATATTATACACTCGTAAAAAGCGAACAATATTAGTGAAAGGGTAAAATTATAATAAGTGAATATTTTAATAATTCGTGAGTAAAGTTACTTCTCCTGGAGCACTATACCTTCCCTAGAGATTTTTATTTCTTAAAAAGATATCTTCGGCGTCAAATGGTCAGACTGGATCTTTGCGGGGCAACGAACGCTACATTGTATTTATTTTTAACCCGGCGTTGTCAACCGCCGCAACTTGATATGCTGCTATAAAGGCTTCGCTGGCTTTGTCATAAACACCAATCTCATGTTTTATCAGTGTTTGCAAAAAGTCAGGAAGCGTTCCAATTTACTTGTTTCTGGAAAGGGACATTCATTGTACCCATAGTGCCTTATTATTACAATTTCTATGATCATTCACTATCTACTATGTCTAGGATCTTTATCCTCGTCTGTATAAAAAAAAATATAATCATGCACGAGACTTTTTTGTTGATATTTGTTTTGTCTTATATTGAACCAAATTTTTCTATTTTACTCAGGGAAAATTACCACCAATGTATTATAAGTTATAAGTACCTATACCTACTATCTTTTCATTGAAAAGGAGTTTTCATCATGTTCTTGCGCTTATCTATGCAACGTGTTTTTTTTCTTCTTTTATTTGGCTCTACACATAGTTTATTTAGCAGTGTCAAGTATTGTATTTCATAGAGTTTTAGAATATTTTAGTCAAGTCATAGTCATAGTCCAGTCTAAGTCATGCTCTAGTAAAGTGGTGGCAACTTTACAAGAATCTTCTATAGAATTTTAATGCGTAAAACGCCACCAATTTTAAACATTAACACTGGAAAAAGCACAAATTTTGAGAAATCATACAATGTAACGTCGTGAACTTTTTCACGTTCCCGCCAAAACTCCAAGCAACGTGTTGTTGTGTTCTTAGAAAATAGACCTGTGTTAGTTTGATTTTTTCTTTTTTTGTTGTTAGTTATAACCGGCTTGGATTCAAAGTCCTTTTGGCCGAATCTTGAATCTTTTTTCTTCTTATATTTTGGTTCTTGTAGAATATTTCACGTACTGTCAAGTCGCAGTCATAGTCACGTCCAGTCTAACACTGGAATTCATAGTCGAAGCGGGGGATCCCCTAGAGGATGAATCAGGCGCTGTGCGACAAATTCTAACTTTATGCATTTCATAAACAAAAGCAGCCCTCAATTTGGCATGATAGGTGACATTTTGGCGCGACTTTTGATAGTTCAAAAGTCGCGTCAAAATGACACTCGACTGAATTTTCAAAGACAACTTGATTGAAATCGTAGAGTATTTAATTAAAATGCTTTTCAGTTAGGGCTTTCTCCAGCCATTGTTTATGAAAGTGAAAGAAGAATGATACAGCTTTTCACCTCTACGTAAAAATGGAATGATAGATTTTGGGGGTTTGTTCAACTTTTGTATATGAATACCACTGTAAGTCATGCTCCAGTAAAGTGGTGGGAACTTTACTAGAAGCTTCTATGAATTTTTGGAAGCAACACGCAAAATTACGTTTTTACCACATTATATCACTTGTCCCCCATGCTCGTAATTCAGCACTTAATGCGTAAAACGCCACCAATTTTAAACATTAACACTGGAAAAAGCACAAGTTTTGAGAAATAATACAACGCAACGAACGTGAACTTTTCCGCGTTCCCGCCAAAAGCCCTGTTAGTTTTAATGGCGAATTGGGTTGCCAGTTGCTACACCAATGTCTTTGACGTGCGTTCCAAAGATCTAACACACGTTAATTGCTGGTAGTATTATGCGTACACCCTTATGTAACGGGGGGTTTGAGTTGAGACTCTCAAATATGCAAAGGGAGTGATGATGCATACGGCTGCACATCGTGCATCATGATACAGTATAGTGAGTGACATATTACACAAAGGCTAGGCACGGTTGGCCACTTGGCATAAATATATTTCTTGCATAAAACTCATTTCCCGGGGCTAATTCACTTAATATAACGGCTCAGATTGAAAAAGGTTCGTAGATATCGTCTAACGTAAATATCAAAAAACATAATTATTAATCTGCAGCAGACACTTGCTGAACCAAGACAAAATGCCAAGTTGGGGTACCTATCTCAAAGCCTGAACTGACTCCAGTTCCAGTCTCTGCGAGCGCGAACTAACAATTCTCCACTAAATCATAATAAATCCAAGCGATCGTTACACGCATGAGCATCAGGATTAACCCCGTGCGATATATTATCTTTATAACGAAACCAATGATATTTGTTTGTGTATTCCCGCCAAAAATAAGCGGCCATTACTTTGGAGACTCGTTTGACAGAATTGGATCGCGCGCTTTGGCAACGTCGCAGCATACCGCCAGCTTACGTCCCACTTTTTTCTTCGTGACTTCTTGAGTTTTTACAAATTGGTGGCTAGTAGGTGATTCTAAAATTATTTGCTTTAGTAACAGCTAACGACGTCTTTTGTTTTGCGGCAGGGGTCGCCAAATTGTCTGATGTCGTCGAGATATTGTTAAGCACAAGCAGACGGCAGAAAATAAAACTGATGGTCACTGGTTTATTTGCTATGAATTCCGATGTGACCGTTACTTATTATTGTTCTGATCTAGCGTTGTTATTTTCCTCGTGTGATAGTTCTTATTTTATATTTTATGATTTTATGAGTCGCGGGTTGAATTTATACTGACTTATAAAATTTAATTCTTGTTCCAGGTACTTAATCATCTTTATTACATTTAAAGAATGCCAAATGAAGGGTAAATAGATTTAGCAATTAATTACTTTTAAATTTTTCTCGTTCATTTAGTCAGTCACGTAGTACCACCTTTTTCAAATCTTTTCCGTCCAGATCAATAAGGTTGCAAGTTGCAATGATTTGAATATACAATACATACTTTCTCTAGCTCGGTACAATTTTCCCGAAGAAAATTGCGTTACCTTCCGGAGGTTGCGGCCGTGATTGGATGAGCGTTCAATTCCCCTTATCTGATATACTACGGGCGCGCTTAAAATGGAAATTTCTCCATAAAAATTATGAAGCTTGAATTTCCGATACGATGTATCGTGGTTCGTGTTACTATATGTATAACTTAGAAGTTAATCCACAATCTTATCGTGATTTGTTTCGATCGGTGTAGAGACTGTATTAGATAGAATAGATGGTGCGTGCGCCGCGGTGGCGTCTGTTTTTTCTGTTTCATTTTCTCTAACGTATCATTAGTCGACATCATCTGAAATCGACTGCGTAGTGCGTAATGTGTCTAATCTACTAGCAATGCGATGTCCATCAGTGTTGTTATCTCGGGACAGTTAGCTTTCTTATTATACTTTTGCCATAAACTTACTTTGGGATTCACGAAAGGAAAGGCAAAATGTTCCCATAGATTTGGACAAAATCATTGATACAATATAAATTATTTTTATGGTAAAACTATTGCAATCCTTAAAAATTGCAATAGAAAAGCTTCATGGTGATAAAATTTAGGTTCATAAATCAGTCTACCTAACGAAAACTCAAAATTGTAGTCTATTGACTGCAGAGTTCTAGCTGCCTGAACTCCTTTGAAAGATTCGTATATTTTCTACGGATATCTTTCAAGGTGTTGGTGTACCTACAACGAAACGCCCACGGCCCTAGGGAAGCAAAAACTAGTAATGTGTTCCGCGTCGGCCGACACCGGCTTGGCGGCGGCGGCGGCAGCAGTGGCGCGACGACGGTTGCGTCATAGTGAAATCAATGATGGCCAAGCCTAGTTGTAAAGTTGACCTTGCCTTGGAGTTCGTAGAAGGTCCACGCGATACGTGCTTCGTCACGATCGTATTTTGTCTCTTTTGGGGATTCGAAACGAGACCCTCGCTGACGCCGATACATTGAATAACTCTGCGGACTCTAGGAACATGCGAGCCATAATCACCTTTGAATTGTCTTACCAGCCAGTAATGCGAACAGCATTACTGGGGCCGTGCTGTGAGCTCTTAGCACGGTTCAAAGCAAACCCTATAAATATTGGATCGCTTTGTTTTTTTCGAATGAGGATTTTGACAAGCAATTCAGTCTGCTTGGACTCGTGCCGAGAGGTCACACACAATACGGCCCCTGATATCCATGTTGCCCCCACATAATTATGAAGTTCTCAAAAATCTTTCCGTTTTCTACATCACTTTTTATTTTCGTTTATACACGAACAAATACAACACGATTATTATTAACACATAGGGAATTCTTAGTCGTTATCATTAACTTGTCGATGCTGAAACTCATTTCCATCATAAGGACAGGAACACTTGTTTTCGATTATTTAATCAAACGTTTGAAAGTTTTAATATTGTTAACTTGGCTATTGTAGCATTGACATTGGTCGCACATCCGTGACGACCAACAGCTTGCCTTGCCTTGCCAACTAAAAGGTAACCGCATTACAATAACGAGAATGTTAATTTGGTTAGTTTGTAATTAGTTTGCCTTCCTGTCGACACCTGCATCGTTACACTCGTTTAATTTTGCATGAACTCTCGTTATTTTATTACACAGCCAAGTAAGCATAGAGGTTTACGTTTAGAGTTAGGATGTACAAATTCTAGCTCTGTGGGTTTGCGGGATATAGATTTTTTTCTCTAATCTGTGTTACGGGACGAAGTTCTGTACGTAGATGATAGTATAATGTCTATAAGTGTTAAAAGTACTTCATAAAGTGGTGGCAGAGCTTTAGATCGAGAAAAATAAGCTATTCCTAGTGAACCAAAGAAGCCTTCCCATTATGATCATCAAACAACTTTGAAAATCATAGCGGCTAATAAATTACATTTTCATAGATATCCATACTGTTACAAGTATGCATTGTACAATTTGTAGATTTGTAAAAATTCACAATCAAACTCTATCTAGAATATCTTCACCAATCATCGATCATCATCATCAACCTATATTATCTACTGCTGGATATAATATGCCTTTCCCAATGCACGCCACTGAGCCTGATATTTTTCATTATAAATTAATTACCATTACTAGCTAAGTAGCCACTCTGCGTATGTCGTTGCTCCACCTAGTCCATGGGCTACCTACACTATGACTTCCAAATCGCAATATCCTCTAAAGAACACGCCTATACCAGTGTTTTTTTTTTATATTTTGGCTCCACACATAGTGTATTTAGCCAGTGTCAAGTATTATATTTTCATCGTGCTTCTATGGAGTTTTGGAAGCAACACGAAAAGTCACGTTTCACCACATTATATCACTTGCCCTCATTCAAGCTCGTAATTCAGCACTTAATGCGTAAAACGCCACCAATTTTAAACATTAACACTGGAAAAAGCTAAAGTTTTGAAAAATAATACAATGCAACGACGTGAACTCTTCCGCGTTTCTGCCAAAACTCCTATACCAGTGATTATGATTATCAATACTGCTGCTAATGTTGCCAGCCCATTGCCACTCCAGTTTGTTAATTCTGTCTTTCTAGCTAGAATATGCATGGTTACTCTTATAAGTTTCTCTACCAATATCTACGATTGGATAAAATGTAACCTAAGTATACTATTATGCTTCTTGCATTTATGTAGTACTCTAGTCATCCACCCAATTTGTTGTTCCACAAAAAACTTGTAAATTAAGAATTTATGCAAATCGATGCGTAGCCAGACCAGTCATAAAGCTGACCTTGCGTTGTTGCTGTTATCTGTGGCTGTATTGCTGGCCCACCCGTGAAGGTTTACTACTGACCGTAGACACAACCTCCTTGAACATCGCTGAAGATGGCGCCAACGCTAATATTTTATAACCTAAAAGTAATCTACACATGATTTGAAACTGGAAATTATGTTTTTTGTTTGTTTTATGATACTGGTATAATATTTTATAGTGTTTTCAAGCACCAAAAATATTTATTCGTTTTTGTGACATCTTTATCGCATTTTTGTGTAGGTATTGTAAATAGTTCGAACAGATATATTATGTGTTGTGATGCCGCGTATTATTATGAATTGACGCAACCTGATTCCCTGATTCTATTAAAACAGTTTATTTTCCTAAATGTTGGGCAGCTTGTGACACGCGTTCTACATTTTCCTTGGCTTGGCTGTCAAACTGTCGCGTTGGGGCTAAATTATTTATTGTAAACGATATTGAAAAAAAAAACAAAACTAAAAAAAACGTGGTTTGGTTAGTCACAGTTAACACTTTTCTTATAATCTATCAACTATAATAATAATAATAATAATATCTATAGCTACAATGTAATCTAAAAGCGTGTGTGAACGAACAGCCCCTTAAATTAAATTAAAATTAAAATAAATTTTGTTTATTGTAACATGAACGGCATATTTACCAATAATACATATTACACATTATTATTATCTAATTAGGTAAATTATTGTTAGGTTAGGTTTTTGAGATTTTGAAGGTACCTATCATATTAGGTACCTCCTATCATATCAAGATAGCTGATGTAATTGATAATTCTGTGGGAGTTAATAATACATAATTATCATTCATTATTAAATTAAACCTTCCTACGTACTATTTGTGCATTTAGTAAGGTAAAGTATAGTTATATCTAAGTGAGGTAGGAAAATATCAAAACATGTTTTGAAATATTTCAGTAGGTAGGTGCCTAAACTATTCCATTCAATCCATGCGTAGAATGTGTTATCTTCGGACTTTTGCGTTTCTGATCTAATCTATATAGACGACGTATTTGGCAATAGAACACTTTTACGAGCGACAAAAGTAGGCAGCTCGTTATAAACCCGACTGTAGTCGAAGAGTAATAAAAAGAAATCAAATCAGAAACGGACGTGCGACGGCCTCGCCTCAACTCGTAAACACCCAAAAAAGTGTAAATCGAAAACAATAAACGCGTCTGCGACACCGCTCACTCGCTGAGTCTGGCCGCGCCGTAATAAGCCGCCACGAGTCGGAGCAGGCCGGCTCACCACTCCACTTACGATATCGACTTGTGAATAAACTCGGTCGGTTAATTCGTGACCGTGGGCGGTCAACGCATCAATATGTGCGCGCGGTCACGGGGTTACCGCTCCGCGCCGGGAACGCACGACGACGCGACAAGCCGTGCCATGCAGAGCGCGTTTAGATTTCAAAATGGCGACGCACGATTTCGACATTTGCGACACGTACCGCGGATTTTATGCGTCTACTATAATTTTGAGTAATTTATATTCGATACGCTGCCGGGCGGGCGCTAGATAGCTTTTCTATTGAAGTGTGAGGATCGCGCCGCGTCCGGGAGCCCTTGACGAATACTGATGGACGATTCCACTATTTCCACCGCGCCGCGCTTGCCGGCAGCAGGATGCGTTTGCATGCGGGCTTCTGCATACATGCATCGCTGATTAATTTTTGTTTATTTTTGAACAATGTGTGAAGATAGGTACATTGTTTGAAAATAAACAGAGCCGAGAGCCGCTTTGGAATATCAATCGGTTTGAAGTTTAGAACACTCGCCGTCGCGTCAACGAGTTCCAACAATAGAGCTGCTTTCGGAGTTAGTGTAAACTTTTGGGTATCTATGATCTTTTTTTATGTGAATAAATAACGTGACGAGCCAGTCGTTCACCTGATGTTAAGCGACACGGCCGCCCATAACAGCTGCAGTGTCACTCGTACCTGTACCTACGTCCGTGTTAGCTAGTAATATTATATCCCCGATTGCACTATATGATATGACTATAAGAATGTCATCTAAGTAGAAAGTTAAGTATGTAGGTACCAACGTAAAATATTAGATTGATTCAAGTCTGGTTATAATATAATATTATCTTCTTATTTAGTACTGGGTCTGGGCTGTTTGTTTTCTAAACATTTATTTTTACGTGACTTAGTGTTCTATGTTTATTTGGCGATAACCCTTCTAAGAATTTAACGTCGTTAAATCTCGAATCCCCTTTCTAGTATTCCTCGATTTCTTTCAAATCAAAACGAAATACTTACGATACGAACTGTGCATAATATAGGTAAACATAAAATACTTTTTATTATTTAACTAGCGTGCTTAAATCCTTCTTATGAACTCACCTATATGCTCATTTGCAATTCCTACCACATTTACTCGGTAACTGATTAAAACACTAACTTTATTATTAAAAGGAAGTACTTACAATATAGTATAAATTATTACGTACAATAACATTAGTAAGCTGACTACATTGCGCTGTTTCGCTAATTTGTAACTGATAATGATAAACTTAAACATGACCTATTTAATTGGAAATAATTATTATGTTTTATGTTATTGTATAAAATATCATCTACCTACTTATGTTTACGATAATTTTGCAATTAAATTTTATAACATCACTTATATTTTCAAGTTTGACATTGAGATAGACATTTCAATATGCATGCAACCAAAATGATCTACCTACAGGGTATCTAAACTACATAATAGAGATTTCATTTTGGTCTCTATCTGATTATTCCGATTTATCTTCTAAACTTCTTAACATTTTGGTTTTTATGGGAACTTCTTTTTCTCAACTGAAAGAGAATTAAGTCTACTTCCTCATCCTCACCATGAACAGTTATGATTATAGCAATAAAACCTTTATCGTATACCTACGCCTGATAACATAAATAAATAAACATAGTGATCTATTTACTTCAAAGAAATAAAATTATTCATGTAAGTAGCTATAGTTACATTAGTTATTTCACAGAAACAGCAATGTTCAATGCTTACACTAGTTCATAATAGTTATCAGTATTTTTCGAATACTACTATGTTCCACTGAAAGTCAACGTTCAATAACTGGCTGAAAATTTGTAGCACTTCTTACAAGTCAAAATCGGCGTGTAGTTACTAAGAGGAAAGACTTTGAATGTTAAATGCCTGTTTCATTTTATATTATCAGTCTTACATAACTTCAATTGTATTTAAAAGACGGTGTCGATTCGGTGGTACACCAACTCTAAATAAGTTTTTTTTACGGTTGAACATGAAGAGGCTTTTTTCTGGCATAACCTTTACCGATTATTTCGTTTATCACTAAATGTCAAATCATGGTTGACCCCCGTTTTATGGTTTTATCATGTTATTGTAAATTTTGGTACTTATTAAGTTTTAAAATATACAATTAACAGAAGGTTGCAAATGGTAAACAAATCGTTAATCCATTTCAACAATGTTAAGAAACAATAACATTAAGAAGCGTCCGTCAAAATCGTTTTTGCTACGTTTTTGCTTAACCAACTTTATTATTTTCTTCGAGTGGGTATATTTCCTTTATCAGTAGTACCTCCAGCCAGGACCTTCACTATTTCTAGTACAACAAGGATTTTCCTCACAAATCGGATATTTATTAATTAATCATGCTAACCCAATCGTCTACAAAAATTAAGAAGTCGTCTAAGTATAACATCCGTCTCAGAGATTCAAGTGTTGGGTAAGACCATGACTATTTGCTTTTCTTTGCACAAGGAAAGCACGTGAAGTTTAGGTATTTACTTTTCCTTTTCACTGCTTTTCCACCTCTATACCTTCCTTCACAAACAGCCCTGTTATCGTGACAGCAAGTGGTGTCGAGTTCATCAACCGGTGCACGCGCGACCCCCGACCTCGCTATCACGACCCAATAACTACAGATAGACAGACAAAGGAATCGTCTGTTATTATAATTATTGTGAATTAGTACTTTGTTTGTACAACTATCAATTATGTCAGACCAGTACCTAACCTACTGAGACCTAGTTACGGCTTGCTGCATTGACTGATTATTTGAAACCTACGACCTCAGGGTGGATTCTATAATCTCTTTCTTTCTCTGGAAGAAGGTGAGGGTAGCCGTTAGTCATAATTTTAACACCTATTAGTATGTTTGTAATTGTGTTTTTTTATATGACTATTGTGTCTACGTGACTCATAGTGACATAGGATCATTTCTATACACCACCACACATGGGTGGTGTATAGAAATTTTTCCCTGGTGACATAAATGCACAATATAATAAATAACGTATTCATCGACTTTCGGTTTGTCAGTGATCACCTTAGCAGGGGGTAAACAAATAGAGTAGGTACTATCTTTGCTTTACTCGTGTTCAGCGGTTATTGATTTTTCCGGGGATGTAACGTGCCAAGCTGCCAAGGTTCTAGTGTCTATTATATCACATGGCACATCATTTGCCTAATGATTTACTAAAACAAACAAGACCGTATGCAGATTAATTCAGAGTTCAGCAGACAACTCATAAATCACTGTCTAGTTAACTTTACCATGGGGTAAATACTAAATACATGGACATTTATATTAATCTCTGGGTAAATAGGTGCGCAAACCTGTATAATATCGTAGATATTAAAATAGTAGATAATATTATATAGTACCGATGTTGCTGCTTTATACTTGGGTGGGCGAGTATACAAAAGCAAAGGACAAAGAAAATAACTGGCCAAGTGCGAGTCGCATTCGCGCACGAATGGTTCCGTACCATTATCTATAAAAACGAGCAAAAAATCACGTTTGTTGTACGGTAGCCCCCTTAAATGTTTATGTTATGCATTTCTTTAGTAATTGGCGTTTTAGCCGCAACAAAAATTTATCATCTGTAACCCAGATAATGTAATACCTACATCTGTAAAAATTTCAACTGTCTAACTATCACGGTTCATGAGAAACAGCCTGGTGACAGAGGGACGGACAGACAGACGGACAGCGGAGCCTCAGTTATAGGGTTCGCTCAACCCTTTGGGTACGGATCCCTAAAAATACGATGCAACCCGAAACCTTAGACTAAACAATCTATAAGAAGCATGTTGAATAATTTGACAGATTAAACATTTATCGCAGTCTACACAAACGTGCTCGATTCTGCAACTGTGCAAACTTGAATAAATAACAGCAGACAGCAGAATGCAGAACATCGTCAAGGTGGTCGTTTTACAACGGTTAAAATCAAGAGAGTTGCATAACATGCAACGAAGTTGATCTCGACAGACCCGGGACCAATTTCTGCTTGCAATAAACATAATCGAATTATATAAACACGCAAGTAGGACAAAAAGATAAAGAGAGTAACAAAATAGGCGATATAGAAAGAAACACACATAAGATTAATATTATTCTGGTTCTAATTCATTTGAATAATACTATGTCCGGGCGTTCTCTTGCCGTAATACAAAGACTATCTTATTTAGGTTTTATATTTCTAATGCTGTGTGCGGAAATAGCACTGGCGCCAGTAAAATAGTCAACAAAGATGAATTGAAATGAGCAAGTAACTGTGCTAATATCTGAATTTAAATTCAGCATTCGAAAATCCGGGCTGTTCGAGCTGAATCCGAATCACCATAATTTGTTTTGCAAATTGCGAAAAGTCGAGGAACCATGGCTCCCTTTTATCGCAACATTATTTCAAAAAAGTTTCTATTTTTCTAACACATTTTCCCCTCTTTTATCTACGGAGCATCTATTTCAATGTTTGTAAGTAGGTACATAAGTTTTTAATTCAATTTCTGGAAAGAGTTGGGTATTTTCGAATTCTTTTCTCCTTATTTCTACAGATGAGAAAGCTTTTGACTTGCGTGTCTTCATAGCATTTACTATTGTTTTTTTACTATAGTTTCAAGTTAAAAGTCTAATTGGTTTTCATACATAACTCCAATTACATTGTCCTTTACTTCCTATACTTCAACATATTTCTAACTCGCTGTTTTAATTATTTACTATTTTCTTCGCTATAAGCAAGCTATGAGTAACATCTATTAGAAATATAATAATGCTTTTAGGTACAATATACATATCTCTGAGTACATCGGATCGATGATCTCCACAGATCTATTCCCGTAGCGAACATTTATTTCCATTTGACATTTTCTCTACCTCGGCGGCGGTTATTCTCGTTACCGCTGTACGCTATTTGTTTTGCTTGTCCTGCTGCTATTTGTGATGAATTATGTGTTTATCCCGCTCGCTGATTTAAATGAAATGCTAAATTATTACCAGGCCTGGCGAACTTTAGGTACGCGAAGTAAGCATAGAACCGACCCGTCTTATGAGGTTGGTCCGTTACGCGTAACGCGTCAGAAGAGCAGTAGGCCTAGCACGAATATTTACTCGCGCGTAAGTGTAACGTTAACGAAAGGTAGTTGTATGGGGCGCTGATCAAATGCCATACAACTGCCTTACGTTAACGTTACACTTAACGTAGGGTAGGCCTACTGGGCTATAGCGTAGCGATAGATAAGTAGGTTGATTTTCATAAATCATGGTAGTCCTGCTGGAGAAGGACAGAGGATGCTTTTTTTCACGATAAAATGTGGTCCACGCTTGCAAAGCCACAGGCAGCAACTTGTATGCTGAGTAGCAGCTTTTTAGTGTCTGTCAGCAGCTATCATAGGATCTGTGGCAGCCATGATAAGATTTTTATTTGGTGGGGAAACTCAGTTGCCATGCCATGGCGGACGGAGCACTTGCTTGCAGCACTTGAATTTGCACTCGCTTTTAAGAACACGTGTCATCTACATAACACACAGTTGACCAGCGTGGTGGCGTGATAATGGCATACTGCACAAAGAGGCTGAAATACTACGCAAATACTAATAGGATCTGTGTGTACTAGAGGTCTTTGCCTATACACTACACTCTGCCCATTGATATGAGAGAAGGCTCGTGTCTCAGCAGGTACCTAAACTTACCTATACCAATTAGAATATTATTTTATATTATACGGAATTGTTATAATATTTATCCTTTCATAGTAACCAACCGCACTAGAATAGGTACCTAACTACTCAATGAAAATTCATGCTCTGACAATTGAATTAGAAGATCGATTCCGCAAGGGCAGAATCACAAACCTAGAAAATTTTCGCGTCTATCTTCTTCTCGTGTAGGCAAGTGGTCAGTGTCAGAATTTTTAGGCCGCCCGAAGGCTTCTGACTTGGCTTAACGACTATTGTCTTACGACAAAAGCCGGGACCGACGGCTTAACGTGCCCGCCGAAGCACGGAGCGGCACTGTGGACAGAACCATAATTGTTTCTGGAACACTCCCGAAATTATTTCCACAACGAAAGCAAAACAAAAGCACACTGATGTGAATATAAAGCCATCAATCATCAGCTTTCAGCAATTAAAATGTTATTCTGTTTTAAATATATAAATGTTCATTTCCACTTTGTGTTGGTTTATGCCGCATTTGTGCCAGGCCAGTGTCACCCTCTGTGTAAAGGTCCTTCTACACTACTTACATCAATGTGTTTAAAAATATAATATTTTAGATTAGAGACCCTTTGCGATTTCACCTACAGTTTTCCTGTTTTCTATGTCGGTTTCGGTAGAGTAAAGGTACCTAATCAACCGATTTATTGAAATCGCTCAAGCCCCCCAAACAATCAAATAACCTAACAAAAATAATCTAAAATATTTTATTAGGTCTTTTATTCAAAGAATATTTAACTAACTTAAACTAACGTAACTTCGTTAAAATTACTTATTTTTCTTTGTCATTTGTTTCAGGTAATTATACGTTTTAGTATCTATTGATCTACTTTGGAATTTTAAGGTAAGTACCTAACGATTTAGTTAATTATAAATGGTAAAATAAGTTTCTTATAAAGTAGCAGTTTAGTATCTACTTCTTATGTCATACATAACATAAGTTAAGTCTTAGTATGGGATCATTGGATCATAATTATCAACAGCGGTCATTATTTGGACAATTATAATTATTTCTTCAACAAATAACTTGAATTTGGTTTCACGATCTTATAAAATAATTCTACCTACCTATTCGATCTAAGTAGGTGACAAAAGTATGTAGAGACGTAAATAAGTTATTGTACTGTGATAGAGACCTTTGAAAAAAAATAAGTAGAGAGAGACTTCTAAGGAGGCATTAGAAAAATGCCCTAGAATTAAAAAATGTGTTTATGAGAATGAATGACGTGACGAGCTGGTCGTTCACCTGATGTTAAGCAATACGGCCGCCTATAACAGTGCACCAAAGATCATCATATTCAAACATTCTGGGTGTTATATTGTATTCTATGTATGTATTTATAAAAAAATTAACTGTGCTCCCACGAAATGTGGCCGTCATACAAAAAAGTTCACGGATATCCAGAGGTTAAGGCTTGAGGAAAACTGAGGCATATATATTTTTCTAGTCTTTGGGACTAAACCATTGGGAATGCTTTTCGAGATTTATCTTGGGGTGGAATTAAGACGGCCGATAAATTTCAAATGAAAGATAGAGAGAAGAGAATAATATTATGTTAATATGACGGGCCCGATAGCTCAGTTGGTAGTATATCCCTGCCTTCTAAACTGAGGGCTGTGGGTTCGATTCCTACCAAGGACAAATATTTTGTGTGATGAACATAGATGTTTGTTCTGCGTCTGGGTGTTATATTGTATTCTATGTATGTATTTACAAACAAAAAAGTATATAAGTATTGTATCAGTTATCTAGTTCCCATAGTACAAGCTATTCTTAGTTTAGGGCTAGATGGCGCTGTGTGAAAGGTCCACACATATTTATTTATTTAAAACGGTCTGTTCTCCCCATAGACTTAGATAGGATGGATTCTGTGGTTCTCCCATTCTCTCCATAATAAATAGAATCATAATTATCCAAGCAAAGCAAAAAAGCAAGCAAACAAATCAAGCAAGTAAGCAATTTCCCATTTTTTCCGCTAGTAGTCTTGTAAACCTAATTTGCTTAATTACTCCTACTATCTCAACGAAACGCGTACCATTGCTTACAAATACCTAATGTTTACAGTGTTATTCTCAGAATTGCGACAGACTAAACAGTACGTAAATGATATCAAGATCGTGACTGTTAGGATTGCGCTAACAGACGAAAGGTCACGGGCTGCAGTACTGTATGTATTATATTATCTGTGGCTGCAGTACCTATCTATCTACAATTTCATCAGCGTTAAGTATGACCTTTCCGGCTCCGTCCCGGTATAGGGCATAGATGCATAGTCAGAAGAAGGCTTGTACCTTGGCTCATAACGCGTGAATTGATATTACAGTAGATAGGGGCTTAGTTTACCTGCTCATCATTATCCGGAAAACGTCCACTGCTGAACGTAGGCCTTCGGGCTTGCCATGATTTTGACTAGATAGATGATCGATCTAGTCAAAATCATGGGAAAAACAACCACCATCTCCATCAGGCTTACGCGATAAGTCGATATTGAAAAAATCGTCCTAAAACCTTTGCTAACTATCAATGATCAAACATTTGAATTTTGGAAAAGACAAGCGGTCTTCGCGTCGGGTTGACCCACGGAATAGACTACATTTAAAATGCAATATGGGTTCACCAGTTCAAATCGATTTTCTTAATAAAATAAAACATGCAAATCCTGTAGCAAACAATTGAATGACGGACCCTACGCAATCGGGCATGCCCCCTTACCGACACAAGTGTGTAGTCCACTCGAGGGGTCGGCACCCGCTGCTTGGCTCCGTGCCAGCTGCCAACTAATAATACAGCCCACTGCAATGTCATATGCACCTCTCGTAATCCCTATTACAGAGCTATAAAACCCATTATCTCATTTACAAGCGGTATAAACTTAAACGCGTCTTGCAACTGTTAAAACACACCTGGGTCTACCGCTAACGTATGTTGTTTAAGATCTGTTTTAGAAAATCTAGTGTTGCTATAACTGGTTCCGAAGCTTGACATGACTATGAAATCTGTACCTGTGCCTTATAACTGAGGCACTTGGGATTAAATTGCAACACTAACTTAAACTCATCAGTCGCTGTAAACACAAAGGTTCCTTTAAGTCTTAGTGCATTAAGCTTTTAATGCCAGTTTCCAATGACCAGCTAGAGCTGTCTTCCAAGATGAAACTGCGTTTATCTTCAATGTTGTCCGAGCTATAATGGATGTAAGGCAGGTGAATGCAAATAAAACCATTTGTTATATTTGCAAGACGTAGGACAGCCATGTAGATCAAATGATTTCGCTGTGCTTAGGTTTCAGATGTAGGTATTTGTCCACTCTATTCCTAAGGTTAGCTTTTATGTGTCGCTACGCCTTGGAATTTCTTTAAGGAAGTAGCAAAACCTTGGTTCTAACTGGTAACCATAAAATAGATTGATGCTTATTTCATGTTTCTTCTTAGTTAGGTAAATAGTACTTCCTTGATCACCACATCAACATGACGAGATTCTTATGAAAAGCTGTGGTACCTACACCTCATCGTTCTCGGCGAACTAGTTCTTAGATGCTTGTGTCAGGGTGTCGTTGAATGACTTGAGCCAAAGAATAGAATAGTATTCGCACTTGAGTGAAAGGATTTCTTGTGTCGAGTCGAGTCGAGCCAGATATACCGCGGGTTTGCGGGCTATATAATTTTCGCTCTACGCTACTATATTATATTATTCTGTGGTAAAACTCTACTTTCACATCGTTTCGCGCCTTCAATGTTTTAATTTATTTTGGCAATAACACACTTGAGCCATCAACCACCTGGAGTCGTCAAAACAGACGCGTGTAATAAAAGTCAGCTGAGAATGGCTTCCAATTTACATTACAACGTATTGACGGAGTATGCATAATTAATTAGGCATGTCTTCATATGAAAGAATATTTTAAAATGCGCTCACTGTAATATACCTTTTAACTTTGGTACTGTAGGTATATACAATACCATATTACTACTCAATAAAAATAATAAGAAATCTCAAAGTAGACACGATCTGCTATATAAAGTATAGTAGACTAGTCAATATCAATCACATAATAAATAATTTATCATAAAACTAAGTAAAAAAAAATTAAATAAATAAATAAAAAAACGAAAATAAGTAAATAAAAAATATAAAAAAAAACGAAGTAGCTAGTTTTATTAAATAAAAACCTAAAGTAACTAAAAATAGTTTTTAATTTTATAATAACAACTAATAAGTTGGTTGGTGCATAACATAGGCACCAATTAGGGAATACTGTACCTAGCACTACAGCATATATCTACAGAATCTTATTATTCGAAATGCATTTTTAGTAGATGGGTGGGTAGTTAGGAAACTAAAACTGTACACATCTCGATTTATAAAGTAACAATATAAACTAGTAATATATTCTATAACTGTATATAGTGCCTAATACGTGTGTGTACCTATAGTGACCAACTGAATTCCAAAACCCACTCTAATTTAGAATTAACTTGTAAGCTAGCTTTGTACCTATCGTATATCTAAGGTTCTGCTTGTATTTTCTGAGAAATAAATATTCTTATTCTTATTATATTATCTCATTATCTGTGGCTTAGCAAACCAAGTACGTACCTACCAAAGAATATTTTCATTAGAATGAACTGTATTGTACTTCGATGATTGTATAGCCATATTTAGTGTAAGTATAGCTCGATTTTATAATACGATGAAAATATAATACTTGACACTGGCTAAATACACTATGTGTGGAGCCAAAATATAAGAAAAAAAAAGAAGTCTAGTTCTAACCCCGGTTTAGGGAAAACTTTTGTAAACCTTAGCTTTATTCGCTTATTATTTCCATTATATTTTATTTACCTAATTAGGTGCCTAACTAAATACCAACTAGTATTATTGCGGTTACGATAGCAGAGAATTAGTGCGTACTGCGTAGTGGGTACGTTATAGGTAGGTACGTACCTATTTAATAATACTAGTTACTTACCTACGTATATTTACACGGGTGATATGGCCTATATAATTATGTAAAAGTACCTATAATACATATTTCAGCCATTTTCCTCCTTTTGAAGGAGTTTCGGTTATTAACCTTCCTTACGTCCCCTTCATTTTCGGAAAACCTAATTTAGATAAAAGGTTTTAGTAGATTGGATGACGGAACCTACTCATTTAAAAAACAACATCTTATGGTAGAAAAATGCTTTCAAAACACGTATTTTATAAGCATTCTCATTTTGTTGCCCCGTTTCTTGTCAGGAACCAGGACCTAATTAAGGGTGTAGGTACCAGGGGGGATATTGCAACAGATTTAATAATCGCACGTAAAATTCTTTCTCTAAATTGTCACATGCCTTACACATGCCTTTCTCCGGTGCGTACTAAGGTCATATTATAATTATACCTATTTTGTTAGAGAGAGTGGGTTTTTTTTTATTTCATCATCATCATCATTAACAGCCTGAAGACGTCCACTGCTGAACATAGGCCTCTCCCAGGGAGAGCCACTCAGAGCGGCTGCTCGCCTCCTGCATCCATCGGCTCCCCGCGGCTTTCACCAGGTCGTCGGTCCACCTAGTGGGGGGCCGGCCTACGCTGCGTCTTCCAGTTCGTGGTCGCCACTCGAGAACCTTTCTTTCCCATCGGTTGTCAGTTCTACGAGCGATGTGGCCTGCCCATTGCCATTTCAGATTGCTAATCCTAAGAGCTACATCGGTCACATTAATTCTCCTGCGGATCTCCTAATTTCGGATCCTATCTCGCAGGGAAACACCGAGCATTGCTCTCTCCATAGCTCGCTGCGCGACTTTCAGCTTAGTAATGAGGCCTCAGTTCCATAAGTCATCACTGGGAACACACATTGATAGAAAACTTTGATTTCATAGTTAGAACAAAAATTTTGTTCTTTTTAATACCTAAAGATAAATCAAAAGTCATCGAGAAAGTCATCGCCACGAATTACACCAATGGCACGCGAACTATTTGGCGTCAGAACTGATACCACAGAATAACTAGTACATACTAACGTACTGATACGCAGTTTTCAGCGAGTTTTCTTCGCTTGTCACCAGAATTCCGGGAAAAATGTGTGAATTCCTTGTAAATATTTCAATATTTAAGTGTACAACATTTTGTGTGAAATTAATGTGTTTCTGTGAATCATTTAAAAAGGTCGTAAAGAGCAGAGCAATTAAAACCGATTGGCAGATTACAGTACAGTAGCAATGTTTTAGCAATAAATAATGCTATTAAATTTTATTGAAGCATTGGTAGTTTTTTTTTTGTTATATTTTGGCTCCACACATAGTATATTTAGCCAGTGTCAAGTATTATAATTTTCGTCGTGTTGTTAAATATTTCACGCAGTCATGTCCTAGTCATAGTCATAGTCCAGTCTAAGTTATGCTCCAGCAAAGTGGTGGCAACTTTACTAGAAGCTTCTATGGAGTTTTGGAAGCAACACCAAAAATCACGTATCACCACATTATATCACTTGCCCTCACTCATGCTCTTAATTCAGCACTTAATGAGTAAAACGCCACCAATTTTAAACATTAACACTGGAAAAAGCACATGTTTTAAAAAATAATACAATGCAACGACGTGAACATTTCCGCGTTCCCGCAAAAAAAACCTACTTTTGACTTCGTAGGTAGTCGGCACAGATTTGGCACAGATAGATCATCTTAACTTTTTATGTGACACAAAACGCCTTAAGTACGATACGAATCTACTTACGTCACGCAGCAGCTATGAGCAAAACATAAATGTTTCTTCATCACCTCCATTTTTCTGTAACAATATAAACAGGAAAATAAATATAATATTTCGAGCTGGTCACATCGAAATAATTGCGAACATGCTTTATAAAAAAAATTAACTGTGCTCCCACGAAATGTGGCCGTCATACAAAAAAGTTCACGGATATCCAGAGGTTGAGGCTTGAGGAAAACTGAGGCATATATATTTTTCTAGTCTTTGGGACTAAACCATTGGGAATGCTTTTCGAGATTTATCTTGGGGTGGAATTAAGACGGCCGATAAATTTCAAATGAAAGATAGAGAGAAGAGAATAATATTATGTTAATATGACGGGCCCGATAGCTCAGTTGGTAGTATATCCCTGCCTTCTAAACTGAGGGCTGTGGGTTCGATTCCTACCAAGGACAAATATTTTGTGTGATGAACATAGATGTTTGTTCTGCGTCTGGGTGTTATATTGTATTCTATGTATGTATTTACAAACAAAAAAGTATATAAGTATTGTATCAGTTATCTGGTTCCCATAGTACAAGCTATGCTTAGTTTGGGGCTAGATGGCGCTGTGTGAAATGTCCACAGATATTTATTATTATTTATTAATAACGCACCAGGAAATCAGTTACAAGGGTCAAAATTCAAAAGTCAAGATATGTTATATAGTTCGATGTGTTTCTATTTACGTTTTATGTTATCTTCAATCGGATTTAACGTAAGTATTGCTGTACCATGCCTATGTTATGGCCTATGTTCAGCAGTGGACGTCTTCAGGCTGTTAATGACGATGATGATGATGACTGCTGCACTTATTATACTATCGCTCGTATAAACAACGACACAATGACGGGCCCGATAGCTCAGTTGGTAGTATCCCTGCCATCTGAACTGAGGGCTGTGGGTTCGATTCCTACCGGGGACAAACATTTGTGTGATGAATATAGATGTTTGTTCTGCGTCTGGGTGTTATATAGTATTCTATGTATGTATTTACAAACAAAAAAGTATATAAGTGTTGTATCAGTTATCTAGTTCCCATAGTACAAGCTATGCTTAGTTTGGGGCTAGATGGCGCTGTGTGAGATGTCCACACATATTTATTTATAAAAAAAAAAAAAAAGATTTCTTGGGTTTTGATAAGTACAGCCAGTCAGCCATGATGTGACAATTTTGTTTCTTACGCGTGTTCAATGATTATTATATAAAAACTTTACTAATAACACAGATTAATAGGTTATATACCTAATAGGTGTAATAACTAGTGTAATACATGTATAGGCTTCAGCCTCTTGACTCCTTGCAGCGGCGAGCCGTTAGACTCACCGACGATCCTGAACTCACCAAAGATTTGGAACCACTGAGTTTGCGCCGAGACATCGGTTCCCTCTGTGTGTTCTACAAAATCTTCAATGGGGAATGCTCTGAAGAGCTGTTCAACTTAATCCCAGCGTCGCAGTTTTATAATCGCACTGCTCGTCACCGTCAAAAAGCTCATCCACACCTCGTGGACCCATGGAAATCTCGCACAGTCCGTTTCTCGAGGTCATTTCTGCCACACACGTGCAAGTTGTGGAATGAGCTTCCCTCTGAGGTGTTTCCACTGAGCTACAACATGGGGCACTTCAAACGACGGGTAAATAGAGTCCTCAAAGGTAGGCAACGCATCGGCAACGCTCCTGGTGTTGCAGGTGTCTATAGGCGACGGTAACTGCTTACCATCAGGCGGGCCGTCTGCTTGTTTGTCTGTCCATGTTATAAAAAAAAAATACTTCGTTTTGTTCTCATATAGGTAAGCCTACTAATAAATATTAAACTCAAATAAAAAAATAATAATAATGGATAAAATTGGATTGACATTTTATTGTAGCTAATCAAACTAATATTACTTTTTATGTAGTGTACCTATTTTGTTTGATCACTTTGATTCTTTTGCTAAGTCGCCCTCTTCTCTCCAAATTTGCTGCGCCCGACGGGGTCCATATGAAACTAGACTTAATTTTATATTCCACCTGTACACTATGGAAGCAATAAAAATCTGAATCTGAATCTGAACTCTGAGCTATACAAATAAAAAAGCTGTAATTCACAGCATTCCTCCAATATAAATTAAATTCGTGTTTTTAATGAACACTTGGGTCAATTCATGTAGAAATGGTTATGATTTAAGTATAATAGCATTCCATATTTCGATACATCAAAAGGATTTCATTGTAGTTTTGGCAGTGTTGCCAACGTACATTCTTGTTCTAAATGCCTATCGTGCTGGTCACATTCACGATATTCGCTGCCATAGATGCTGACTCATTAATGAATGAAAGCGGCACTCTTGCCAAATATTTACGTTCTGCCGTATAAACAACAGCATAAGTTTATGGGAAAGATACTCTTAAACTACGCACACAAAATAAATTCAGAGAAAGGCTGATAAGAATCGCGATAAACATACTACGAGGGAAATATTTGTATACAGAACAGACGTCAGATCTCCGGGTAAAAGTGTCAGTATATATTACTGAGATAGTTTGAAGGCTAATTTATATTTATTTTATATAATACAATCTTTATTTAAATTTGCAACATTCCGCCAAATTGCTGAACTGGTTTTATTGACAACCTATATAAATAATAGTTCAAGCGATGCATGGGCTCTCGGAATATGGATCTCAAAGGCCAGTTATACAAAGCATGGTTTTATGGAGGATTACAATACAATTATTATGCAATAGAAAAACTCAACAACGTATTGAATATTGATGGAAAGATAAAAGTTTCCATTGCTACACTGAAGGAAAACATGTAGATACTCACAGATGTTTATTGAAAAGATTGTTGTTGAATTCTTGAGACTCGAGAAGAATATTAAAGGAAATAAAACAAACGAATGACATAAGATTGATGTTATGCACGTGCACCGGTGTTTTTCTTTTGTTTCGCGTCTAGACTCAGTCTAACCGCTGCCGCTGTGCTATGTCTAGATAAGAAATTAATGTTATGTGAGTTTCCATCCGTGGAATATTATTATAACAAGTGATTTATGGTTATATCATAATTTTCTTTTGTTCTTTTTTTTATTGCGACTTACGACTAACCATTTATACATTTCTTGTTTACTACATCATTAGCGTATGTAACGAGTTAGTGTCATGTTCAATGTTTTTGTTTTCCCAAGTTTTAAGATTTATTAATCGTTCACATATTAATAAATGTGTCCCTCTACCTCTGCTTACGTTGCAGTCATACATGAAACATGATACACGTGCTATTTTTCCATCACATCGACTGAAAACTCTAGTCTTCTAAAGAATAAATTATAATAATACTGAGTAACCCATAACTTATCGGATAGGACCGTGCATGAATATAATAACAGAACTCAGAACTCTACCATCTTATAAACGAATCACGCCAGTTGATAGTTGACACGTTGTCAGGTGTCACGCCCCTTCATGAATGGTAGTGAATATCGAATGCAATAAAATTCATATACAAAGGTGTGTGTGATGTGTGGGTAGATAATTTATAGCGTTAGAAATTAATACATTATAGTTATCTACTGGGTTTTGCGCGTTTAATTTGTTATGCACTTTGAGACAGGAGAAGTCCTTGATATTTCATATTATTAAGTAAAACCTTAGCTATGTGATTAAGTAGGCTACTAAGACAACAATAAAAAACGGGCTTATTTGAAAAAATTAGATGTAACATAGATGTACCTATTACATTTTTATCATTATTATCATCCACAGCCTTTTACATCCCACTGCTGGGTATAGGCCTCTCTTGTATTATCCCATTCGCTTCGGACCTGGGCCACTCTAGTCCAGGTTCCACCCACGACTTTGACTATGTCGTCGACCCATCTTGACGACCGACACTGCGCTTGCCTTGTCTTGGCCACCACTCAGTTAGTGCCTTGCTCCCCTGTCGTCACCACGCCTGGCCAAGTGTTCTGCCCATCTCCATTTGAGCCCCATAATATAGTTTCCTTGAACCTTTGTTCTGCGCCGGATTTCTATATTAGGGACTCGATCTTGTAGTGTGATGCCGAGCATGGCTCGCTCCATGGCTCTCTGCGCAACTCGGATTTTGTGCACAGCAAGAGAACCATCCAAAAAGAGAAAAAGAAAAAAAAAAGGAAAAAAGGGAAGAGTCCATGTCTCGGCACCATATGTCATGATGGGCAATACGCACTAAAAAATATAAAGGCGGGTTTTCAGACATTTTTATACCATTTCAAATACTTCAATCCTAGCTCGCTCAATTAAATTCATATTCTTTACTCGCTGGAACATGCATTTTTGAATATTTGGTTTAATACTAAATACAACTAATCTATTTAAGTATATTATTTAGATCTGCCATAATCAACCAACACGTGGTTTGTAAATAATAGAGACTTCGTGCTATTCTCAGTGATAAAAAAAAAATGAACGCGTTTATTACTGCATTTAGATACTTTATACTTACGATAAAAACCTTCATCAAACCTATATCAGCTCTCTCTTTCTAAAGGCCCCAATGTTATCGCACAGTCAACTAAAATCGAGACCGCTATCATCAACAATCTATCATTCTAAATCCTGCTTATCATTGCTACGCAATCAATAGACCATCGCTGCAGTCTGCCTATAGGCTAGACCGCCAAGGTTATTGCTACTCTTTGTTTAGCCTGCTAAGTGCCTACGTTACTAGTTACTACACAATTAGAGGCTACATAATATCTATGTAGGTATAGATAGCGACGGCACGGCTATTTAGTATTGACGGCGCGGCACTGAGCTTGCCTATTTCAGAATCTTGACGAGGAAAACTTCTCGGAAATCCATAATCTAAGTAGTAAGAGGTATACGTTTAACTTCAATGTCACTTACATTTATTTTGTTCTCCTTGTGTAAAACTGTAAAAGGTTCATTCCACTTGTCGTTTATCAATCATCGAAAAGATAAACGAGACAGACATTAGCTCTAGGCTTAGACTCTCTAGATAAATATTTCTGGTAATAATATCACTGAATATATTTCGAACCGCGATTGATACAAAAGGCGAGCAGCTGCTCAAAGTGGCGCATTGTGGGAGAGGCCTATCCCGCAACCTATTCAAATCCCTTTGGTTGCTAGAATCACTATATAATTATCTATTCTGTTCTAGAACAATAATATATTGGAATGTAATTTTATTAAGTGTTCTTCAAATTCAATCATTGGATGGGACCCCAGTAGCGGCTGTATCTAAAATTGAAGGGCTGGTGGATGGCGAGGCCTAAAAACACAGCTTGATACACAGCAGATACATGCATTGTATTAATTATGTAATTTCTTTAACATAACTAAGTATGTACCGACTTTGTGGCCGCAGTATGTTGGAATTACTACCAACACCAAATGTATGATTATTATTTTGATACTGGCAACGTTTTTTGTATCTGTGCTCCCTGTGTTTTTTTGGCCTTGCTGGCGAAATACAACTTTAATTGTGTACAAGTATTTAATTTATGCCAAGCCAAATGACAAAACTGAAGACCGAGAATGGTAGTGTCATTTCATCCAAGCCTGAGATTCTGAGAACTTCTATGGACAGTTAACGGCAATGGGCAGGCCACATCGCTCGTAGAACTGACAACCGATGGGGAAGAAAGGTTCTCGAGTGGCAACCACGAACTGGAAGACGCAGCGTAGGCCGGCCCCCCACTAGGTGGACCGACGACCTGGTGAAAGCCGAGTGGAGCCGATGGATGCAGGAGGCGAGCAGCCGCTCTAAGCGGCGCTCCCTGGGGGAGGCCTATGTTCAGCAGTGGACGTCTTCAGGCTATTAATGAAGATGATGATGATGATTTAATTTATTATTTCTATGTTCCTCGCCATCCATCAGCCCTAAAATTTAATCCATCCAGTGTAGTACATCCAGTGTCAGGATCGTTTGTAATAAAATATTATCGTAGGTATCAAACTCGCTTCGACACGAAGTGTGTCTGCCAGCTGTCAACAAACATGAATATATTCATGCTTGCACCGAGTAACACATTCAAGTGAATCCATCCAAACACCATCGCCATGCAGGCTCTGTGGTGCATACAACGTGCTTTTTAATTAAGCATTAACTATTGATATGGATTTGAGCTAAAATTGACTGTAAATGCGAACACGTCAGAGATCCATGGCTCCTTGTATTTATATTTTAGTATTTAATTCATTGTACAGCAAAACGTATTCAAATTCCAAGCGCGTGCTTATCAATTTTAATTTTTAAATTTAACATCATGTTCGCGAGTACCCAAATTACAAGGTACTAACGTTATACATACATCTTCTGAATTCGATTTGAAAAGTGTATAAAAAGAAATGTTCAGTATTATGACTATTTATTGGTAAATGGCTTTTTATTCCTTATCTAACTAATAATGCCCAGTTATCAATTCCTCATTACATCTGTATCTGATTTGATATTGATAATATAATACGTAGGTACATAACTACATACAGCCAATGCATAATATTATGTCGAATTAATAGACGTCATATGAGATTAGGTATTTGTTATCTAGGTACATTTAGATCGCATATGTAGTATATACGACTTAATAATACGACCTAATAATATGTAATAATACAGCCAATGCATAATAATATTATAATGTCGTCTTAATAGACGTCATATTAGATTAGGTACTTCAATAAATAAATAAATAAATAATAAATATGTGTGGACATTTCACACAACGCCATCTAGCCCCAAACTAAGCAAAGCTTGTACTATGGGAACCAGATAACTGATATAATACTTAGATACTTTTTTGTTTATAAATACATACATAGAATACAATATAACATCCAGAACAAACATCTATGTTCATCACTCAAATGTCTAGGGTAGGAATCGAACCCACAGCACTCAGATCAGAAGGTAGGGCTACTACCAACTGAGCTATCGGGTCCGTACTTGTTTCTAGTTCTAGGTATATTTAGTTAGTTGTTTGAAGTAAGTGTAGCGCGTATGTAATGTACCTATCACATACGACTTAATAATACGTAGAGGTACAGCCAATGCATAATAATATGTCGCCTTAATAGACGTCATATTAGATTAGGTACCTATTTGTTTTAGGTATATTTAGTTAGTTGTCTGTTGTAACTGTAGCGCGTACGTATCACTTTGTATTCGCCTCGTATCATAATAATAGAAATTTAAATTGCATTTAAAATTCTAAGTACTCACCGTTCGTTGTTTGTTTATAAACTGACTGATAATAAACGATTGGTGCCTCAAGAATGAATTCGATATTTGAACGTAGGTATATTGTGTAGACTACAAAACGTTTATATAGTTAATATGGAGCTAGATAATGGTATAATGGCGCCTGGACATTTACGATGTTACGACTAACGACCCATTTACAAAAATTACATTAGATTAATGTTATAATTCAAATTCATTTATTCCAGATAATTCAATCCACATTGTTAGTATTAACACAAACTTACAGCTATGTATTATTAGAATCATTATTACAATAAATGTCAGTCAAATTAAATCACAAATTATTAAATACATAAATTGCAAAATTATATTAGTTAGATACATTATCATTTGGCATTTCGGTTATAAGCATTTATTTTAGTTTTATAATTTTAGGGATCTTGATATTTGAGAAACAATTAAAACTAGCATAATTAAAATTTTATCAACAGCAATGCAAAGGTACTTGGATAATAGTAAAATCACGTAAAGTATTTCATAGCAAATAGCAATTTAGCACTTTTACGTTGAAATGAAAAATTACAATCAAATGTAGCAAGCCCACAAAATGTGGGTAAAAAGTTTTCTTTCCCTGCACTGCTGCAAGCAATCCGGCATAATGCAGAATAGAAAACTCCGATTAGACCTGTAGGTAATTAAAGAAGAATTAATAACCGATAGAGTGTGATTAATTTACTGAATCAATTATCAATTAAAAAACTTATTATTTGAAAAAATCTAAGAACCTGACCTAAACCCCCCCCCCCCCCCCCCCTCTCCCCTGAACTTGTATATGGGTATTATCTGGGCTAAGAACATTTCGCACGTAACTATGCATATCTATGTAGGTATAGATAATTTCATAGCACTGCTGAAAAAATAATTTCAACTATATTACCTTGGAATATATCGAATTTATTGCCAAGGCAGATCCAAATATCTCTTTGATAAATCACCAAAACATTTTCTCAATAGTGTTTGTGGAAGCAAATGGCGCCCTCTCTCGTTACGTTTCATGAATTATGTCCATACATCCGGTGACCGGCCGGTCCGGTATTGACACTGCGGAGTCATATTCGTGTACGGTCAGGTGGAAAATGTTCCGTTTTATGATTTTCATGACTCATACGGTCAGTTTAGATTTCACTTTCTTGCCTATGTAATGAGAGCTGATGCCTGTAGGTACTACGTGCACAAAAAATATGGTCTTTGGTCCACCCACAGGTGGTACACAGAGCAAAATAAATTTTTGACCTCTTGTGTGTGACTGATTTCTGATAACGATTAGAAATTGTGTACATTACGAAAAGGCTCATTGTCAACGTGATTCAAACTTCAGAATCGATCCTCCTGACCGTACCCATCATAAACACCGCTCGTTTTGCAACTGTCACGAATCGAGTCCACTTTGATGTCGATTGTTGGCCGCAGACCAAGCCCTATTCATCATCGCCACCGGAAGTTAACAGTGTCTTCTAATTGGATACATAAATACGAGGAATTTCTTCTGGGAACAGTCATCAGCCTACGAGGAAAATATCCCATAACATTATCTCATGATACAAAAATTTGGCAGTTTTCTTGTTAGTGTTTCGGGTAACTGTTTTTGGAATGACGAAGCGGGGGATACTTTAGAATTCAGCATTCCAATTTCAGGCTATTCCTAATTTTTATATTCTTTTTAGAACAAATATATCTGACTCTGAAATAAAAAGACATTATCCCCGAGCATAGATTAGTGATTAGAGGAAAGTCATTTACTTTGTGCCCTCGAACCTAAAAACCTTATAGCTATTAAAGAAGTATATTATACCTGGGATCATATTAAGCAAACAGATGCTCAAAGTGGCGCTTTCTGGGGGAGGCCTATGTTCAGCAGCGGACGTCTTCAGGCTGTTGATGATGATGATGATGATGATGAATATAATAAGCTATAAGAACGATATCAAGACTTATCAATCAAATAAACCAAGTACGGTTCATTCATTTGGGAGCTTTACTACGATGCTGTCTAGACTTTTGCGTCGGGAGATAAAAACTATGCATACCAAAACCAAAGAAATTTATTTTCGAAAACAATACCCCATAAGCCTAACACGTGTAGCGTGTAGTCGTGTACCTATTTCATTCAGTACCTAGTAAAACTCCACCATAAACCGTCCTTCCTGCACGAAATGCCTTATAAACAATTCCTCCCACCATTGTCCTCCATATATAGATTAACAGAGGTTACACGTGTATAGTATACGGTTTCCCATAGCCCAGTGCCAAGGCCTTGCGTGCAGTTCTTTCACAGTTTGCATATCCGACACCGTTTGCTAATCACTTTGTTTTGATCGTGTTGCAAACGTTTCACCTGAACAAGCTGTACTTTATCTTTAGTGTTTTGTTTTTAACTACGCGAGGAATTTAGCTTCTGGATGGCTTTCGGGAAATCTTTACAGTTGACTGTGTTATCTTCTATGTATGCCGTTGTTACGGTAAAAAGCCTTTACGCAGTACGCAGAGATTGTCATGCAAAGATTATGTCGGATATTAATGTGTTTGTTTACTAGGCTTACATTTCAACAGCTATGGCGTAAATGCTCTACCTGACACTATGTACAAGCAGGTCCGATGTCCCAGTTAGGTATAGCTAGTATAAACGTGTGAAGTTAAAATTGCCCTCTTTGCCGTCGAATGACTTATTTGCAACGTCAGAGGCTTCGTTTCTATGTTTACACCTTTTTATTGTACATGCGAAGTATCATCCGGAATTGCGCATGACCATGGGAAATAGCTACATCGGTCACTTTAGTTCTTCTGCGGATCTCCTCATTACGGATCTTATCTCGCAGGGAAACACCGAGCATTGCTCTCTCCATAGCTCGTTGCGCGACTCTGAGCTTAGTAATGATGCCAACAGTTAGAGACCACGTCTCAGTTCGATAAGTCATCACTGGCAACACACATGATGCAGGATGGATGGATGCAGGAGGCGAGCAGCCGCTCTGAGTGGCGCTCCCGGGGGGAGGCCTATGTTCAGCAGTGGACGTCTTCAGGCTGTTAATGATGATGATGATGGGAAATAGGAATGGACTTGAATTCAATTGTTTCTAGGACGTATAAATAATTTGGCGAGGTTTTCGATTTCTGTATTTTAAGTGCCAATGACTTTGAAAGGTGATTGATGCAACACAACATCCAGATTAATAAATAGATCTTTGATTTAGACAGATTATAAATGTACTTATAACTAGTTGTTGCCTGCGAATTAGCTTCTGTGGTTGTCATCAGCTCATCACCCCCTTACATTTTCCATAGGCCTTTGCTGTGTCCTGTCTTCAGGGCTTAAACTATCTTCATACCAATTTTCACCAAAACCTGTTCGCCTAGAAAGGTACTTGTAGCTTACAAAGTTACTATTATTAATCTGGGCTAAAATAATGTAACAAATTGACAACGTAGGTAGCTAATACGAATTAGGATCTTTGAACTTCATACTAATATTGACTGATAATATTAGTATTCAGAACATAAAGAATATGGATTATGGATAGTTCATTATGGGGGTTAAACTTCAACGACATAGTCAAGTATGATATACGCTTCCCTATAAAAAATCAAGACTTTTTTATATAATTTGTAATAACAAGATTACGAAGCAAGCCCGACCTCAAAATTTCCCAAGCCTGCATAAACCAGTAACGTGTAGCCAAGATTGCGTTCAATGGTGCTGAGGCCTGGGGGTTATTACACATTCTCGGAACCAGGAGTTGAGGGCCAGTAATAGGTTGCTGGAAGTGGAAGGCGAGGATAATGGTGAACGGCACGCATAAGTCAAACTTTAGTAGTGAGCTTGCGGCCTAATGTCGTAACAAATTGTACTTTTTCTTACTTC
Source organism: Ennomos erosarius (assembly GCA_963580505.1). Lineage (NCBI taxonomy): Eukaryota > Metazoa > Arthropoda > Insecta > Lepidoptera > Geometridae > Ennomos > Ennomos erosarius. The sequence goes on from OY756987.1 coordinate 11,824,958, forward strand.
TCTCCGGATTCATATACCTACGGCTTCCCAATTCACGTTATTTCGGATTTTTTTAGGATAATTAAAAGTTTCCCTTTTCTCGAGAATTACATTTAGGACTTCACTGTAATAATCTCACAAACGTCCATATTTATTTTTAGAACGTTTCAGCAACTTTATTCTCGTGAAAGTGATGATAATAGCTCATTACTTGATTTTGATTCTTGCGGACCGGATGGTGGTATTTCATACAAAACCCGTATAGAAATAGGACGTTCAGATTTCCCTATTTTGCCGGGAGATTTCCAATATTCTGCAAATATTCGGTTCTGATCGGACTATCATGTTCACAGCCAAGTCAGTCTTTGTATGTATTAAAACTGTACCTCATGTTGGCTATAAATAAACGTTTTCTATTCTATTCTTTCTTACACTTCTACAGTGATATTACCAACAAATCGTTTCTAGGAAATTGAAAAGTATTCCTATTACGAAACGTACACAAATCATTCTAGTTCGATAGGTACTCTTTCCAACCAGATTAATATCACTGTCAATGGCAGCCGATAAATCTCAAGCTAGACCGAATTTCAATAAGTATTTTCCTATTATAAATTTCGTAACGGCAGCAGCTTCCATTAATAAACACGATATGAACAATAACTCAGATCGGTATCGTCATCGGTAGAACACGATGTCGTTGTTATTGTGAACTATGAGGGCAAGAGCGAGGCGACCTCGCACCCTGAGGGTTCCTGGGGCATTATCGTGTAAGTCCAATGGACATCGTAATCGTATGCTCTCTTGCTTGCACTAGCAGACTTGTGGGTTGGCGCGTGCAGGACGACAGGTGAAGTCCATGTCCAGAATAGTTACGTGGTAGGGGGTGCTTAGGACGTTTATCGTAGTGGGTTTCGCCATAACCACCACGCTTGGCAGGCGTCTTTGTGATCGCAAATTTCAATTTACTGAAGTCAATGCTGCTGCCCACAAAGATTTCTGATTATATACACTATATCCATTCTTATTCTTTATTCTTATTCTTCTTCGTGCCGTGGGAAGCACCTAAGTAACTGATCATATTTCTTAACTTGTGCTACAAAACCTTAAGTTTGATTGATTGATTTTGATGATTACAAAGTGCCTCTCTGTGATGGAGACAAGCCTATTTGTAGCAGTAATCGTCTCAGAGTTTCCTGGTTGACTAAATGGGTTTTGATTTTGACTACTTACAGACATATGGGCGGATAGCTAGAGTTTTTTGGAATGGTTACGTACGGTACCCTAAAATGACGGTAGACATTATTTTATACTGTGTGAAAGGCTTGACATTTTAAGTTACTTATCTTTGCTTGTTTGCACTGATGTTATTTTTTCTATATCTCTAATACTTACTGTATAAAATATTAGGTACCTTTAACATATTACAGAAATACGAGAGCTTTCTCACACCAAGCTATTGAGCAGAATCATCACCATAATCATCATCATCATCATCATCATCATCATCATCATCATCATTGTCAACAGCCGGAAGATGTCCACTGCTGAACATAGACCTCCCCCAGAGAGCGCCACTTTGAGCGGCTGCTTACCTCTTGCATCCTTCGAATCCCCGCTGTTTTCACCAGATCGTCGCGTCGGTCCACCAATAAATTATTTAGGTATCGTCAAGGTAGTCATTTATCCCGCTGTTTCATTGTGGGTATTATTATAAGTACGCTTTGTTGTACTCGTACCACAGATAAAATAATAAGTCTGAGGCTAGTAAAAGAGGTACACAAGTATAAACAAACAAGTAAACGTAACATAAACAGGAAGGAGTCCTCAACGTTCTCGAAGCCCACGCGGAAGCTCGGAGCTTCGGAGCGATTCACATTTTCCGATCCGAGAAGGGCGTCGATCTTTGATTATACTGCTTTTTCTAACCGTCAATACGCAAATTCCATTCCAAACGTCAGATATTCCGTCCCCGGCTCCCATTCAAAAATTCGCATCTCTTTCATGGCGGCCGAGAGGAATCGAATAAGAATTCGCCCTTGGCTGTCAAATACCAAGCTGAATATATCTGGGTGTTTCCGTGAGGCAACAGTATTTTTGGCAGGCCATTGTTTGAGTTTCCCTTTCAAAAAACTGACTGACATGCCTTGAAAGACCCGACGTTACATGTGGAAGGGCTGACACTTGAAATGGCGCCTTTTCTTAGAAATTGCAGCATGAAATTGCGGTCATAATAATCAGTCAGTGTTGTATTGTAACACACCCATAAGCATCAAACTGGAATGTAGGTTAACTATACCTATTATTATTTCCTACTATTTATCAAAGGGAAACTACTTAACCACAGAATTACCAACAGAATAAAATAGGTACCTACCTACCTACTGTACTATCCTGCAGTCGTAACAAGTTGGTCGGTACTTGGTTCGCACATCCGTAAAATTTTGTTTCATAATAATTATACGATACGCAAGCACAAAGCTATTTTTCTCGCATCAGACTGAACCTGTTCTCTAAGTAGATACGTAATGTACTTGAACTTGAAGGCTACACCTAAACTTGTAATCAGTTACACAAGTTACCTGTCAAAGTTAAACATATGAGTCACGAATGGTATGGAAGAAGTTGGCGTTTTACAGGTGGTAATTTTCTATTGTAGTTTCAAACTGACGGACCGGAGGCCCTGAGTACCTACCCTACCAAGAAGAAGATTGCTGATTATAGCACTTGCGTAGTCTTCTACAACTTGTCCAAGAAACCGCAGAGCCTGAAAAAAAAACGTTTTCGATCAGTGTGTGTTACCAGTGATTGAAACAGTCTCATTAGGACGCTCAAAGTCGCGCAACGAGTTATGGGGAGAGCTACGCTCGGAGTTCGGTGTCGCGGGGAGGTGATAGATGCGGAAGGCGAGCAGCCGCTCAAAGTGGTGGTCTATGGGGCAGGCCTATGTTCAGCAGTGGATGTCTTCAGGCTGTTTATGATGATGATTCTGTCCAAGATCTTGCTTCGTTTTTATCCTGATAAACTAAATTGAAATCAGTGCCTGTTCAACCACGGATGGAATTATGGAATCTACTTATTCATTGACTTATGACGGGGTCCCACGGAGCAGACAATCTCACCAAATCTGGATTAGTTCAGTGAGGCTTGTCTAATGACGATCGATCAGCTAGACGGCAAACATTGCGGTATTTTGGCTTTCATAGAAGACTGAACGAGCCATATCTACGGGTCACAGAAGTAATCAGGTTATCACCAGCACATTTCTTGATTTTTATTTGTATCTGTATATTTTATGTTTTCATAAGTACAATATAAATACCTAGATTGAATTTTCCAAAAATTTTCTACAAAACTTATAGGTCTTTCAGTTTGCTTTGCTCCTCAGTGCTTACCGAGTCTGCGGGAACCGGATTTGCTTGAAATGGAACGGAATTGCTTGCAGGACAGAATCGTAGTTGCGACTTCGGTGTTGGAGATCTCGCAAATTCTAATTGGTTTCATCAATATTATTTTAATGGTATATAATTTCAATGGTATTTTAATGTTATTGACTTTTTATTATTGTCCTATATAATGGTTATTTTGACTAAAAAAAATTCTTTAGTGTCTATAATTTTAATTAAGATAATGTGGTGACTGTGTTATAATATTATAATTAAGTGTAGTGGGTGTAACTTACCTGAATGAATAAATGAATTATTATTATAATATAATATTGCAACATTGACACCACTGTATATAAGGCAGCTTATGCCCTTATCAAACTATACAACGTTCGCCTAAAAGCAATCCCTAATTAATATTTCACCAAATGAACATGCATATCTTTTCCGTCTACAAACCAAAATATGTTTTCGAGTAAAGTGTCACCCAAACGCGGTCCGCACCATACATAATTCATACTCAGCAAGGCTGAAGCTCATTGATTGCCTCACAGACTATAACTCCGAACGTACTACTGATTCCACATCGATATTTTCAGCGGCACAATAGAATTCCAACCTTGTTGTATCTGGAGGAAAATCTATTTTAGCGCAAATAGCAAAATAGAGCAGTTGCTATTGAAAATAGCAAGCTAAGTTAGGAGGAATAGGGTTGGGAGTCGCATGTTGAGACTAGCAGTCTGCGGTGTGACCTTGGTCGTTTAGGGGGTGTTGTAAGGTGGCGTCTGGTGCCCTCACACCCCCGAGGGTGGAATGCGTCGACGGCTTGCGTAATAAGATATTTTTACGTGTAGCTAGGCTGGCAGCCAAGCGAAATTTCGCTGAGTTGTCATAGCGACTGGTAATGATTTTGCGGATTTTAGTTTTCTAGTTAGAATTGCGCAAAAGTCTAGAGGAAGACGCCCTTTGAAATTTCCTCTTTCGACACGAGGTTTCTTACCCACACGAGATATACCTAACTGACTATCTTACGATAGGCGAGTACATACTATGGGGTAGGCATAGTATGTAGTAAGTAAGTCGTAAGTAGTTAGAATTCTTAGAATTATTAAGTAGATATTACTTTTTCTTTCTTTCTTCTTTTCTTTCATCTACAGTAGGTACGTGGTCAAATGATGGCCTGTCGTTGATAAAAAAAAAACAGTAGGTCTCGCGAACTTAAAATGACACTGATACTTATCTAAAGTTATCCAGACAGTAAATTACATAATAGCATTTTCATTCCATTGTTACCTACCGATAATTAGCTGTGATAAATCATATCAAAACGAATGACTGATGTACGTGAGCTAAGGATAATTAATGATAATCGATTTAATTCATTAAATTAAGTAGATATCGGTCTTTAATTTGTCTGAATAACAAATCGAAAATCGATTAGGTATTGTAGATTAGATACTGGGGCCAATTTTAAAGGCTTTAGTTGACAGATCTAAAGCTCCTAAAACTGTTGCTGTCCTTGTCAAATAGACGGCAATGTAAAAGACGGATATATTTTTAGCATTTTTAAAACTGTCAACTAAAGCCTTCAAAATTAGGCCTACTATGTAAGTACTTAGGCATGATAATATACTTTCAGCTTGGTCCCGTACTTTTATCAAAATCGGTCCAATTTCTATGGCTCGGTCTTAGAATAAGTACCTGTATACTAAGGGTTTGGTTTTTAAATTCCCATTTTATACAAAATCGAAATACGTAAGTACTTATACAGGAATTTATTATTAAGTCCACATAAAATAAAAATAACATATAAAATTATTATTAAATTAAACTACACTTAAACTAAATACTAAACCTAAAATTAAAACATTATAATAAATAAAAATCAGAGATTATCAAAAAGACCCTTGGTGGAGGGGAATGTTCCCAGAACGCTGGCTGCATTACCACGCTGAATGGCAATGCTGATTTTTTGGGCAAAATAACAGCCAGCGTTCTGGTCACCTGTCGCCTCCACCAAACGTTTTGCCAAGTCCCTGTAGATTTCAAGGGCACCTGGTCCCCACGGTCCCATGGTTTCGACCCCCAAACGGCATAAACATGTATCCTCTGTCGAGGTTTCCATATTTGCGCCGTTTGAGGTTTTCAGCTTTCACAGCAGCACTGCCAGCTTGACTATTTGTTTCGCGAAGATGGGACGGTGCCACAGTATCGACGCAAGTTGCATCCCATACTAAAGGCCGTCCCATCTTCCAAGGTATTAAGGTTATTCCGTCGGGTCTCTTGCCGTCATCGCGCATAAGTCCATTCGGTCCAATAAATAATATTTGTTTTAATTTTTTTGTGAGTGACGTGACGGGTGACATTTTGGCGGGACTTTTTTTTTTTTTTTTTTTTATATTTTGGCTCTACACATAGTGTATTTAGCCAGTGTCAAGTATTATATTTTCATCGTGTTATAAAATATTTCACGTAAAGTCATGTCCTAGTCATAGTCATAGTCCAGTCTAAGTCATGCTCCGGCAAAGTGGTGGCAACTTTACTAGAAGCTTCTATGGAGTTTTGGAAGCAACACGAAAAGTCACGTTTCACCACATTATATCACTTGCCCTCACTCCTGCTCGTAATTCAGCACTTAATGCGTAAAACGCCACCAATTTTAAACATTAACACTGGAAAAAGCAAAAGTTTTGAAAAATAATACAATGCAACGACGTGAACTCTTCCGCGTTCCCGCCAAAACTCCAACGGGACTTTTTATAGTTCAAAAGTCGCGTCAAAATGACACTCGACAGAATTTTCATAGAGAACTTGATTGAAATCGTAGAGTATTTAATTAAAATGCAGTTCCGTTAGGGGTTCCTCCAGTGATTGTTTATGGAAGTGAAAGAAGAATGATTACGCATTTAATCTCTAGGTAAAAGTGGAATGATAGATTTTCGGGGTTTGTTCAACCTTTGTTTATGAATACCACTGTAAATATAGCACTAAGATTTCACGCTTTCCTTTTCTCTTTATTATAAATACGGCTTAAGTACGATCAATAGGTACTACCTATCTACTTAGACTTACCTCTATTTACGTAGGTCGACAACGACTGCGTCCAACCATAGACCCGCGGGTGCCGTCCCGGCGAATGGAATAAAACTTCAGGGAATGAACATTCTCCTCAGTACATTAGATATATAATTAACTGCCAAGACGCGTGCTCATTATGGCTGCCCTACTAATGTGAGAGGCCTATGTTCAGAAGTGAACGCAAAAGGCTGGTGTTCGTGCAGTGAGATAGCTCTGTTAAGGGAACGCCGTGATTCACATAATTATATTAAAAGATAAGGACGATGATCACCATCATCATTAACAGCCTGAAGAAGTCCACTGCTGAACATAGGTCTCCCCCAGCGCCACTTTGAACGGCTGCTCGCCCCCTGCATTCATCGGCTCCCCGCGGCTTTCACCAGATCGTCGATCCACCTAGTGAGGGCCGGCCTACGCTGCGTCTTGCCCATCGGTTGCCATGATCATCATCATTTTAAATTTTTAACCAATTTTTATTTCAACTTACTGATTTTAACTGTGTGGTTTATTACATGAAGAATAATCGCCTCTGATTTCCATCAGCAGATCGTTACCCGACTAGGTGTATGAGCAAAAAACTGAATCCATCGTTTCAGACCATCCAGCACATTCACTAATAGCGATAATAACAATAAATCCTCAAAACAAATTACTAGAGACGGTTGCTTGGCACGTTGGTATTACTGAAGTTTTTTTTATACGCATATAACTTACCTTCTCATTTATATTTGTTGTTTTATCTTGACTAATGACGATTTCCTGTTTCTATAATAACGATACTTTACGGGAACTCCGCATTAACTACTTAGAAGGGGGCGGCATCTAGCGATACGCTATGTCCGTGGGCGGTAGACCAATATTTTTCTCATAATCTGTAATTAGATAAGCATTTTATTGTATACCAAAAAAAAGTAGGTATGCTAAGTACAAAAAAATAGGCGGTCTTATCGTGGCTCTACCATAAATAGCTAAGAGAAAGTAGCGTTGCTCTACGAGACGCTAGGCTAGCCTCATAGCCAAACTAGCCTTCTAGCCATAGCCAAACTAGCCTTCTAGCCATAGCCACACTAGCCTTCTAGCCATAGCCAAACTAGCCTTCTAGCCATAGTCAAACTAGCCTTCTAGCCATAGCCACACTAGCCTTCTAGCCATAGCCAAACTAGCCTTCTAGCCATAGTCAAACTAGCCTTCTAGCCATAGCCACACTAGCCTTCTAGCCATAGCCACACTAGCCTTCTAGCCATAGCCACACTAGCCTTCTAGCCATAGCCACACTAGCCTTCTAGCCATAGCCAAACTAGCCTTCTAGCCATAGCCAAACTAGCCTTCTAGCCATAGCCACACTAGCCTTCTAGCCATAGCCAAACTAGCCTTCTAGCCATAGTCAAACTAGCCTTCTAGCCATAGCCACACTAGCCTTCTAGCCATAGCCACACTAGCCTTCTAGCCATAGCCAAACTAGCCTTCTAGCCATAGCCACACTAGCCTTCTAGCCATAGCCAAACTAGCCTTCTAGCCATAGCCAAACTAGCCTTCTAGCCATAGCCAAACTAGCCTTCTAGCCATAGCCACACTAGCCTTCTAGCCATAGCCAAACTAGCCTTCTAGCCATAGCCAAACTAGCCTTCTAGCCATAGCCACACTAGCCTTCTAGCCATAGCCAAACTAGCCTTCTAGCCATAGCCAAACTAGCCTTCTAGCCATAGCCAAACTAGCCTTCTAGCCATAGCCAAACTAGCCTTCTAGCCATAGCCACACTAGCCTTCTAGCCATAGCCAAACTAGCCTTCTAGCCTTAGCCAAACTAGCCTTCTAGCCATAGCCAAACTAGCCTTCTAGCCATAGCCAAACTAGCCTTCTAGCCATAGCCAAACTAGCCTTCTAGCCATAGCCAAACTAGCCTTCTAGCCATAGCCACACTAGCCTTCTAGCCATAGCCAAACTAGCCTTCTAGCCATAGTCAAACTAGCCTTCTAGCCATAGCCACACTAGCCTTCTAGCCATAGCCACACTAGCCTTCTAGCCATAGCCAAACTAGCCTTCTAGCCATAGCCACACTAGCCTTCTAGCCATAGCCAAACTAGCCTTCTAGCCATAGCCAAACTAGCCTTCTAGCCATAGCCAAACTAGCCTTCTAGCCATAGCCACACTAGCCTTCTAGCCATAGCCAAACTAGCCTTCTAGCCATAGCCAAACTAGCCTTCTAGCCATAGCCAAACTAGCCTTCTAGCCATAGCCACACTAGCCTTCTAGCCATAGCCAAACTAGCCTTCTAGCCATAGCCAAACTAGCCTTCTAGCCATAGCCAAACTAGCCTTCTAGCCATAGCCAAACTAGCCTTCTAGCCATAGCCAAACTAGCCTTCTAGCCATAGCCAAACTAGCCTTCTAGCCATAGCCAAACTACGTAGGACGAATCTGCCGAATAGAGAATCTGTCATATTACGAATCTGTCCCACTACCGAACTACTCTGTATAGTGGAAATAATGGAACTGAAACCGATGGGGAAGAAAGGTTCTCGAGTGGCGACCACGAACCGGAAGGCACAGCGTCGGCCGCCCCCCACCAGCCGGTGGATGCAGGAGGCGAGTAGCCGCTCAAAGTGGCACTCTCTGAGGGAAGCCCATGTTCAGCTGTGGCCGTTTTCAGGCTGTTGATGATGATGATGATGGACAACTGCATAGTTATACTCTATTTCACTATTTGCTTATAATAGTCATGCCTGTTTACTTAGGCTGCCGATACCGACTGAAAAAGCATTGCGATAGAGCAATTACAGCATTACTAATGGCAAGCTTTTGTTATCAACCTACGTCAGCCAGGCCAATGAGGAAAACATAACTCCTCGTAGGACGTAATGTTGCCACGTGCCAGAAGAAAAAAACACTGCTAAATTGTAAGTAGGCCGAAATGTTAGTCGGGCCGCGCCCACGCGACCAGCCACACTTGAGCCTAGAAAGCCCATTGACCCACCTACTCCCCGCCCTGCATTATTCGAGGAGCAGGGGGTGTGGAAGGTCTGCTTGTACTGGTTATCTCTAGACACGTTCCGTAGATGAGTCTCGACGGGAACCCCGCCGCCCTCTCATTACGAACATTGTTTTCGAGGCTGTGTTTTGAACGTGTCGCCATCTTGCCTGCCAGACACTGCATACCGTATCTCTTTGGAATAAGGTTGAACACGCCGCGGTGCTCATGATAAACAATGAGTGTGCGCAGATAGTAGACTAAAATTCTGTAAGCGTTATCGCTCTGTTTTAGGTTCCCTCGCTTCAATGTCTTCTTTGTTCGTGTAGGCGAAGCGTTTAACTAATAATGTAACATGTTGCTAGGTCGATTTCGGCAGTGGTTTATCCAAGTTTAGCTAATAAGTAGATTGAAATCCACTGCGTGTTGCCATGTTGATAGGTACTAATCCACCCAGACGTCACGTTGCCAGAACGTAGGTAGGTAACTAAATCCCTTGGTAACTAAAGGCTTCTTTGACGAGGTCACTCGCTTGACAATTTTGATCGTAATGCCTGCTTTTGAACCGTAGTCTTATATAATTTTGATGGTTTTTATTGTATCAGTCTTTGTCAGCAGTTCTGGTTCGGCACTGTTTTCAGCTTCGTCATCGTTATAAAGCTAAGAGCCAGCTGCTACTTCTCGTTACAATACACTAAAGCCGAGCCGTCTAAGTTAATAGTCTGCTCTTTTAATACGAGTGTAACTAATAACAGCTTGTAACTCTGTAACTACAAAAGAAAATACATTATCTGATGTTCTCCACGCGTCATCAACAGCGTAAAGTCGCCCAGCATTGCTGAACATAGGCTCACAACATTCATCGGCTCTCCGTGGTTCTCCAGGCATATTGATTACAAAATCCCATGTCCCTAATTACCTAAGTACAACAAAAAACACATTTGGCATTTTTCTGGTGACTGGAACTTTTTAAATCCCCCAATCTTCCGAAATCAGCTGTTAACGCCCTAAATGTCCTGAATCGGTAAACAAATTCGCACGAGTTTGGGCGCGGCACAGCGGACGGGCGTCGTCTGGGGGTCGTCTGCGCCCCGGCCGCGACCTACATCTCACCCCACAGCCCTCCCAAACCACCCCCGTCCCCTCAGTATGGAAGGGGTGTGGGGGTGAGAACCCCTCGGGTGATGACGCGCGACGTCTGCGACCCCTCGCACCTGCATTACGTAAGACGAATGTGTTGGGTTGATAGCGAGACCCTTACGGATACCCACACGTATTTACGGCGCGTATCCTTGCTTAGTGCTGCTTGTGGGAGATATGGCCTACTCCTGTGTTTTTATATTACGCTGGTAGATTAACATAGATGGGTAATTTTTACTGTGTCAATTCGTGCAGAACACAAAGGATTTTGACAGATCTTGCCTACTTCAAGCATACGCGTATCGTCTTTCAACGATTTTCTTAGCCGCCTGGCAAGAGTTTCCTAAACACATTTTCCACGCTCGAGCTGATTTCTTATCGTTAGCCGTTTTATCACCCATTTACTTGGCAGCAGCGCCGCAAAATTGCGCAGATAAGCAGTTTTTCCGACGAATCAACAGAAACGTACAAATCTCCTTCCTTGGCTAGTAATCGATGCATTGACGTCAGAAAGGTCATCCCTAATCTTCTGACGCAGTATGTGGACTGAATAATGTCGATTCCTGCGTAAATGTTATCTTGGTCACTGGAGGCCTTGTGACTTTTGTTTTCTCGTTGTTATCTATCTACCGGACAGGCTCTTTGTTTGAAACTAGGAAGACACCTAATTTGTAAACAAAATCTTTAGTGTCCTTCATAAACACCAAATTGTGTAGTGTTCAAATAGAACAAAATGTTCAACATATTTTCTCTCTATTCCAGGTTGTGGAGACAGTAGTATGCAAGCCAGAGCCACCGGACTCGCCTCCAAAGAAGGTTCGAAGCGAGGACTACAGCTACGCACTATTACTAGACCCGTACCTCCACTACCGATCGATCTCCGCCTTCCGACCGTGGGGCAAGCGGGAGCCGGTACTCCAGCATCCAGAGAGAGTCGTGCGCGTGGCTGACTGTACGAGATTCGAGAGAGATTTTCAGCCGAATGTGGCGCTGAAGCCGCTGACGCCGCCAGTTGATGATGTTACTTCGTCAACCTCGCCGCCGCCGCATAGCGATGCAGAGCTAGCGGCGCGGCTGTTAGACGCAGAGGCTCGGCTAGCGGAGCGGGCGCGGATGTTGGATGAGAGAGAAGCGGAGCTGGTGAGGCGAGAGGCGCGATTGGAGGAGAGAGAAGCGGAGCTAGCGCGACGCGAGCGTGAGTCCGAACACAAGCCCGTTCCAGAAGCGCCGCCCGAGCGGGAGCCCGACCCGCCTTGTTGACCGACGCGCGTCATCACCAGGCTTCGCTACTAGTGATGACGCGACCGCGTCTCCGGTACACAAGGCCCGGCCCTGCCGCGTGAACTTTACGGGACTATCCGGACCTCTCTTATTTATACCGTTTTGAATTTTTACTCAGCGAGTACGATTTTTACCAGGCGTTAATGTAGCAGAATGCAAAATGGAAATAGATGTACATAATCATATCAAGTACAGTTTGATGAATATTTGTTTTTTGTACAATATACAGTATCTCTTGTAGTATCTTCGGTGTGCCATTCTAAGGTACGTCTGTTACCTTTTCATATAACCTCAGTCTGTGCTTTTTCGATACCTAATTAACAAAATACTCACATAATATAATATAGTAAAATAGTTTTTAAAATAACAACAATAAGCATAATTTATACAGGGTTATTTTAAGGGTTTTATTCTCTTCACTGTCAACTTTTATTTTAATGTACAGCTAATAAATTAAAGTTATAAGTTTCCTGTACCTATGTTATGGTACAGTTCAAGTTTGACTACAATTTTGAAGCTTTAAAACAGCGATAATGTATTTTGTATAAATAACTCTGTATAAACCTCAGCCATACCAAATAGAAATAAAATAATTCATGTTTTCAGTCTTTTTAGGTTGATTTTGGGAGTTATTTCTTTACATTTTGTACTGACAGCCAAACTATTTGTAGAAGCACAGTATTTCGTAAAAGTACTTTCTTAAGTTGTCGCGTTTGCTACACCTATCTTAACAGCGACTGTTTTCATTATTTATAACAACGCCATCTCTTATCTATAAACATACAAACTTCTGTTAATCTTGAAAACAATGCGCAATTTGCTTTGTCACTTGGTGAGATAGGTGTCGAGTTAAGAAAAATCTATATTTAAGATTTTAATAAAGTATGTAGTATTCAGGCCAACAAAATTACCTATATTTAAGGGAAATTTCCCGCTGTCTCTACCTCATTGTAAATAAAACAAATATATTGGGCTTAAATAAGAAAAAAGTTTTTTATAAGAAGCTAACTTCTTTAGGATATCTACTAGATGTTTTCTATTAGATATTGAGCAATAATTTTCACCATTCAAAAGTGAATTTCGTCACTGCCTAAATTTGTTTTGTAATTATTGTATAAAAACGCCTTTGGTGGTTGTTCAAAGTATTGCTAAGCCATTTTATAAATTCAAGGTAGATAGTGACTCCTGGTTTCGAATTGTATGAATAATTTGTAAGTTTTTGCAACATCACAAAATTTTTAAACTGTGGCATTTCACGGTTATGATTTTTTTCGAGTTAGCTGTCGTTATGCCAAATGGCAGCAGCTAATATATCTTATACAATTTTTTACAGTTGCTAGTTTTGTGTCAAATTACACGAAGATTATGTACACTGTATACTTTTTATAACTTTGCCAGTAACAGTGCATTTTATTTTGGTGCATATATATATTAAAATGTGATTGAGCAATTTATCAGTTGTTATGTATTTCGCTATTTTATTTTAATGAATTACTTTTATTTTCATATATAAAAGCGCTTTGATTGCCTCAAACATTTCGTTCCATTACATTTTCAGAAGCAAACAATTTGTTAGTTATAATTTTGTCTGAAAATGTTTATAGGTATTTGAGTAGGGTGGGTTTTTTCATACATAGTTAGGTAACCAATGATTAAAAACTCTTTACGGATTTTGACCATTAGATTATTGGTGGAAAAACCCACCCATGATACGTTATCGAATTTGCGTTTTTTATTTTTTCCTTTGGATTTTAAACTATCTTAAGTCGCTTGTAGACTAAGGTAGCTAAGTCAAAATGTAGGTGCCCTAAAAAGCGGGCCTATCAAAATAATGATTTTAATCCCTGGGCCGTATTGTGAGCTCTTACCGCGATTCAAAACAGACTCTATATTGGATCGCTTGTCAAAATCTTCATACTAAAAAAAACTAGGTAAGTATAGGCTATAGGTATAGGTAGTATAGGCTTTGTTTTGATTCGCGCTAAGAGCTCACAATTCGTCCCCTGAACTCGGTTTCAAGAGCCGATAATAACTACGTGAAATTAGATTTCACAATTGAAAATTACTTTGGCAAAGCTCAAATTGTAGAAAAATTAATTATCTTCTTTTAACTTTTACTTTCAAAGAGTGCTATGTTACGTAGTTAAGAGTTTAGACAAGTTTCAGTTTTAGGTTTAGTTTACAATATCTCTAGTCAGAGAAAATTTGAAAAAATATAATTACCATTTACTTATTAATATAGGTATATGTATATTATTCAATATGTATGTAGCGTTTAAGGAGTGTATAAGAATAACTTATTATCGTGTTAATTATTACAATTTAGTGTACATTAGAAATGGACTGCATGTCATAATATAAGGTTTATTGTAATGAAACTTTTCTGTCAGTACGTACGTGTTTTGGTGCTACCATACTTTGGCTTGGCTAACTTAGTATTTTAATTGTATATATTTTGGTAGACATATTTATTGGCAACTATTTCGGTTTTAAAAACAAAATTATTATTTTCAATATATATTTCCTTGGTTCGCGATTTGGAAATTAAATGGCTAAGCCGTTTTTGAATTAAAATGTAACGCTTTAATTATTAGCGTAGGATTTATATTTTGTATCGATGGGAAAGTTTCAGAACGGATGCCTCTCACTGTCTTGCTAAAAAGAAAAAATATATATGGACTATATAATATATATATGGTGCTAAACGTGCTTGGACATGGCTTATGTATTATGTACTACAAAAGGACTCGGCAGGTTGTATTATTTTCGGAAATGTTGATGTGTTTGCTCTGGACAGTGAGAGCGTTGTAAATAATTGTTTTACCATAAGTACGAGCGGCGAAATGCCAGGATACTTTTAAACTATAAAATAATTACTTGGATTTTTATGTTATAAAACTTTGTCTCCGTAAGTTGACTGAACTGAATGCGGTGAAAATATATCACACGAGTTAACCATAGATTTTACTTAATTTTGATAGCAAATAATACAGAATAACTATGCTTCCGTTATCGGGATTTATTTATAGAAAGGAGGTAGAGGCCGCGACCAAATAATATCAATTTAATATTTATACGACCGACAATACAAATGTTCCTTCTATTAAACATTGTGTAGTAAGTAGACGAATAGCTATTTTGTGTTTTGTTTCCATTTACCAAGTTGATAATAGGCAATGATGGAACAAGATAAAGCACTGAGTAGCTATTCCTCTGATATTGCAGTTTTCATTAGTAAGGAGTTTCTATTAATACTTGATCCTACAAAAAAAAATTAAATCAATCAATTAATCAAGTTTTTATTTCAAAGTATAGCTCTATATAAATTAAGCTGAGCAGGTTGTCTCACTTTCACTATTTTCTAGAAAAGGGTAGAAGTGAGAAAGCAGTACCCCCAGTACGAGTATTCCAATACGTGAACACGCGCGAATCCATTTAAAACTTGCACTGACATTTTTAGTTCATCAACGTGTCCGCTAGGGGCGCTGCGGAGAAATGTATGGGAGAAAAGGGAGAAAACGTAAACGCATCAAGTTTTAGTAAACTATCGAAACCCGTACTAGGGGTACTGATTGTCAGTACCTATAAAAACCTGTACCTGTAAAACCTATATTATTTGGGTTAAAACCAACCACATATGGTTTGAGAATAGTCAGTTGGTATAAACAAAAACTACAACTACAAGTTTGTAAACTTTGACCTATTTCTTTCTTCACGATTTTCAATACAGTCAATGACACAAGTAAAATCTCTGATTATCTGTGTAAATAAGAGACAAAGTTTTATGCGTATTGTGATTCGCCAGGGTACACCATACTCTGTGATCTCATGTTGTTTGAGCAACGTCGGCGGTATAAATACATTCATGTTAAAGTCGCAAATCTGAGTTTTAATAAACATTGAATTAAATATAAATTCGCTGTTTGAGAATAACCCGCTCCTTTCCTTCCCAGTTTTAGGTTATGGGCCCCTTTTCTCTCATTATAGGTACCTACTGTTAATTGCTACAACCAGCCCCCCTGTTACGAACGAGCTAGCAGCGCTGCTGACACGCGTCTGCCGCTCAACTGCTGTCAATTTTCAAACAATTTTGACAGCAGTTGAGCGGCAGACGCGCGTCAGCAGCGCTGCTAGCTCCTTCGTAATAGGGGGCAGAACTAAAGTAGTAGGTACTTCGTATCCACGCATTACCTTTTTATATGCCAGTAAGAACCCACTACCATAGATTTATATATCAGGATATGCCCGAAGGAACATTTTATTTTGTCAAAATGGCGTGGGAAAAGTCAGCACCATCTATTAGATTTCGCGTGAACTACGACAAGTTGAGAAAATTAGGTGCCTAGCGCTGCCATTATGTCCGTCAATATTTATGTTTACAATGATTATTCCAAATATAAATTCGATTATTTTGTTACAAAACAGAGTGTAATATTGAAAATATTGAATTATTTGAGGTAAGAAACTTGGTCTTTCTTTACTGCACTTTTGAATATAGATTGTGTAAACCTTCACAATACAACTTGGCATATTTTGTTTGTGACATTCGACCGATGCCTTCTAACACACACACAGACTGAGCGCTAGTGGATGCCAATCTGTGAAGTTGGCTCCCACTTTGAAGCGACCGATAACCAGTCATTAGGCCTGTCCTTAATATATATGTCTATGCCCACTGCACTACCCATGCTCTATGAAATCAGACTTAAATGCCAGAACGAAAGTTTACCCATAATTAATATTAAATATTTGTGGGATATTATTAAAGTGTACAATAGCTAGGCAGCAAACTCCTGATAAGCAGCAATAGAAGCAAATGTAGGCACTTAGCCAAACAACAAAACATTGTGGGTCTCAAGACATGACAGCACCGTCTACACAACTCGCAGCGCCATCTAGGCCCAACTTGAACAAACAAAATAAGAAAATCGGTCGTTCATCCGTTTGAGAGCTACGATGCCACAGTTATACAACTACACGCTATATTATATTATCTGGGTAGGTACACGCTTTAAATTTATGACACACCTTTGTTGGGTCGAGGGCTAAATACAAGTTATCTATAAATAAATAATACTGTTTTTCGGCGGAAGCGACATCTACATTTTTCAACAACTTCTCACAAACTGCCATAGATGGCGTTGAGTTTGCTGTATAATTTATTCATAGCAGAAATAATTAGTGTTCATGCGGTAAGAGATACGAACGGAATTCCAAAGATGGCGCTGGCAGTATTTAATGATTCATGACTTGCATTTTTATTTGCATACAAATATCGACCACAGAGAACTTTGCGATAACAACCCTTGCTGTATAGCAAAGCAATTTATCGCCTGTCTGCAAATTGATGATGCCATACTCCTAACCACATTTTAATAACGACACTGTAATGTATTGTTAATTATGCAGTGCGTGACGTTACCAGACATACTCAGGCAATATAATACTATTACTACAAAGACCATTAATACAAAATTATTATCCTGCCTACTCCCTTAAGAAACGGTAAAAAGAAACATCACAATTTTATACAAAACCATTTAATAACAAAATAGATAGTGCCATTTGAAATAAACTCATTTGGAATGATCAAAATATAACATAATTAGGTACTTTAAATACATTATAAAAAACGTAGTACACTTAAATCGCATAACATTCTTATTGCACGTAGCACTTGTGACATCTTAGATTATACATTTATAAATCACTGTGTATAAAATGCCCCACACCTTCCATAACCGACGGTGAATAAAAAGTACATGGTTGAAAACCAGTTTTAGTGTTTACAGTTTCGAACGGATAGCATCGATTCTGCCAGCCGCTTGTCTCTGCAAATCCGTGAGTTTCATCGCGAGCCCCATATTGCCTTGGATCTTGATTTTCCCTTGGAAGAACGCCTTCTGAGGGTTGAGCTTGCCGGAAATGAGGTCGGTGACGTCTTCGTCGCTCACGGTGAACGTCACATCGGGTTTATCACCGCCGTTGTACGTGACCTTGCCTTTGCCCTCTTTGGCGTTGATAACCCAATACCCCTCAGCTCCGTTAGGTCCGTTTCGTACTTTGAATCCGTAAATTCCTCGGACTTTTTCGATGAGATTTTCAGTATCGCTTGCCATCGCGTCTTCCAAAAACTTCATGTATTTGTAGACCTTGAAATCATCGGGGTTGCTGGCGATTGCGGCCACATTGTTGGGCAGCGCGTTCGTGAATCCTTTACGGTACATGGTGATGACTACTGCTCCTCCAAGCCCCAGGTTATGTTGTAAAGCGATCCGAGCGCGTGGCACCTGTAATTGGAAAATAAAATCGCGTTAAACACGTCCGCACGGTTTCATGTCGTCACACATTATGAGTATTCTTTTGTGTTCAAAACTTGCGGCTAATTAAATAATACGTTTTTACATTTGTTTAATTATTTGGCTTGAGAAATGTTTAAAATATTATGTATGAATATATTTATGGTCGTACTCTGAACGTGTACCTACTTTAATACAATGATTTGTTGGTTAGGGGTCAGGTCAAGCCAACCTTTCGAAAAAAATAGCTATTGCTCGCGACTTCGCGTGAGTATAGTACGATTCAAACTCTGTGAAGCAGTGCGCAGAGCACTGCACAAATCACATCCGCCATTGATTTGAATCAGACTATAGTAGGCTCGCTCGGTTTAACCACACTTGGCAGGCGACTTGGTAATCGCAGTAGAATGTAATACAGGCGGGAAATGCTGCTTACCATTCCCTGGGTATTCACAGCCGACTTTTACGGCACCTACAGGAAGATATAGGGTGGTCCTATCTTAACCGGGACCACACAGCAACGCTCGTGGACTTATTGATATGTTATGCCAACTAGTTACATCTTCATTTTACTTGAAGCTAGTTATACATACGCTAGGTTCAAAGGGCACGTTATAAATGACGTCTGAGTACAAGTTGGCTATTAAACGCAAGGTCTGTGTGTTGTAAACTAAACATTACACAAGACGCAAGATGGTGAATGAATAGTGAAAGGCAGAACATTTTGTGGCGATGTGGAATATGTTTTTTTTATGCTTAAATGGGCTCACGTTTGACAACATCTCACCTGATGGAAAGTGATGATGCAGTCTATGTCGGAGCACGTTTGCCCGTGAGGTGCCTATTTACTCTTGGTTTGAAGAGATCCAGATTGTAACTTGTCGGACACAGTGAAGCAGGAAGTGCATTCCACTCCTCTGCTGTTCGGATAATGAAAGATTTAGAAAAACGCTTTGTACAGGCTCGAGCCACGTTCACGACAAAGGGATGCAACGACTCGCCAAGCCTAGTAGTCCGATGTTTAAAAGGGGATGACGGGATTAGCTGATGGAGATCCTGCGCACACTCCCCAAAGTGCAGCCGATAAAGACCGACAAACTAGCAACCCTACCCTGAATTTATAGAAATAATAACATTACATGTAAGGAATTGAAAGGGAGTAACAGATGCAATTAAAAATTGTTTTAGTAAACCTTCTTTCGTGTGAAACATATTAATGAGTATGTAAAATAACCGGCCAAGTGCGAATTGGACGCGGCAACAGAGGGTTCCATACCATTATATATAAAAACGAGCAAAATATGTTTGTTTTATGAGAGCCCCCTTTAAATATTTATTTTTTGTTTGGTTTTTGATTTGTTGTTTTTTTTTTATTAGAATAAATGACGTGACGAGTTAATCGTTCACCTGATGTTAAGCAATACGGCCGCCCATAACAGTTGCAGTATCTCTTGGAACTTTAAAATAATAAAGTTTCGCGTGACACTGCACTGCGTTATAGCGACAACAGAAATACATCTGTGAAAATTTCAACTTTTTAACTATCACGAGTATCACTGAGTTCATGAGATACAGCCTGGTGACTGACGGACAGACAGACGGACAGCGAAGCCTCAGTAATAGGGTACTTTTACCCTTTCGGTACGGAACCCTAAAAAATGGGAGCAGTAAGGTTCCTCAATGGAGCAGTGAGGTGTGATACCTACATACCTCAATGAATGTGAGTGAGCTCGTTGTATCTTAATTGATTAGACAGTTTTTATAGGATCTGTGGCTCAGATGAACTATCTGTTATCTGTGGATTGGACATGGCAAGTCATGTGGTGCATTCTTTGATGAGGGAAGTAAGATGATGTGAAACATGGTTACGTGACGTGCGGCACTTTTTCACCACAATATGGTGCCGACTCCGCCCCATTGTTTACTGCGTTTGGCAGTTGACGCTAGTTGACGACTGACGTACTAGCTCAAAAACCCACCAGAACATGGCGGATTTTTTACCGCAGGGTGGTCTCAAGTGACGTCAGAGACAAACTATTATCAAAAATGAATACTTGTCTCTTTTTAGCACGTTCAAAATGGTATTGGCAAAAATGAAATGCGACTATTTTTGTCCATTCTTTAACGTAGTTGACCTCATAACTATAACATATTCTGTGTAGTTAGCTTTATGCCACATCCTCTTCTTCCCTCGTCAAAGGGTGCATTGCATAAGTAGCTATGGCTCAACTATGCCTCTTGCCAACCGTTTAAGACGCTGACAGGACCCAAAGCGAGCACGTTTATTACAGCAGTCGAACTTGAAACGTATAGTGTAATAAATAAGGTCGCTTTATGCTTCGCATAAATAAGGCGATTACGTTGCGTTGCACTTCGACTTTTCCATTTTGCGGTACAAATAATTAGTTATAAAATAAACGCTTATTGTTATGAAAAAAATAGTCTACAGATGGATGCATTGAAACGTAACTCATCACTATGATTTATTTCAATGGGGTGTCTTATTAGAATATTACATTTTAGGGCGTTTGAATGATTTTTTAGAGTTCACTTCACGTTTTTTTTCTATAGAGAAAACTTTTCGTAATCGCGTTTTGATTTCGGCAGATGGAAAGAAGATATAACCAGAATTAACATGCATTTTTTTCAATCCTGTAAATGGAAATACACTTGAGAAAATTACGTTCAAAATAGTGGATTTCAGAGCATTCAGCGCCTTTTTCGTACCTACCTCCTAAATGACGCAAATCATAGAGGAAACGCAAATCATTGCGGTGTGTAATGAAATAAATTTGCGTAATTATTTTGTGGTCAGCCACTAACTTGACAAAACGAAAAATGCTAATTTAGGTAAATAGGTAAAATTACTATCCATTTCTGTACTTTACCTGCAGTAACTTTAAACAGAGATATAAAAACAACCTTTTATAAAATACAAAGCACTTGAAAGAAAACTTGAAACTAATTTATAAACAACGAATGTGGAGGAAGCTCAATTATTTAATTAAAATGGATTATAAATTATAAGATAACATGTGTATGTAAGATAATTATTGTATAATCATAATAAATCGTTTGATAATTATGTCAAAAATACAGATAGGATACTAAAAACATTATAAACGGTAGGTTAGAGTATTATATGCAAAGAAGAGTTTTAACTTAATACCTACATATATATTTTATGCATAATATTATATTATTTATATGCATAATATAATACACTACGTTATCTTATCTACTATCTACACTGCAATAAAGATTTTGCCGAACGAGTAGATACAAAGAAAAACGTACATTTCGACCGCCTAGGGCCCGATTTTACCATTAGAATAATAACGTTATTCCAAGTAAGACTTTCCGAGAATTTGTCAATCAGTTGCATCCGAGAGTAACAATTATACTTGGAATAAAACTTATTTTACTTTGGTAATATCGTCCCGTCATGAGGAGCAAATTGCAACGCTATCCTGCACTAAATTTTCTTAAGGCCCGTATACAAGGTGACCTTGAATTGGTATGTTATCCCGAAATGGGGGACTGGGACCCTGCTACCCTAAAAGTTGTGAGAGCCTTGCTTGAAACTGGATGTTTCTAAACTTTCATGGTAAAAATAAATCCACCCGCTAAATTGCACTTGCGATCGCTCGAGAGTTAACAAGATACTATAAATTCATTTCTAAACACAGGTCGTTACACTCATTTATGTGCACTCGGTCAAGGACGAAGTTCAACCACCCAGCTGCGCGAAGTCTTTTTTCGAACGTTAACTTTACATGGCATTTCTTCAATGAAAAACTATTAATTTAGTAAAGTCGTAGAAGAAACATTGTCTACCTTGGGGTGTAGATTTACCCCCTTTCGAGATAACATACCAATTCAAGGTCACCTTGTATTTGTGCATGTCAATCTCACTCGCGCATTGCGACATTTTTGATGGCATTAAATGGTAGAATTTACTAACGAAATCATAAAATATTATGATTACTTTCAAAACACAACACGTCACGCTGGACTTTCTAAAATGGTGCTTTTTGTTGATTTTGCTTAGACCCATATCTTTGCTAATAATACAGCAGTACTAATAGTAGTAGCAAGTAACCAAGCTAATCTAGCTAGTACTGTATCTAGTCTGTCATCATCATCATCATCATCATCATCAACAGCCTGAAGACGTCCACTGCTGAACATAGGCGCCTGTATCTAGTCTGTGCGCTAGCACTATTATTTATTCTGTTCTGATACATTACACCTACTGAATTAAGCAGGATTATTATTGAATGATAAACCCAAATTTAGATATTAAATAATTATTGTTATCGAACCTTAGTTATCAGCTGTTTATCTAATCTGCCTTAATTTTACAGGCTAGTACTGAATGCGCAAATAATTGGAACAAACAACTCTAGAAGGGGATAGTAAACATATAATACATATACAGGGTTACAGGAAAAGTTGTGCTAGATCCGTTAAGGGCGTGGAGTACCCATCATTTCTGACTTATTTCACAATGAGACACCCTAGCCTAAACTTAACCCTTTTCCAGATATTCGACTTTTAATATTTTTATTGAAAATTGCCGATTTTTATGCAACAAAATTTAATTATGTTTATTTTGTGTGTCTTATTACTATTATTATTGCATTTTTATATGTATAATAATATGCTTTAGGACGTTAATCATTAAAATAGTACATAAGTTAATTGAATAGACCGTAGTAGACAAGTGAAAGTTAAGAAATAAACAAAAAAATTATAAACTGTATTGTTCTCTAAAGGATATCTAAAAAAAATATTATGGCAGTTGTTCGGCAGATGTGTTATAAAATATCTACGTTTCATCAGCTTTCTAACGAGGTATAATAATCTAGGGTTTGTATTACATTTCGTGGAAAAAAAAATAGTTGGAACGCTCCAGATAGCAGTTCTAACGGTCTCGGTCTCTTGGTTGTCAGACTGCTTTTGTGCTTCGTACATAGTAGATGTGATATCGTTTTGCTCTATTTCTCGACTTGGCTGTGATTCTGGACTATTTCTTCTGATTTGTGATTACCGTGCTTGTTAACCGGACTCTGATTTGTACTTGTGATACGGAAGTGTTGAAGATGACGTCCTACACACCTGAGGAATATGCTGATATGTTTATTTGTTACGGATACTGCGATTGTGTGTCTGCGCAAGCTCGCAACGAATACATAACTCGCTACCCCGGTCGTCGAGTGCCGGATGTGGCCGTTCTTGACAGAGCTTATCGAAGACTTCGAGAAACTGGCTCTGTTTTGAGACCCTGCGAGAAGATTGGACTTTTGCAGATTTATGCTAAATGCTGACGTAGAAGACCCAGATTTTCTAAGAAATATCTTGTGGACGAATGAGTCCAAATTTGATAAAGATGACATAACTAACTATCACAAGGCCCACCCATTACTGGGCCCCAAAATAACTAAGGAATCCCAATATCCAATCATTTGGACCTTACTTTCTCCCGGATAATCTAAATGGCTACGAAAATTTCCTGAGAGCAGACTTGAGTGATATGCTGGATGATCTGCCACTCAACCTGATCAGGGACATGTGGTTCCAACACGATGGCTGCCCTGCCCATTTCAGGAGAAGTGTCAGAGACTGGCTGGACACAAATTACCAAACCAAATGGATTAGACGAGGTGGGCCGTTGCCATGGCCAGCAAGGAGTCCGGACCTAACCCCTTTGGATTTTCATGTATGGGGGCTCATGAAAAGTCTTGTGTACAGCGAGCTAAATCCACTTTCGTCTGTGGAAGACTTAAGAGAAAGGATTGTGGATGCAGCAAATAAAATGAGGACCACGTTGACCACTGGAGTAGTGAAGACTGGTCTCCGTAGAAGGATGCGACAATGTATCAGAAATAGAGACGGCCATGTTGAACATGAACTGTAGAATAAGAAAAAATTGTGTGAAAACCTTTAATAACTGCCATTGCATGCTTACCTATTGTTTTATTTTACTTTTTAGGGCTAAGTATAAATTTTCTTCTCCACTGTCGCCTATGAAACTAATTTTTTTTCAATGCATTTGAATAAAATCCTAGATTATCATACCTCGTTAGATAGCTGATGAAACGTAGATATTTTAAAACACATTTGCCGAACTACTGCCATAATATTTTTTTTAGATATCCTTTAGAGAACAATACAGTTTATATTTTTTTTGTTTTTTCTTAACTTTCACTTGTCTACTACGGCCTATTCAATTAACTTATGTACTATTTTAATGATTGACGTCCTAAAGCATCTTATTACACACGTAAAAATGCAACAATAATAGTAATAAGACACACAAAATAAACAAAATTATATTTTGTAGCCTAAAAAACCGCAATTTTCAATAAAAAAATTAAAAGTCGAATATCTGGAAAAGAGTTAAGTTTAGGCTAGAGTGTTTCATAGTGAAATAAGTCTGAAATGATGGGTACTCCACGCCCTTAATGGATCTAGCACGATTTTTCCTGTAACCCTGTATATGCGTTGTATTGTGCCATAATACCTTTTCAACCTACTTTCTTGTGGATGGTAGTCTGCTCCGGTTACCCATTCAAGTAATAATAATAGCGAGTCGAGCTTCTCTGACCCACAGGTTCGCTCTATCTGTTTATTCCTTTTTTACGGTCTAATTTGGTACGACGAAAGTGTACCTAGCATGAGCACCGCGAGAAAAGTTGTCGTGAGACACACATGGCTGTTGGCGCTACCATAGCTAGCCTTTAATACTTTCAAAAATGTCGCAATGCGCGAGCAGGATGGAGGATGCCCAAAGATCCTGGCCTTAACCCGCTACATTTCATTCCTATAATAATTTATGAGGTTCGTAATTACATAAAAGAACCCAACATTCAAATAGAGCATTTGTTTTAAAACATGTAATAAAACATCTTGTTTTAGATTACCTGCTGGTTTTTGGATCCAATTATCACTGAATCAATATAAGACTCCCAAGATATTGCTATTGACCTGCTAGAGTTGAGCCAAACAAGTTTAAATTAATTTTAGTTTTACTACAGTGAAAGGTTTTAGTGAAACTTTATACTTTCACTCGCTAAATTAGAGACCTGGTATAAAATATTATATTTATTTATGGTAGCGTTTTAAAAGTGACTTTTTATTATTGTTGTAACTAATAGCAGTAGTAAATTAGCATATTCTTACTTTTGATAAAAGCAGGAAATATGATTTTTTTTGTTAAAAGAAATTGGTTAAAATTCTACTTGAATTTAGAACTTCAACTTCCTATTTTGGGGTTATTGTAAATTCGCCAAAAAGTAAATTCGTTACGAAAAAAAGGATGTGTAAATTCGCCACAATTCTGTTTTTCAGATAAACTTTTCATTTTATTAATTTTGTTTACTGTAAGTGCGTCACATTGCTTTATTTCGCATAGACAGCAGAAAAATCAATTTACCCAATTAAAATCAATAATAAACAAAAGAGTGTAAGTGCGGGTGGATCAAGTGAGCGCTCCAGAGCAATTTACCAGATTCTCAATTCACCAGATTCGCAACTCACTATTTATTATTTATATTATTTATATATTATACCGCCGTTACAATAAAATCAGATAGTATACCATTTTGACAGATGTCATTTTGAAAAATGCCATTTTGGCAGATGTCATTTTGACAGGTGCTACTTTCCCCGTATTCCGAGTCACGCTAAAATCGCTCATAGCGCTCCCAGCGCTCGCGTTGATTTTTCAGCGTTCCGACTCAGATATTGCGCTCAATGCCTTTGACCACTGTCAATGACTCGGGACAACCAATCACGGACGGCGAAATCGCAAGATGGCGTCGGTCATGACGTTTACAAGAGATTTCGCTGTTGCGCTCACGGCAACGCGTTTTTAGCGCGATAATGTCGATATTATCGATTTTAGCATGAATTGGAATAGGGCCTATGAAACATGCCATTTTAGCAGATGTCATTTTCTCGGGGTAAGTAATACGTCCAAAATACAAAATTTCGATTATAAATGCACTGATCCACCCTCCTGTTACTTGCCCCTTCGCCCCTCACTTGGTTACCTCCCCCTTACTTGATCCACCCCCCCCTGCAACTTGCCCCCTCTTCGCCCCACACTTGCCCTTTAACTCCCTCTCACTTATTGACGGGCCCGATAGCTCAGTTGGTAGTATCCCTGCCTTCTGAACTGAGGGCTGTGGGTTCGATTCCTACCCAGGACAAACATTTGTGTAATGAACATATATGTTTGTTCTGCGTCTGGGTGTTATATTGTATTCTATGTATGTATTTACAAACAAAAAAGTATATAAGTATTATATCCGTTATCTAGTTCCCATAGTACAAGCTATGCTTAGTTTGGGGCTAGATGGCGATGTGTGAAATGTCCACACATATTTATTTTATTTTTTTTATTTATAAATATTACATTTGAATAGGGATATTTTTTAATGAAGAGGGTTGGCGATCCATGCAGCAATTTACAGCGATTGAAGTGGGAGCAATAGCTTCTCAGTTATTGCCACCTGAGGGCGATCCATGTGGGAGCAATTGGGATTATAGCCTATAATTTAAAATTCAGTTGCATCTCATTTTTGGGTAAGCAGGAAATTTAATGCCCTCAAACTTCCCTGCCACCACGGGTTGACAGCATGTGGGATTCGAACCCACTAAAACCCCCCATGATGAGACCGCCACCGAGATGTGGAGAGATGGAGTTGCGCTAGCATTCACCATCTTGCCCTGGCGAAAGTTTCATCCTTTTTTTCAATCATCCCTCAGTGATCCCTCCCAAAAAATATTTAGAGCAACATTTTATATCGAAGGAACTATCCAATTTTGAATGCATTACGATAATTTTATATTTAATTTACAAAGAACTACCACTCATTTTACCCCGCTTGGGGTTGAACTCCAAAGAACTAAGAAAACTAATTTCATTTTGAATTGTTTGTATGGCCCAAGTTTTTAAACGATAGGTAACCGACCGACGCGACCCGCTTGTATCTATTTATTTTGTGTATGTTCTTTAAGCATTCCAAATTGTAATGATACTTATTTTGAAATTTCCATACAAACTAACAATTTTTTTAACCCTCTTAAATGATGAATTTCGAAAAACTAAAAGGTATCATTTCTTTTATTTATTTATATTTGTTTGTATGTGTCAAGTTTCAAAACGATACGTCATGAAATGTAGGGTTTTATACCAACGTTTTTTATCCTTTACATCCAATTAAGTATGGAATTTTCAAAAATCCTTTCTTAGTACTCAATTTTTAAGTTTTCTTTCTAACCCGCAAAAACGATGTAAAATGAGAGATGTGACGAATTTACTTCCAATGTATGGAATTTAAAAAATGTGACTAATTTACTTTCTGACAAATGTACAACAACCCCTATTTAGTGATTTGTTCAAATGTTGCATCTGGCTACGTTGAACTGATAACAGACAATGGAGATTATAACATAGGGTGGGTTGCACCAGCTTACTTTAACGCTAACTTTAACTGCTAACTGTCACCGTCCACGCTTCGCCACGCTAATGTCAAAATCTGACAGTAACTTTAACTGTGATTTGGTGCAACTCTGCCTTACTAGTTCATTCATTTTTATTTTTGTGAATAATAAGTATAATGCCCAACCCACAACTCACAATACATAGATCCTGGACCCTATCTGGGATTCCCTGAATAAGGGAGCCAGGAACTACGAGGACCATTATCCCACAACACCCCAACCAAATAAATATTTGCACATTTTTTCAGAGGTCATATACTTAGGCTTGTCGCAGGAATCGAACCCGTCACATCCAGCTTATGAGTGGACCTACTCAGCCACCACACCACACAGGCTGTCAAATCATGTATTTGCAATTTTGCATGTAATGAAGCTGATAGGACAATACAAAACATTCACACATGAAATTGTCATAAAAAACGTAATGACAATAGAAAATAATAAATATTAATATGTAGATGTGTTATTGTGAAAATACCACCAATCGACAAAACCCAACACACAAAAACCCCACCACTGTATTGTGTACACCGTAAAAAAAGTTACTGAAACCCCATATATAATACCTACAGTACAGATGCCTCATCCCATACAACGGAATAACGCGGGCTATTTTACGAATTATTTTATTTCTGCAAAACGCAACATTATCAAGCGACATTTATTGCGTGTTGGCGAAGTATTGGGCCAAATGAATACACTGGACACTAACTCTCTAGACACGATTACTACTTTTTTTTCAAGTTCAGGCTATTTTTCGTTTGTATGTGATGGGACCCCATGCTGAAACGGAAGCTTTGCTAAAAATGGTACCTCAGGAAATAGTTGCTAGATTGGTCTAGCATTTTTGATTGGCTGTAATTATTGGTACCAGTCAATCGAAATTGATGATGATTGTGATGATAACGATTTCTATCACCATAAGTCTTTCATATTTTCATAAACTGGTTATGTAACCCTGTAAAACCAATGAGTCTAAAAAAATTTGGAAATGTGACTTTTTTTATTTTTTTATATATTTTATGTTATGTATAGTAATTCCCAGACAGCACAAGTAGACATGACCTTGTCCATGGAAATGAAACCAACCTGTCTCTCTCCTGCCTCGCCTCGCAGCTGCCAGTTTAGCTCAGCGCACTGCGCCAGGCCAGTTGCCCCCAGAGGATGTCCCTTGGCAATAAGCCCACCACTCGGGTTGACCACCACACGGCCTCCATAAGTATTCTCCCCAGAATCTACAAATTTGCCTGCTTCCCCTTCTCCGCACAACTGCAGCCCCTCATACGTAATCAGTTCATTAGCAGCGAAACAGTCGTGCAATTCTACAACATCAACCTGCTTTGGTGAGACACCAGTCTTTTCGTATAATCTTTTGGCAGCTAGAGCCGTCATGTCATAGCCAGCCACCTTCATTAAACTGTTTTCTGAAAATACTGCTTCGGTGTCTGTAGCCATTTCCATACCAATAATTTCAACTGCTTTGTCTTGCAGCCCATATCGGATTACAGCCTCCTCGGACATGAGAACGGCTGCTCCTGCACCATCACTTGTGGGACAGCATTCCAGTTTCGTGAGAGGACCATAGATTTTTCTAGAATTTAATACTTCTTCTACAGTATACTCCCTCCTGCCTTGTGCTCTCGGGTTTTTGGCACCATGACGGTGATTTTTGGCTGCAATCTTAGCAAGATGGAGTTCAGTTGTGCCATATTTTTTCATGTGTTCCATGGCTGCGTTTCCAAAGTACTGAGCCGTCATGGGGGCACCAGTCAAGTCAGCTAACTCGGCCATTTTGAGTGTGTGCTTATCCAAGGGGTTAGTTCGGTCCATGAAAGTGCCACCACCAAGCGCGCCCGGCGCCATTCTTTCGAAGCCGACGGCGAGAACCACATCAGAAATGCCACCCTCGATGAGTTGTTTGGCAAGGAAGATTGCATTGGAGCCGGTGGAGCAGTTATTGTTGACATTATAGATGGGTATGCCAGTCATGCCGACCTGGTAAAGCACGCGCTGGCCGCAGGTCGAGTCACCAAACACGTACCCGCAGACCGCCTGTTGCACGTCGGTATACTTAACGCGCGCATCTGCCAGCGCAGCCACCACCGCCTCTTTCCCCAACTCGGGGTAGTCGCCCCCAGTCGTCGGCTTTATGAAATTCGTCATGCCGACGCCGACAACGAATACTTTTCTACCCATTTTGTAAAATTTATATTTACCTCGAAAGAGACGGCAGCAGAGAGCGATGGACCCGGTGTACTGACTGAACGAAGCAAACAAAGAAACGCAATATCACTGCTAGATAATAGATATCTATTGAACTTTGGTCTGGAAAACAATAATTGCGTATGCGTGCTGATTTTCTAATGTAGGTAGAATTGTCTCGCACTCGTAACTTGATTTGATTTTCTGAATTCTGAAGGAAAGGAACTACGATACGATGGGGATAGAGGAATTATTGAGAATGAGATAGGCAGGCAGGATTAGGATAAGTAAAATTAAAAATTAACATGTAAACCAGTGTTGCCAACTGTATTTTTTAGGGAATCGTACCTTTGACGTGAAAAGGTCGTATTTTGCTACAGTTTCCCGAAAAATGATATACGCGTAGAAATTTGAATGAAACAATGCGAAATTATTGAAAAAATTAATTTATAATACCTAACATACGTTGATTCAATATTTTAGGATACACAACTACACAGTATGTACTATTTGGTATTTCTTAATTTATTTCGGGATTAGTATAATACATTAATTAAGTATTGACACATAAGAGAACATAAACAAGCAAGAAAGAGTATAGAAGGAATAATTAAAAAATTTCTTAATTTATTTACATGGAGCTATTAAAAAAAGAAGGAGGGAATCCCGTCTGGGGGTCTAGCAAAAATACCAACCACAAACGCTAACGCCAAACGCTAACTCCAAAATGTACTAGGATGACATTTCGGAAATCGCTAACTTTTCCGCAGCGAATGTCATTTCAATACATTTCTGGAGTTAGCGTGAGGCGTTAGCGTTAGCAATTGGGATCATTGCTAGAACCCCTTATCCGAAACTGAAGCACCCTTAGGAAGCCGGAACGCTTCGTACGTACGAGCGAAACACGCACATACTCACACCATATGCAGCCGGTCGCCCTACTTTCATCTGACACACATATGTAATATGTCTGCCATTTTGGGCTTCAGTTCGATGTCAATCAAAACTCAATCCTTCCTTTTTTATTTCATCCATGTTTATTTATAATATTTTTTATTAACGGGGAAAGTTTCTTTTAGCATTTTAGGTACACACATTTTCTGGAAATCGGGTTACTAAACACATTTCATAATGATCCACACGAAACGAAAAAAATGAGGACGTATTTAAATTAAAAACTCCGACACAAACGAAATATTTGAAATCAAATTGAAATGCATAATACGCGTAAAGTCTTTGGACGCCACCTGATTAAATTAATAAAATGAGTAAGACCATTAGATTATGTCTTGTGATGGTTTGGTTTATGACTCTTTAGACTGGTTGTTATTGACTTTTCGACAAAATGAACCTGATTCATTGTATTTTTTTTATTTTGTTACGAACATTACAAACTTTGAAAAAAAAGAAAGAAAATCGGTTTTGCGTACGATTTCGGATTCACGATCGTACATCGTATCGGGCCAAAAAGATCGTATAAATACGATTTAAATCGTACGGTTGGCAACACTGATGTAAACGCAACTAACTTCGTAACCTAAGCGGAAAGTTCAATGTCCAGCCAGACCAAATAGGTATGTTAAAATTTGATTATTATTGATCGATTATTATATGTCAAAAAATCGATTATTTAATAAGCGATTTTATTATTTTGTTTTCGTTTATCGCCAAAATTACATACACAAAAAAAAACATTTTTGGTTTTAGGACTTAAGGGCAAAAAATTGATTACTATAAAACCATGTCAAAGTCATGTCATCAAAAGCAATACTAATACTAATAATTAAAAAAATTACATACGAATCGTATTAAATTACTCCACCAGATAAAGTCACGGCTCACAACACCACTAGAATAAAACAAAACAGACGACGTCTGTCTGAAAAGTAAC
This sequence comes from Ennomos erosarius, assembly GCA_963580505.1. Taxonomy (NCBI): domain Eukaryota; kingdom Metazoa; phylum Arthropoda; class Insecta; order Lepidoptera; family Geometridae; genus Ennomos; species Ennomos erosarius. Next base: position 11,856,693 of record OY756987.1, read on the forward strand.
TATCGTATCTATAGTAACTATCCTACCAACGCAATGGTTGTCTGGAAGAGATCGCTCTAAGCGATAAGACTGCCTATTGTACGGATATGTTAATTAAGTTTTTTCCCTTGTAATTTTTGTTGTCTTAAGGTGTACGATAAAGAGTTGATCTATCTATCTGATCTATCGTACCTATAGATCACTAAACTTTTAAAAACAGAATTATTAGTATGAATGAAGCGTTTTATTAAAAAAAAACTGTAATTTGATCATTGTTAACATAATTATGTATCGAGTTTAATATCCTATCCTTATTTTATGGAAGACATATACTCTAATGGCTTTCTATCGACATATCGATAACGTAATCTGTGATTCATTCAACTGAATTTGACATTTCCTTGTAGCTGTGTATTGAAACTACAACCATGTTTGAAATACGTCGTTAGTACGGCATCTAGTGACAGAAGCCGAAACAGGTTGTTTTTTTAAATAAAACTTCTCATTAGTCATTCGTTCGATTATGAAAATGAATTGTAACTAATTTAATAATCGATTATCAACATTAGTAATAACCAGTAATTCGATTATACGAATCATTCAGGATCGCCCACCACTATAGAGCGAGAATGCCCAATAGCTTATTTTGGGGTCCATCAACATAGAATCATGGGGTCTTTGAAGCACAGAGTACATTGGTCTTTATTTTGTAGTTGGTGGTGGTCGACCGACACTACATACACAGTGCGACAAGAAACTTTTGGCATGTGGCAAAAATTGGAACTACCGCTGACATTTTTTAAAGTGTCATTGTTGACAACTCACTCCAGTTGCCATCTACGTGAATCTCAAATCCCACCCAAATTGCCTTAGTTATGAATTCTTTTACATGTAAATGTATGTGACTAAGCTTATTTAAGAGAGTTACCTATTACGCGCAATATACAACATTTTAATAATATAAATGATTGCGAACAAAATTGAAAATATGATACACTGGCGTTTAAAGATTTCCACAGATCACATGCCTAGGTATTCAATAGTAAGTAGGTAATGAGTTTAATTGGGTAGCTCGGTAGATCCAACTTCGATAAAGAGCTCGCACGGAGAATCCTACTCGGCTGGGCAGCGTTCGGGAATCTTTGACCTATCTTTTCCTCTAAAATACCGCAAAGCCTGAAATCGAAAGTTTTCAACCAGTGCGTGTTGCCCGTGATGACTTATGGCACTGAGACGTGGTCCCTTACTGTTGGCCTGATGAGAGTAAGCTCAAAGTCGCGCAGCGAGCTATGGAGAGACCTATGCTCGGGGTTTCCTTGTGAGACAAGATCCGAAATGAGGAGATCCGCAAGAGAACTAAAGTCACTGAGGGCATGGGTGCGCTTTTGGGGTTACCAGTTAATTAAATGTCCTTGTTTTTAGGGAAATATTACTGAATAAAAAGCTTTTTTGTCTAATGTTGACATCAATCATTTACATTAATAATTTGTAATACTCTCACAGGAAATAATAAATTAATGATATTGGAAAATAATACTCAATACTCAATCATTTATTGCAACATATGTACATATTTTTAATACAGGTGGTATGTATGAGTGTGCAGGACATATGACCCCATTAGGGTATAGCAACAGTTAGGTCCAGGACCAGGCCGATTCATTAAATAAATTTACAAAAAATCTTTGGGCAATGTTTTTACTAAAACGGCTTACTTTTATCATTAAAGAAATCTGTCAAACTATAGTAGCATTTGTTTATCAGAAAGTCTTTCAAAACATTATTAAATACGGATTCTTTGTAATGTGGAGGTTCCACTCAAGAAAACACTTAGACTTAAGATTTTTATACCATAATAATTGTATTCTGCAGGAATCATTGTTGCCAGAATTTTCGTAACAATCATCATCATCAAAATCTTCCTCACTGTAACTGCTTTCTTTATTTGAGAATACTTGTAGAATGAAAGGTTTTTTAAATATCCGTCTTGAGCTGGATAATTCTTTTCAACTTATTCACATGCATACAGTAGGTAATTGCGCCATTCAAGTGCCCAGATGACTTAACATGCGCCCCGCGAGTAAACTTGTCGTCAAAGCTAGAGTGAGACACACCTAGGCAGTACGATAGTCTTGTCATTGTCATGAGATCTCGAGAAAAATTGTCGAGAAAATTTTGTTGCTAGCCAGGCTGAACTCGAAGCCGACATTTTCTGACGTTTCGCTGCTTTTGTTTCCCTAAAATAAATATTTTCTTTATTATCCATTTAAAGTATTTAAACTAATTACCTCCTTACTATTGAATACCTAGGTATGTGATTTATGGAAATCAAAATTAAACGATAGTGTATCAAATTTTCAATTTCGTTGGCAATAATTACTTAGTTAAGATTTAATATAGTATGGCAATAATTAAAATTAAAATGTTGTATATTACGCATAATGGAAACGCTCTTAAATAAGCTTAGGCACATACAAGTAAAAGAATGTATAATTTTAGGGCAATTTGGGTGGGACTTGAGAGTCACGTAGATGGCAACTGGAGCAATTGATCAACAATGATACTTTGACAAGATGTCAGCGGTAGTTCCAATTTTCGCAACGTGCCAAAAGATCCTTGTTGCACCGTATAATAATAACAACCGCAGCCATAACCACAGATTAGAGAAAAAAAATCTCCTTATCAAACTATTTTATTTAAATTTAATTATGGAAAACGATTGACGTCTTGAGAAACAAAATATGTAACAGTCATTATGAAATATCAACATTTCTAAATTGTAAATTACATAGTCTTCAAAAATTAATTAAAATTAATTAGTGTTGAACTGAAAAATTTAGGGGATAGGCAAAAAATGGCTTTGGATAGACAAAGAATTTTAAATGAATTAGGTAGTGTAATGAATCAACTTCAGAGTGCTGACTGGTATGTACCTTCATTACTTGTGTGACAGCCTACGTGGTGTGGTGGTTGAGCAGGTCGGCTCATAACCCGGAGGCGGCGGGTTCGATTCCCGCGACAGGACAAGTATTTGTGCCACGGAAAAAAGCGCAAGTAGGTACATGTTCTGTATCTGAGTGTTGTGGGACCATGGTCCTCGTAGTTCTCGGGCCCCTAGATACAGGGAATCCTAGTTAAGGTCCAGGATCTGTGTATACGTGAAGGATGGGCGTTATAAAAAAAAATAGTGAAGGAATCTACCCGTATTTACGTTAAATTTTGGATGATTCATGCTACACTGTTCTTTAGGGCGAGCTATGTTATCTACTAAATGCGCGTTTGTCTAAAATTATCACTATTGGTTATTGACCGCCCTACGCATGGACGTAGCCAAGCCAAGACATTCGCAAATTCCTAAGGTTTTTCGATCCTTCTTTCCCGGCAATGGCTTAAGCTAAGATGTAAGCAAAAGCAGACTCGCACTTCGCTGTTTGTTCGTTGTTTGCTCTTTGGGAGCTAGGCTTAATTATTTTCCTCGAGACAGTCGCAACATGATAACAGAATTCTAATGATTACATCTTACCTTGAGCACCTACTACCTACCAATGATTTAATTGGATGTTTTCAGTGGCTGCATGGGAAAGTTATTTTCTAATTCAAGTGGCCAAGAAAGAGCTCCAACGGGCAGTCCTCAACCAAGTGGAAGATTTGGAGGGTTTGGAGGATGTAAGGGTGGGTGCTGTCATGGGCACAGAGGCTGCAATTTCGGTTTTGGATTTGGCACTCCAGGCGCTGGTGACCCTTCAAGTGGACCTTGTATGGGAAAATGCAACCCACGTAAAATTTACGCTGATACATACAGCTATTTGAATCAAAACCTTATGCAGCCCACTGTCAAAGAAGTTTACGAAGATTTGAAAAGTATCACGCCAGAAAATACAGTAATGAATAACCCTAGTATGGCTGGTAAGATGGGGATGTCACCACAAGGTGGCCACTCCGTGCAAAGCGGAAACCTTATGCAAGGTGGAAACCCTATGCAAGGAGGAAACCCCATGCAAGGAGAACATCCTATGCACGTAGGAAACGTAATGCAAGGAGGAAACCTGACGGGAGCAGAACATGCTATGCATGGTGGGTACGGTATGCAAGGAGGAAATGTAATGCAAGATGCATGTTATATGCAAGGAAGAGTAAACCAAATGGGAAATAATATGCAAGGCAATCCTTTGCAAGGAGGAACTTACATGCTAGAAAATGTCTACCAGCCTCAAAACCAAATGCAGGGAATGGGATATCAAATGCAGGAATCTATGCAAGATGACACGGGAATGCCACAGAATCAAACAGGTAACCTAAATGGAGGACAAAACATGTTTGGTAGTATGGGTCCACAGATTGTCAACATGATGAATAGTAGTGCTAAAAGCAAGCCCACAAATTCTCCACAAAGAGGCCAGATGCCGGGCAGTATGCTTATCGATGCTCCTCAGTCACCTCATGGAAAAGTAGGTGTTACGCCATTTACTGCCAGCGGAGGATTGAATCAAGCTCAATATAACGCTAATTCGGGAATTGATAACGGGTCCAATGGGCAAATATATAGTATTCCCACAACTCAGTATGTGACTGATCCAAACACGACTACTGGGTTTAATCCTAATACACAAAACTACAACGCTATGAATACTATGCAACAAAATCAACCAAATCCAAACGCACTAAAAACTGGTAATTCAAACTTAAATACTCAGCAGCTGGTTTCACCTAATCAAAATTACAGTCAACACAACCAAGGAATAAAGAAATTTAACGAAATGTTTCCGGGTGTAATGCAAGGCATGGGCGGAGATCTTAGTTTTGATCCAATGGCTATTGCTATACAAATGAACCCTGAAAATCACCGAAAAGCTGCTATGGAGACAATGCAAAAGATGATGTCTGGGAATAAATTAGGTAGAGCACTTGATACAACATCTAATATGAAAGCTGCACTGGGTGGTGCAAATACTGCTGTATCAAACATATCTCAAGATAACGTTGCACCATCAAACCAACTGAATATTCCACAGTCCAATCAACTTATATACAATGGACAACCGGGATCAGCTTCCACTCCAGTGACTCAAGGACTCCAACAGCAAGTGTATGAAGCTAATAAAGTAACTCAGCAGCCAGGATATAATGACTTAACTGTACCTCCAGCAATGAATCAAGGGCTTTCTGCTCCGCACATGCAACCTCAACAACCACTGCACCAATACAATCAGCAAGCAATAGATCCCAACATGGGGGCACCGATGGCACAAGCTGGAACATCTGGAGATCATGGTGCAACAGACAATGCCAATGCGGAGATACAACAGCAGCAATCTCAAGATAATACTGCACCCTCCGCCCCCGATATGAACCAGTTAATGATCCAAGATCCAATTTTCCCTGTTGACACATCTCGATATCACGTATCGCCTAGCCTGAGGCGGCCTAAGTATTATCAATATAATACTTTGGGACAGCCTGTTGAAGTTTTACCAGCAAAATTGTACCAAAGCCTGCCTGAAACAAGCCTTCCACAGACCCTATCACCTCAGCCAGGAACTGGAAAATTCAGGAATGACATCGGAAGATTGAATGTAAAATCCACTGTGAGCAAGACCGCGTTAATGACAAACAGGCCGGTTGGAAAAACTCCAAGCAGAAGTCAGTTGCAAAATATCTACAATCAATACAAAGGTTCTCATTCGTACACTCAGCAAAATATTAGAAATCCAGCGCAAAGCGAGACTTACTCCGAAGGAAAAATTGGTATTCAGAGGGAAAATGTAAATCCGCCACGTCAATTACCTTTAGAAAGAGTTGGAGGTGATACCGTAGTGAATAACCAGGCAATTCCGAACCAAACTCCTGTTAAAGGGCAACCAATGCAGCAAGCTGGAGACGTGCCTGTTAACAAGCCATGTGGTGACAGTATTGACACAAAGGTAGGTCACTTTCATTTTACTCTATGCATGGCCTTTTCGTTTTTTTCCTAACCAAATAGTGAGTTATAAATTTAAAGTGTGGATCTGGCTGTCATCGTAGCTTCTAAATAGATGATCCTTGATTGTTTTTATTTTGTCTGAAGGTGCTGACTTGAATGAGAATGTTGTCAGATGATTATTTGAATAATCACTTCAGCCATTTGAAAATCATCAGCTGGTTGTTGAATTTTGTGGGTTTTTTAAAGTTTTGAACCATTGTTTATTAATAGACATTATATTATACAGTCGTTTATTTCAGGATCCTCCAAAAATGCAAGGAAACTGTCGTAATGGTCTTCAAGATATGGTTTACACATCTTACCCAAGTACAGCTGCTTGGTCTTTTCACGGAGATGTCTTTAGACCGTCGTCATTTGCCACTGCCCGTAGATTCCGAAACAGAATTTGATAGTATTTATATGAAATATTGTGTAGAAAACATTGTTTGTCAAGCCTATTCTAGTGTGTATTGTAGATCGTGACTGTAGAAATCTAGTGGCAGCGTTTTAGTACTTACTGTTTATTTTGATTTTTCTGGCATTATAGGGTAAAGTAATTAAAGAAAATAAAAAGAATGTTGATTAAATACTTCATTATTTATTTATTGGAAAGGTGGGCTGCAAATACTGGCTCAACTGCTCAAGCACTTGCAAGTTGCAGCAAGCTAGTTGAGCAGTGGGTAAGAATTTTAGTTATTTTAGTGGGTAATACCGTAATACCCACTGCTCAACAATTCATACGACTCGAGCACTTACCAGTTGAGCTGTCGGTTTTACCCACTGCTCAACTTGATGCAGTTGAGCAATTTAGCTGAGCAGTGGGGAAGTAGTGAAACTAACGCTAAAACCAAACGCTAACTCCAATAATTTATTGAAATTACATTAGCTGCGGAAAAGTAAGCGATTTCCGAACTGTTATTCCAATACATTTTGGAGTTAGTGTTTGCCGTAGCGTGTAGCATGTTCACTTCCACCGCCATTCCAAATAATCATCATCATCATCAACCATCCTTCTTTATAATGTCTGTATTTGTTACCTCCTTTACAGCTACGTACCTAGATAAAAGAGAAGGACTTTCAGTTGACAGCTGAGAGAAGAAAATGAGAGCTTGGACGAGGCGGAGATCTGCAGAAAAAGCGAGAGAAGGTGTCCTGTTGGCAGTCTGAAGACCTCGATCTTCACTCGGAGGCATATCCTGCTCCATCATAAAGTGCATCAAGCACCACCTTCGCACCTACCTCATATTGAGAGACTGAAGCTGTGCTACCTGAATCCAGCCGCTCCCTCTGACGTAGAGGTCGTAGAGCGCATCATACCAGCTCCAGACCTGGACGAGAAACCGGCCTTTCCGCTTGTCTTCACTCCACCGGTTACGTAACCTATCCCTTGTCTACCTACTTCCTCCCTCCCTGGTGTTCAACTAACATACCATACCTGTGCCGTGCTAGCCATTAGAGACTTTAAACTATTCTTCCGTATCTCTTTATATTTATTATATCTTACTGTTTACTCTAACGTGCTCTTTCTTTCAGTCCTACTCTACTCTCCTATATAACTACCTCATGTCGCCGTCTCCCTCCAGGGTCTGATTAGGTAGGATTAGGACCTAGTCAGGCATCCTAAGACCCTGGGCGGAGCCGTAACGTGACAAGCGTTTGGGAGTTTTGCTAGACCCATACACATTTGTCGGTCCAAGGTTTGTGTAAAAACATTTGCAGGAGACGGGCCTTTAGTTTTATTAATAATACAGTAGGCCTAGCACGAATATTTACGCGCGCGTAAGTGTAACGTTAACGTAAGGCAGCTGTATGGGGCGCTGATCAAATGCCATACCACGCCTGGAAGAGCTACTAGTCCATGAAAGACCAGTAGCTCTTCCAGGCGTTCTCGACGCGACGTCCGATTTCCTTGTCTTGCCTATTTTGGAAGGAAACTAGCTGGCCCAAGTAGATGTACTCATCGACATATTGTATTACCTGCCCATCAACCTCGACACTACGTTTTGTGCTGTTAATCATGATTTGTGTCTTGGAACGATTCATCATCAGTCCAATCTCAAGGCTTGCCGTGCATTCAATTTAATCATGCTAAAATAAAAATGGGTTTGTTTAAGCCTAAGGTCACATTGAAATATTACCTCTTCCACTACCTGACTAGATGATATTAGGCTTTTAAAGAAAAATAAGTGGCGAATTGAAGCGGCTTGGTATATAACTTCTGGTGACTCTATTTTGACGTGTCAGCACTGGGGGTCTAGCAAAGATCCCTTTCCATTAGCGTTAACGCCAATGGGTATGACAGTCCCTGTGGAAAACTTTTCCGCAGCTAATGTAATTCTCCATACATTTCGGGGCTATAGTTTGGCGTTAAAGCTAATGGAAAGGAATCTTTGCTAGATTTATTCATTCGATACTTGTACTTATTTTCGATACCAAGTAGGTATCGAAAGAATAATTCTATGCTAAAAGTACTGCTACCGAAAGAAAAGTATCAAGTACGTATAGTATTTACGGAGCATCCCTATCGGGAGTACCGGGTCATTGTCAAATGTCACTCACTAGTCATTTGTCATTGTCAACGAAAGTCGAAGTTGCGTTTTGCGTTGCGTCGCGTTTTGCTAGAGATTTCTATTTTCTATTGAATTCGTTATTCGACGACGAATAAAATAAGATAAGGTGCAGTCTACAAGTTTAAGTTTTAATTTGTGTTTTGAGAATATAATTGAAAAGTTGTATTTGTTTTTCGTGCCCGTGAGCGAAGGAACATGTCGCTTTTTGGATCGCTAATGGGCGACGTGGAGGATGATCCTTTTTTCGGGTAAGCTTTCTAGTTATTCTTTATTAAGCATTAGCCATTACAATCTTTAAAAATCTTTTTTGAGTATTTTGTCACGATATCTATTGTATGTGATGGAAACCCCTATGAAATTCGGCCATGACAAGAAATGTGATTGTTTTTTGTTGCACATGCCTTTTTGTCAGATCTCACATGAGGCACATGCGCCAGATGAACAATATGATGAACTCGCTGTTCTCTGACCCGTTTGGGATGCTCGGGGGCGAAGGTCCACTCGCTATCGGCGGCCCGAGACATGGAGGAGCACTTATGCCTTTTATGCCCCAAATGCCATCAATGAACAGGCTTTTCTCAGGTATAACTAGTTATTTGTTAGTAGAAAATATTAATTTATCATCAGCATACACAGGCTTTAGATCTCACTGCTTGCTTATCACTCCAAATTGTTTTTACTGTCTTAGTTTATCACCAATAAAATCCATTGCATCCACTTGCTATTTCTACCATTACTATCATCATCATCATCATCATCATTGCAAATTCACATCTATTTGTATTGCATTTTTCATTGCGAAAGACTATTTTAGCCAACCACATTATAACGTGGATGTATTAGACTTATTTGGATGCATTATAAATTAAAAAAATCTACAAATTCTTATTCCTTAAATTTTATTATGTTTTGTAACAACATAAGTATTAAGTACAAATGTGTAGCGATGTGTTTCATAACACTGGTTGCAAGTATGTGGCATCTTGGCTAACCGAGTATCATGAACATGATTCATGTTCCTCAAGTTACATTTACAAAACAAAACAGTAGCGTTATTATTGAATGGTGAAGGAAAATAGCGAGAGGAAATTGGCATATTCCAGATGATGCATACAAGACTAAAGGACATAAAAATAAAATAGATTGTATTAGCTGACCTCCACTGCTGAAAATAGGCCCCAGAAAACATCATAAATGGATACTTATCATTGGTAGGAGAAGGGTGTCATCTTAAAATGGATGCTTATCATTGGTAGGAGAAGGGAGTCATCTTAATCGCTATGCTTATCATTGGTAGGAGAAGGGAGTCATCTTAATCGCTATGCTTAGCGGGCTTCTTGGTGGTTGCAGGTTTTAATGTACAGAGAAGAACGCTGCAGCCCTTTCTCTGGATATTGCTTAGGCTGAATTTACACAAGCTAGTGAAATTACTGGGCAAATGAGACTTTATGACCTGATCTCACAGTCTAGTAATCTGATTACTAGACTGTGTGATGCCTCAGGATGACATGCACATTAGTGCAGTGCCACGCAAAACTTTATTATTTTAAAGTTCCAAGTGATGCTGCATTTGTTATGGGCGGCCGTGTCGCTTTCAGGTGTACGAATGGCTCGTCACGTTATTTATTCTCATAAAAAAAAAACGCATAAGTCTATTTCAAGAATCACCTATCTTCGATAATCTGTTGCGAGCTGGGGTGGCTTACACCCCCATGCACACCCACTTAGCACACCCATGTTGAATAACAATGTTGAGAATGCACTTGCTATGTTGTTTACACATGCAAGCTGCTGTTTGATAGTGTCCGACACTGCAGAAGTTTTCCTGCATGTGTAATTGTGACCTTAGAGTTAAACCATTAAATTATTGGCTTTATTAAAGTTTTTGTAGGCTATAAACTTTCTTATTTTTAGGCTAAGCATTGCCATACAATGGGGCAATGCTGCCAGCATTTTCGCCACGTTGCCCACTGGTAGTGGCGGGCCCAATAGCTCAGTTGGTAGTAGCCTGCTGAGAGCTGTGGGTTCGATTCCTACCCAGGACAGACATTTGTGTGATGAACATAGATGTTTGTTCTGTGTCTGGGTGTTATAATGTATTCTATCTATGTATTTACAAACAAAAAGTATCTAAGTATTATATCAGTTATCTGGTTCCCATAGTACAAGCTATGCTTAGTTTGAGCTATGCTTATATCAGTTATCTGTTACTAATACACATATTTATTTATTTATTTTTATTTATTTTAGATTAAGTTTACTTATTGTATAGTTTTGGATTTTAGATTTAGATAAGTAGTTTATTTTAGTTTAGATTAATGAGAATGGAAAATATAAAACTTTTTTACTCCTGACTATTATTTATTTATTTATTTATTTGATAGATACAATTGTGAACTTACAGCTACGCCAAAACATTCACATTGTTACACTAGGTTCTTATATGGATAAAACAATATATATTTATAAAGCCAACTAATGGGGTCAGTATGTATGTCAGCATCTGGGACTTCGCTGAGGAAGCGGTTGATAACCGCTACAGCCCTTGCCGTCGGAGCATTATGAGCGTGCCATGTGCGCAAAGCAGGAGGGGCAGCAAACAACTGGTGGCGACGTCTTAGACCCGCGCGAATATAGTTTTGCGGCACAAAGTAGTATAGTCTGCTAAGCACTGATGGATTGTCTACCTCGTTACGCATCAACAGACAGTAATGAATAATAAGCAATAGTTTACGCCGAAGCTCCAACGTAACGAGGCCCACCATTCCCGAGACAAATAATGAAGGAAAGAGAAAGGGATAGTATCCATAAGATCTTTTATAGAGATACCTCGCAAACTTTCGCTGCACTCTTTCAATCATGATTGTATATTTTTTTTTTGGTTCTTGGGTCCCAAACAATAGCCCCAAATTCGAGAGAACTACGAACATACGCATTATACAACATAATAGGAATGTTTACATCTCGAAACTGGGACGAGGTTCGAGTTATAAAACCCAGGGTTTTGTTAGCCCTTTTACAGATGGATGTGATATGCTCACTAAAATTAAGCCCACTGTCCATAATGACACCTAAGTCGCGAATTGAGTCAACCCGCTCTAACACGTCTTGCCCAAGGGTATACGGATAACTAACAGGCACAAGTGATCTAGTATAGGTGACTACTTTACACTTGGATACATTAAAATGCAGGTGGTTTAATTCCGCCCATTCCGCAACTGCATCAATATCGTGCTGGAGGATTACACAGTCAGAAGTACTGCCAATACTATGGAAAAGCTTCATATCATCAGCAAACATTAAACATTTGGCCGTACTTAGCACCTCAGGCAGGTCATTTATCATAGTAAGAAATAGAGTAGGCCCCAAAGTAGATCCCTGGCTGACACCAGACCTCGTGAAGTAATCATCAGAAAAGTATCTACCCAGTTGCACGTACTGTCTACGATCACTTAGGTAATTGGCAATGAAATTTAGAAGATATGGAGAAAAACCAAGACAAGAAAGCTTAGATAGTAAGATATCGTTGTCTACAACATCAAATGCTTTTTTCAGGTCAAAATATGCAGTGTCTACCTGCATACCACTGTCCATTTCAGCTGTAACATAGTCTACAAACACGACGTGATTTGTAGTGGTAGAGCGTGCACGACGAAACCCATGCTGCGAATCGTGAAATAGGTGACTGATTTGGGCAGTGATATATCGGTTAATTACCATCTCAAATATTTTTGCAAAAGTAGAAAGCACTGCTATAGGTCTCTGAGACTTTATATCATCTGAAGAGCTATCTTTTGGAACTGGAGTAACCCTAGTTACTTTCCACTTTGTCGGATATAGGCTGTAACGCAAAGATATGTTATAAATATGGAGAAGGGGTAGCTCCAACGCTTGAAGACAGTCCTTAACCAAAAAACTGGGTATACCATCCGGTCCAACAGCAGAAAAAGCTTTGAGTTTCTTTACTGCACGACGCAGATCAAGAATCGTAACACTGTCCATTGTAACACATGGCGTATTTAGATGTTTATGAGCTGAACGCTCAGCAGCCTGGGCGTCCAGCTGCGGAATTACATCCAAGAAAACCGAAGCAAAGTATTCAGCAAAGGCATCTGCTGCTTCTTGCCCAACAACAGATTGATTGTTATAACTATACTCGCGTGGCCGCGTCATGTTCTTACGTTTATTCTTAACATGAGTCCAAAAACTGGACGGGTCTTCGCGTATGTTCCGTTCTACCGTCTGCAAATATCGGTCATGAGCAGCATCGATAAGTGATTTTACTTTAGTTCTATAAAATTTAAACATTTCACGATTAAATTCGAGTCCATTGGATTTAAAACGTTTCAGATGGAAGTATTTAACTTTTATGAAGTGTATGATTTCCGATGTATACCAAGTCGGGTAATTGTATTTCTGCGTCTCTGAATGGAAACTTTTCTTCGTAGGTACGTATTCATTAATAGTCCCGTTTAGTTTGGAATAAAAAACATCAACAGCAGAATCAACATTAGCACAATTTAAGACGTCAGTCCAATTAATATTGGCAATAGCCATATACAACCCCTGAAAATTAGCTTTTTCAAAATTCCAGTTTGGAGCAATTTGGCAAGCTTCTCGCGACGGCAGTGACTTATTGCATTGAGAAACAGAAAATCCGCGAGGCACACAAACCACCACCGATAGCGGTGGGTGATAAGCGTCCATTGGCACAAGAGGCTCCACGCAGCCTGTGACACTTATATCTCTAACATTGGACAACGCTAGGTCCAAAATACCGCCATACTTATTACTGACCTCATTGTGCTGTTTCAAATTACAGTATTCAATAAAGCAATTGAACTGGTTTTTAACAGTAGCATTACAGGAATTTACATTAAAATCACCAATAATAACAATGTCCAAAGAAGAATACTGACATACAGCATTTTCTAAGCAAGATAAAACATCGAGATATCGCTTTTCAGTGTAACTGGGTGGCAAATAGACTACCCCTACAAGTAATTTAATATTCTTCCAGTTTATTAAAGCAAACAATAACTCCATGTCTTCACACAAGCCATCCACATCTTTAACTACATGAATTGAGTAAGAGTCTTTAACCGCTAAAAGGACCCCTCCCCATCCAACGTCCCCCACACGGTCTTTGCGCACAACTACGTAATTTGAGGGAAAGAGTTCAGCATCATAGACAGAGCTGTTGAGGAAAGTTTCCGTCAAGGCTATAACATCGGATGTACTTGAGCTTGATATATTATTCTTAATCATACTGGTTTTACTTCTTAACCCTCTGACATTTTGATAATATATTTCAATAGTTTTAAAGCCTTTATCACTACTTTTCTTTTTGACTGTAGGAACGAAAGTTCTGCCTCCACGGCTTAACACACACACCCTCAGGCCAGTTTTCTGGCAACATAATTTTATCTGCCAATTTAGATGGAACACCAAGCTTAAATGATGCATATTGTCCTCGGGCCTTTAAAACTTCAGCCGTACACACCTCAGTGCCGCATACAGATGTGAGATGGCTGCGCACTTGTTCTTCAGTAGTTCCCAACTTAACAAAGTACAAGTGTAGATATTTCCATCGCTCACAAGCTTCCAGCTGAGTCACTCCAGGGGCCGCAGTACCACGCATCACTCCCACAGGTGAACTACGACGTTTCTTTTTATGTTCGACCCATTCCCCATCTAGAGACGGCTTATTGGAGAAGTTATTAGACTTGTCAAGGGTAGCAGGCAAAACTATGGGGAGAATCTCACGTGAAGCGCTCTCTGACATCAGCAGTGTGGCAGGTGCTGCCTGCACTGCAGGTTGAGCTTTCAAACCCCTATTCGTCTTTTCAGCACGTTTTACCTCAATAATTGTGCTCACAACAGCATCGTTAGATTGCATTACCGGAATATTCTCAGACAATGGTTGCTTCTTTAGTGAGTCATTTACAAGGCCTGCAACTGTATTCTCCAATGCCAATACTCGATCAGAAAGGCCAACTGTAGTTGTCTTTATAGCAATAGCAACTTGTTCTGATACTATTGTGCTAATCAAACTTGTGAGGCGTTCGTCTATGATGTGCTGAAATTCCTCCCGCATAACCGCCCGTATATTATCTAAGCAGACTGTATCCTCCACGCACGAGGCTTCCCCAATGATGGTAGAATTATTCTCACCCAACGGCCGACGCCGAGCAATACTGTTAACGTAGGCACCACCTGATGTCGTCTCATCAAGGCAGGACCCCAGCATAAAGGAATCACCGGTCATGTTAGCACATTCAAACATTTCGCGTTCCAAGGTTTGTTGTGGGCTTATCTGATATGGCGTCCCCGGGGCTCGCACGCCCGAGCTGTGCGCAGCACCTACCGGCGTATTAACGTTGCCAATTTTCGGCTGCCTACTTGCGCACCCTGGGCACTTCCATGAGCTCCTGTTTTCACCAGTCATGGTACCAAATCGCGTTTCAGATATGTTTGCACACTCCAGATCGTATGCGAATGCACAATAACTGCATGTTAAGTAACATCTGGTGGTTATGGTGCCGCGGCAACCAGCGCAAGAGATTATTTTAGTAGCCATCGCTACCAGTTTCCTCTGATGCGCCTAGTTATTACCAGCAAACAAAAATCCACCGATTTGAGAACCTCCTCCTTTCTTGAAGTCAGTTGAAAAAAGCGGTACAATCACTCAGCGCAGTAACTGCTACACAATCTATGGCTCCGCTAAGGTAGCGCCACAGAATACACAACAGTACTGCAGGCAACCGCGTTCGCTGCGTCGCGCGACACGAGCGGTCGATCTACCCTTCCAACAACGAACACAAGTGACACCGGTGTATTGAGAAACACCTCCGGTTTCCAAATTGATTTGGACAAAACTTGCAATTTACGGATTTCTCTAATCACCAAATACCACAATTATATCACTCTCACAGTGCTGAACAATATTATGCACTCAGACAATGTCAAAAACAACTTTAATCATTTTTTTTGCAATTAGTCATTGCGAGCGAAAATAAAAACGTATGCTTGTCAATCTGGAAACAAGGACACTGCCTATATGACTATAAGTTTTATGGCAAAAATATAAATCTGTTTTACAAACATTATATTTTGATGATTGTAATTTTAAACATAATAAGTGTAATATTATTCTCAGTAGATCTCGGTGGTGGGCACATGAACGCTGGCAGTTCCTTCAGCAGCAGCACAGTGGTGATGTCCAGTGGACCCAATGGAAAACCACAGGTCAGTTACATCATCATCATTCAGAAGATATAGATGGATATCCTCCATAGAGTGCCACTTTGACCGGCTTTCTTGTGGCAAAAGAAAGCAAATCTTGCCCCAAAGGGTATAATGACATAAAAAAAAGTAAACGAAATGTGTTTAACTCTACAAATTTAATAGGAAAGCAACATCCCACCAAATCTGCTAAAAGTGATGCCACTGATCGCAGATGACAAAATAAAAAACTCTTTGACCCAGTACTTGCCTCTACCATTCAATGGCTTCCCGCGTTGTTAACCAGAATGTTGGTCCACCAAGTGGGGGGCTGGGCTGGCTTACGCTGAGACTTCCGGTTCGTGGTCGTTGTGGAAGACAAGGAGTGTGTGGTCTATCTATAACAATATTTTAAAGAGGATAGATTATTTTGTTTGTTTGTTTGCATTGAATAGGCTCCGAAACTACTGAACCGATTTGAAAAATTCTTTCGCTGTTGGGAAGCTACACTATCCCAGGGTGGCATAGGCTATATTATATTTTCAAAAACTTAGGGATCCTTACTAAAACTTCAATCTTGTAACCCAACATGTAAAAAAATACCTAAAATATTCTTAACATCGCGTGCGAAGCGAAGCCGGGGCAGGACGCTAGTTATTCATCATCATTAACAGCCTGAAGACGTCCACTGCTGAACGTAGGCCTCCCCCAGGGAGCGCCACTTAGAGCGGCTGCTCGCCTCCTGCATCCATCGGCTCCCCACGGCTTTCACCAGGTCGTCGGTCTACCTAGTGGGGGGCCGGCCTACGCTGCGTCTTCCGGTTCGTGGTCGCCACTCGAGAACCTTTCTTCCCCATCGGTGGTCAGTTCTACGAGCGATGTGGCCTGTCCATTGCCATTTGAACATGCTACTCCTAAGAGCTACATCGGTCACTTTAGTTCTCCGGCGGATCTCCTCATTTCGTATCTTATCTCGCAGGGAAGCACCGAGCATTGTTCTCTCCATAGCTCGTTGCGCGACTTTGAGCTTAGTAATGAGGCCAACAGTTAGAGATCACGTCTCAGTTCCATAAGTCATCACTGGTTATTAATATTCTTATCCTCCACAGGTGTATAGTTCGTCAAGCAGCACGAAAATTGGTCCTAATGGCGTAAAGGAAACGCGCAAGACGGTACAAGACTCACGCACTGGCACTAAGAAAATGGCAATAGGTAAGACCAACATCGAAATAAAGTTTTAATTAGGGTTCCGTCAACAGCCTGAAGACATCCACTGCTGAAAGAGGCCTCCCCGTAAAGTGTCACTTTCGACGTTTATCATAAGGGGTTGGCTATAAACACTACGGTTTACAGGCGGCTTGGTGATTGCTGAAGATTTTAACGCACAAAGAAAATGCTGCTGCCTAATCCTTGGATATATCTCTACTCTTGACTAAAAGAAGTTAAACTGTACTCACACGTAAATACTTCGATACCTTGCCGGCGTAGCGAGTGAGTGGTGGTGAGGATACAGCCTCATCAATATAGAGCAGAAATGAGTAGAACGAATTTCCCGGAAATCTTTCATCACTACTATTATCTAACCTGTGGTTATAAACTAAAATTAGCTTATTATGGTTGGCGTATTCCGAAAATACTTACATAATTGCTGTAATAGTTGTGTCACATAAATAGTAACGTACGTGGAATTCCGTTTGTGTAGGAGTAGTTATTTTAAAACTAGATAACGAATTGTATGAATGGTGTAGGTGCCATGTGGAAGGTATTTTTGCACTGTACCTGCTGCAGTGTTATCATGAAAAAATAACCGGCCAAGTGCGAATCGGACTTGCGCACGAAGGGTTCCGTAAGGGTTGTAAGGCGTGCATCTATAAAAACGAGCAAAAAACACGTTA
Organism: Ennomos erosarius; assembly: GCA_963580505.1. Taxonomy (NCBI): domain Eukaryota; kingdom Metazoa; phylum Arthropoda; class Insecta; order Lepidoptera; family Geometridae; genus Ennomos; species Ennomos erosarius. Next base: position 11,874,320 of record OY756987.1, read on the forward strand.
GTTGTATGGGATGGGAGCCCGCTTAAATATTTTGTTTTATTCTGTTTTTTAGTTTTTGTTGTTATAGCGGCAATAGAAATACATCGTTTGTGTAAATTTCAGCTGTCTAACTACTAACTATCACAGTTCATGAGATACAGCCTGGTGACAGACGGACAGACAGACAGACGGACAGCAGAGCCTTAGTAATAGGGTTCGCTTTACCCTTTGGGTATGGAACCCTAAAAACTGTTTCATTTATTTATTTTTATTTATTTAATAGTTTTGCACAAAAAGGTGTACATGGATAAACTTAATGCTAAATAGCATTATCTACCAGTCCTCCAGGTCGTGTAACATAAATGTGGGTGTGCGGCTACTGACTAGTGAAAGACCGACTGTGGGACATGATTAGGACATTGTTAGGACACGGGTATTCTCACTGGGTAATAGGCATGATGACTACTATTAAAAATGAACAAGTAAATATTACTTTCATGAAGAAGATTAAAAATGAATGCAATAATTGAAAAAATAAGCAAAATCGGTACATAAATCGCGGAGTAAAATAAGCTTTTAAAGTTTCTACAGAAGGCATCTCCTGTCCCTTTCTCGCGAAACAGAGCGCCCCCACAGTTACTATGAAAAATCTACTCGTGACGTCACATGCCAAAGAAATTGTATGAAAAGCTACCACAGCTTAGTAATGAGGTACTATAACGACGTTCCTCTGACGTCACTGGCCGTTTGAGCTATCTCTTTCTCTTCCGGTTTTTGAAATGCTTGTAACTTGATCATTTTTTGAGATATTTAATTTTTGGTTTCACAAATGTTTATCTTTTCAGGAATATAATTAATTTATCTAATTTAATAATTAATATATATTTATTAATTATAGAAAAATTTTATTGAAACTTCGTTTTGGATCTGAGTCTTCTTTTCTACCGGACCGGAAGTAGTAGGAAAGAGAATATCTTTTTATTCTTCATCATCATCAACCGCCTGAAGACCACTACTGCTGAACATAGGCCTCCCCCACAGAGCGCCGTTATGACCGACTGCTAGTCCCCTGCATCCATCGGCTCTCCGCTGTTTTGACCGAATCCTCAGTGGGGAGCCTTTCTTCCCCATCGGTTGTCAGTTCTACGAGCGGTGGGGCCTGCCCATTGCCATTTAAACTAGTTAATAAAAAAATTCTAACTACTAGATTTGCACTTTGTAAGTAAAAGTAAAATAGATATTTAATGAAATGAAATTTATTAAAATGTTTACAAATATCACTTAAACATGAGATAGGTAGTCTAAATCAGTAAATCTAAATTATTAAATCCTGTTTGGAACACATTAGTACCCAAACTAAGAGAACCTGTGTTTTGGCATTCCATTTAGGCATGGATCATTTCACAAGGAGGATATGATTTTATAAATCATATATCACTGCTACTTTTTTGAACATACTCGGCTACTAATCACAGTGTGATTAATCACAACTGATGAATCATGGCTTCGGATTTAAAAATACGAGAGTAGCATCAGCAGTCAATATCAAAACATAATAATTTTTTTTTATGTTTTAGAAAACAAACTGAGACCAGTAATGTATAATTTTATAAAAACTGCGTTAGATTTCTTAGTAACCATTAGTAGCAGGTCGCAACTTCGCTGGGTTGCTTCTAAATCGCGTCTGTGTTCCTTTTCATAAAGCACTGCCAATCACCATCACCATGGATCATAAATTCATTAGGCATCTGAAAAATCACAGCCGTCGCATATTCGCTGGGTTGGTCCTAAATTACATCTGTGTTCCTTTTCATAAAGCACCGCCAATCGCCATGGATCATAATTTAATTAGGCATAAAATATGAAAAAACATAGTCTGTGAAAAATCACAGCCTGTGAAAAGTAGCAGGTGAAATCCAAGGGACTAGAATAAATCATATGATGAAATGATTATGATTTTAAAGTAGCAATCATTTCCATGCCTATACCAATGCCCTCCGCCGGACAAAAGTGAAGTTGTCACTCTACAACATTAATTAACTAATGGCTAGCAAGCACTGTTTGTAACCTATATATACATTTAAAATGATGTTTGTAAATTCCTAAATAAATAAATCATTCAATCATTCAATGTCTGAATTCAAAAATTTGCGTTAAAGCTTATTCCTTACAAAACAATACAATGTGAAGTGATTGATTGTACTAGGTAAATTGGTATTTGACTAAAATTAATCACAAATCATTTTGTGGTTTACCCGTCGTTGCCACGAACATTGAGTTTTACTAGGTGTCCTTGTATTATACCAGAAACTACTAGAGAACTGAATATTGAGAAACATTTCGAAATGAACATTGTTCATATCACTAATATTACTACATCATATATTAATATACCTATACTATGCAAATTAAGACCATTTTGTCATTCGGTAATAGGCCAGTGCTAAAAGCATTTGTTGCTAATTTGTTAGTCTGACCTTGGCTCGGATCTACTTTGCATAACGATCATTGATTTGTAATACAAAACATGACGTATTTGTATTGATCAGCTCTTATTGGATAGAACTCAGTATTGCCCGAGCGAGTGCTAAGTGTCTGTCTCAGCTTTGAGCAAGAATGAAATAGTATGTATGTCCGGCTGTTCTCTTCAGGGCCATTATTCCGTATCGATTCCTTACTTCGAAACCACGCGAATTCCTTGTCTTGCATAAGAAATCTGCAAAACTGTATTCTTTATGAAACGAAAATAAAACCGCGAGAAATGAATTTGGAATTGGCGCGATTTGAACTGTCAAAAATCGTATGTTTTACCGAGACGCGATCAGAAACATCAACACATCAAAAGTTATGACCACTTATGTCAATATATTTTATTCAAAATAAAGATAACTTTAATGTAAAGTGAAGGTATATCTGACGCTGTGACACGATTTGAACAAGACACGATAACGACGTGGTTTCGTATCGTGTGGAATCTGTGTTTCCATAGAGAATAACCGCCCGTCTGTAAAACATGTGATTTTTGACAGTTCAAATCGCGCCAATTCCAAATTTATTTCGCGCGGTTTTGTTGTCGTTTCATAGAGAATAGAGTTTTGCAGATTTCTTATGTAACACAAGGAATTCGCGTGGTTTCGAAGTAGAATAATGGCCCAGATGATACCTTAAAGAATGTCGCAATGCGCGAGCGAGACGGGATGGACGGAGATTCTGGTTTTAAGTTTTCCGATGATTATCGTTTCGGGTAGTGGCCCAACTAAATTGGAGCATGGGTCACTTATTAAAATTTTTTGTTAGGATAAAGCAGAAAATGTTTTTGGTCCAATTGGGCCTCGCGCCGGTAATTATTCCAGTAAGACGATGAGCACAGAGAGGCCATGAAGGACTTTGATCGTGTCTAGCCATTTTATTACTGTTTACTTTTCCACACATCAAACATGGTTCATTCCTCCGCGCTTCCGTAGCCATGACGTCATCATTGTTTTTTGCGAGTTGCCGAACGCCAGACTGCAAAGATTATTTTTACATGCCGCCTAAAAATACTTGGCCCTGGAAATATTTATATTAATTTCATTCTGTAAAACGTCTGAGTGGAATTGGTTGTTTGCGTCTACTTTTTAGGGTTTCTTACACGTCTTGGAAAAACCGAACTTTCGAATTTATGACCACTTGGTCACACAATGTTTTTCTTTATACCATTTTAAGAGCGAGAGCAAATTCTGTACATAACTTGAGAAGTCATTGCTGCGGAACCGAGTGGGATTTGTAGCGCCTGCGTCGCACCACAGTACCTTCATACTTACCAGTTACCTGATGCACACACATACCTCAACACCGTTACCAAGATTACCACCATTACCACCAATACCAGAAACACCAGGATTACCAGGATTAGAAAGGAAACAAGACACAATCAACTCATCATTTATTGGAGCTCGAATCTATTTGTTTCTTGCCACTATGAAACAATGAAGATTATTATCACTGAAACTAAGACATGAAACTAAGATGTCGTCCTGAAAAGGACGGTCCCAAAGGAACAAACACTCGCTCTGAAAAGAGCGATTTCATCACCAGCACTTCACCACAGAACCGAGCACCATCACCGATATCAGCACAGCATCCAGCATCACTGATCACCAGCACGGAGACGTCCGCACACTTCAATACTTCCGGCGTTATGAAAGAGCAAGCACGATGTCACCTATATTTAAGAGGAATGGCGCGCAATGCTTACCTTTTTTTTTTTTTTTTTTTGAGGGGGGGAAATGCCCTCGCACAGGGGGTATGTGGGACTCGAACCCACTAAAACCCCCCCGTGATCCGTCCGCCGCCGGGACGGGACGAGATAGGGTCGCGCTGGCATTCACTATCTCGCCCCAGCGGTAGGCCCTTCCGGGCCTCTGCGCCAGTGGGTGGGTAACCTTCCACCTCAGTTACCCACCAGACGTGTGGGACCGTGTGAGCGCAGCGGAGAGTCCCCCGACCCTCCGCCGCCGGCCCCACTATGGAGGACGAAGAAGGCGCCCGAAGCGCCTCCTCCGTCCCCCTCTCCGTCTGCGCCGGAGGAGGTCAGAGTTGGCATCGTCCTCCCTGACCCGCTCCGCAGCCTCCTTTTGCGACATCACCACCTCGCAAAAGGAGACCGTTGCCTGCCACGCTCTCTCGCTGTCGAGCATGGCGTTCACCACGCTCGGCAACGAGAGATCCCGGCCAACGACCGCTGAAAGTGTGCGCCGCTCAGACTCCCAAGCAGCGCACACCTCCAGCGTGTGGGGCGCCGGAAGATACGGCGCCCCACACGCTGGAGGTGTGCGCGTGGCCGGCCGGGGTCGCCTCCCGTCTCGCGATCTGGTGCAGGTACTTTCCGAAACATCCGTGTCCGGAAAGCACCTGCACCAATCGGAAGGTCAGCGACCCGAATGGCCGCCGCACCCACTCCCGGAGGACCGGGCGGATGGCCTCCACCGTCCTCTGCCCAGGCACCGGTGGAGCCAGGTCCTCCGTCCACCGCCGCAACAGGGCGGCCCGCGCCTGCCTCCGCAGGCGCCTGACCTCCTCCCACGCTGGAGGCTCTCCACGGGACCTCCTCGCCGCCACAAAGTGGTAAACTTCGGCGAGGGTTTCCGCTTCGAGCTCCCAGGGGGGATGCGCAATGCTTACCTGCCCTAAGAGGGAACAAGACAGCAAGACCGACGGGATAAACAACACCAAAGCATCGTGCGCAGAAAAACGTTCTGTAATTGGCTATCTAATCACGCAAATTTATTGGTCTAATTTACTAATTATAATATCTAACTTTATTCCTATTGGACAAACCGTAGATTAAGTTTAATATAAATACAGGCATTTTTCTTTAATAAATATATTCGCATATTCACATACGCTAACTCTACTACTCCGCACTAAATAGCGTTTCATTTATCCAACCATCGGCGACCTCCACATACTCACCGCCAGGTCGCCAAAGATTTGAAGGTGCGTTGGATGGAATGTCGCACGATTTATCGCCAAGTCTCGCTGTACTAAGTTTATTTATTTTTGAACAAAGTGCTGCTTATAGACTTGGTATTTAGGCCAATACGACCTGATCACACAGTCTAGTAACCTGATTACTAGTCTATGTGATGTCTCAGGATAACGTGCGCAGTGCAGTGTCATGCAAAACTTTTATGCTTATCTTAAAGTTCCAAGTAACACTGCAACTGTTATCGGTGGCCGTGTTGCTCTAAATCAGGTGAACGACTTGCTGGGGGTCAGGCATAGATAACAAAAGCTAACGCTAACGCCAAACGCTAACTCCAAAAATGTATTGAAATGACACAAGCTGCGGAAAAGTTAGCGATTTCCGAAATGTCATTTCAGTACATTTGGCAGTTGGCGTATGGCGTTAGCGTTAGCGTTAGGGATCTTTGCTTGACCCCCAGCAGGGTTAGCACGGATGGTAGACAAAATTGTCTTTCCCCAGTTTTACTCCACTTGACAAGTAAATTGTATGAAGAAAGTGACATAAAACGGGGATAGAGAATTTAGTCTACCGTCCGTGCTAGCCCTGCTGGTCACGTCATTAATCCTCAAAAAAAAAAACTCGAGAAAACATGTAGTAGCTATTCCACTGTTAGTCAGTATGTTAGTGTATATTGATATCAGTTTGTCTGTCCGTCAGGCCATCACATCGGCGAGCGCGCGCATTTGATCGAGCGCGAACAAAACGTGTACTCCGGAGACGCGGAGGAACGCCAGGAGTTCATCAACCTGGACGAGGAGGAAGCTGAGGACTTTGACAGGTAAAGAAATAAATAAATATGTGTGGACATTTCACACAGCGCCATCTAGCCCCAAACTAAGCATAGCTTGTACTATGGGAACCAGATAACTGATATAATAGTTAGATACTTTTTGTTTGTAAATTCATACATAGAATACATCATAACACTCAGACACAGAACAAACATTTATCTTCATCACACAAATGTTGGTCCTGGGTAGGAATCGAACCCACAGACCTCAGTTCAGAAGGCAGGGCTACTACCAACTGAGCTGTCGGGCCGGTCTCGGGCCACTCGAAAAAGGTTCTCGAGTGGCGACCACGAACCGGAAGACGAAGCGTAATCACCGAAATAATACCCATTAGGTATTATTAGGTATTATTTCGATGAGCGTAATCCCCCTACTAGTTGGACCGACGATCTATGTTCGGCAGTGGAAGTCTTCAGGCTGGTGATGTTCACACTGCTATAGAGATGAGTAAATCCTTTGATCGCGTGTATTATTGTATTTTAATTTCCTGATATCGGGAATTTGTTTTTTTTTAAATATGCCTTTATTACTCAAGCTAACTACTACAATAATAAAAACTAAACTAGGTAGGTCGCTTTAATAGGTGGTAGGACTTTTCTGTAAAGTTTGTCTAGGTAGGTACCACCGCTTTGCCAGTTATTCTGCCGCCAAGCAGTAGTGTGTAAACACTACTGTGTTCCAGTTTGAAGGGCATTGTAGCTAGTGAAAGTACTGGGCAAATGAGACTTATGACCTGATTACACAGTGTAGTAATCTGGTTACTAGACTGGGTGATGTCTCGGGATGACGTGCGCAGTGCAGTGTCACGCGAAACTTTATTATATTAAAGTTCCGAGTGACACTGCAAATGTTATGAGTGGCCGTGTCGCTTAACATCAGGTGAACGACTAGCTCGTCACGTCATTCATTCTCATAAAAAAAAGAAACCTACACTACTTACTACAAAGAACATTATGGACTGTATAATTTTATGGTTACTTTTTACCCGTCCCCCTTGATGATACATGAGGTTTTGGTCTAACTCCCTCCCTAGCCTTAATCACGTGTATTTTTTGCTGCAAAGTATGTTCGGTGGGGATTGTGGGGAATGCGAATGTTCGGAAGAGAAAATAGTCTCCCTGAAACAGGGAATCCTAGTAGGGAGCCTATTGAATCTATGTAGCAATAAGTTTACATATTGTAACAAGGCACATTTTTTTGGACAATAAATTCATGGAACTAATAAAAAAAGACGGAGGGAATCCCGTCTGATCCCAAACTGAAGCACCCTTAGGAAGCCGGAACACTTCGTACGTACGAGCGGGGCATGCACACACATCATATGCAGCCGGTCGCCCTACTTTCATCTGACACACATGTAATATGTCCGCCATTGTGTGCTTCAGTTCGATGTCAATCAAAACTCAATCCTTCTTTTTTTCATTTCATCCATGAATTAATTATTAAGTATTTATCAATTATTTACATCCAATATTCCAGAGAGTTCCAGCAGAAGGTGGGCGCGCGCGCGGCCAGCACGCAGCCGCGGCTCGCGCTGCCCGCGCCGCCGTTACCGCACAAGTATGTGTCGACCTTTACATTTTATATATTTATTCGGTACACAAAACCGGACACATTCAATTTTAAAGTAGGCTAAGTATGGTACATGTTTCAAGCCATCACTTACCATCGCTGTAGCGCTCATAGCGAAGCACGACTAGCCGTTCCTAACCGATCGGTAAAGTTAAGCAACGTTCGCTGCGGTCACTACTATGATGGGTGACCGCTACAGCAAAAAGTTGGTATTTAGAACTGAGCGCTACCGTGCTTCGGAGGGCACGTTAAGCCGTCGGTCCCGGCTGTTGTCGTAAGACAATAGTCGTTAAGCCAAGTCAGAAGCCTTTGGGCGGCCTGAAAATTCTGACACCAAGGCTGACCACTTGCCTACACGAGAAGAAGAAGAACTTACCATCAGGGCCCTAATTCTCTATCGATTCCTTACTTCGAAACCACATGATTTCCTCTTCTTAGAAACCTAAGAAATCTGCAAAAATCTATCCTCTATGTAATGAAAATGAAACCGCGCGAAATGATGGTGGAATTGGCGCGATTTGAACTGTCAAAAATTTCACGTGACGCCCGGAACATTATTATAACAGTTACCACCACTTATATTGATATTTATTCAAAATAAAAAGGTTTTCTGACAAATTTCAATAACTATACATGGCTTTACAACATACATGACCTTTATGACCTGATTACACAGTGTGTAATCTGATTACTAGACTGTGTGATGTGTCAGGATGACGTGCGCAGTGCAGTGACACTCGAAACTTTATTATTTTAAAGTTCCGAGTGACACTGCAACTGTTATGGACGGACGTATTGCTTAACATCAGGTGAACGACTAGCCCGTCACGTCATTCATTCTCATAAAAAAAAAATACAAAATAATAGCTTTGATTTGATACACAGACAGACAACAAAGTGATCATATCATAGTATTTTAAAACAACTTCGACCGCATTAATAAAACGGCACACAAGCTAAAAGTCAAGCGTCCAAGCCGCGACATAATTTTCCCGTTACATTTTCTTACTATAATATAACAAGTATAATATTGAATAACAATAAATAATTTAACCACACGAAAACAAACGTGCTAAATTCCAAGCATTGAAAATATCTAGAAAATTAGTCACCTTTTGTATTATAATATGCTTTGACTACATATTCCCTAAGTGAAGTTGGAATCTAACACTATGTATTTGTCTCGTTCTCACTCTGAGCGTGTAAGCGAGACAACGTAAAAGAGTTGTAACCCAACTATATTTTCGGCTTTGTATGTAGTTGTAGATGCTAGCATGTATGTGCCTCTTAGAATGTTACATTTTTGCTTTTACTGTATTATTTTTATTTGCGGAAAGGTGGTAGATTGTTGTTACTAATTTTAAGTTAGTTTAAGCTTTTTATTGTGTAAAACGTTATAATTATTATGCGGTCACCTTACCTCCTTCAGTATAAAATCTATTATCAATGGAAGTGAAATTTATAAACTTTTACATAACTATGAAACAGAGTAACAAAAAAAACTGTTTCTATTAAATGTTAATAAATCACCGATTGCGTTACTTCAAATTTTCCAACAGTTATATCTAATACCTATCCATATAAAAAAAGAAATAATTCCCTAAACAAAAGCTAAAACTCCGTCGATTACTCATCGTAATACGGTGACTTTACCTAAAAAGGCGAGCAAATCCCATCGCAAACTCAGTTTTAAAAAGTCCACCCTTAGTCCAATCTACCCCCCTTCCGCAAAGTGAGTAGGGGTGTCACTTTCCAGCACAAGTGAGGAATCCCGGCGTCATTCCCGGCCGGCCCCGCGCCGTCCACTCCGTCCCTCTGCCAGCCCGCTCACAACACACAGGTAATGTGATCACAGCATCACTTGTCACGTGTTCCTAACAGTATCAACATTGATCATGGTAACAGGAAACATGATAGAATCAGTGATCATGGTATGGTCAATAATAGTTTTGTTATTCAAATTACTAACATTGATCATGGTAACAGTTTACAGGAAACATGGCAGAATCGGTGATCATGGTCATGGTAGTAGTAATACTTTTTTTAAATCTGTGGTCATGGTAACAAAAAATAAAATTGTTACTCAAGTTACTGATAAATTATCAATATTGATCATGGTAACAGAGACCATCACAGGATCAATGATCGTGGTCACGGTAATAATTATGTTGTTACTCGTGTTGTTAACAATATCAACATTGATCATCGTAGCATGACAGGATCAGTCATATGGTCACGGTGACAAAAATAATTTTGTTACTCAAGATAAATACTCATAACATTAACAGTAATCGTGGTAACAAGGAACTTGACAGTATCAAAAATTGATTTTGTTACTCAAATACTAACAGTAGCAACATTGATCACGGTAATAGGAAACATGACAGGACTATTGATCATGGTCACGGTAACAAATAATAATATTGTTACCCATGTTACCTACTAATAATATCAATATTGATCATGGTAACAGCCGTAACAGGGAACATGACAGGATCAGTGATCACGGTCACAACTAAAAATAATGTCGTTAATCAATTTACTAACAGTGTGATCAATGTAGATAACATTGATCATAGTAACAGGATCATTGATCATGGTCACAACAAAAAAAATGTTTCTCATGTTACTAACAATATCAACTCACGGCTGCCCATAACACAACGATATTAATGAAGTAAGTTAACAAATTAATGTCTTAGTACACAAATTAGTGGGCACTATATTCTTCATAACCACTTAGTTATTAAGTCACCGTTAATTTGTAGTGTTCATTAAAAATATTTTTCTTTAATGTTAAAATAATTCCTTCGCAAACTTTTTCTTTACTGGCCATCGATCAAATGGTCTGATCTGATGCTCTTGTCGTTTTGTTTGTAGTAATAAAAAATTATAATTAACAGAATGTAATTAATACATGTTTATTATACTGATAAGTATGTCCGCAAATAATGAGTGCGTGTGCGGACGTTGCATAAAAGTATGCAGTGTCACATTTATCAAAGAAATAATCGCACCATACGTTAGTTCAATTGAATTTCGATTATTTAGTTTTTTTAATAACAGCTCTTTATTATTTAATAAAAGATAATAAATAAATATTACTAAATAGTTATAATTGGGATCGGGTTTATTGATTTTCTTTTCTGTGACTTTTAATTTTCCATCGCAAACATACTGAATACCATGAGCCATAAAACCAGTTATTATTTTAAATTAATTTTCACCATATTATCACATTCATACTTAACAAAAAAAAAAAAAGAAATTAATCTTTTTTTTCCAATTTGGATCAGTTCCAGATACTGGAGGAGGCGTTACTGCTATTAAAAGATATCGTAATTTAAATTAAATATTACATTTATTTCTATTTATATTTTCAAGGCTGTATATACGTTTGCTATGGATTTTTCATATTTTACTAACTTTTGGGTTTCTTTTCTGCATGTTTTTTTTTCTATTCCTATGGTAGCATGATTGTGTTGGCATTAGCTGTATTAACGCTTCTACTATGACGTTTGGCTCACACTAGCTAAAGCATAGAGTATTCCTATTGTCTATGAAATGAAACTACGTTGTGGAGCATTGTTTCGTGTTTTTTTTTAGTATCTCGAATTTTTGTAATATCTTACAGCATTATTAACGAGAAAAAACTAAGTAAAAAAAACTTTATTGTAGCTTTTAACTTGAATATAAGAAAAGATGAAAATGTAATAAGTAATTAAAGTTTCACACCAAAAACATTTTGTGAACAAACTTTACTATCATAGTTATAAATTCATAGGTAATTTGAGCAATTAATATTTTTGCTAAAAATGCACTGGCTAAAAACACTAACCTCGCGAAGCCAAAAAGAAGAAAACTTCTGGTATAAATAGAAGTGCCATTCACGTTACGGTGTTCATTCCAGCGCGGGCGTCCGCGAGGTGTATGGCGGCTCGCATCCGCAACGTCAACGGCACAAGCACTCGCACGGAAAGCAGCCGCGACAACGGGACAACTAGACAACTTCACGGGACAACTAGACCACTTCTCGGGACAAATAGACGACTTCTCTGAACAAAGGGATGACTTCTCGGGACTTATTCGATAACTTCTCGGGACATAAAACCTTATCTGGACAAATGGTCAACTTCCCGGAACATAACAACTACTCTAAATATATTAACAACCTCTCGGGACAAATAGACAACTTCTCGGAACACAACAACGTTTCCAGATATGTTAGCAACTTTTCGGGACATAACAACTTCTCTAGATATAATTAGCAACTTCTTGCGACAAATAGACAACTTCTCGGAACAAATAGACAACTTTGGGAGAAATTCACATTTTTTCGGGATAAATGAATACTTCTTGTAAAAAAAAAATATTTTGGGACAAATAGGTCATCTATGTTGACAATAGCACACGCAAATGATAGATTCGGGACAACACGAGACCTACATGGGACCGAGCTTGATAAAAATATGGCAGTTACTAATACGTTTGCGCATTGTTCGATGCAAATAATCCCAAGTTAACCGTAATGCAAACAATGATTAATAATTAATTAATTATGTCTTTTTAATACAATTAGACAGATATGCTTATATTTTTGCACTGTTCAGTGCCCGTCTAGATTTACTTTGATTAAGTTAGAGTATGAGACTATATTTTCGTTTTATTCTTCAATCTATACTATAATGATTATTTGCGGCAATTTAGTTGATGTAATGGTTTTTTTAGTTTAGAGTTAGTTCCGGTGCGGAAGGCATATGAAGAAAGCTCGTTTAACGTTTAACATACTATCTCACTTGCACCACTTGTCGAAAGTATAGTGGGAGCGAGTAAACAATAGTTCGCTAAATTATCTGTGAACTTTATTTATTTGAAGTATTTATGAATCTTACAACACATTATTTTTGTTGAATTGAAAATTAATGTAAATTGAAACTTAATGTGATTTTTTTAAATAAATGTTTCGGTATTTTATTTAAATTTAGTTTTTGGTGTTTTTATTTATTTATTTTTTTGTGAAACGCTGGTGGTTGGTGTTTGAAATTAGTGTTTAAAGGCGGTAACACACAATCAGTTTTGGTCACAAACCATTTTGAAGGATCTAATTGTGGAAGGTTACAATTATCTAACTAGCTGTTTCCAGCGGATTCACTTGCGTGACCCGGAACTAAAAGTACAAAAATATGATGAAAAATTAATGGAATGGTTTGATTGTGTGTAGTTTTACGTTAGAATTTTAAGAATATAACAATATACTATAATTTTAATTTCCAAAATCAGAAATATTTAAATTTACTTGCTGTTTTTAAGTTATTCTTTTCTAAATTTGGCTTCTTGATTGCATTGAATTATTGTGATATTAATTATTGCATTAATTAGTGTTAATAATGATGCTAAATTACATTTTAATGATTTTACGTAATAAGACAAGTTTTATTGAAACGCGATAATAGTTTTTATTTATAAACTTCTGTAATTTTATTCTCATTAAAAATAAATACAAAAAAATCTAATATTTCCGGCAAAAATTATTTTAAACTTTTATTTTATTAGGAGTACAGTGCAAGATAAAAGGAACAATAACTATTCCACTTTTATGCAATGTTTATTGTTTAGGGCGATAATCTGTCTATGAGGCGATTAGGAAATATTGATCATAAGTAAAAATGAATCAGGTGGCAAACCCGGGATTAAGATTAGATTATTAAGCGAATACGTTTCACAGAGCTAAAAAACGGATTTTTTTCAATGCTCTGTGGTATGTTTACTATAATGATAAATAGTTAGTAGTATTATAAATTAGTAAGCGAGGAAAAAGTACTTTGGCGATGAATCACAGCAAAAAATGGTCGCGTATGAAATGACGCAAGATGCATTTCAGCACCCCTATTCCCAATCTATCGAAAACGTTTCGATTCGAAATCTACACTCTCTCTTTTATTCTAAATGTAGATGGAGGAGACTGAGAGTGTAGATTTCGAATGGAAACGTTTTCGATAGGTTGGGAATAGGGGTGCTGATGGCCTAGCATGCGCACCGCAAACTTGTCGTTGTTAGAGTGAGACACACATAAGCACTACCAAAGAATATAAAGCCCGTTGATAGCTCGTGAACATTATTTCTCGTACAAACACACCTCACCTGCGCGGGCAGGGGCGAAGTAACAAAACGAGACAGTCATACGATATTACAAAGGACAGAGCAGGATGGAACAAAAGCTCTCATAGGATTAGCGGGTGAAATACACCGCTAATAAAATTTTCGTATGACGGGAAGTTGTGTAATTGGTCAACTAGGGCCCTATTCCGATTCACGCTAAAATCGATATTATAGCGTGACTCGGAATACGGGGTAGATTTATTGTCAATGAGCTACCATAGGTCTCTCACGATAGTGTCGAGAAAATGTCGCGGAGCGCACGTTAGCCGGGCAAAATAGCTTTAGTTAAAAGCAAGACAAAAACCTATTTTCCTCTGCGCAAGTGGATTTATTAATAAACGTTGAGTAGCTTCGGAGTAGTTAAACCACCTTTTGTCTCCCTCGATCAAGTTCGATATTCTAATGACAAAAAAGACGAAAGATGAAGTCTAATCCTAAGCTACTCCACTTTTATTAATAAGGCCGAAGTGCAGTTTGTTATTCTGAACTATGTCTTATGTAGATTACTAGAGCTCGTATATTAGTATAACAGGAAACGTGATAACTACGCAGCCTTATAAAAAGCAAATTACAAGCAATAACACGGAATAATGGTACAAGTAGCCATAGTGGTTACATACTTTCCATAGACCGCATATCGGTTTCGTTTGCGATAAGCCTTGCGGTGTTGTGTGAAAGGAGAGAACATATGGGCAAAATGTTTGAGCTCTAGAGGCAAAATGTTTGCAAATATGTCAAAGCATTAGGTGGACACGAATAATGGAAAAACCAATAATAAAAGGTCTGAAGGGCATTGTAGCTAGTTAAATTACTGGGTAAATGAGATTTTACGACCTGATCACACAGTCTAGCTGATTACAAGACTGTGTGATGTCTCAGGATGACGTGCGCAGTGCAGTGTCATGCAAAACTTTATTATTTTAAAGCTCGTCGTGTAATTCATTCTCATAAAAAAACACACTTTAAGTTTGTGATGTTGCATGTCTACTCTATTTTATTCGGTTGAGCAGCGCACGGCCCAATTGGGCCAATATTCAAACACAAGGAGAATTAGAAGGAGAATAGAACAAATTTCTTCAAAACAGAGTAACCGCAAACGAAGTTGATCGGCTGAAATAGATGTTCAAACTATAAGCTTTAATAATATATTTATTACTACAGAGACTTGTCTTCAGATTATAGCATATCAATGAGACGACCTATGCCCGTCAGGACTGGGATAAGTTCGAACTTATCCCTCTATGACTTACTTTACTGCAACGCATTTAGGTAAGTCCTAGTTAGCAAAAAGTGCAGTTGAGGTTGCACAGCGTGAGAGAGCAAAGCAAGCCTACATTTTCAGCTGCATTTTTCTCGTCTGTCAGGATTTATCACTTATTTCAAGAAATGCAGTTTTTTTTTTTTTTTATATATTTTGGCTCCACACATAGTGTATTTAGCCAGTGTCAAGTATTATATTTTCATCGTGTTATAAAATATTTCACATAAAGTCATGTCCTAGTCATAGTCATAGTCATAGTCCAGTCTAAGTCAGGTAGTCATAGTCCAGTCTAAGTCATGCTCCAGCAAAGTGGTGGCAACTTACTAGAAACTTCTATGAAGTTTTGGAAGCAACACGAAAAGTCACGTTTCACCACATTATATCACTTGCCCTCACTCCTGCTCGAAATTCAGCACTTAATGCGTAAAACGCCACCAATTTTAAACATTAACACTGGAAATAGCAAAAGTTTTGAAAAATAATACAATGCAACGACGTGAACTCTTCCGCGTTCCCGCCAAAACTCCAGAAATGCAGTTATCCATCTTCAAGAACCGTTTATTGTTCGTTATATGTATCGGTAGCGCAAGAAAAAAATTACACCAATTTTCTTCTATTGACTTAATCAAGTAGGCGCAATGACGTAGCGATAGCATAGAGCTCATATAGCTCATAGCCTGCGTAGAGCTATTTGATTTTTCAAAAATATAGCACTTTTAGCTTTCAACAAAATCAGGCCCGAAATTACAATAAGTTATGGAGCCGACATTTTTTTCTAAGTACTTTTAGCTATTTCTCATATTTTTTGGACTGCAATGCCCATTTAATAATTAATTCACCCTGTATTTAGTATAACGCGATCCAGTAACAAAAAGAATAGAAAAGAGCAAACATTTCTATAACTGTCTCACTCCCCCCTGCACTTACACACTATAGTGTAAGAGGGACAACAGTAGTTTCTTGTTTTCGTCAGATTCCGTTATAGTAGGTGATAGTACCTATCTGAAGGCAGTCTCGCCCGCCCCGACTAGTAGTAAAATATATGCTTGTTAAACTATAAATTGTAAATCCTAGATAAAATGTTTGCAAAACCAGATTATTGGTAGGTTAATTCGTACACTAAATAATGTTAGCTACAACTCTTTTACGTTAACGTTTTTCGTCTCTTTATGTGCGAAAGAGACGGCAACGTTGCGTGAAGAGTTGAAACGAGATAATGATATTTATATATGGTTAATAATTGATATATTTTTCGGCTTTTTTTGTGTAATTGTAATGTCTAGAATCAAAGAAATGAAGTTAAGATGTAATTTTTTAATGGCTATCCTCACCTTTGGATAATACGTAGAAAGTAATATGATAAAATAGTTTTGGTAGAAATTGTAACGAAATAAGTATTGTACTGTACGATAATGCATAATGCTCCAACATCCCCGATCAGAACTATATCTGTTTCTTTCTTTCAACCTAGAGATAGAAGGAGACAAATATATTTTTGTAATAGTGTTTTTATCACAAACATAGAGATAAATTTAGAATAGACTCGTTAGTATATTTCTAGGATTAAGTAGTGGATATAATCGCCGAATTGCGTCTTAATTTTAAAGCAACAGGTTCTGCTATTAGCCTTAAAATCCTACCTCGTAGGCCAGCTACGGAACAGGCCTGCTGCCAGGCTTATAGTTCCATCCCTTTTTCTCGTTTGTAAACATCTCGTACTCTAAAGCGAGACAGATAGCAACCTCAGAATCGCGCCGTCAATTCTGATTGCTGACTAGTGGAAGTGCTTACTTACTAGCCGTCTATCTCGCTCTAGCAAACGAAGTTTCTTAACAAAGAAGAAAATAGGTGATAGGAAAACATGCTGTACCGTGCGTAGCCAAGTTCCCAATTTAAAAAGTGGTCCTTAGAGCCTAGATTTTAGGTTTTAGTTTCCTAGATTAGTCAACAGTACGATAAGTTTCTGTAGATTTTTTTTTCGTTCATCTTTCAGCAGCACAAATTCTAAGGTGCTGGTCTCGTGATGTGCATTCCTATTTCTCTATATTTCTAGTTCGTTTCCTTTCTGTTTGTAAAATAATACATTTTGAAAAAATTTGGTTTTAAGGAATTTCCGAATTCTGTGTGGTGGAATTAGATTAAATTTGTGAATTACAATACTGTCTTTTATTTGATAAGTAAAACGAGTTTCGACATACACAATGATTGTTTAATAGGAAAGTAAATATTACACTCGGTAAATAATTAGTGATTAAGTAGTCCAAATAAAATTGATTCTATCAACATTACTAAATACTAAGATACCAAACTAATTCCCGTTACCCAAAAAATTACTGCTAATAATTGCATCAAAATAAATACAAAATTAGTAACTACACTAAAGTAATAATATGGCGAAAAAAGTGTAACTAAGGGTACACTAAGTCGGGACTTGAGGTGAAAGTTCATAGTTTTCGTTATTGACCGCCGTTTTGGCACTGTCAGCCATCTTGGTGCTGTCGGCCATCTTGTCTGGGCGGCCATCTTTGTCCCACTGTCAAATGCATATGCGGCAGATGTCGTCGTTGATTTCCAGCATTTGATCGATGAAGGCCTGGTTGGAGATGACCCTGGAAAGCTTGCTGATCATCTTCAGAAGCTCCCCATCTTTGTAGTTCAGCTGGCCATTGCATAGTTGTATCTCTTCCAATAAATTTTCTGGTACCTGAGAAATATGACAGAGGGATTATGTGCGAACTTAGAAGCTTGTCAATCTTTGGTGTAGACAGGTATAAGGCATATTATTTGTATGCCTTGTACGTACGTAATAGGCAGTAGCACAGAATAAATAAACCTACATATTATAGTACTCGTAGCAGTAGTTGAAAACCCGCCCTCTCGCCCTAGTCATTACGTGAATTATAAATCACAAATAACAGGCCGAAATAAATATGGAACCTGTCTACAAATGTAATGGGCCTTTATTATAGGTTACAGAGACCATTTTAGTTAGAGTTTTAGTATTGTAGGTTATTTAACTACCTACCTACAACTATTCGATGGTCAACCAACCAATATTATAGATTAGATAGATAAAACCCTTTACAGAAACACTCAACAAGCTTAAAACTGTCACTATGGGCGGTCTTATCGCTTAAAGCGATCACCCGAAGCATTATACGCCCATTGTAAAAATAGTACATTTCATTTGATTTCTTTTACTTCATTGATATTCTTATCTATCTAACCTACTGACAGTAGAATGTAATCGACACCTTGAGTGAGTGTTTAGTTAACTTACAGTTTTAGCATCAGCGAAGTCTGTGAATTTGTACTTTTTCTTGCATTTCTCATTGCCGTTGTCGAAGAAGAGAGTGAAGTGCGCGTCCTTGGTCTGCGCTCCTACCGGGAAGTACAGCCCGGCTACTAGGTGCCCCTTCTGGTCGCGGGATAGTAGGCTCCTGGAATTGATTATTTAGGTTTAGTACAATCTAGGGGGCTAGGTGAATATCTAAGTTTCTACCTATGCTTTTTGTCAACACGAACTAGAACTAGTATTTTAGTCAGACAGCTCTGCATTTGGCGTTGACTTCTGGCGTTTTGATACTTATCGCTACCTTGAACTATTACATGTTTGTGGTTGAGAACCATTGTGCGATGTAAGCTTGTAGCTTTCATCCATGGATACCGACTGTTTGCTACTATTGTCCTATTCCACAATTTGCCTCGAAGGACCAATTTTATGACGAACTTATTCCTATTATTTTCCCCCTGTTCATCAAGCTTACGGGTTTATACAATCTCTGTGAGAAGGCCTGATTTTTCCGTCATCTTGTTCATTTGCTAGCTTCATATTCATGTATTGGTCAAGTAAAAGGTTTTGTTCGACTTGGGTAGGTACAAATCATTTCATTCCTCAACGAGAATATTTTAATAATTCAAGTGGCAAAACATAGGGTCAGCTTGTCATTGAGGTTTCCTCGTGCCATAGATAAAATAGTTTGGGTGCGGTGTTATTTTTTGAAACCTGTGACCTTTGGTCACGACCATAAAGTCGCAATTACCGATCATACTTTACACGATTAATAGTTGTGAATAACACTCCCACAAGCTAATCAACAAACGGTAAATGTTTTGTTTTGACTGAAGTCTTATCATTATTTGTAAAACCTCGATAATGCGACCTTTTGTTGCCATATTTTTAAGCGAACCTCGATAAAAGTCTGTGACTTAAAAATATAGCGATAATTAAACAAAGAGTTTAAATAAAATAATAAACAGCGCCCAACGATCATAAACATACTTAGATCCTGGACCCTAAATAGGATCCCCTGTGTCGAAGGACCAAGGAACTACAAGGACCAACCACAAGACACAGAACAAGTATATTTGCATTTTTTTAGACTGACGTCCATCAAGATTTCCATCATTGCTAAACTGCGAACATGCACTTTCATCAAGTGCTAGGTACCTACACCGATAACGATAAAGCTGTCTGCATCTAAGTATCAAGCAATGCAACGGTTTGCCACAATTATGGCCCAGTCAATAAATAAGTAGGTATAACTAGGAAAACAACTTTCAGTGCTGTTGACGAACGCAACTTCGTTTCGCGATCATACCATCTGCCTAGTGCTCATTTATATGCATCTAGCTCAGTAGAGCCCGTCATCCTCCTACTCTTTGTCATCTAGCTAGTCCATGGTGACTAGGCACTCTGTAAGTACTATGTCATGTAACTATATAAAGTACCCACGTCAAACTTAATCCAATATGGATCACTGCAAGCCATGTCAGTACGTTCTGTGGAGTTCCTACACCCCTCTCAATTTGGCTTCATCTGTTCTCCATTCTCACCTGAAGTTATACACCAAGTTCCTCCTCTCAGTAACGTTAACCCCGTCCAAGTACGGTTTGGCGATATAGACGAGCGAGGTCTGGTTCTTGAGCTGACTGCCGCGGGTCTCTCGCTCGTGCCACTCCACGTAGCTGCTGTTGTGGGGGCTCAGCACGTAGTTGTACTCTTTGCGGCAGTGCGGCTCGTCTGATTGGGTGAACCAGCCTGGAAGGTGGGAATTTAATTGTTGTTACTCATACACTCAACAGCATCACGCTCGCGCTCACGCTCATTTACTCATAATGCTAAGTTTTGATGTTTGACGTTGGTCTGGGTTTTCTATAATTTAAAATAATAGTTCTTTTTACTCCCGAAAGACTGTGGACTAGATGGGGAACTTTAAGAGACGAATGAAATAGTTTAACAGAGTAATGTAACCTAGTAGAAGTAGAAGTAAGAATGAAAGAACATTAGAAAGACGGAAGTGTAATTAAGACGACAAGCTGCAAGTTCTTTTTGTTGTTTGGAATCAGAATAATGCAGGAACTTGGTTTGTCAAACGCCAAAATTATAAGAGTTTGTATCTAGAAGAATCAAGATCATTATCACCATTAACAGTCTGAAGACGTCCACTGGTTTAACAGAGGCCTCCCCCAGGGAGCGCCATTTTAGCGGCTACTCGCCTCCTGCATCGGCTCCCTGCTACTTTCACCAGATCGTCGGTCCAAGTAATGGGGCCGGCCTACGCTGCGTCTTACGTTCGCGGTTGCCACTCGAGAAACTTTCAAAAAATCCCGACTCGATAATCAAGATACAAATCTACAAACCTGTGTGCGGGTATGCACGATCAGCCATGACGGTGACGATCCTGGGCACGTGGTACCCCGGGTCCGCGAGCATGAAGCCGGCGCGACCGTCCACGCGCACACTAACGCACACCATCACGTGCTCTTTCTCCGCCGTGCGCAGCTCCTCGGGCGGCGCGCGCACGTACTCCCGCACGCGCTCCACGGCTTCCTCGCAGGAGACCAGCGCGGTCGCCTCCGCCAGCCCCGCGCGCCACCGCTCCAACCCTCGCCACCGCCGGATGAGCTCCAGCCCCAAACCCACGCAAGTGTGCCG
This sequence comes from Ennomos erosarius, assembly GCA_963580505.1. Taxonomy (NCBI): domain Eukaryota; kingdom Metazoa; phylum Arthropoda; class Insecta; order Lepidoptera; family Geometridae; genus Ennomos; species Ennomos erosarius. Next base: position 11,895,529 of record OY756987.1, read on the forward strand.
CTTGTTACGGATCGGCGGCGCGTACGCCTCGTAAACATCGTACAGCGGCTTCCGGGAGCGATCGAACGCATCGTACAGCGAGATGAAGTTGCTGACGGAGTCGTAGTTGTCTGTGACGAGCAGCCGGCGAAGGATGCCCTCGAGTCGCGTGGCGAGGTCTTCGTGTTGCGCGGCGGAGAGAGCCAAAGCCCGGCGGGGGGCGGCCCACCGCGCGGGCGGCAGCGGTTGCCTGGTCAGGTGCCGGTCGGCATCCGAAGCGAGTCAACTCGGCCACTCGGCGCCCCAGCGGCCCACGGCGGGCGCCGCCGGCTCGGCCTCCGCCCCCGTCCCGTCGGCCTGTCTCCGGGACTCATCGCGCCCTCTCTCGGACGCAACCTCAGCGCCCTTTGCGAGCGCTTCGCGTTGCCTCTCCAACAACAATGATGTCGGTTTTTCACGCTCTGCAAACAAATGCCAATCCTTCATTCAAATGCTAAGTAGTGTTACCGTATTGTATTTTAAAAGAGTTGCAAACCAAGTGTTTGGGTATCAAGATATGCATAGAAAAAGTATGTTTACCCGTCACGGATCCCCACGCATTTGTATTGTTGTACTGTCCTTATTTGGATTATGTACCTAAACAGTAACCGGGTTATCAGCATCTAATTTTATGCGCGCGTCATCCATCAGTATGTTGTTTTACTATTGATGAACTCACAGCCTAGTCACTGTTGCTCAGCGTGTGTACACTCATACGATGGAGTGACGGAGCGACCTTATGATTTGCAATAGGCAGGACTGCAAAAATGGTAGAAAACCCGGTATGCAAATCATGGTTACCCTTGAAAAGTTATTCGAACTTGCCAACATTGTTTTGAAAGTTCATTTTAGTCTCTATCTAATATCATAGGTACTCTTATCTGTTAAGCGTACCTACTAGGGACCTATCTCTAGAAATTCAAACAATCTTAATAACGCACTTTCAGGAGGCCCACTGAAAGTAAATGCGTGTGTTTATAGGGTTGACTGGCCTCCAACTGCGGACGGTCTTCTGGCTGGTAGTATACTTCTTAAAGCGAGCAGGTGTTATAGGTAACTCTATCGGCAACAACCTTGCTTCATAGTTATCAATATTTGGTTATACCGGATTATTCAGGTTATGCAACCTTTGCTGATTTCAAAAAACATGCAACGCAGTATGGCACACGCTTATCTCTCTTATCTTTCTGGGAAGTACACAATAGCCATGATAAAATGAACGAATCGCTGTCACGTGCCGAAAGTTGATACTTGAATAACACGCGAAAATGATATCTTCAGCCAGATTCAAGGAATTGGGATTTTTCCCCAAAGTTTTGATACAAAACCAAAATCTGTGGGAGAAAATCCCGATAACTGGTAGTGAAGGTACCTTTAATCGCCAGCTATCATAACATATCTAGGTAAATGGCCTATCTTTTTTGATCTCCTGGTAGGTCATACATATGACCTACTTTAGAAACAGGAGCAAACGGGTTTTTTATCCCGGTGCGTCAGCTTAAAACCCGAACGGGGTACCGGACCCACTGAGCAAAAATCGCTCTCATGTTGTTTACACTACTACCTATTATATGTAAGTACTTAGATATGTTTTTCAGGAAACTCCGCAAAAACCCATGGAATGCAGACTCGGTCACCGCGAGAATGTTTATTGTTGTACATGACGCATTGGAGGAAAAGAATCCGCGTTACAAAATTAACGATATTTCCTCTTGTGATTTTAAAGACTGCAATTCCAATGGTCCGTTATATTCAAATCGGAGCCAACACATTCATTGGTTCCATTTAAATTGCCAATCGTGGAAAGACGCAAATAGACCTAAACGCCTTTAAATGTTAATTTTGTCTTGGTCGTGGCGTGAGAGACTGGTTTTCCATAAAATTAATTAATTACGAGCATTGGCGCCGAGCAAAAGAACGGAAAAGGTCACCCGGGGAGACCGGTATCGCTAAAGCCACTGTACCCACACTTTTATGTATATCTACTGATGTGCTATAGAGAACAACGAAACTGTAGGTACCTATGTGTTGCTGACATAAAAACCGAGAGTCCTGCGTAGCAAAAAATTTGTTTATTCAAAAACACGTACCGAATACCAACAGATCGAAACACTACGTTCGAAGCATGAAGCAGACCCCTACAACCACCACAACTTAATGGAATGTGCAGTGCAGATGAGGTCCTTGTGCTTAGGACATTTTTCTTGTGAAAATAAGGCTCACAATCTCAGAAATTGATTTATAGTCTGCTCAAAACTAAAAACACGCCCTACACCAAAGACTTCCAGTACATACCTTATACCTCTTTGTCCTACACAAGCTAGAACTGAATCAAATAATGAGTAGATAATAGATAGACATTAAAGTGGAGTACGTGCAGTATAAGTTGCAGTGATCCAGATTTTTGTAGATAGTATCTTAGTCTGGACATAGATAATATAATAATATAGGGATTAGAGTATAGGAATAAGAGTTATGGCTAACGCAAGAGGACCACTTGACAATAGAGACGTAGACAGTGTCGACGTCGTAAAACCAAAAGCGGAAGCTGAAATTATCTGGATCAAATTCTAGTCGATTGCTGTTGTTCAATGTAATTTGTTATGTATGGTGCCGGATCTCGATAATAACAACAAAAGAACAAAGAACGATTTGGATACGAAGGTCGCACAAAAATATGAGCAATGCACTAACGTAACGAACGACCGAATGGAAAACAAAACAATGAGAAATGAATGCTGAAAGGAGACGGTGGAAAGTTAATGACCTTTTCTTTAGCGTTATTACCGACAATTTTTAATTGAAACATGCCTGTAATTAAAGAAAAGATAGCGGAAACGTTTGTGACCAGAAAAGCCAGTCCATTCATTTTATCCAGACATGTACCTCGATATTAAAGCAGTAAAAAAGTGAACGAACTTGAAATGCCAGTGCGAAATTTTTAGGTAGGTAGCTACATAACGCAGGGGCATTGTTCCGTTATGAGCTACAATTCAAAACGCCTGCATCACCTGTTGTACCGGTTTTTTGCAGCAGGCTCTGGTTAGAGGTTAAATTGCGGCCTTAGATAGAAGGTGATTGTAGATTCAAATTCAGCCTTTCGCTAAACCTTCAGACTGTAGAGCATGTCACAGAATAATTATTAAAAGTAAAGCATAGGTCACGCAACGCTCATTCAGTGCCAAAATAACTAACATTTCATCGACACATTCGCTAACAACGGCCAGGAAGTTCGGGTAACCAGATGGCTAGCAGTTAACACAGTGATTCAGAGGAGCGTCCTCATAATATGACTGATTCAGAACAACGACCTTTGTCGTCGTAACTTACAGGGAAAATGAGAAACAAGACAGCAAAGTCTAAACAAAGGAATACTCAAAAGGCCCTCAAGTTCGAGAGAGTCTCCACTTGTACGAAATGATTACTAAAATATGTAAGGATTTTTTACTAAATAGCATGTTGTAGGTAATCACAATCCCTAAAGATGGAGAGGGAGGGATACCACAGTATCTCTATCTTGTACCTATTTACCTACGGCTGATTATTACGATTTACGCCTGATTGTCTGCTAAGTACGTATAGTCCGAAATTAGGTTGTCAGAAAATTGGGAAACAATCAGAAAATGTTAAGGTTCGGGAAAAACGTCTTTTTTGTATGGGTTTCATTTGGACAGGCCCTTGTCCAAATATTTAGAAACGCGTTTCTGCTTAAAACAACTTATGTATCTATACATTCGTCATGCTATCAACTAGGAAGTGGTTTCGGGTCGAGTCGTACCAGTTCGCAGTTCTGCACGCGCGTGACTGTGCCAACTCACGCCAAGTGGGCCACTGTGCCGTCGGCGTTACTTGCAAGCACGTGACCTGGATAAATAGGCCTAAGGACTTTATCTGATAGGCTGGTTCAGTAGTATAATTCAAGATTTCTAAGCGTTAGTTGAGCCAGACGTTGGTGGTTCTGTAAAGCAAGATCTCGCAGTTACCAAACAAAGAATAACCATATGAATGTATATAATGATGATTATTACACCAGATAAATGGATACTCAGCTAGCTTATTAAAAAACGTCGAACGATTTACATTTTCTTTATTTCTGACATCCTTTTATGAAACAACATTATGTATGATGTATGCAAGTGTGTCTACTGCAGCAAGATTATGTTAAATTTGAAACGGAATTTCGAAAGGAGGACGATTTAGGATATAACGAAGGCCATTTTATTGTAATGAATTTACTTACGCAACTGACTAACACATTAAAACCACTTATTGAAGTACTTGCCAGAACAGTCCTGTACATAAGTAAACGACTTCAATAATTTGAGATAGATTATTTTTTATGAACAATAGTGTACCTAATATTTTGGCCTAGGAGACGCGTAGACATTTCGAGATCGCTTGACCTATTTTAGGTGCCAACTTTTCTGCCTAAACTTGGCATCCCCGTTCTCTTTGCAGATGCAATGGCCAATGCCCATACCCAAGCGTATCGCCTACTCACTTCTATTGATTTATTTAACACAGATTGAAGGCACGGTACATAAGGATTAAAGCCGTGTTCCAATCCGCATCATCATCATCATTAACAGCCTGAAGACGTCCACTGCTGAACATAGGCCTCCCCCAGGGAGCGCCACTTAGAGCGCCTGCTCGCTTCCTGCATCCCCCCGCGGCTTTCACCAGATCGTCGGTCCACCTAGTGGGGGGGCCGGCCTACGCTGCGTCTCCCGGTTCGTGGTCGCCACTCTATAACCTTTCTTCCCTATCGATTGTCAGTTCTACCTATTGCCATTTCAATCGCAATCCATAGAATCCGCATAATCCATAGATTTACTAGTAGGTAGATAGCACGGCAGCAGCGATCCTTTGTGTGGTGTGAAGTGTGGACTGGCCAATCTAACTTGCCTGCATTTGTTTCAATTTCAACCAAGTTCGTAAGGGTGGTTTATGACAAACGACACGTAAATTATATAAAAAAAACTTGAATGTTGAAAATCAAAGGTTGCATTGCATGATCCATCAGTCGCCTCGAGTGCTAGTAAGTAGGTACAACTTGAATTCAATTTGTAATAACTGAAGACCTAAAGTAGGTAGGTACTGAAGGATCATTGACGAGTGTGTAGGGTAAACACTGTGGGCGTGGAGTGTGGGATAACTGAATCAGTTATGTTAGTGTCTGTGTTAGTGGGAGGATGGTGGGATATGGCGTGGGAAGTAGATTGACTTTTACCCTTTAAGCTCTTTGCCTTCTACTTATGACAGTGACCTTTACTACCGTTCTATAATCTGTACCTTTGGATAAACCCACAGATTAAGTATAATTAGAATTCGCCGTGGATATGGCAGTGAGCAGGCCAGAACCGATGGGAAAGAAAGGTTTCGAGTGGCAACCGCGAAACGGAAGACGCAGCGTAGACCGGTCCTCCAGCAGGTGGACCCACGATCTGGTGAAAACCTCGGTGAACTGTTGGGTGCAAGAAAAATGCAGCCGCTAAAAGTTGTGCTCTATGGGAGAGGCCTATGTTCAGCAAGTTTTCAGGCTGTTGATGGTGATGATGTTAAATATTAGAAACTAAGCAAGTAGGAAGGGTTTTGACAAGTCAAGAAGATTGAATCTTGGGAAGACTCCTTCCATTAGCATTAACGCCAAACACTAACGCTAAATGTATGGGAAAGACAGTAATTATGGGAATTAGTAGTAGGCACCTACCTACATACTAGTAATAATACGTATGCATATATGGCATATAGGTAGGTTCCTACTCTAAACAGGACTGGAGTGCATGAGTGAACGGTCAATAGCGTGAAAAACGTGAAAAAGAACCAAATTCATATGATTATGCGGGATCCACACGGGGGTCAAGTTAAGGTCCGAGATATGCATGTCGATGGGATCAACGAACGTGACGCGTCGGGCTCAACAGCTGTTTTGTTGTGCTGTTGTGTTGTGTTATGTTGCGTTTCATTTGTACTTTGTGTAATAATACCGAAATAATGCTTATAAAATAAAAAGTATATACATAAGAATATATATAAGAAAAAGTATATATATAAGAAATAGGTGCTTAATACAATTAGGTAGAAGTCCCCAACTACCTAATTGCTGTTTTTTTAAGCAAAACGTAGAGCAGATGTCTAATTAATTCAATTTTCGAATATAATCATAAATAACTACTTAATTAAAAAATTATCTATACGTAAGTAAATATCAAAATTATAAGCTGAGTTGTTTGATACCAGCTCCAGCTAACGTACTGAAAGTTTTGTAAAATAGTTTGGTACTAGGTAGGTACTAAGTAGGTGACAACCATTTTTAAATAGCCAAGAAACTAACTTCATATTTTATTTAATAATATTTTATTGTTTTGAAAAATTCTTCAAGGATTTTTGTAATAATCACAAGCACAAGCCACAAAACTATTTTTCTACAACAGCTTGAATATTTATTTCTGTTCCAATAGTTAAAATAATTTATTGTGCGCAATACCACGAATATCGATCGGCCTGAGAGCGCTAACTGCCGAAAATATTAAACATACGTAACTATAAACCTAAAATCAATTCCTAATAGGGCTGTCACACGACCAACACGATATAATTTTATTATTCCACATTTGTACAATATTGTAAAACTACGATACGAAACTCATAATAGAAACTAGCACTTTCACGAAACGTGTCCAATTTCCACGCGGCGGTATTGTTTATGTTTTCTCACAGGTACCAGTGAATGACAACCCCTACAATCTACATCCTCCGATCCCCATGCATGTCTTGAAGCCACAATACAGCACCTTTATGTGAAAATATACTACAACATTAGCTGTTTACAAAAGTGTTTAAGACACTTACCCATACAACGGCTAGAAGCCAAATAAAAAAAGAAAAATAGTTCGTGTGTGTGACGCGCGCTATCCGAACGTGCGTCCCCTGCAATCACGACAGACAAACTGATCGTTGTTGAGCGCTGCGCTCGCACTATTATATTTGCGGTAACAGCTGTAGTGCTGCGCAACGGTAAAGACCTGCTGTGAACTGTGAAGAATGTTTTTTCGCAACTGCTTCTAACTAGATTATTTGAAGGCGAAGTTCAGGCAGTCCGGTCCGTACCTTACCTTACTGCTTTAGTTTTGGGTAATTTCGGCTTTAAATGAAATGAATCATCAAAGAAAAACTATCTATTAGCACTTTTTTCAATTGTTATTTATGTTATCATTGTGAAGATTTCTGTAAAAATCTTTTTATTTTACAGGGGTTTTGTTAACTTTGGTAGTCATTATCAAGAACCATAAATTTCGAGGACATTTAGTTGGAAGTTGGAACTATAAACAACATAGCTTATCAGCGTAGCAGCGTAATAACAATAATTTTATTACATTTTCGTTATCTACGTATCGCGAAAATTACAACAGTATTCAATATGGTACATAATATGTTTACAATTGTACACACATATCCACTCCCTAGAAAGACGCCCAAGCACGTGGATTCCCAGCGTCATGGCTACTGCGCATGGCAGCCTCACTCAGGTCACCCCTACCCCATCATCTCCACCCCTAGTCTGGCGGCCCAGCCACGCGTCCGATAGTGGGGATGCGTTTTACAACCCGCCCGTGCCCATTAATAAAATAACCAAGCAAGCACGATGTATACGGGGTAAAGATTATGCGATATACTGTCGACGCATGTCGAGCGAAACTAATAGTATAAAGTACTCATTTCTACGATTATAAACACGTAAAATGGGTCTACCAAATTTTATATCGAACACTTGCCGACACTCGTGATTTTCACGGTCTATTGTTTTAATATCACGTTTACGGGCAACGTGACTCATGTTTTGAACATTGGCGTTAGTTATCTATTATATTACAATAAAACTGCGTGAGGCTTCCTTCCAATCTGGTGTAGGCGGTGGTGAAGAGTTGAATATATTGATAATTGCTCAGTGCTGGTAATTTAATTACGTAGTTACAATTAAGTCTTTTTCGTTTTCGTATTGCAGGATTTAGTTAGGGGTAGGGAGGGACGCTATCGCTAAATTGTAGTAAAACTTCAATAAATAGTTGAAATTGGCCGGCTTTCATAACTTCATAATTTTCATGTCATTATTTTGGGATCTCAAAACTACGTCGTTTAAAAATACTATCTAAGAAATTCATTTATTTTATATTATGATAGGTACTGTTTTCAAATTGATCCCAAAAAAAACAGATTTATGTGTAAAATGATGTAGGTAAATTGTTATGTTCTCTAGTTCTCTACTTACTTAGATTCAGTTCCTCGGACTTCAACGAAGTCATAGCCATGGTTCCTATTTTCCCAGCAGAAAGTAATAAATTAGTAGAACAAAATGAATTCATCTTTAATAACCATTTTTTATACTTTTGTTATTATCAATGTTCCCAGTTCTCACCTATAAGGCTTATAAGCCGAGTTATTTCCTCACTTAAGTTTGTAATGGAATGACGCAATGAAACACCACCTACTGCTTACATTAAAACTATTGATTTTCCTTTGTGGCCAACTCTACACGTAAATAAAGTCATTATTGTTTTACCATAACGGCATATTAGTCTGCATCCATATATTGACTGTTCTTTGGCCACGTGATGATTACTCAAAAGGTAACGTAATGTAACATTTAATTGTTTGAAACGTATTGCGTCAAAGCTAGAAAAACACATAGTTTCAGGTGCAGATGCTGAGTTACAACAACACGATCGCAATGTTAATTGCGCAACTGTTAATGACAATGATCATTCCCTTGCACGGTGTCGATAATGAATCAATAACACAGGAGGCGAAACCAGTGTAAACTGTTAGCAATTTATTAGCACAAAGTAAATATTTGTACAAGCTAACTAGATACACTGTTCTTATGTTGCTTTGATAATTTATAAAAAGAAGTCCCAATCTACTAAGTATCTACTATCTACACTAAAATACTCATACTAAATTAACGGGAAGAGATTTTATAATTAATGAATCAAATTTTAGCGATCCTCTTTTGAACTCTTTAGTCCTACAAAGGTACAGCATTCGCAATTTTCTTACTTGTAAGCATTTACGCATATTATGCTTCAAAATACTTACTAAGTCTCTTTCAATTATTTTAAACAACTCAGCTTCTATATAACGGATATTAATTAAGTATTCGATTGGATCCAATTATCTTGGAGGCCGTCGAACTGTCCTTTGAAGTCTTTAACAACCTGAGGGAGGGGAGCCAGACAAATTCTGTTCTGTACCATATATTATTATCTGTCCATTCGGTACTCTATCCTTTATACTATTCATGTCATTACCCTAGAGGGCCTGTTTGTTTCAATAATTATAGAATCAGCATTTACTTTTATAAAAAGAAGGTTGAAATTAAAATTAATGAAATGAAAAAATGTTTTTACTATATGTTTTTATTTACCAATTGGGTAACGTCTCGTCATTGTCTTAGATAGATTAAAATCAATCATCGAATATAGCTACGAATAACTACGTGCTAGCTAACTAAACTGTGACAATGTGCAAGATATAGTTAATTTGTAAAATTGTCATTGAATTTCAAAATGTCATGAATAATAAATTACAAACGTTAAACACGATAAAAATTGTGAGAAACAGTGACCATTATAACTGAGGTACTTTTCGAGTACAATAATAACTCGATACTTAATAAAATATAGCAACTTTAAAAGAACCTAAGGTTCTAATGCAAACCGCTACAAGAGTAAAGATCTAAGAACTCAATTGCCTAATCTAACAAAGCTATTCTCAAGAGTCTTTAAACGCATATATAGAATGTTCCTTTCCGATCTAGTGGATCCAGACTTTAAGGCGAAAATACACGGTTCACTTTTGCCTTTCAATTTGAATGAAACATAATTGATCCGTGTCAACATAAAAGTGAATCATTCAATGTCATCGAAGGTCATCTTTTCCTTTCTTTTCTGCTCTGTTCAACCAAACTCAAAGTGATTCAATTTGATTGAACCATGTATTTTCACCTTTAGATGTTTATGTTCATACTTTAGAAGGTGTTAAGATTAAATAGTGCTTTGTAAATTGTTCGTTAGTGTTTAGTTTCCAGCGGAGAGTTGCACGATTTTGTTGTTGATGTCGAGGAGTTCTTCGACATATTCGAGATCAGCCAGGATGGTGGCGAGGCGGTTCAGGATGGACAGGAGTTCACCATCCCTCAACTGAAGCTGCTCATTACAATGTTCCACTTCATCGACCACCTCGTCTGGTATCTGCAAAAGTAAATTATTTGTTATTATTTGTTTCGGTTCGATTTAAAGTAAATGAATAAGTGCTGGATGGGAGTAGCTCTGGACAATACTGAAGGTACATCAACTGGAACACCTTGCCGGCCTCCTTGTTTCCAGCTAACTATGATCTGGGAGTCTTCAAGTCTAGAGTGCACAGGATGGACACATGGATGGATGGACAGGATGGAGGATGGATGGATTTCATCAGGTGAGACACTGGTCAAATACTTTGCCTATACTGAATCAAAAAAAAAAGGTAGGATGTTCGTAATTTCAGAACTACAAAACCGACCTAAAAACATATACGGGACAATATTTAAAGTACCCCCTTTCTAACAAAAAAGAATGAGAGAAATCCGACCACGCGTTAATGAATTACAAAAAAGTAATTATTTTTACTGGCATCATCTTTCCCGAGGGAATCTATAATGATGTTATCTTCCAAGAATCGTGTTCTCCGTTATAGTTTCCAATATTTTTGCTGCATTGGCAATTTGCAGCATTTAAATGCTTATTAGCATACATATTTTAAACTCATTAATGAGTTGTGTGATAAGTATTATTCAAAATTTATAAAGATCTTTACCTTCTGCAGCTCTAAGAAGGTTTCAAACTTGAGCTTCTTCCTCGTCTTGCCGTTGGTGCCATCGAAGAAAATTGTGAACTGATTGTCCTTCGGTTTCAATGGGAAGTAGATACCAGCAGTCAGGCGACCCTTGGGATCCCTGGCGAGAAGACTCCTGAAAGGTCAACAAATAATGATTTAGAAATCAAAAATACAACAACGAGACGCTCGAATAATTTTCAGCAGAAAAACAAGGAAATTTTTGCAGAGTATGAATAATTGTATAGAGCATTTGTGATGAAAAGGCGCCCTATTTAGAGTGTAAGGGCTTGTTTTTATGGCTAAGGGTAGATGGCGTTAGGGCGAGGGCTCTTCATGGATGGTAGGTATACCATCACACAGATGTAAAAAGTATTCTATTGAATTTTCCGCAAAGCAAAGAATAGATGTCTTTCTAGGTTGCAACTTGCAACGTTCAAATTAGATAAGAATTTGGGAGCGCATGACTGTCGATTCTTTGTTATAAAATGTAGTTATCCGTATTACGTTACTAGAACGAAGTTTATGTAAAATAATAAACTGAGGGCCTAGCACGAACATTTACGCGGGAGTAAATGTAACGTTAATGTAAGCCAGTTGTATGGCATTTGATCAGCGCCCCATACAACTAACTTACGTTAACGTTACACTTACTCCCGCGTAAATGTTCGTGCTAGGCCTACTGGTAATTTTTAATCGGCAACGGTAAATCAAGTTAAATAGATAATAATAAAATGGTTATCAGTCACGAGTGTTATCGGTCCGTCACGTGACACGTCATGTCCTAAGCATCAATATCGTACGACGATACCAAAAATAATGGATTTCTGTTTGATCAAGGTCATTGACAAAACTAATTTGAAACAGGTGTAGATATCAAACAGTAGGTGTTCAGTCAATTAAACTGTTAATTGAACTACTAAAAAGACAAAAGTTGGAGTAACTAATCCAAAGCTACTCCACGTTTATTAATAAGCCTGTAGGTGTATTTGATGATCAGGTGGTCTTACCTCATATCCCAAACTAAGTTCCTCTTCTCTGTGACGGTGACGGCAGATAGATAGGCCTTGGCGACGTAGATCAAAGACAGGCGCTCCTTGACGACAGCACCCCTGGTCTCCCGCTCATGCCATTCCACGTAGTTGTTATTGTGGAGATTCAGTTGGTAGTTGTACTCCTTGCGGCAATGAGGTTCGTCAGATTGCATGAACCAACCTGAATAATACAAACACGTTGATATATCTCCGACATTCGAATAGAACGTTAAAAATTCATCTTGATAAACATGAAACTTAGAAACTTACCAGTGTGTGGATAACAACGGTCGGCCATCACGGTAACGACACGAGAAATGTGGTAGCCCAAATCCGATAGGAATATTCCGGATCTACCACCAATCCTGACGTGAATTGCCACCATCACGTGATCCTTCTCGGTCTCAACCAGGAACTCTTGCGGGCCCGGGCTGGATGTAGCGTAGTCTTCCAAGTCTTGGATGTTTTCGTCACACGATACCAACATCATAGCTTTGGTGATTCCAGGGAATTCATCTTCTAAAACCTTCAGACGTTTCATCACCTCCATGCCCAGGCCAACACATGTGTGTTTGTGGGCGCGGATCGGCGGATTGTACTTGGGGAAGTACTCCGCCAGAGTTTGGTCGGGTGATGCCATATAGGCGTCATAAAGACTCATGAAGTTGTTGACTGAATCATAGTTTTCTGAGACGACGAGACGGCTCAACAGCGCCTCGGCTTTGGCGACCAGCTCCTCATATTTCTGGAGAGAGAGGTTTAAAGCCGGGCGTGGCGCCCCCCACCGTGGAGCCGGTAGGGGGTGGTCTGCCGGCCACTGAGGGCCAGCGGCGGGGTTGCTACCGGTGCCGAGTCAGCTCAACCACTCGGCGCCCCAACGGCCCATAACGCGGCGGATGGCGCGCTCCTCGCTCGAGGTGGAGACAAGAGGCACGGCGGGGCCCTGGCCGTACGAACCTGCGACCCCAGTGATCCCCACGCTGGAAGGCGCATCCGGAGACCACTCTTTGTCCTTACTTAACGGTTTTATATTTAACGTATCTGAAATGAAATAAAAACATAGTTTATTAATTTGGAATTCATAGGATTTTTTGTTTTGTTTGCAGGTTAGGCACCTAGTTAGATAGATAGATAGATAGATAGATAGATAAACTCTTTATTGAAACACACAAATTATAAATAAAAGTACAAATTTAACGGAAGTGTTACAATTGGCGGTCTTATCGCTTAAAGCGATCTCTTCCAGACAACCATGCATGGAAAGGAATAACGCAAAAATATATGGACGGTGGTTTCCCCAAAAAGCTGTTCATAAACGTACATACTATACAATAATATACAATAAACATCATAAAAACTGCATAAACATAATACATATTCATAATAGACATAATACTTATAAGTATACATATTACATATTTTACATATTATACTGCTTAGTATATGTATCACTCGAAAGTCCAAGGTTCTGTGACTACAGCGTGACAGTGCACTGGGCTCGTCATCCTGAGACGTCATTGCAGTCTATAAAGTAATTACTAAACTGTGACATATCGTATTGTCTTCTATAGTTGAAAACACAATAGAGTAGTATACGTAAACATCGGGGAAAACCTTGAGGAAACACTAAGCTTACTGATCTATACAAGATACACTAAAATTTTGCACTTTCCATGGCTGTGTATTCCACTTTTCTAAATAACAGAGCTGCATAATTGCATTACAGTTGTTTTATATATGTATATGCCTATCATCATAATCATCAGCAGCTTGAAGAGATCCTCTGCTGAACAAAGAGCACCACTTTGAGTGGTTCCTGCATCTATCGGCTCCCCCGGGGTTTTGATGTCTATATTTGGATCAACTATAGATACTTCTTAGTTTATTCATAGTCACTATGACTACATCATTGATTGGCATTTTTTAGTAAGTAGGTATAAACTGTTCTCAGCTTATCACATTTTATTATTATTTATAAGTTTAGTATAGTTGCCATGGAGTGTGTAGGCATGTAAATAAAGTGCGTCAGTTACGTCTATATACAGAATATGGCGTTATGCCAGTAGACATCTGGAATAACTGGATTCTGCCTCCAGACCAGCTATCCGAAATACAAAAAATTTTATAGCTTGGGACATCGTTGCATACCAAATAATACGAATTTAGACATTTTATACAATCCCTTAGGTGCTGGGTTTTTAGGGTAGAACCACTAATTAAACCTAAAAAAACAGAAACTAACCTCAAAAAACAGAACTTAATGGGTTAGTAACTTAGTACAGAATGATTATTACAAAATGTAAAATAGATAAATTAGAATTATATGACGCAGAAGGCACCTTTTCTCTAACTACCAACACCAAATAAAACCAATAATAAATCACCCACTAAACGTTTTAAATCGGGGAACCTCTGGCCCAGTATGAGGGCAAAATATTGAAAGTAGTTTAATAAATTACAAATGGTTTCACCTAAGCATATTATGATGATACATACTATTAGCTTAAATAGGTAATTCTCCAGCTAATGGACTTAGTATACCAATGGGATCGCAAAGTAATTCAATTAGTGAGTAGGTCACGCGAGGTAGCCATCAGCTGTGACGCATTTGGTAAAATATAATCACGTGGTGCAACCGTGGACTCATCGATCGGTTGGTATGGAAACAATTCAAGGTCGATAGACAGTATCAAAGAAAGTAATTTGCTTTGCCTATATAAAAAACGTACACAAAACAATCATTATCTACAAATATAAACAGCTCGACAAACTGATGCATCTTTGGGTCTATTGAATTCTTTACTTACAATAAATTAAATTTTTTTTTTTTAAATTCGAATTACTTAGATGATTTAAAAATGAATAAATATTCGAATACCAATGGGGATCGGTAAACTCGTTATCTTCGGATATATCCCGGAATCGCAATACCTTTTGCTTCATAAACTATGACAAAAAACATGAAACGTGCATTCCACATTTGAAACTTTGTGTTGTGATTTTTGTTTGTATTCGATTATCAAAATAAATGACCACTTTTGTACTATTATTTATTCAGTGATATGGTGAAAAGGATAATGCAGGTTTGCGGAAGGAAGGAAATGAAAACCGCATTTTGTTAGTTGCTACAGTGACTGTTATTTGGTGCTGGATGAAAATGGCCGTGCAGCATAGGCTGAAATAAATCAGAACCCATACAATAATAAAAAGGGTAGACAAACGTACCCATAGTTGGCCTTGGCCGGTCGTAGAACTCTTTTTGTCCTCTGGGAGGTGTTACTTTGTTTACTTCTAGAAGG
This sequence comes from Ennomos erosarius, assembly GCA_963580505.1. Classification (NCBI taxonomy): domain Eukaryota; kingdom Metazoa; phylum Arthropoda; class Insecta; order Lepidoptera; family Geometridae; genus Ennomos; species Ennomos erosarius. The sequence continues at coordinate 11,910,752 of OY756987.1, forward strand.
AAACTGGTTTGACTTGAGTTCGAGCGCCCTATATAAACAGGCCAATGCTTTCCGCCCCCTCCGCGCGCGTCTGCCGTACCCCGCAAATGCGTCATTCATTCGAGAAAAATACGTATAATATGCACGTGTGTGCGTGCACAGTTATTTGCAGCATTCAGTAAACATAATGTAAAGTGTTCGCGTGTGTGCGTCAGGTTTACAAGTGTGTGTGCGAGCGTCAAAACAAAACTCACACTTGGGCAAGTTCCTGTACTTCCTGTGAATTTACTATACCTACACAAGTGGGGATTTTTGAAAACAAAACTGGTAGTAGTTGGTTGGTACATCATACTAGGTATACATAATAATATGACCTAGATTACTTTACTTACTCACCTACCTCTACCTATACTACGCTTACTTACCTATACCTTTCTTTATCCTATACGCATTGATCCTATATGAACTATGAACCCTATACATTGTGTCTAAGTAACGGGGTGCCCTTTCGAATAGCTCGCCTGAACCACAAATAAATATACTATAGTCACAGAATACGCCCCATTGACTATAGTATAGGCATACTATTACACATTATGGTATAGGATAGGTAAACAAGTATTATAGTCTATACCTGAACACCTCGTTACGCTACGTAAATTATTATTAATTATGCTGCGCATAGGCCACTGTCCACTATGTATAAGTAGGTAGGAGGTATGTTTTACGGTAGGTATTATACCTAGGTCACAGATTTCATAATAGTAAGTTTTAAATCGGGAAACAAATGGAAAGCATCACCTAGGGTACCTATACAGGTACCCTAGGTGATGCTTTCCAAGGATTCCCTATACCTCTTCCTAGAAATGTTTATAAAATAGTGACGCAATAGACTGTAGTGCCTTTATAAGAACCGTGCCGTGACTCATAGCTGAAATAGGGGGAATTCTGTGAGCTGAAAATAGCATTTCGCGGTTCGGATCAATAGTTTTGGTATCGCACCTGGTTTTTGGGGGTGAGTGACATTTCAAGGTAGATATAAAGTTGACCTTTGATTATTTACCTGTCCTTGATGCCACACATAAGGTATTACTTGCACAGAGCAAAATACTCCTCTATCTAGAACTAGAATTAATATGTATATGGCAATAATATAACTTATAAGTAGGTTTATGCAATGATATTTTACCTGATATTTCCAACTCACTGGGTGTAGGTACTTATGTATATAATTTAATTTATATCTATGGTATTTAAGGACTCAAAGTAGAGTTTGCGCTTCTCTGAACAGTAGTACACCTTAATATAATGTTTACTTCCCATATTTCGATGGTTTACTTAGGTCCACCTTTACATTTTTTAATTTTATAATTTATGATTTTAATCATAATGGCGGAGGGCGGTGTCATGGTGGAGCCATGGTGTTTGTAAACGTAAATTAAAAAAAAAACATTTTTGTGTCAAATACTTTAAAGCTATGCAAATACCACAGATTCGATTGGTCTTCTTGCAGATTGCATAGCCTTTAGTGGGTGTAAGCAAAACAATCAATCAATCAATCAATCATTTATTTGCGAGAACACAAGCACAATTCACAAGGAAGGTCTTAAAATAACATATGTAGACATATTGCGTTCAACTTGCATGCAAGTGTGCAAATATTAAAAAGTATACACAGATATATGTGAATCAAAATACCTAAAACGTTTCTGAAAATTCTGAAAATTATTACCTACCTACATCAACGGCCGTCACACGTGCACACGTGCACAAACATGTGTGCGTGTCAATAACAATCTCAGCCGCTATCTTCACACAGATTGCCATGTGCCTGTGTCGTGCATGTCACAGGCAGAAAAAAACAAACGTGTTACCCGCTGAACGTTTTCTTTCATTTTCAATTTTATTGCGTTGTCATACAACTCGTCTAGATGCAAAGTTAATTTTGTAATGATAGTGTTGAATTGAAGCAAACTGTATCGGTAATTTTCCAGAGAGATTTGTTTATTTAACTAAATAGATAAGGTTTATTTTATTGCGAACTGCGCAGTTTTAATTCGCTGCCTGTAATCTGTAATGTAGGTAATTATTTATAGCACAGACCTTGAATATGCATTTTCAATACACATCTTAAGATAATCATTAATCAATCATACTTACCTACACACCCCATACCTTTGGCTCTCCTAAATAGCTTCTATTTTCGCCCTTGAATCTGTGGTTATTACCTGCGTACGTTGGGAAAGAAAAATAGCTGCCTAAAGACTTATCACACAACCTAAGTATCATAGAAATAATTATACTTTACGTTACTTATGTCATGAATTTATCTAAAAATTTAGTATTGTAGATTTTTATTATGTAACTCTGGTACAGTTTCTTGTTACTATGAAATGAAAAATATATACATAAATTTAAAAGTAAAAAAGACTAAAAATGTCACATACTTTGTCAGGTGTGGGGTTCGAACCCACGCTCCCTCTCGGGAACCAGAGCTTAAATCTGGCGCCTTAGACCACTCGGCCAACCTGACTTGTGAAATAGGGTTAAAATAATGGTACGGCTAAAGATGTTTGCAAATTGCATTTTTATAATATAATAATAATAATAAATATGATGATAATAAATAATATGACAATAACTAAATTATTTAAACCCATAAAGTTTCAGAATTTGCCTAATACCGTTTGAAAATGAATTTTAATCCTATAATCGTCACAGTTTTCCTAGGTTTCAAAAATTAGTGTAAGCGTCATCTGTACAAAATGTTATGAAACATAAGTTGTGTGGTAAAGCGTGGAGTCGTGTAACCCGTTCCATGGTTGATGGCTAATTCTTTGCATTGTCGCAAGGTGGCGCTATTATACATCTGAAATCACTCGACTTCAGAAAAGGAGCCGGTTCTGTATTCGGCTGCGTAGTATCCGTAGTATCCCAGATAATATACTAAGTATTATTGTTCTGTGATTTAGATGTAGGTACTTACTTTATTATGTATTTTTTAAAATGATATGTCCGGAGCTATTTAAAGTAGTGTATGGACGGAGTAGTATGAATTTAATGATTACCTGTCAAATAGAGACCTATTTTTTGTGTACCTTTGTAATTTGTGAACCGATTTTGATGATTCTTATTTATTATGTCCTACTTGTCCATATGAACAAACCATAATACATAACTATCCTACGTATCGAGTAAGTAGGTGTAAGGGTCACAATGAGAAACACCTTGCGTAGGTAGATATCGTATCGTAATAAGTTATTGTAAGCATGGACTTACAATCAGGAAATAGTCGTTATAGCAGTAAATCAGGATCATACCTTAGCGAAGTAGGCGAGTACTTTTAGGCCACCGTTCTTGTAGGCACTCGGTCGCTACTCGCTAAGTCCTTGATCAACGTAAATCGGACAATCTGCCCAACTCCAACACCGAACTGCCTTCATAAAGCGCCACTTGCCACAGTGGCTACTTGCCTCTTACATCCATCGGTTCGGTTCTCCGCGGGGATGACCAGGCACCGGTCGTTGGTTCACCTAGTGGTTACCATTATAATAAAACAAAAGCTTCTTGAAAACACATTTATTATACACTCCATCCCTTCCCAAGAACCACAGCTGTAACCGCCATGAGCAGGCCAGAGGCGTCGACACCGTTGGCGCTGTTGCAGCCATCACTGAAGCACTGGCAGACGGTTTCGAGGTGGTCCTCGTTGTCGGCCTTGTAGCAATCCTTTCGGTGCCTCACCCAGCCACAGCCGCGCGTCACGCGGACTTCAGGCTCGTAGCCTTTGTTAAGGACTAAAGATAGAATGGAAAAATTAGGTACACCTAGATGAGATTGCGGTCAAATGCAGGCCTATGCAGTTATATAAAAAATATATAAACCTACCTTACCTAAGTACCTATATTAGTACCATATCAGTAATGCAACTGTGATGGTCGGCCGTGCCGCTTAACATCAGGTGAAGGACCAGCTCGTCACGTCATTGATTCTCATAAAAAAAGTACCTATTATATAGCGCATTTAAAAAAATACAAGGTCAAAAGCGCACTGCTATGTGAATTAGGCCAGGGTTGCCAGGTCAGATGGTGAGTTTTTTACCAAGTTTTTTATTTTGGGGGCTGTGTTCGGTATTCAGTATCATTGCCGAAGTACTTAGTAGTTCAGTATATTAAAAACCATTATTAACTACGTCTATACACTAATAAAAACTTTTGAAACCATTTTCAGCCATTACAAATTATTTATAATGTACCTACCTAAGCTCTAATCTCTCTAGCAGCAATAAATATGATTGCATTCTATTAACCCTTTCTTAATAATTCTAGCCAGGCACCTACATATGTCTCCAGCACAAGTGCGTAAACAAATGGCATTTAGTACATACAGGGGGGTTATTCGCTATGACACATGAGATTCCTTGCCAATAACGCGTGACTTGTAACATGCTCCAAACGTAAACGCGGCTTTAACGCGCCACGACATGGAATTAACATGGAATCAAAAAATTGAATTCTGTATGCCACGCGTTAGATTGTTTGTGCCCAGTGTTTTCTGTTCTTTGACGTGCGTGTAACGTGTGTTGTCGTGTTTGTCAAATTTGACAACGGCATACAGAATAGCATTTTAAACCCAAAACCATTCCACGAAGATATCGTAACGCGCCGCGTTACGTGCGTGAATGGTCATACGGAATAAGGGCCCAGGCTTGTTATCTAGTTCTTACTACCTAACCTACTTAACTTATATCTAGTACACTAACATAAATCTCTCGGCTCGGCTCAGCTGTGATTGCTATTGACCTTTACATACAAGTGTAAGTAAACATTAACAAATAAGTATACGAATATAAATACGAATTAATCATTATCAGACATACTTTTAGATAAGTATGATACTGGCTCATTTCCAAACGTCGCCGTAAGTTCCGTTCCCACTGGTGACACCTTAGAAAAGTTCTATGTATCACTACTTATGAAATATGCACAATACAGGTATAGTGCGATACAAACAAACTCAATGGCGGCTGTACTATCAGCGCGCAACGCAGCGCAATAGCAAAAATGAGGGCGTGGGCAGAGTGAGCGCAGAAAGCGGGGCCTTGCATTGCAGCACTCTTTACAGCCGTCATTGGGTTTGAATCACACTCTACTATCGGTACTGTAATTTTATAAACTTCAAAAACTGAGGATTAAAGGCCCCAATATGGATCTATAACATCTCTAGTTATATGAAATGGCACCTACTAAAATTTTATTGTGTGGCTCAGCAGTGGACGTCTTCAGGCTGATGATGATGATGATGCATAGCCTCAACAATAAGGTAAGTATCTTAAGTACCTACCTATCTTAAGTATCTTAGGTAGCCTCAAGAATTTTGTTGTTGTTTCTACTTACTAGTCTGCACAATCTTTCGGCACAAGAACCCATGCTGGTTCGCCGAGTAGACTCCACTGCCGCAGGGTCTCGAAGGTAGAAACTTCACGAGGGTCTCCTGGTCGTACATCTTAGGGTCCAGGCACATGGAGTTGTTCACGCTGGTGCAGTCATAGCAACTGATGGAGGAAGCTGGTGGAGTGAAGAGTTTACGGATAAGGAGGCGCAGGTTTGACGGGGAAGGGCAAATAATATTGTGAAACAGTTTGTTTTATTTACTTACTTACATTAAACTTGGTACGTTCGACTGTTATAATTTAGTACGGACTTAATCATCATCACCATCAACAGCCTGAAGACCTCCCCTGAGAGCCACTTTGAGCGGCTGTGTAAGACTACACGGAACAAGTGGAAGTAAAAATAATTTAAATTAATTTGTACTGTGAAATGCCCGCGGTTTTGACCAGATGTACCTACCTACACAATGTTTATGTTATTAACAAATAATAAGTAGGTGCTAGTAGGTAGGTATATATTTATTTATTTATTTAATAGTTTTGCACAAAAAGGTGTACATGGATAAACTTAATGCTAAATAGCATTATCTACCAGTCCTCCAGGTCGTGTAACATAAATGTGGGTGTGCGGCTACTGACTAGTGAAAGACCGACTGTGGGACATAATTACAAATAATTTAGAATATCTAAATAGTTATAATAACGTAATACAAATATATAAGACAATAAATAAACTACTTAATACATACAAAATACAATACACAAATAAAATAATTATGTAACCTATCTAAATAATAAACATAATACATACTTAATACATACCTACTAACTTTCCATAAAATGGTTATCAGAAGTTAATGAAATAAAAATGAAGTTGTGATCAAAAACATAAAAGAGATCAAAGACAGCATCGCTCATGTACCTACTGACTTACCTACTTTTTAACAATAATAATTTGTTAGATAGAGATTTGTATTTCTCCCAACTAAGTAAAACCGGCGATAAAAGTGAGAGACATACCAAACCTAACGCAGACCGCCAAGATGAGAAGTGCAGCCGCGTTCCTCAACATAATTTTAATCACAAAACCAATATGTCACAGTGTACATACGAGCTGAATCTGTGAGAGACACAAGTGGACTGTTTTCAAATTTCAAAAGCTTGATCCAAAGCGCGTCCAATTGTGACGGTGTCCGTATTCGGTAAAAGAGCTTGTTCACGTTCACAATTTTCATCATTCATGCTTGTGGAACTAGATATTAGAATTCAGGATTTAGTCACTGTTTTACCTAAATCCAATCTAAATCTATAGAGGATCTGCCCAATTAATAATTCAGTTACTGCTGTTGCAGGGTTACAGAGTGCAGGTTTCAATGATTGCTGCATTAAAATTAGTCGCACCGGTGACATGCCATTGTAGCATGCAAAAGGTTGGGATGACTAGATAGGGAAAGACTAAAATTGATATAATGTACTACCTACTAATTCAAGGGACACAACAATAGACATTTCAACTTGGAACAATAAACTCAAGACCAGTCAAGCAAGACCAAACATGGGAGGCGAAAAAACGTGTTTTATGTAATCTTTCTTAGTAGATTTCATGTTGAAGTCTAAGTAGCGAGATGATTGAACGAAAATCTCGAAATGCTTACAGCATAATTATAGTTTATATTATGCCCTGGATCTCTTGCTCCATCCTTAAAATTTTACATATTCACAGGTCGTCACAACCCCTTATGGATTTTCTTCACCATTCTTGCATGATCTATATGCTATTTACAATAAGGTTTATTCCACTTTGATCACCTAGGTGATCATTGAATACTCTCGTGTCCTATGATCACCTAAAGCTTAGGGGATAAAATAAAAAAATGAATTTAAAGTCAATATCTTTTTAATTTAAAAATTCCCTCGCCAACTTCTGTACACTGTGAGCAGGGTAGTGACAACTCCCAGGGCTGTCACTTTGACGTATCGCAGCGACGTTGCTGCGTTGCACATATCACCGTAGCATTGGCAGACAGTTTCCAGATGATCAGCGTTGTCTGCCTTGTAGCATTCTCTCTTGTGCTTCACCCAGCCGCAGCCGCGGGTCACACGGACTTCTGGGCTCGCCTCGGTGAGAACTGCAGATAATAAAAGATAATTGGGTAAGAAATCTAAATATACTATTTGGACTGAGTGGGCAATAGAACAAGAAACAGGAACGTTACAAAAGCCAACAAATAAAGTCTGTACAGAATACGGCCGCGTGCACGCACTGTTAATCAGGCGCGTATCATTAAACGGTTAGCGCATTCATTGACAATAGTTACAGTGTTACAGAGCATAATAGTTCCAGTAGGTACCCCTCTTGATGAGTCTGAATCACTTGTTACATAGCAGTTAGCACAATAGGCGGCCCTGGTCTCATGATCCCATCGCCCTGTCGTGTTCACTGTTGATTGTTAGTCGCTTGTTTTGTTGCAGCTGTAGCCAATTGAATTCTATGACTGGGCTTATCTCGCTTGGGTATGGGTATGGAAACATGGTTATTGCGTATAAGAGAATACTATTAACGTTTCGTTAAGCTTACCTACTACCTACTTGACATTAAGTATATGTAACTTTTACAGCTTTTGCCATGTCCCTAATTAGGACTTAAAAATAGATGCCTTTGGCTGGGCTGCTATTTTTAACTCCTAATAATTAGTCAACTATTATTCTTTTTTATATGGACATTAAAGTTGATAATTGATAAGTAACAAGTAAGTACCTACCTTTACTTAACGCTATTGAAATTATTAAATAAAAGGTTCAATTACTTATGTGCCCTGATTCTAGTCTCAAGTCTATGTATTGGTCTACTTAATTTTCTGCATTTTTTAATGGTTCGAATCGGTTAAAGTTGTACAGCAACTCTCTTCTTGAAGTATTTATTGCTGTATAGATACTACGCTAAGAAATTCTATAAATGTTTAAAGGTAAAGATACCTACTACATTTGGTCCGGGTATTGCCCGTGGTCCACCTGCTTAGTTCACCTGGGTGGACTACGGGAAGATTTTTCTTCCCCTGGTTCACCACAAAATATCTGGGTGTACCACGGGTAATTATTTTTTCCCGTAGTCCACCTATGTAGTTAATTATTATATCATGTTTAGAATGTATTGCCCGTAGCCCACCCAGAAGATGTATGTACCAAATGTACTGATTTTTTGAGATTCTGTAAAAAAAATTGCAATATCTACCAGTCTAGTAGTGTACTGGGCCTTTATTCTCTATCGATTCCTTACTTCGAAACCACGCGAATTCCTCGTCTTACTTAAGAAATCTGCAAAAGTCTATTCTCTATGAAACGAAAACAAAACTGCGCGAAATGAATTTGGATATGGCGCGATTTGAACGGTCAAAAATTATATGTTTTACCGAGACGTGTTCCGAAACATCAACACATCAAAAGATATGACCACTTATGTCAATATATTTTATTCAAAATAAAGATAACTTTAATGTAAAGTGAGTGAAGGTAACGCTGTGACACGATTTGAACAAGATACGATAACGACGTGGTTTCCAATCGTGTGGAATCTGTGTTTCCATAGAGATTAACCGCCCTGGTATACTCACTGATTTGAACCATCTTCCTGCAGAAGAACTCTTTGGCCATTATACTTGGGAGAGCCTGCCCGCAGTCCACTATGGGTACGATGGCATTCATCTTCTGAAGATGGAGGTCCAGGCAGGCAGAGTTATTCGCGCTGTTACAGTGGAAACATTTGATCGATTCACCTGAAAATACAGGAAAATTAGTTCTCTTGATAGACGCATTAGTACGGAAACCATGAGGAGAGTGGGACGGTAGATTGGGGGGTTGGTAACTAGCCAAGTGAATCAATCCACGGAAGGACTAGACGTAATAAACGATAGAGTTAAGGCACTTGCTTATTTGATTAGGTACTTGTTCGCTTGATAGCTGAGATACCTACTAAGTAGTCATACATATACCTATCTAACTTATGTTAGAAATACAATACACATTTTATATACCAACAAATGGACGACCTCTATGACTGGCGTGGAGTTGCACAATAAAATAAATAATAAATAAATAAATATATGTGGACATTTCACACAGCGCCATCTAGCTCCAAACTAAACATAGCTTGTACTATGGGAACCAGATAACGGATACAATACTTATATTTTTTTTTTTTGTAAATACATACATAGAATACTATACAACACCCTCTAATAGTCTCTATAATATACTGAATGGACCGTTATAATAAATCTAAATATATTATACTCGGCTACAATGCCCATACCATACTATGGTATTTGTGCTAAGGTATTCCTCAGCACAATACTGTCCTACTGCCTGATATATAATTATGCCTCATAATCATCATCAGCTTGAAGACTTCCACTGCTAAACATAGACCACCCCCAAAAAGCGCCACTTTGAGCGGCTGCTTGCCTCTTGCATCTATCGGCTCAATTCGGCTCCCTGCGGTGGTCGTCAGTCCACCTAGTGGCGGGTCAACCTACGCTGCATCTTCCAGTTCGTGGTCGCCACTCGAGAAACTTTTTGCCCCATCAGTTGTCAGTTTTACGAGCAGTGTGGCCCTTCAAGAATGATTCGTAGTGTCCAATAATCGTAACCATCGTATTTTTTATGTAAATTAATATGAAGTTAACGCTGTTAAAGAAACTAACCAATCTTAGGTGGTTGATGTTCGGTATGAAATTATAAATACCAAACATCGATCGCAAAAATTAAATACCTATGAAATAAAAAACCGAACACCTGGCAACCCTTTTTGTCATACGTTGTTAGGAAAACTGTAAGATTGTGTTGTATTATTTGCTTTCAAAAAATATCACAGTAGTGTAGACACTCAAGCGAAAAAAAAATTAATAAACATAGGTACTGTAAAGATCCAGGGTGTCTCGTGACGTCACAAATATTAGAAGGTTTTCTCAATTATAAATATATTTAAATAAAATAATTTTACGAGTAAGTAATAATCCAAAAATAAAGCAAATATTGGTTTGATACTGCATTAACTGGTATAGGACATAGAGATAGGTGTAAAAGTAGTTATTTAAACGTAAAATGAGGTAATATTAGAAAGCATAAAACCTCTTTAATTATATTTCATACTAAAATCGCGAGCTAGCAGTCAAGAATGTGTCAAAGATTTTTAAAAATGATTGCAGATTGGGAGTTTACTAGGAAAGAAAAGAGAAAAGATGGCAAAATATAGTTTTTTCCAGGTTTATTGTATTACTAAAAGATGAAAAGAAATCCATGGAGTGAAGAAAATCAATCAGCAAGAAGGAACGGAGCAGTTCTATTTAAAACAGGAATAATGAATTAATATTACTTAAGACCATCAGGTTCAAAGGGAAGTACTTCGCTATATTTAGTCTGTGGAAATTGAAAGGTGAAATCTTCTAATACATTGTTTAGTAGGTGTAGTTCTTTAGTATTTGAAGATATACACGGACGGAAAATGTTTGCTGCTGAGCGAAGCGCTTTCCTGGTAGGTTGATGTTGAGTGAAAATGCTTATTGTAGGACAATATCGTTGTGGACATCACGCTGAGCGGATGATCTGATGATGGCAGATGGTTTTAATGTACAGAAGGGAAAGCCAATGATATTCTTTGCATATTTTCTAGTCGGCAGGAGCTTAGATGATGATGAGCGTAGATGCTTATTGTAGCACAAGATCATCGTGGACATCACTCTAGGCGAAAGGTTTGATGATGGCAGGGGATTTTATTGTAGAAGGGAAGCTAGTGCTATTCTCTGCACATTTCTTTAGCCGAAAGAAGCCTATCGTCATACACGAAGGAGATGAAAGATTTTATTTCATGCGGTGATGTAAAACATCGTGAATGTGTTTGAATACTTACTTATCACTTTAATTTGATATAATGACTGATTGACTTAATCCTAACTGGATAATTATTGGGAATAATGTTGTAGTTCGATTTAGTATAAGTTCATAATTATTTTCTTAGCAGGTTGTTTTTGTGATCACGGAGATGATCGAAAGGTCTTATTCTTGCACGAAGATTGAAGCATATTTTTATATATATTTAGCACACTAATGTTATTACAACATACAATGTTGTCTTGGATTCAGCAAAAGCAGGTAGAGTTTTCTTTCGTCGGATCATGAAGGAAACACAGAGGTGAAGAGGAAATCTTTTCCCTATTTATTTATTGTAAGTATCACGAGCGTATTTGAATATCATTCTAGCAATTTCAAAATAAGTTCAAAATAATGTTTTCATGCGTCTATAACGTAAAAACTGGGAATTTAGATTAAGGTCTTCCGTAATAGGTAAAAGGTATTTATCTCGAGCAAGTCAGTGGCGACTATGAGCTGGAAGACGCAGTGTAGGCTGGTCCCATTGGGTGGACCGATGATCTGGACCGAGCCGCGGGAAGCCGATGGAAGCGGAAGACTAACGGCTGCACAGTGTGACATGGGTTTATGATGATGATGGTGCAAGATGATGATGGTGATGATGATGATATTGATTATGACGTCTTCCGGATGGTAAAGACGACGATGATGATGATAACGATGATGATGATGACGTCTTTAGGATGATAAAGCTGACGATGATGATGATGATGGCGATGATGATGATGACGTCTTCAGGATGATGAAGCTGATGATGATGTTGAGGGTCGAGATAGGCAAAGATCTAATAAGATAAGATGCAATATATTTATTTATCTCAAATCTATGAGCATAGTTCAGTTTGGTGAAATTCAGGTTTGACATTGTTTTAATGAATTTTCAATAAAAACTTTAACTTTTATTTTACAACACATTTATAATATTTTTTAATAGGTAATTATTGTCCTTCGTATTTATATGGGTCAAGCATAAGCAGTACCTCTTAGTGACTCCTTACCACACGGATAGGATAGCTAATTGTATAAATTCGAATGAGAATAACGTCTTGTTGATAATTGATATCAATAATATATTTACAACTTACAATACATACACTTTGTTCTACGGATCTAACATAACTTTAGCATATTTCATTATACTGAAATACGTCTTAGATATGTGGATGATTTCTATGAAAGTTCAGGAGAAGCAAAGTCAGCCTGAGAATTCATAAACGGTTCAATGTCTATAGTATACAAAATATATGCATAATATTATTATAATATCAATAAATACGGGTATGGAAACGATTAGGAATAAATGAAATGAAATGAAATGATCTTTATTTCCGACACACAATATCGCGAAAGGAACAATATAACACGGAACATAAAATAAGAAACTTATATAAATATACTAATTATACTCTGAAGCGATATTGCACGATGTCAGAAACAGATCCCGGCTCAGCTCAGCATACAACTTATTATCATTGTGTAATTACTCCGAAATAAATGTCCTGAGTTTTTATTCAACATTATTAATCTCCATTTCATGTCGGCCGAATCTTCGAGAGAGGAGCAGAGGTTCCACACGGCGAGTTTGCGCATAATACATAACCTACGGGCTCTTCTTTGTAGGAGAATTTAGCAAGACATGTCTGATTGTCATTCATCGAAATTTATTTAAAAAGGTCATGTATATCTCATAGATAATAGTATTTAATCTCGATAGATGTATTAACTCTAAATTTACAGTTTTCCAAAATGTTATATAGCATCGTAATTCGACCTTATAATTATTGTAAAATCAAATATTGTTAAACCAAAAAGAATTTAAAAAAAATGATAACAAAAAAGATAAACCCTGAGGAGTTTCTTTGGGCTTCTTCTCAATCAGGAGTAATCGAAGTTTCCGGATATATTTTTAAAACTCAAAGTTAGTTATGAACTACAAAATAATTCTAACATTTAATTATATATTCTGAGTACTAAAATTCAATAAAAGTATTTTGGTAAAGTAAATTCTAAATTCATAATCGTTTGAAATAACTTTCTTAATAAATAATTTGAGTTTTATTTATGTTTTATTTATTAATCCATAATATAGAGCATAACGTAGGAAAGTAAGGGCAATGAATTTTAGACGATCATCGAAGATGGACTTTAATAAACCAGAAACTTTAGGTTTTGCATTAATTTATAGTTAGGAAATGGGGCTCAATAGACAGCGTCATGATAAGCAGAAGTGGTTTATCATGACTTCGCTAATATGGTTAAAATAGGCGTAAGGAAATGGTAGAATGGGTTGTAAGCACTTCCGGTAGAAATGATAACATTTTTGTAACTAGTGGGAATTATTGGGTCGAATAGTGGAAGTGTAACAAACGGGAATTTTATATTTTTTAGGTTGTATTCGTTTAAAGATTCTGATAATATACACTTGAATTATGTTTCAGAAGTTCAATTATAGGAAGTACTTCAGGTTTTCTAAATTAGGTTAATATGAGTTGTTTTGTGGGGATTTACGTTTAGATTGCAGTGAATAGTAGGATAGTGGATATTCCAATTTACTACATTAATTGCGTGTTGAGTAAGTGTTTGTTAGGAATTGTCTCATAACTTTAAAAGGATTTGGATTACTACATTATCACAACGTACGGGTTCTACCACTTTTAGGAGACGATCACTTGGCCATAACAAATCTAAAACATACAACAAACTTAGGTTAAACTTAGATTATTTCTAGGTTCTTTTTATCAAAAAACTTAGGTTAATTTTAGGTTCTTTTCTATCGGTATTAGATTTGCTAGCGGTTATTTAAATTCAATTTATAGGTTATTTAAACTTAGATATTTAGATTCGGTAAATTACAACTATAATAATTATGAATATAAGGGCAATAGGGGGGTAGGGGGGGGGGGTTCTTACAGTACCTACTACTGATAGATCAAAGGAATAAATGAAAAATTCGTTTTTAGTCCACGTAGCGTACTTAGGTATTCTTATACTTACTGATGACATCAATTGTGAATTACCAACTAATCTGGATAGATAATTAAAACTCATACCTACATGTGTTACAGAACATGATCGCCAAGAAAACACTGAAAACTCCGTGACTCACGTTTAAAGCCATATTTTTCAGCGCCTGAATATAACTTTGCCGCAATTATCTTAAAGTGAATTGAGCAAATAAAACTAGTAGGCGCTGTTGTCCAATTTTCAGATTATTCTCTTTTTCTACTTTATGTAGACTTTTTGGTTTTAATTTTAGGATTCGTTTAGAGAGATTTAATTATTTAAATAGTTTTAACTTTGTACTTTATAAAACTGTCACGGTTTGTACGTTTTATTTCAACTTTCTCCGTAAAAAAAAACTTAAATAAAATGTTTACCAACGTCTACAAGCAGTAGCGTACTGTCTGGCTGTCCATTTTACCTGACTTTATAACTGGGCCACACGATTGTGGTGTCAGTTTACACAAAGGGATGAACCGGTGCTGGTCAGATCTAAACCCAGACGCAAGGGAGGGGTTGGAAGGAAACATTAATAAAAGACCAGCTAGTGATACATGTGACAATGTTGACTACTGGAAGCTGAATATTCTGGTGGTATCTTGAATCTTCGTACTGCGGCACTTCTAGGATTGGTGTAAAGTTGATTGTCGTTCTTATCTGCAAGTTTTCCTATCCGCTCAGGCGCTTCTGCCACATTTGTAACCCGCTTCGCGGAACCTCACGTGCTAGAGGCCACAGCAGTGGCTCACAGCTGATTGCACTACTAGGGATGGCAAAACATCAACTATGAAATTTTTAGAGGTGTCACTCGTTATAAATCTACTAAAATCGAAAGTAGTTAAACATCACTATCGAATAAAGTAAAAAAGTCTCAATGGTTCAGGAGGAGAAGAAATGACTCTGTTTAAATTGCATCTCGCGCCGAGCCGGCGCGCGCCGGCGACAGAGTAATTTCCTTTAGGTACGGCGGAGCGTCAATTATTATGTGTAGTGTTATTGTGTGTGTTTTTTATACTACAACACACGTAAAAATGCATTTGTTTAGATATCCAAGTAATGCTACTTATCGAAACTAGTTTTGAAATTTTAAGACGCTGCTTCGTTTTTTCGTATAAACCGTAAATATGCAAAACCATACCGCGCTACATGAGGTTTGTAAATTCTTATTTACTTTGGATCGCTTTGGGACCTACCTACGCCCGCCGTATACCTATTCCTCCAATCGAACTGATAATTACCTACCATTTCATATAGGTACCTACCATTCAGGTACACTTTTCTATTATAAATCCACCAGGTTAAGCGCCACCCTCTTATCTTACATCTGCATTGTTCGGAAAATAGTTTTAACCCGGGGTTGAAGAGAGAATAGAAACCCTAGAGGTAAGTGCTAGTGCTACACCTTCGACCACATACTCGCTTCTCATCAAGTGATCATGGTGAAACCTAGCCATTAAGCCGTCCAGGTATTTCAAACAAATTGTTTTTGCCGTCGCTCTGCTATCCGCACTTGTGACAGAGACAATAGAGCCAGTGAGTGAGTTTACCTATCTACCTACATTTTAGCGGTTCCGGGGGAAATTTTTCACTCTCTAAATCTTAACACCTTCTATTGTCTTTGCGTAAATAATTTGAATACTTACCTTATAATGCTTAGCTATACCTAACATACACGAATATGTTTTGTGTTCTGATACAACTAAAAACGATGAACTGGTGAAAGCCGCGGGAAGCCGGTGGATGCAGGAGGCGAGCAGCTGCTCAATGTGGCGCCCTGCGGGCGAGGCCTCAGCAGTGGATGTCTTCAGGCTGTTGATGATGATGATGACATCAAATTCTTCCAAGTCGTAGGTAGGTACTCTCCGACTAGTGAATGTTTTCAATATTCAATACTTTTTATTCCAATTATGATACAACGAAGAGTGCCTGATCTCAATTTAACACCACAGTTTACATTACACGGGTCAAGGCGTAGATAAATTGATCGCGATAGATATGAACAGATGCAGCCTTTAGCCGGATTAAAGTATAACTTGCAATGGATTCCGGCCTGTTCGCTGTTCGTTCGGTGTCTCATTTACGTGGACTTTCCCTGCTGATGTATGAGCCGAGCACTCCTTGCGGGAGGTCTATGTCAGCAGTGCAGTGGACGTGATGGCTGGTGATACTAATAATATGCTCTCCCTCGCCGACAAAAAGCTGGAGTAGTCCGAACTAGGATTTCCCTTTAAGAAATTACAGCTGACGATGAGAAAATATCCGCCTAAATAAACACCAAGTCCGGCTTGTTATATCCATTCGTGTCTCTATGACTACCCGTAACCCGTTCGCGTCATAACTGGACGAAAGCGTATTCTAGGCGTTTTATGATTTGTACACTTTGGTATTATGGGTTCAAGTCTGCCGAATCCGTTCGTTAGGCTGAAGGCCTTAGTCATGCAGGTCAGTGCGAAATCGGCTGTGCGGTAACTGTCTTTATTTAGAAGTGCATGGCCCTTTATTCATTTGTACAGGTCCGATAGAATTATAATATGATTGTACCATCGAACAGTTGACTCAAGTTTGTCAACGAAGAGCGAGTGTAGCTTCGTGGTATCTTGTGCGACTTTCGATCCTCCGCATGATAATTGGAATACCTCTCACCTCCGCATTAACTTTGCAACTTGGTATATCACAAGGTTATTAACAGTAGTTAAGTGCGGAATTTGCTTTCGTTTAAAGCAAAGCATAAAAGTTTTAAAAAACCAGCATGCCCGCAATTTTCGAGCTCCTACAAGTCCTACAATATGTTTAAGATTTATTATTATACCATAACACCGAAATATACTCTAGATGGGTACTACAGTTTCCTCAATGGTCTTATAGGTTTTCCTTTGAACACACCAAAATATTGTTCCATATCGACCGCGTCACACAAAGATTGAAGCTGGGAACGGAACCCAAGTAAGCGAGAACAATCTCAGCAATTATTTACTAAGAAAACAAGAACTCTCAATTGATAATTTAGATAAGAACTTTATTATGATAGGTAGGTACAGAATTGATAAATAATAGTCTTTTAGGAGTCCTATGATAACTAGGAAAGTACTTATAATTATTAGCATGTCCCCGTGCTCACAATTAGAGAATCCGCGGCAGAAAGGATTTCCCTGTAGGATCATGTTAGGTATTCCCTGAGGGCAGTCTTCTTAGCTTGTCTTAATGTACTACGGTTCTACCACAGTACCTATATCCCTTGGGCAGTTCCCGTGATAGAACAAGCACCTGGGCAATTATCCCGTATCGATTCCTTACTTCGAAACCACGCGAGTTCCTTATCATACAAAAGAAATCTGTAAAACTCTATTCTCTATGAAACGAAAACAAAACCGCGCGAAATGAATTTGGAATTGGCGCGATTTGAACTGTCAAAAATCGTATGTTTTACCGAGACGCGTTCCGAAACATCAACACATCAAAAGATATGACCACTTATGTCAATATATTTTATTCAAAATAAAGATAACTTTAATGTAAAGTTAAGGTATATCTGACGCTGCGACACGATTTGAACAAGACACGATAACGACGTGGTTTCATATCGTGTGGAATTTGTGTTTCCATAGAGAATAACCGCCCTGGCACCTTGTCGAGTCCTATCGAGACGGGAAGTTGTGTGCGACGGAAGGCGTGTGTTCAGGCAATTGTGGACTGTGGACGCCAATCATAGTGAGAGGTTTCATTTGTAGAGACGCTGGACATTCTCACATGCGGCTGGCTTTGATCTATGCTTTAGATTTTGACCCGTGTCCCGTTTTTTTGTGTTAATTTCATTTGGCTAAAATAGCGGTAGGTACTTTAAATGCAGCGCTCATAATGAAGCTTGATAGCTTCGCGACATTCGCTATATTCATTGGCAATGATGAGCGCTACAAAAAGTGGTAACTACTCAAAACTGCACCGCTACCAGCTTCGGCTTCGGTATTTCGGAGGGAACTTTAAGCCGTCGGTCTCATCTATTACGTAAGACCACAGCCCTTAACCAGCCTAAAAATTCTGTCACCAGGACTTGCACAAGACGAAGAATAAGAAGGAAGAACAGCAAGTAGTTATTTAAATATTGAAATTATCCCACCTCTCATGAAGAACGAAGATGGTGGTGATGAAGACGCTACACGAGGCAGACCTAACAGGTAGGTAGTATTCATTTTTTCACCAGCTCACTTTTACCGCATATTCCTTCATAACTTTATTTCTGTCTTTCCTGATAATATACAAGGTGACCTTGAATTGGTATGTTATCCCGAAAGGGGGTAAATCTACACCCCAATGTTTCTTCTACGACTTTACTAAATTAATAGTTTTTCATTTTAAGGAAGTTTACGTTCTTTTTAAGTCAGGCAATATTCTCCCTCTGCCTTGCATGTATATTAGGGACATTTATCATTTTACCAAGACTCACCCCGATTTCTTTAAAAAACGAAGCGATGTCTTTACTAGACAACAAAGATCAAAGTTCGCGAACCTGCTGTACCAACCTCCTTGCCGCAAAGACATTTATAAGAAAAACGTATATAATATGTGTATAACTATTTTTAATAATTTACCAAATGAACTCAAATCTTTAGAAAGAAATATGTTTAAAAATCATTTGAGTGACTGGGTTTTAAGCAAATGTTTCTATAGTGTCAAGGAATATGTAACATGTACTAGTAACAAAAATATTTTTTAATATTTGCACGCTTGCTTGCAGGCTGAATCCACGTGTCCACTACTTACTCTATGATCTTGTACCCAAATTAACAGTGTATTCTTGCAAATAAATAAATGATTGATTGATTGAAAATAACCTTATCGCAGCTGGGAGGTTGAACTTTGTCCTTGACCGAGTGCACATAAATGAGTTTAACGACCTGTTTAGAAAAGAGTTTATAGTATCTTATTAACCCTCGTAGCGATCGCACGTGCAATTTTGCGAGTGGATTTATTATTTTACCATGGAAGTTTGGAAACACCCAGTTTCAAGTAAGGCTCTCACAACTTGTAAGGTATCATGGTCCCAGTATCCCCATTTCGGAATAACATACCAATTCAAGGTCACCTTGTATAATAAGCACAAACTAAGTAGAGGATACTTACAAGTATTAAGTATGTGACTATGTAATGCGCTGTATTTCACCGATGTTTTGAGAAAATAAGACAAAAAATAATAATTTGGTCACCCCTTTTTTCCTTGCTCCGCAAAGGACGAGCTATCAACATCCGAAAACCAGTTTATCCAGCAGCTGTATCTAGACAGGATGCTGGCAATGTTAATCTGTTGGTGACACGGGCGCGGCGTGTGGGTGGACATACAGACAAACGCTAGTGGTACAGATATTTATATCTGTACCAGTTCATTCGACATGACGGCCCTTGGCAGGTAGATTCCAACCACGGCTACGTTACGGCTTGTACAGTAAACCAGTACCAACATTATAGATATTCAGTAGAATGAACTGGGGGTCTAGCAAAGATCCCTTTCCATTGGCGTTAATGCCAAACGATAACTCTAGTGAAGTCCTTTAGCAATAATTTACGTTAAAAAAAATGGCTTGGAAGAAATTAGGAATCACGTGGTATGAAGTTTGGAGGAAATGGGCGGAGTCAATTTATCCTACAGTCCTGCTGCGAAAAGTCACAATCTACCTGATACAGATTAGTTGCGAGGAAACATAAATTATTTTCCTATGCTATCATTCTTTGGGGAACTGCCTCCAAAGAAATCTGATGATCAAAGGTCACGCAATCGTTTTAGGGGGTAGTTTGTGAAATACCGCATGACAACATAACGCGTGATATCGATTTAACAAAAAGAGCTGTCGTAAAAGAATATATGTTGGGTATTTTAGGGCCTAAGTTTTTTATTATTTTTGGTGGATAGCGATGAAGGAACGTGTTAATTTTGTTCCAGACTATGCATCGAAATGATTACGGTTATGTAATGCGAATGCCCAACGATCACATAGTATAGATCCTAGACCCAACTACTATTATAATGCTCTATAATTATTTCGATGAGAATATGGTAATTAAATATTTATGTTTCGCGCCATACAGAAGTCCTTGCATTCCAAATCACTTTATGAGAAAAGGAAGCAGCCAAGTGCAATGTAATTTAATTCTCTTGATTCACTTCAATCTAGAGCCCGGTCGACTGATTCCGAATTACCATCGGTTTCAAAATTATAGTTAACTATGAAATCCTTTTTTTGCTTCACACGATACAATGCAATGGTTTTGACAAAGGAGACTCTTTATGCTGTTCCAACATGTGTTAATATTCCTTGCATAGTTTAACTTTGTTGTCTCCCTAAGCTACGCAGCATGCATCCATATAAAATTTCGTAGATTGAGATGTTTAATGAATTAATCATTTTGGTATGGCTTCGGAGTAACATTGCATGACTTGAGAAGGGTGCGAGGTGCGAAGGGTAGGGTATTTTGTACGAACTTTATTGAATCAAGATGGAGGACGTATAAGTAGTAAGGTAGTAAGAGTCTGACTTAGGGTGGGTGTTTTGATTCGCAGAAGGTACCCAATGGATAAAAATGCAAACAAATTTTAACCAATATAACCCCACCCTATTGAATGCTCTAAGCACCCTATAGATATTATTTTTTCTTAACCATTTATATACTGAAATCCTGGTGGACGGAGATAGTGCGTTACGTTTCATACTTACCTCCTAGCCTCCTACTTAGGTAATGTATTGTATTACCAGTTACCAGCCACCCACACAAGTATAGGTACACTGAGTACCTACTATCTAGGGTATCTAGGTAGTATTTCTAAGTAGGAAGCTTCCATTTGTAGCTAGATTAATGTTGCTGGATCTAAACTGTTTCCTATTTTGTTATCCCTTTCGTGGTAGGTTTATTTATTATACGGTTGCACATGGTGGTAAAATGTACCTATTTACTAAGCTTTGTAGAACAGTCAACAGAAAACAGCTCAAAATCCAATAAATCCTTTATGATCAGACAGCCTAAAAAGCAGACCTTTGGAAAACGCAGACTCAGCGTAGTCCGGCCCCCCACTGATCGACCGACGATCTGGCGAACGCCGCGGGGAGTGGATGGATGCAGGAGGCGAGCAGCCTCTCAATGCTCTATGTTCAGCAGTGGGCGTCTTCAGGCTTTTAATGATGATGATGATGATGATGATGATGATAATGATGACATCTTTGGTGTGTCCCGAAAGTAGTACATTAGATTTTGAGATCCAGCACATAACCTTCTTCTTTCTGTGCCTGGAAGAGGTCAATATTACCTACTTATATCAATCTCTTCAGCGCACCGACCCTTCACAACGGAAGCTATTACACCTTCCTCTGGGTTACGAAACCGATACATCCCATCACAGTCAATT
This sequence comes from Ennomos erosarius, assembly GCA_963580505.1. Taxonomy (NCBI): domain Eukaryota; kingdom Metazoa; phylum Arthropoda; class Insecta; order Lepidoptera; family Geometridae; genus Ennomos; species Ennomos erosarius. The sequence goes on from OY756987.1 coordinate 11,932,437, forward strand.
TGTTAGCAGCAATTGGATAAGCGGCGAGTATTCCGTGCGCGTATAGATCTCGTGGGCATGCCACGGTGGAGGCAGCACCTCAGTCACAGTGAGTCGGTGGCCGCAGACGCGCGGCTTTCAGCGGGTGATACCGGTGCTAACTAGACGAGATCAAATCCAATATGGCGATCCCGGTCGTTTGCTTTTTGGCGGTATTATGCAGTTTGCTTCATCAAGGTTTGTGGTTTACTTGGGAGTGGTTGCCTCTGACAGGGTAGGGCTTCTTTGTAGACGATCTATTCTTTGGTTTCGGTATGATCATGAATGGCCTGCACTTTGTTTGTTCAGTTTGAAGGTTTATGAACATTGGAGTTACGAGGACGAGCTCGTAAATTTAATCGCTTTCATGAAAATAAACAGCTTTACATATTTACATTTGTTTGTTGTATTTAACATTGTGCCGGCAGCTTGTAGAGATTATTGTAGAACTGTAGAATTATTTATTGACAAGAGTTTATGGTATTTAGGAGTTTAAGAAACTACAAGGCCGTCTAAACTAACACCAAGGAACAGATTTCAGCAGCACGTTTAAATTTAGCTGAACCGATGTGGCAAAGTAATGACTTTGATAGAAGCTAGACTATTTGACCAAAAAGTTATCTCTTACATATTTACGCATAAAAATGTCGGAGGAACGGACGACAGTGGACCTTTAGATTGTTAACCAATTTTTATGCAAGTTATTACTGCTGGTTAAAATACAGATATTTTATCACCCAAATCAAGATGTTCACGAATTTAATCTGAAAGTACGTTGAGAGCCTTGAGAGTATTTCATAATTTAAACTTAGAGATCGCAAGTTCAAACACCTGTTTTTTTTTGGAGACTCCAACTCCCGAGTTAGAAAGTTTCGCATACTTTTTTTCATAGAAATACCAAAGCCATAGGACTAAGAGCGTGTATTTGTACGAAGCGGTTTGACTCCACTTTCATAGTGCGCACTGCCCAAGAATGTCCCTTTACCATCTTACTTGTTTCCTGAAACCTACTATAACCTGGGCACTTCAAGGCTCCAGGAAATAGATGCCTACCTGGTTTGCTTGCTACATCTTCGGCCACACCGTTGCTTACCTTTGCTTACCTCAGACAGGAGCGTTAATGGCAAAACCTATCCGCTATAAAAGAAAATAGAAAACAAGAGCTCTTCTCCAAATTTTGGTTTGCTAAGGGCTGCGCAAAACCAATGTCTAAGCGATACCAATCATTTAGTAATTATACACGTGCACGCTGAATATCTGAGAACCCTGGAACCCGTCTAAAACCAACATATTTGCCAACAGTGAGGCCGCATCTGCCGCATCGCCGTTTTCCATCAGGTGAGATAGCGGTCAAATGAAAAACGGTCAAAAATTTAAACATTCTAAAATACTCTCACTTCATTATCAGCATATCTTTGAACACAGCCTCACATGAATGTGAGGGTTCAAGGATGAAGCGTTAGCAGTCTAGTAGGTACACAAGTAGTCGATTGTGGAATTGTGCAGTGATGATAAACTGTGTCCTGCAGGTCTAGCAATCAACTGCTATCAATGCAACAGCCACAACGACTCCCGCTGTCTGCTCCCCAAGCTGCCAGACTCCCTGAGGCTCCCCTGCGGAAACAAGGACACGATGTGCCGGAAGATCTCCCAGATCGTGGAGTTCGAGATGAACGGCATGCCTCCTGACAGCAGGGTCATCAGAGGATGTGGGTGGGACGATTCTAGCTACAAGGTGAGGCTGACCACCTACTTTACTTTCTTACTTACTCGACTGTCTTCTGTTTAGCAGTATTTGTTCTTAACAGCTTGGTGTTTAGTAACACCAGTGTCTTGCTTGACCGATCCTATAGCCAAGTCCAATTAGTCCGCATTTTGAATTCGCCTGTAATTTATATTTTCGTATTAAGATGTTTGTATTGGAATTAGGTACAAGATCAGTTAAGATCAGTTAGTCAAAAAGTTAGCTAAATTTTTGAATATAGGTAAAACATCCGATCCGAACACCGTCCACTCCATATTATCTGGAGTCAAAAAAATAATAGCCTGGATAAATTTAATTCCGCCTGATTGAGCGAGGAATGAAGTTGGGGCCATCACCATATGGATTATTTTTACCTTCACATAAATACGCTGTGTTACAATGACATTAGACCTTCAAAACCCGGGAGAGTATAAGGCTCTCACCACCTCTACCAATCTCTCTAGCATCTTCCCCTCGTGTCACAGCCTGTAAACCATTTATTGATTTGTCTCCATTCCGTCCTAGGGCCGGTGTTACCAGCGCTCTGGATTCGGTGGCAGACAGGAGGTATGCTCCTGCCTCGAAGACGGCTGCAACGCGGCCACCATCCCCGTCGGAGCTACGTTACTGATGCTTCTCACCTTTGCACTCTTGAGGTTCTAGAACTAGTTAGACGATAATACGAAAGGAGATATGCAAGATGAGACTTTAAAGCCAGCTGCAACCAAAGTGACGCAAATTAGGATTTAATATTAATCTATTACTTAGCTAGAGCATTGAACTTTTGGTTGCAATCAGTTCTTGTAATTGCATGAGCATCCAAGACACAATACTTTGTGATAGAGGCTTGAAAAGTTCCTACAGTAAACTGAATAGTCTAACCAATATTGACCTACGCACACCTACTTCTAGATAGGCTTTTAGCCAAACAAGGAAAAAGCACTCGATCTTACCACGGTAGAAAGAATCTCACAAAAATTGTAGGTTAAAACAAGTTATTTTTAAAACCAGAAAATTGTGTTACGCTAAATTCTCGATAGAAAGATAGATTAGCGTATGGTTGTTTGTTATTTATTTAATTTTAGTGTGTTCGGGATAGTGTGAAAAATAGTCTTTACATGTAAAACGATTTAGCATAGCCATGTAAATAGGTGATAATCTAGTTCGCACCTAGAGTTGACCTAGATGGGCGCGATGTTACGATTTGTAAAGCTTCAATTGTTACGTTTGTAAGTAAATTGCCAATGTATTTATTAAACGTTTTTCATGATTTTGTCTTTCACTCTCACTAATTTAATTTTAAAAATGAATAATGTATATAATTAGTTATACCTTCAGGTAAATAGGCTTCAAGATCTTCATCTGATATGTCCAGTTTCAAACTAGATAGTGTCATAATAGAACCTGTTACCAACGAGCAAATGATCCAAATCGCCGACTTCCTTTGTCAGTCAAATGCTCGCTTCCTCTCGGCTTCCATCACAAGGTCTGAGTAATCTGTGGCGTCAGCGGTAGGTGGTAATGTCTTACCTACAGGCAGCGGTAAATCACTCGGGATAGTGGTACTTGACCGGTGGCGGCGGCGAGGGTAGGCGGTCAACATGTTGAGTTTTTTGGGGTTGATGCTGTTGTTCGGACTTTTTCATTATGGTGAGTGTCTTATTGGATTTGTAGACTTTAATCATTTTCATATAATAAACATTTATTTTTTTAAGTAAGTAGCAGAGATTTTTTTTTCTCTATTCTGTGGTAAGTAGGTAGATAAAAAAAAATAAAAAAATAAACGGGATGGTTTTTAAATTGGATTTGATAGGTTTCACATTAAAATAAAATATAATAAGGTATTTTTATCAGGCCTAAATTCTTTTTTAAGGTCTAAGTTGTTTTGATTGCTAAATTTTTACGTACTTGGCCGAGTGTCTTTGTATTCTGTAGAGCATCGTTCGACATGACGTCATCTCGCACGCAATACAAATTGGCCTGGATACTGAATGATTTCACAAATTGTGTTATCCCTCCTGTAGGTACCTAATATTTATCACAAGAACATGAATGCATAAAGTGTTAGCGGAGGTTCAATAATAGAGCGGCTATATTTATAGTAGAGTCGTGCGAATACCAGATGTACGAATGTTATTTAAAGTACCTATTCAAATTGCTAAGTTCAAGTTACTTTATGAATCACATCATCAGCCCGAAGACGTCCACTGCTAAACATATGCCTCCCCCATAAAACTTTAGACGTTTATCATGGGGGGGAATTTGCCGTAAGCTTGGAAGGCGGCTTGCTAATCGCAGAAGATTTTAATGTACCGAGGAAATTGCTGCTGCTCATTCCCTGGATATTCCCTTAGCCGGCTCTTATTGCACCCACGGGAAGAGATGGTGTAATCCTACTCGCAAACAGAGACTTTACTAGGTGGTAGGACTTTTCTGCAAAGTTCGTCTAGGTAGGTACCACCGCTTTGCCAGTTATTCTGCCGCAATTATTAATATTAGTGTGCAAGCACTACTGTGTTCCGGTTTGAAGGGCATTGTAGCTATTGAAATTACTGGGCAAATGAGACTTTATGACCTGATCTCACAATCTAGTAATCGGATTACTAGATTGGGTGATGTCTCAGGATGACGTGCGCAGTGCAGTGTCACGCAAAACTTTATTATTTTAAAGTTCCGAGTGACACTGCAACTGTTACGGGCAGCCGTGTCGCTTAACATCAGGTGAACGACTAGCACGTCACGTCATTCATTCTCATAAAAAAAAATACCTCACGAACACTAGATTAAAATGTATCATTCTTATTCTGAGAATAAGGAAGGGTCCAGTATATTATTTACTATATTTGAAAATGTCGATATGCTGGAATAAGAACACCTGCACCCCTATTCTGAACGCATCGAAAACGTTTCGATTCGAAATCTACACTCTCCGTCTCTTTCATTCTAAATGTAGATGAAGGAGACGGATAGTGTATGTTTTGAATCGTTATCGATGGATTGAGAATAGGGGTGCTGCCCGCCAACGTGAGAACCGCTGCGCGACAAAATGTTCTCGACACCGTTTCTCTTGAGAGACCGTGACAAGGCCATGGTAGCGTGTTTATGTGTCTCAGTTTAACGACGGCAAGTTCTCTCGCGGTGGCTGTGCGTGGTGCATATGCTAGGGGTCTGCCTGGGGCAGGCAGTGCCAGCAGATTGAGTAGGTACAAATAAAGGCAGAGCAGCCAACAGCATTGGGTTGTTGCGAAGGATCAATAACAAAAATAACTAATAGCAATAGCGAATGACTAGTAGGTACCTAATAGTTTAAGTCTTAACTGTAGAGTTAAGACTTAAACTGTTAAAAATTTCAATCAGAAGTCCCGTGTCCCAGCAGTGGGAAAACATTAGGTTTCTTTTGTAATTGGGTTCCTTTCAGGTTCACCAATACTGTGCTACGAATGCAACAGCGCTACCAACTCATTATGCAATGAGAAGGTCATCCCTAATGTCCTGAAGCGGAACTGCTCCGAACATGACCGGGGGGTGACACACACGATGTGCAGGAAGATCATCCAGCATGTGGACTATGGAATCAATGGGAGGGTGCCTGAGAGCCGGGTGATCAGGAGCTGTGGCTGGGATGAGAGCAAATACAAGGTTTTATACTCATCAGCATCAACAGCCTGAAAACGGCCACTGTTGAACATAGACCCCCACAGAGAGCACCGGCATCGGTCCACCTAGTGGGAGCCCCCACTAGGTGGACCCATGCCGGGGCAATTAATCCATTCGCATGGATTAATTATTTCTATACCTACGTCCTCACACCACAGTTAGTCACAAAAAACTTTGTGTGGCCTCTTTATTAGGGCTTTTTCTTTTTTTTTTTAACGGTCTAATGCTGTTGCTGTTGGGAGCCTCGGCTTGGGCTGTTGCCGGGATAAGAGGATCGAGAATGCTACGTCCGCTGGAGGAGTGGACCCTATGGAAAGTCGTGACCATTCTAGCTAACCTACGGGGGGTACGTCAACCTCGCCGGCGGGGTCGGTGTCTGATTTGTTACGCTGGTATCCTATACCAGTGCCGAAATCGGTTCCTAAAGGGCTAGACTGGTCCGATGATCCTAGCGGCGGGAAACAACGGCTGCTATAGGATCTTCCGGGTCGCTCAAGACGTTTCTTGGGCGGCGACGACGGGGTGACTTTATTAGGGCTCCGTACCCAAAGGGTAAAGCGAACCGTATTAGATTACTAAGGCTCCACTGTCCTTTTGTCTGTCGGTCTGTCCATCTGTCACCGGGGTTCGTTTTAGCCTTTGGATACGGAACCTTAATAATGTAATGGTGCGACTCTCCGTGCGAATCGTGCGCGTGTCCGATTCGCACTTGGCCAGTATTTATTTCTTACGGCAAATAATTGTGTGCGGCACCTATTTTAAGTGGCCCACTTTAGAGAAGTGTTTTTTCCCCTATTTTATTTCCATCTATAACACCTCACAATAAATTACTAAGCTAGCTACAAGTAGAGGTATCTTGACCTAAACCTTGTCACTTGACCCCCCTGAAGTGGTGACTGACGAGGACAGGCTTTCGAAAGGTTATTATCGGCATGACTAAGCATTATTTACATGTAATGACAAGCAGGTTGACCCCAAGTACTGAGAAACTCATTTTAAATGCTAATTATCTTATCCCAATGAATATTTCTTAAAACTTGAGTATTTTTGAAAGCTTTGAAATTAGTAACGTAGGCACACAATACACATAGTTTTGCGGAATTGCGTATAATGAGTAACCCATGAAAGGGAAAAAAATTATAAATATATTAATATTCTTTAAGTCGACACAAATTCTGCATACAATTTATTTAACTACTTATACATCTAACTACTTTTGTTTTACTTTTTTTAATTGATTGCTGAGTTCCATATTAATTTGTAATGGTAATAAAAATGTCATATATTTTAATTGTTTTTTATTTATTTGAATTGTGTTGTGTTGTGTGTCTGCCCAAATAATATTCACCTACAATACAGATGCCTCATCCCATACAACGGAATAACGCGGGCTATTTTACGAATTATTTTATTTCAGCGTAAAGCAAGATTATCAAGCGACATTTATTGCGTGTTGGCGAAGTATTGAGCCACATGAATACACTGGACACTAACTAGTAACGCTCTAGCTAGACATGATTACTACATTTTTTTCAAGTTCGGGCTATTTTTCGTTTGTACCTGATGGGACCCCATGTGTGTCTGTTACGTTTTCACGCCTAAGCTATTCCGATATTGATAAAATTCGGTATTTTTGGAAATAGTTTTGATTATACTGCAGACCGAGAAGAATGCTGGCCATTCCCTCGATATTCCCTTATCTCTTACGGTACCAACGGGAAGGGATGGGGTGGTCCTTTCCTTTCATCACCGGGACCACTCAGCTCTAGTATTTACATATATTATGTATTTCAGTTTTATTTGCTGTTTCCAGGGTATGTGCTACCATCGGGCGGGGTACGGCGGCAGACAGGAGGTGTGTTCCTGCTACACAGACTACTGCAATAGTGGTCACCATGACATGGTCACCACGCACCTACTAGTTGCCACCGCTCTCATGTTCACCGTCTCGAAGATTTTAGAATAGAACTTTAGATAAATTGTTGATTTATAAGCACTAAAAGGCCCGCATTACAGAACTACCACAGAGCTTTGAAAAATGACGCGTCGCTCTGTGAGAACTAGGTATGCTCAGTCGTGAATCTCTGGTCAAGCCGAGATTTCATTCTCAAAATCATCAAACAGGTACTGAATGACATCTCTACTTGAGCATCCAACGACTGAGCAATTGAGCATAGTAAGACATAAAGGTACGGCCATAGATTTGTGAATCGAAAAATTAGGTACTGAGTGGTTTAGCCAAGGGTTGGTTTAATAAATTTGTTTTATTTTCATTTTTGTGTTTTATTTTTGTAAGTACTTTCGCAGTGGGCAGAGGTTTCATAGTTCTGCCAAGTGCCTCTTTTATAAATCTTAATATAGTTTAAGTACTTACATAGACTGACCAGGGCTGAAGAACTGATGGCGTGTTATCAAGTAGGTAATTCAGGTGTTAGAACGATGGATTGGGTATCATTTTTTATAGACTCAAGTTTAGTTGTGGCGTTGAGTTCGTGGTAGCAGTATGCAAGAATATTGAAAGAATCTGAATACCAACCACCTAATAAATATCTAAGTATAAGTAAGCAGAAGCTATTGACAAAATAAAGAAATCCTCCTGCAAGCTGCAAAAACAAATTTCACTCACTATAAAATAAGACATTTATTCAGATTCTGTCCTATACAGAAGCTTATTCATATTCATCAAAGTTTCAAATACATACATTTATTAAAGCATGCAGAGAAAACTGCATGGAATAGAAAACCAATGCAACCGTTTTCCTGCACATAACGTGAAAAGCAAAAATAGAAAATGTCACGAAACAAATGAAGGAAATCATATGGTACAATTTCAAGCAATTGGCAAGTCAGACATCACCCTGTTCACATCGTAACTAATGAAAAAATACTATAATGATAAAAAATAACTAAATATATTTAACCGTTACCTAAATAAGGAAGCGTAGATAGTGCTCCGCTAACACTTAAACCGAGTGAAATCAGAATTATACGTAAGATTAAGATAAAACTGACGTATACTTTTTGACAATCAGCTTGTAGATCATTTTGAAACATGTTTTGAGCGCATAAAAAGACCCCCTAGCGAAGGATCCGGGCTGGGAGAACTTGGTAAGTTCGTGAATTACATTTTCCTCGCAAATTCTAGTTTTAATGAGCATAATTAGATCAGAATGGCTTAGTTTATCATGTATCGCAAACGCACAGTAGTTTTGGAGAAAATTGTGAAAATTGCGATTTTGGGGACAATTTTGGGTATTATTTTAACTTTTCGGCATTTCCATCTCAAGTTCGATACCAACTAGATCTGGGCGAAATTTTTTCTCGTTATGTCATCAAAAGTCAATTATTGCCACGTAATTGTTTAGGAAGAGACCATCCCAAAGTCCGAGCATCAAACGTAAAATGGTAAGCCATCTTTCAGGTTTCCGCAAATCAATCCACAATCTGTACTTTTATGAAGCCTTTTTTATCTAGCGTTTACGGAAAAATATCACCTGTACCACCATAGATAACTTATGATCGGACGGACGACTGATCTATAGATTAGCTCCAAATCAGACTTCAGCATAAATATCTTTGACTATTGAATGAAATAGCACACAATGAACAATCTAACCGGAATGACTTTCTGACAAACAACGGAATTTTAATAATCTTATCATTATTTATATTTATGTATTATGTATATTTTAGGTAATTTCCCCGTTCTACAGAATAAGGAAGTTACTAACCATATCGAATAGCGTTTTATCATCAAAAGCGGCAAGCAAAAACACGGAAATCAATTTTAAAAGAAGAGCTTGAAAGCTCAGCTTTTGCGGCGTCGTTCATCATCTAATTCAAGCGATGCTTAGTTGCTACTTATTGAATATTTCTTTTTGCATCGATCATTGACTAGCCAATAGGACTTCTGGTTTAGAATTATAACGAGTCACGACTGTGTAGTCTCGGCGTTATATCGAAACACCTCTCTAACAAGTCGCAAAAAGTAGCAATGTTTACTTGTGTCACCATCTACTGCAATGACCAAGACCTGTCCAGCGTAACGATTATGGCAACACCTCCTATAATTATGGAATCTTTACAGGTGTTTTTAGGATGTATGTGTTACAGGGATCTGCGAGTCCAATGCAAGAGTATGGAGGCGGCGCGTCGAGCAAGCAAGGGGAGTATAGAGACGGGAGCGGGGAGGGGAGAGACCGAGGAGAATACCAGTCTTATGTGATGCAGCAGAAGAACTATGGTTAGTACTGCTGATAGTCATGAGGCTTGAGGAACAGGCGATGATGGTAAACCAGCGACTGGGTACCTACTTTATTCTTCGAAGATATTATAATGTAGATCATCTTCAACAGCCTTAAGACGTCCACTGCTGAACATAGGCCTCCCCAGAGAGCGCCATCTTGAGGGGCTGCTCGCCTCCTGCATCCATTGGCTCCTCACGGTTTTCACCAGATCGTCAGTCCACCTAGTGGGGGCCGGCCTACGCTGCGCTGCGTCTTCCGGTTCGTGATCGCTACTCGAGAACTTTTCTTCCCCATCGGTTGTCAGTTCTGCGAGCGATGTGGTTTGCCCATTGCTATTTCAACTAGCTAATTTTAAGAGCTAGGTAGTATATAGGTCACTTTATTCCTCCTGCGGATCTCCTCATTCTGGATCTTGTCTCACAGGGAAATTCCGAGCACAGCTCTCTCCATAGCTCGTTGCGCGACTTTGAGCTTAGCTTTTTTTTTATTTTGGTACTACTAATAAAGCCAACAGTAGGTAAGACCCCACACACTTCAGTTCCATAAGTCATCGCGATTATGAAATGTAGGTAACCTTTCTTTTTGTGGAATAATGTTGAAATATAACAACAATAATGTTGAAATATAACAACAATGGGTACCTATGGGTAAGGTTTACCTACATATAGATTACGATTCAGTTACTTTATAGAAATCTGTGAGTCCATAGGGTAACATGTCAACTGATTTGGATCAAATTTATAGTGTTGGAAGTTAGTAGGTAATAAGGAACACACAGAATTAATGATAGTAGGTACCTAACTACCTGTTATCGTATCGTATAGTTAAGGGTGATACTTGGTTTGGTACTAAGAAAAACCGCATATTGGATTAGATTATTTAAAAAAAAACAATTTGTAACACTACAAGAAAAACTCGAAAACAATGACAGTAATACTACGCAGTACCTAATGTTTTACAATTTACCAAAATAACACAGTCCTTCAAATTGCGTCATTTTCGGCAACATCAAAAGTTTTGATTATATTACAACAGATAGTGGATATTAATAAACGAGGAAGAATGCGCAACAATAAAACTGGAAATAAACGTAATTATCTATACCAATAACCGATGACTAGTGTCATTAAACTAACCTGGGCTGACGTCGCATGCGGTGGTATTGACTGATAAACTTATGACTAAACTTCTGTATGCTTCTAGCTTTTGCTTCACCTTACACAACAGCAAAGTGCTATTACATGTTCGGAACAATCATAAACTTCTGTACAAACTTTAAGTAATTGATGAATAATGTTTTATGTTTTTACGCAGGATGCTCCAGCAAAGATATCTCTGATCAAAACATGGCAACATACTGCCGCGTTGCCAGCAGTATCTACGAAGCTACGTCCTCAACCCAGCAGTACCATCCGAGGTACAAGGGTCCTATCCAAACTCAGGTTTTATCTTTTCAAATATAGAGATTCAATTTAAACTAAACTTGCAGATACAAAAATCCCTCGGCTCCGACATTCAGCTCGCCGCCGAACTCTCCTCTGGTCGGCCTGATCTTTGATCCATCTTCTCCTAACTATGGCGGCCCTGGCATGATGGGAGACCGAGGAGGCACCGACCGACGTCCACTAAGCTGGAGTAGCCAAGAACCCATCGGAACCGGTGCTAAAAAGAAAATAGTCAAAAGCCAAGAGAAGCGTATCACCTACAGTACCGACCCTCGGTATCACGACAAATATACAGACAACATCGATTCCGATCGGCAAAAGAAACAAGATCGAAATCTCACTTCAGAGTCTACTTCCAGTTTAGATTATTTTGCAGAGGGAGAAAGAATGGTTTCCGAACTGTGCAGCATATCAGATTCTAGATCAGATGCAAACAATCAAAAACAAAATCATAAAGGGACAAATCAGGATGACGACAAAAATAGGTCTTCAAACTCTTCAGAGTTACTCCTGAGTGTTCTCGATAAGTTTGTATTACATGACCAGATTCCGAATCAAATAGTTCAACTTGCGATAGAAGCATGTACTGACGCAGAAAACATTGCAATCGCTCATCATAACAGGCCTTGTTTTAAAAATATTCACTCGATTTGTGCAAAAACAAGGTCCAATGTTCAAAAACCAGATAGTGCTGTGGCTAATCTCCACTCTCAAGGCATTCCATGGGTCATCAAAAATTTTATATTCTCATTTGTTAGAATTTTAGATGGATGGAAAGGAGTCAAAGAACTGCTTAGTGAAAAGCATGACACATTTTCCAGGATCGAGAATAAGTATTACAGCCCAAATATAAGAGAATGTTTTGTTCAGTGGCAGGCAGTCACGAAGGAAATGTTGACTCACATTTACAAAACTTTCAAGTGCCTCGATCACGGCTTTACTATGGAGCAAAAAAGCTTTACGCATAATTATTACGCCACAAATTCAGCGGCTCCACGACATCAAAATCAGAAGTTTCAAACGTCAAAGTCCCACGTCAGTACTCCTAGGCCTGTCAACCCATCTCCACAAACTTTTAATGCCATCCAACCGCCATGGGTGCAGGGCCAGGCCCAATCTACTTCGCAAAGTTTTAACGAAGTTCCTTGGCCTGTGAGACCAGGGGTCACATACAAAAAGTTCCCTGTGGTACCACCTCCAAACTCTCATAATTTTTATCCTTTAAACGAACAAAATGACTTGGAAATCTATCACAAGTCGCAGTATAAATGTGATCCCTGCACTATTCGTGAAGCCAAGCCACGTCAATCTTGGACTATCACCAACGTGCCTGATTTTCGCGCTCTTGAAGGTATGTGTCACGCTGAGCAGCGAGAATTGTACAATCAACTTAAGCACAAGATGGATGCTGAGCTAGGCAAAGCACCAGGGCAACCTGTTCTAGGTAATATGCCGTGCGATTTGTTGCAGCGAAGAGACATGGAATTAAAAGCGAAAATGATACCTTTAAGCCACGTTGAGAAAAGTTTAATACCGAGCATGGCAACGGCTGCCGAAATGCGAGGCTACGTGCAGAAAAACAATAGCTGCGGCGATACTAAAGAAGAGGCTGATTTTTTTGCGGCGTGGGGTCAGATGGTCCAAAAAGAACCTAACGAATTTATAACTCATCACACTCACAATATTCAAATTCCTTCGAACGTTGTGATTTCAAATAATATCTCTGGCCCCGTGCAATTTATTGATGCGGAAAATGATGAGTATCATGAAATATCTAAAGTTTATATGAAGCCCGGAAGCTACAAAGTTCCGATAAAGCCTTCTGATGCAATATCAAATTTTGTAGCGGGCGTTCCTAAGGATGGGAATTTCGACAACGTTGTAGCAGACGACATAAAACTGAAGTCATTCTCACCAGTAACATTAGCACCTCAACCAAAATACAACCTTGAGTCTTGGCCTTGTCTGATGCCTAGACGTAGCGAAGAAATATTAGGTGAAGATCCAAAACTAATGGCTCGACATGGCGCTCCCTGCCTGGACATAAGAACTGCTGATACATTTGATCTTTTTGGTGCAATAACACAAGACCGTGCCTGGGAAGCTGCAAAGCAATCAGCTCCCAAGCTGATGGATTTCATTCACGAGGGATCCAAGTCAGACACAGCACGACTGTATGATGCTTTAGGCTTAAGTACTACTGACGAGTTGCCTGAAGAGATCAAGCAAATGCAATTAGGCATGGATCAAACCAATGCGTGGGCCCTGGCATCCAATCATTTTATGTCTAAAGATTTGCCCGGTATATGGAATCAGTGTACTAATAAAAATCAGCATGCCACAGAGGTTAAGCCTGATCCCGACGAGCAACTAGATACGTGCGACGTTAAGATTGACGAAGTCAAAAAAAACAAACGATGTCCGAATTTTGATCATTCCGGAAATTGTGTGAGAGACGAAAACCAAAAGAAACCTGTTAAATCTAAGGTCACTGTATCAGGAATGTGGTATCATCCTAAGAAAAAGAAGCCATTACCGGCTAACACTATTAAGAAATTCGAGAATGTCATCAATAACTTATCTCAAATAAATGAAGCTGCTTTTATTCAACATGACATGGATATGAAGATGGTAAGATTTTTTTATCAGATTTCAGTTGGATACTCAGTAGGTACTTGGACCTATGTGTAAATTAATGTATTTTTTAATCCTTTACTTTGATTACAGGCTCCAAGATTTTATGAAGTTGTAAAGTATCCTATGTGTTTACATGACATATTAACAAAGTTAAAAAATTCTTCATACAATGAGTACGAACAAGTTGTGCAAGATTTTCGACGTATTTTTAATAATGTGCGGCTGTATCTCAAGGTAAAAATGTTTGAAATATTTACTCATTATAATAATCATCATTCACGTTTCAAATATCATCGCACTTACAGAGCTATCCTGACGCAGGCATGAAAAAAAACGTAAACAAAGTGTCGAATGAGTTTGAAAAGATTCTCAACGAAGAATTCCAACGCAAAGTTGAATCTAAAACAAAACCACAAGATAATGCTGAAACTCGTGAAATTGCTAGCAAAAAAGATGGTAAAGAAGCTGCTAATAAAGGTGTCGATTCTAAAAATGACGAGACAACTAAGAAGAATGAGTCAAAAACCAGCGGGGAAGACAAAAATTGATACTGATTGATGAGCATTAAACACGGTAATTTAAGTAGATATTATAGTAAACTAATAAAATTCTTGTTCGTTGTTTCGCCATTGAAATTTTATAGTGAGCTATATTTTATTTTATTGACTTTATTTATTAAATTTTGTTTTCATAATTATATATATCGTAACATATTGGTTTGATGCTAACATGGTTGATTCTAATATAGGTACTAACTAACCTCAAGTCCTTTTGTACGCTTATATGTTGCTAAATCTTTATTCTAGTCAAATGATGTTATTTTGTAAAAAAATGTCAGTGAAGTAACCAGATCTTGTAATTCATAAGATTTACTGTTTAATATGTAAGAGCTTGCCAATTTTTCTATTTGAGTTTACGAGCTGCCTTAATATGGAGCTAACCTTAATGTTTCTTTAACTCTTCTTCTTTTCTTTCATGATTAGTATTTAATTTCTCTTCTTCGTGTTCCATTTGTCTTATAATGCCTAGTGTTGATTTTGTATACAGAAAAACAAATTTACGTTTACATGCGACGTAAAAAAGAAAGTCGTAATACTCCCCCGAATTAGTCACAATTCATATAACTATAGCTGAAGCAACATAAAATAGATATTAGTTCTTTTATATCTCTATCTGTGATGTATATTTAGGTAAAAGTTGATAATTTGAATCGTTTTTCACTTTTATTTGCTAGTTGTATGATTCTGTTGAAAAACTGTACATAGATTTACTGCATCTGAACTTAAAAGCTACGTTTACAGAACAATATGTCTTCTCTGTATTCAGTAACATATGTTAATAACAAATAATGTGAAATTCACAAACATGTTCGTACCTTAGGAAATAAAATCGGTGGATAACTTTAAATACCTATGTATCAAGTACAATTGATCCGGTAAGAATATTTTCAGTTGCATTTCTTATAAGTCAAAATCTTTGGCCAACTGTATTCCAGTACCGTTGGCTTGGCTTGGCAGTAATAAGAAAATGCGATATTAAATATTTGTAAACCAATTTGTCCATTTGGTATTGTCCATATTGGTATTTAAATATTTTTTAAATGATTTTTGACTCCATTTTACCTGCCATAGAAATAAGTGAATTACTAATATACGTCACTGTTCGACTGTGTTTTCATTGAAGATATGATTTGACTTGTTTGTAACAAATTCAAAATTCTAAAATTAAATTTGCTGACGTTCGAGTTAATTTTAAGTATTCATTAAGTTGTGATTTTATTATTTAACTTATTTACCCTAAAATTATGGCAAGGAACTCCTATGATAATAAAAGAGTTATTTCGTATAGTCTAGTTTGCTTTCATTTATTTAAGTCACCTCTGGTAGGTAATCAATAGCAGTCTCTTTAGGCGTCATCAGTACTGAACTTGTTGGAATAGTGAATAGTCTAACAATCGTGGAACAAGCCCCAATATAACTAATTTTAAGTAGGTAGGTAGAGACATATCTTTTGTCAATCTCATCTCAAGTCAAGCCTTACCTAATTGAATCAGTATCAAGGAAGTTATATCAGTACTTAGTTCAATCTGGGGTTCAATTAAAATTCTTCATTGAAGTCAAGTGAACTAAACTGGTGAGAATAGATGGTCTTTTCTAATTAGGGCAAGTAAAATGAAATGAAATTAGTTTATTTGCAACAACAACAATTAGGAACAAGTAGGGTTATTCCTGATAGAGAACAGACTATATTACTTTCTATTGTTTTCTTATTCAAACAGTAGGTACAGGAACTAAGAAATCCCAATTACTTAGGTTCAATCTCAGTAGATCAGAGGCGACGATGGGTTCTCCCGATGGATCTAGTGAGACTTTATTTTCTCTATTTTTTTCCTTTATTTGCGTCATAGTAATAATGTTATGCTATCCTACAACTCGTCAGCAGCATTTCTCTTATTGATTCATCGCACAATGACCACAAGTAGATCGCTTTAGAATTTCTACTCCACACCACCTGTGCATGCCAATCAGGCTGTTATTGAGTATTCGGTACCTATTTGCGTATAGTCATTATGAATAAACCACCGTTTACCGGGTTTATTAGAATAGTTGCGTGACTATCTCGCTGGCTAATTACATAACTTTTGCAACAGGAGTCGCAATCATTGCTGTCAAATAAGTATAACTGATAGAGAATAAAACGATCGAGCGCTAATCACCGTCTGTCGGGCAATCAATGAAGTAAATTGCTATTGCTATGCTTGACGGGCCCGATAGCTCAGTTGGTAGCATCCCTACCTTCTGAACTGAGGGCTGTGGGTTCGATTCCTACCCGGGACAAACATTTGTGTGATGAACATAGATGTTTGTTCTGCGTCTGGGTGTTATATTGTATTCTATGTATGTATTTACAAACAAAAAGTATATAAGTATTGTATCAGTTATCTGGTTCCCATAGTACAAGCTATGCTTAGTTTGGGGCTAGATGGCGCTGTGTGAAATGTCCACACATATTTATTTATTATTTATTTATTTGCTAAAATGAAATGAAATGGAAATGAAAAATGAAATATAAATTGAAACGAAAAATGAAATGAAACATGAAATGTAACTTTATGTTAAAAATTAAAATCAAAATGAACTACATTATTGAGGTTTTATTTTAAAAAAAGAGCTGTAATTTTTTAAAGACCCGATAGATGGCGGTAAAATGGAGGTTTTAAGTTCTGTCATTGTTAAGATAATTATGTAGATATCGAGTTTAATATCCTATCCTTATTTTATGGAAGACATATATACTCTAATGGCTTTCTATCGACAAATCGACAACGTACCCTGTGATTCACTCAACTGAATTTGACATTTCTTTGTGCTCTGTAGTTTGAAATTACGACCATGTTTGAAATACGTCGTTATTTTATTTCTTATGCTTTGGCTCCACACATAGTGTATTTAGCCAGTGTCAAGTATTGTAATTATTCATCGTTAAAGAATATATCACGTAAAGTCGAGTCTTGGTCATAGTCATAGTCCAGTCTAAGTCAGGTAGTCGTAGTCCAGTCTAAGTCATGCCCCAGTAAAGTGGTGGCAACTTTACTAGAAGCTTCTATGGAATTTTGGAAGTAACACGAAAACTCACGTTTCACCACATTATATCACTTGCCTACACTCATGCTCGTAATCCAGCACTTAATGCGTAAAACGCCACCAATTTTAAACATTAATACTGGAAAAAGCAGAAGTTTTGAGAAATAATACAATGCAACGACGTGAACATTTCCGCGTTCCCGCCAAAACTATGAAATACGTCGTTAGTACGCCATCTAGTGACAGAAGCCGTTACAGGTTGTTTTTTTAAATAAAACTCCTCATTGAAATGAAATTTCATATTTCACAGAATTTCGCAACTACATTTCATTTGTGAAATGCTAATTGAGTTTTTACATGCTAAAAATGAATGGGAATGCTAATCCATCACTAATTTCTAGTGACATCTTGCGACCGATTGCTAAGTGTTTGTTGTCGCTTTGCTACTGTTGTTGTAATTTTTACATAATACACCTGTTTCCTGTACATACGGTCATGTTAACTTAAAACTACCAAACGCTAATTAGTTACCTGTTGACCATCGGCTGTCTTGAAGTCATGAAGAGTTGCTGCCACCGTGATCGACCAAAGTAGGCGGTGGAACTTTCCAAGATTATGAAAAAGAAACACATGCACGGGGCGATAAATTACTAAATAAAGAACTGAAACGTAGATATTGCTAATTAAATCTATAACTTGATTTATCTATCAATGGCGTCGTATTTTTCGATCATCTATAAAATGTCTGTACATACCTACCTATTTTATGCTGTTAGTATGTGTCTACTAATACAATATATGTATCTTAGAACTGTGTTTGTAAGCTCATATCATAAAAATCTGGAAGAACAAACACCATATTTTTATTACAACACTCTGGTACCTATCAGCGAATGTGGCAATTTGTATCTCTCGTAGCGGGAGTCGAACCCGAACCTTACAATATCTTGACCGGATTATTTCATCACTTTTTTTAAAGCATGAACATAGATATCTAATAAATTGTAAGTGCTTTATAATTATATGGACCAAACTGTGTTTATGAACACCCGTTCCTAATAGTTCATCTTTTAGTTCCATTGACTGTACTAAATGGGACTGTTATGTCTTATTCGTTCAATTAATGGTGGTTTATTATACTGCAGATACATCACCTAAAAGAAGCAAGTACTCGGTAAGAGGAACATACTAAGGCGAACCCAAATGCTAGTCTAGTAGGTACCGTTCTTCTGGTGAATGAAAGCGCTCTGAGACATGAAGGCACGCCACCCGCAGAGAAATACAATAGCCGCAAATGAGCGCAAAGAAATTGTTATTAAATTTTCCGTACAACCTACTTCGTCTATTGTCCTAGCTAAATAATTTTAGCAACAAATTGACCATCGCGGTTATACCGCAACAGTGATTCAATCTTATTTAGGAGAAAGTCAAAGCAAATCAATGTTTGATTAGAAAGAGCGTTAAATTCGTATTCTCATCAGTGAACCGCGGGCTGCGGCCGCGACCACCGCCGGAAACGGTCAAATCGGTACAACTACCGCTCGATTATCTCACTCGAATCAATACAACCAGCCCAATCGACTTTATTGTTTTACACATTACTGGGAAAAAGTTAATGGTTTTATTTGTAGATAACATTATGATTTGCGACGTTTCTTGCGTGGTTTTCCAGTGATAAATCAATAAAATTTAACTACTATAGCGGGCGACTTTCAAGTGGAGTTCGTAAAGTTTATGATCAAAATAGATGTTGTCAGGGAACGTGTGATTGTGTGGTTATCAGGTTAGGTGCTGAATGTCAGGGGCTGGAGCTTGTGGTCACGTGGGAATCGTCAACGATGGTGAGTGAATCCTTAACCGCTCCACCCTGAATGCCCAACCCATCAAAAACGTTTCGATTCGAAATCTACAATCTTACTCTCATCCATTCTGAATGTAGATGAAAGTGACGGAAGGGTGAATTTCGAAACGAAACTTTTTCGATTTGGGTATATCCCGGCTGAAGGGACGGGATGGATGCAGGTTCAAAATTCCGATCGTAATTCATAAAATTCATCAAAATTAATTTTGGCGTAGGTACAAGATCATTATTTTTGCTTCTACCTTGCCTGTGAGGAACAGAATATACTTACTGATCTGAGTCACTCAGACTGAGCGACTTGAGACTATGAAGTAAAGCTTGCATGGACTTATGTACTGCTTTCGACACATGAATTAGTCATGAATTATTGCGAGGGACGATTACTAAAGGAGGTAATTATAGTAGGTAATGTAGGTACTTAAATGGGTTAGTCAAGCATGAAATCATACATTTTTCTTTACGATGAGACAACGAAAAGGCATTAAAAAATATCCCTAATTTTGATATACAAAGAGATTATAACAAAAAATTATAAGTGAAACTAGCGCTCACCAAGCCACCTGCCAAGTCATGGATCTGTGACCGATAGGAACTAACTCATTATGGCAAACCCCTCTATGTTAATCGTCCAAAGTGTCGTTTTGTGGGGGAGGTAGCGGATGTGGAATGAAACAGGTTTGTTTGTTTGTCTCGTGTTCACGATGTAACGGTTGAGCCAATTTGGATGAATAGCACCGAGATGAATATAGCATAGGTACTTTCATCCCGAAATACTAAGAGTTCTCGTCGAAGCGGAAAGTGGGTGAAAAACTTAGGACGCCTTGTCGTATCGTAAATGCAATCGCGGTTACTGCGAGAGTACGGCTCGGCCAACCGCGTCTCCAACCGATTGTAACAACAATATAAGTCATATTGACAGAAAAAAAAATTGCGTCGTGTAGAGCTGCTTTTAATCACCAATTTAGATAGTTTAGTCATAAAACTGCATCATGCGACTGCAAATAAATTCGTTTAATTTACGCGGCTTTTATTATAATAATTTAGTTTATTGGGTAATAAATTTATTTGAGTATTTTGAGACGTAGATATTTATACGTTCCCTTAATTATTATTTTTATTGATCATTTAAGATTTCTGATAAACATAGGTAAAAAATTAGAAAATTTAATAGGTGCTATACATGGTGGGCGACATGAAAGTTTTTCAGTACGACATAAGTAAAACAATTATTATACTTACTACTCACTCCCTCCTTGTTCCATGCCTAGGTGTACATAATATTCTGTTTATTTCATTTAGAGTTGTGATACTGACGCTTTTGTCCCTGTTACCCTGGCCATATGCTTAAGAATAGGACCAACCCCATCTCTTCCCGTAGGTTACGTAGTTACAATGACTATAAATCCAGTTGACCAACGATACAACTTCCCCTCGTACGAAAATTAGTAGTTTATTTCAACTACGAGAGGAAGCGGGACACCTAATGTGCCTTTTGTTCCATCCTGCTCTGTCCTTTGTAATTTCGTATGACTTTGTCTCGTTTTGTTACCTCGCCCCCTGCCCCCGTAGGTGAGTCGTGTTTGTACGAGAAATTATATTCACGAGCTATCAACGGGCTTCATAATCTTTGGTAACATGTCCAGTAATCTGTGCTGTAGGGCCCGTAGGTGCCATAAATGCCAGCTAAGGGAATATCCAGGGAAAGAGCAGGAACATTCTCCTCGGTAAAGTAAAATCTTCTGTGATCACCAAGGCGTGGTGATTATCGCAAAACCCAGTATGATAAGCGGTCAAAGTGCATGGTGTAGGGGAAGCCATGTTTCAGCAGTCGACTTCTTACGGATGTTGATGAGTGTTATAATATCCCGCTCGTGATTTGAATTATTTAGGAAGTTTAAGTTAATCTGTTGATAAGAGAACGAGGGGTACGTGACAGACAACAACTAAGGGTGGGTTTTTTTATCCGTAGTTAAGGTAATCGATGGTTAAAAGCGCTAACAAAACACAGCAAATAAGTGGAATACCTTGCCGTCGTCCTTGTTTCCAGATAACTATAACCTGGGTGTCTTCAAGTCGAACAGGTATCTTCTAGGCAAGCATGCTCCACCGTAGGCCGCGTCATCACTTACCATCAGGTGAGAACAAATGCTATGCCTATAAATTGTAAAAAAAACAAACTTGGTCAAAAACCAATAGTATACCAATGGTCAAAAAGAGCTTTTCACGACTGGTTAAAACTATTTAAACATTCTTACGAATAATAGCCTACGGTAGGGGTACTAAAGTGACCGATATAGCTCTTACAAGCAAGTTAAAATGGCAATGGGCAGGCCACATCGCTAATAGAACTGACAACCGATGGTGAAGATAGGTTCTCGGGAGCGACCACGAACCGGAAGACGCGGCGTATAGACCGGGGGCCGGACTAGGTGGATCGACGATCTGGTGAGTCGCGGGGAGCCGATGGATGCAGCAGGCGAGCAACCACTCAAAGTGGCACTCTCTGGGGGATGCCTATGTTCAACGGTGGATGTCTTCAGGCTGTTGATGATGATAATGATGTTTACCAACGGTTAAACTTTGTTTCGAATTTTAAACCATTGGTTAACCTTACTATATACGATTCAAATACCTACCCTAAGGTATATGCCCTAAGTATTAAGCCTGATAAGCACCTAAGTATCACCTTTTTAACTTAGGTGTTATGTTTTTATTCTGTGCTATCACTAATTGTTAAATTTCTCCAAAAGGACAACCTTTATCCTCAAAGATAGTAAAGAGGATGCAAAAGATAAAACTCATAATTTACGTCTATCTATATTGTTCTGATTTAATCAATTGGCATTACACATGTAATCCAATGAATAGCCATCGATATCTGATAAGGATCGTTATCAGCAACTACAGTATCCACTATATAATGTGCGGGAACCGAAACAGCAGGCAGTATTCGTGTTTTGAAAGACCGTTGACCGTTCAAAAGAAAAGGTGGGTTTTGTTCTTATTATTTTCAATGCATTCGTTATTTGCCAGACAAAAGATTATTTTCCTGCGTTTAATGTCTTTTTATGTAAATTTTAATCCGTTGGAAAACTCAGTACTTAAAAGTCATCTCTTGAAAAAGAGGTTTTTGAATTTTCTGTGCGCGAAGAGACCCGTTTTAACTTTGTAATATGAGTTGAAGTCGCGAAAGTTTAAGTGTCAAAAGGGTAGGTAAAGTTTTTTTTTGTTTAGTGATATACGCGAGATATTTCCGTTGTATTAGTTTCGATTTGGTTAACAAATACTTGGTCGCTTGACTATCATCATTAACAGCCCGAAGATGTCCACTGATAAACATAGGCCTACCCCATAGAACGCCACCTTTAGCGGCTGCTCACCACCACGCGCCTCTTGCATCCATCGGCGCGGGGAGCCGATGGATGCAAGAGGCGCGTTAATATTAGCTATAAAAAAGGTATGTGTCGTGATAAAATCCGCAGTACTGAGGCTCCGGAAGAGCTCTCAAAATTAAGTGGCAGTGAGCAGGCCACTTCGTTCGTAGAACTGACAACCGATGGGGAAGAAAGGTTCTCGAGTGGCGACCACGAACCTGTTAAAGACGCAGCGTAGGAAGGCCTTAGGATAAAATCGCGGTGATCCGTTGGGTGCAAGAGGCTAGTAGCCGGTCAAACTGTTGCTCTATGGTAAGTCCTATATATAGCAGTGGACAGTCAGTCTTCCAGCTGATGATGATGATGAAAATGATAATAAAGATGATGATGATGACGATTATGGTGACATTTAAGTGTGCTGTCCAATAATATTCCTGTTATACTTAGTTCATTATTCCAACGTTATAATTTTCTAATAGTGCCTGATCGGATTAACTAAGTAGTAATGAACAATTTTAAGTTAATTAGCTGAACCTAAATTTAATTATGTTTTAGTAAATTTAATTTCTGTATGTATGTATAAACATAACTAGTTGACTTTACCTAATTTTATTTTGCCTTGTCCCTAATTAAATCTACGTGTAAACAGAAGAAATAACTCGGCGTGATAATAACAAAATTGTAAATCACTTGCGACAAATTATGTATATGTAAATCAAGAGTAAATAGGTTATGTCTGGGTAGGCGTGCTCCATCTTCGACCTCACAATCACTTACCATCAGGTTAAACACCAACACATTGAAAGTAAAAAATAACCAATCATTCATCCAACTAAAGTAGAGTACGCTAGGTCACAATAAATAAAATAATAGTAGGTACCTACAAGTAGCCAGACCTAATACAGCGCATTGATTTGTATTTTGTTATATGTAGGCAAACTCGCGCAGCATATGCTAGTTAAAAGTATGAACACCTATACAAACAATACAAACAAAAGATATTAGTAATAAAACGTCTGTTGTTTAATTTATTTATAATTATATTATTTAGCGGACGAAAGAACCCGTGATATAATATACTTATCTAGAGAGCGGAAAGCACGGTTCGTTATACTTAATCAGTGTCGTGTAGTTGCGTCTTCATTAAATAAGGTTACCTAACTTGTGTTCTATTAAGTAGGAAAAGAAAGTGCATCTAATGCGATTATTATGAACTATTACGACTTTTTACTTTTTAAGCGGTTTTGGTGCTAATTAGGAATTTCTCTCATTTATATTATATATAATATCGCGGTACCATTGTCGTATACCTATAAAAAAACGCAAAGTTAGTTAACAGCTTACCTAAATTCGAGCCGTCTCTATAAACCAGTCTGTTCCAGATGTGGACTTTCCTCATGACCCTGGCTGCAGTGGCAGCGTTCGTGCAAGGTCACGGCAGAGTGCTGGATCCCGCGGGAAGAGGATCTCTCTGGAGGCTGGGGTACTCTGCCAGGGCCAACTATGATGATGATGGCCTCAACTGCGGCGGTTTCTATCACCAATACTCTGTTAATGGTGGCAAGTGAGTCTCGCGCATGTGAAAATGTTCTTAAAATATACTTAAGGTTTTTAGCGGCGTTATTGAAATCTACTTCCATTTTCATCCACCCACTTTATAGTATTTCCTGAAAACGTTCACTTAGCGTCCATCTAATGAATTCCTAAGCTGAATAATAAAATAAACCAAATATTCTTTTAGCGCAATGTCTTTCCAAGACTCGGATTCTGAGGTTTATGCTAAAAACATACAACTATTTGCAGATGCGGCATTTGTGGCGACCCCTACGATGCTGCGAACCCCAAGCCTCACGAGCGAGGAGGTATCTACGACTCTGGCATCATAGCAGCTTCCTACGAAGCTGGCTCCATCATATCCATCACCGTGCAGCTCACAGCCTACCACAGAGGTTACTGGGAGTTCAAAATCTGCCCCGACCCCGATTACAACGAGCAAGATTGCTTCGACAACTATATCTTGGAACTCGAGACCGGTGGAACTAAATTCTACCCAGACCGCGGCAGCAGTTCGTATGTGACGAACTACAGGCTGCCTCAAGGGTTGAGCTGTGAGCATTGCGTTCTTCAGTGGAGGTACACATGTGGGAACAACTGGGGAAACTGCAACAATGGAACTGAAGGCCTCGGCTGCGGCGACCAGGAGAACTTCGGCGCGTGCTCCGACATCTCCATCACTGGAGGATCAGCGCCACAAACTATACCCGTTGACTCACTATTGCTGAGCAAACTGAGTGATCTAGGTAATTAAGTCATTGGCTGTTTTATCGATTTGATTTGCGACGAGTTGCGAGTTGGAGTCGCGTGACCTTTGCTTAGCTGGACGAATTTTGAGGCACGAAAACAATATGAAGTCAGATAAGCCTGAAATATACGCCTTTTCTCATCAGGAAATTGCTCTTTTTCTGATGGGAGTATATTTGGGGTAGTCAGAGAGCTTAGATACATACATAGACATGACACAAAGGGGCCATATGTTAGGTAGGAGGTTAAAGCACGAATTAAAGAGTGTCTAGTCTAGATGTTACAGTTTTCTTTGCGGCCATTAATTTATTATTTTTAACATCATAACAGATGGTAATAAATATACCAATATTTATAAGATAGGTAGATTCTAGTGATAGAGGGCCATCAACTTTTGACTGATTTGAAATGTCACGCGCGAAAATGAGACGGAACATTTTAAACACCGACTAACTTTAAGCAGCGGTTATAAGTAAGGCCCAGAATGGTTAGTGATTTTCTAGTTTACCTAAGACTGTTAAACAATGATTTCATACGTGCCAAAAACATTTTGTATAAAACTGAAAAATAAAATATTTGTAATTGTTCCGATGAGTTTACCAACTTTGTTTTCCTACTGTCCTTGTTCTAATATACGTATCTATGAGGGCTATGAGGCTATCATTTGGTTTAAAAGAACTTGAGAAATTAATAGGATAGCCATCTCTATTTTTCAATAGCAGCTAGCAGCAATAGCAGATAGGCGACAGTTGTGAGAAACAGACAGACAGGCAGACAGACAGACCAACGGACTACAGAACAATCCCAAAGGTTTCCGTTTCTACAAATTGGGGTACGGAACCGTAGAAACATGTTTGTTTTCACAGCTAGTTTTCAACACATACAAAATTCTTAATTGTATTGTACCTAAAGAAAAATTACAATTTAGATAGTCCCAATTTGGACAATTTGGATGGGATGGATGGGGATGGATGGATAAGTAATAAAAAAATTAATATCCGTAAAATACATGCATGAAACCCTTAGTTACATATTAGTTACCGCTAGGCGGCGTTGTGCTAGATTTCAAATCACAGAGCAAAAAAAAAAAAAAAAACGCTTCCCTCTACATAGAGGCGCCTTTTCGACACTTCTCATACAATTCAAGCGTGTCAGGTATTACAATGAAACCTCTATGGTTTACCTGCGCAGATGACATATATAGCAATTGTCTTGTCATTAGTGCCACTGCTGTCAGCAAAACGTGCTGTGGGTTGAGTCGATATATTTTTATCGATAGTTTGATATGAGTTAAGTACGCGGTAAGGTACCTCTTACCTGATTGTATCATTAGGTACAGTACCTACCTATATCTTTTGTGCCTTTTGTGCGTATTTCTATGTGTAATAGTGTTATTTTATTCTATTATACTCTATTCTGGGTCGACAATCGCCAGCCGATAAACATACCGGTATAAATCTAAAATAAATAAAATTGAATGTATTGGTATTGGTAGGTACGTCATGTTCGCGTCACGGATATACAGTCCACCTCACCTATTTTATGGCAAATGTAATGTGTGTAAGTATAGAGGTAGTTTATCGTCAGTTTATGGTTATAAAGATTAAGTTTATAAGCAAATCGATAGGCGTCCAAAGTGAGGTTTTATGGGGGAGGCAGTGTTTAGCAGTGGACGTCTGCCGGCTGATGATGTGTGATATTATAATTATATCTATAAACTAAAGTTTGAAATAGAAGAAACATAACAAGTTATTAAACGAAAAAATATATTAAAACTCCAAATACATAGGTAACACGTTTTGCTGATGATTTATCAGTATTGTTGCGTCATGTTTCTTTTTGATAGAATTCATCTGAAAATACAATTTTCAGATGAATTTTTAGGAAAAATAATAATAATATTGAGTATCATTGAGGTGTTGTAGGTAAACACTTATTTAATACAAGGAGGTCCTTAGTTTGGCAGTAAATAAAGGTAATTTTTCAGCTCACCATGCGATGTATATTTTAATTTACAGCTGTTTACAAAATAAAAAGCAAGTGAATTTTTTCATTCAATATCGACTAAGACGTAGATTCTTACGTAGAATCAACGAGATCAGTTGTCTTTAGCAACCAAGAGCAATGGTTTTCTATGAGGCTACCATGGATGAAATAAAAAAAAAAAGGATTGAGTTTTGATTGACATCGAACTGAAGCTTAAAATGGCGGACATATTACATATGTGTATCAGCTGAAAGTAGGGCGACCGGCTTCCTAAGGGAGCTTCAGTTTCGGATCAGACGGGATTCCCTCCTTCTTTTTTTAATAGCTCCATGGAGGCTACATGAAAACTCTTTCATGGGCGAGCACGCCACATCATTATAATGTCCTCATCAAATAATAAATGCGGATAAGAGAAATTATAGTCATCATCATCAGCCCGTAGATGTCCACAGCTGAACATAAGCCTCCCCCAGAAAGCGCCACTTTGAACGGCTGCTCGCCTCCTGCATCCATCGGCTCCCCGCGGTTTTCACCAGGTGATCGGTCCACCTAGTGGGGAGAAATTAGAATACCTCGTTAAAAATAGAATAGAGTTTCAATGTGGGAATAGCGTCAAAATATAAACGTATATGATTAGACATTTTCATAAAACATTCAGCTTCAAAATGCTGAGAGCAAACCGTATCATGTTTTTGAGGAAACCAATTGCACTGTCCAGTTGCGAATATCTATTTATCTTTTATATTAGGATCTGTAGGAAATCTAATAAACATAAAAGATATTAAAAGTTTAATTAGTAGAAGTCAATCTAACCACAAAATAAATTGAAAACATTTTAAACTTATTGTAACAAATTTCCGGATGGCATAATAGAAACTATCGATGTGTCGATAATTATAAGGTTAACCAACGCATTACATCACTATCGGTACTTCTGCCATAGGGTAAGTTCGCCGGTTTTGCGACCACTTCCTATATCCGACCGTTTAATGTACATTTGATGAAAAAATACAAAAAATAAAAAGCTTGCGGTGAACACATCTTATGTCCAAATAGGTTCAGTTTTGTAACAAATATTATACGAGAAATCCCCAATTCTATTTTAAAGCTTTGAAACTTAAAAGCACATTCATTTTAACTG
This sequence comes from Ennomos erosarius, assembly GCA_963580505.1. Classification (NCBI taxonomy): domain Eukaryota; kingdom Metazoa; phylum Arthropoda; class Insecta; order Lepidoptera; family Geometridae; genus Ennomos; species Ennomos erosarius. The sequence continues at coordinate 11,960,432 of OY756987.1, forward strand.
CCAATTTTCGACCACGTTTATCCACCATCTGGTATAAAAACTACAGATACCCAAAATCGCTCGTGGTCGAAAACTAATCCAGCTGCAGAAAAATGCTATTCGACCGCAAAAGCAAACTATATCAAAAACATTATAAATACGTATTTATTTACATATAAAAAAAGTACATAAATAGTCGATTACTTTGTAAGTTTAACTAATTAGACCAGACACGATTTAAAAAAAACGATTAATGCTGGTGGTCGCAAAATAGGCGTGACCAACTGATCGAACCATCATTGAATATTTCTCGCCCAGGGTCTAATGTGGGCTGGCTTTATTACAAAAAAAGTAGCGTATTTAGTTTGTAAACATAACTATGTTTATAAACTACGTTAGCCAATTTTTTTTTGTTTTAGCTGATAATTTAGCAATATCCTTAAATAATTTTTGGCGGTCTCAGTAAGAAAAAAGATCATGCTTTTTTATATAAGTAAGTGCCTCAAAGCTGGAGAAATCATGAAAATACAAGACAGAGGATCTAAAGAAGCCTTTCTGATCATTGTTTCTATCATTTATTTACCACAGGCACCTACGTCTTTCAATTTATAGTGGTAGGAAACTAGCGAAAAAGTGGTCGTAAACATAATTTAGTGATCGAAAACTAGTTACTACTAGTTAGCAAAATAGTTACTATTAGCCTTTGGTTTAGATATTTATAAAAGGGTCGGTTATTATAAAAAATTATTGATAATCTGATAAAAATATAGAGTATAATATTTGAAACGTAGCTTAGTAGCATCAAGTCAAAAAATGATACTGGTACATTTTATTATGCAACCTAAACTTGACAACTCCACTAAGTGGTCGGAAACTAGCGAAATTACCCTATAATATCAAACTGACACAGAGGAGTACCCTTGTACCGAAGTTTGGCAGCAATAATATGATTAATTTCGTCTCTATCTATAGGCGAAACGTCATTTGTTTCATAGCTCTGTGTTTCAAATCAATATTTGGCAATACTCTTTACAGAGATGTAGGTACATTCGAACCAACTGGTACTAGTTACTAGATGGTTCTTTTTTTTGAACGGGCTATTGCTGTTAACCCACCTTTACAGCGCCACCGGGCGGGAGAGCAGGCGCTTCAAGCGCCCAGCCTACAAAAGTGGGGGGCAACTAGCTCAAGGCCGCCTCTGGGGTGCGAGCCTCGGCTTGGACCGTAGCCGGGATAACAGGATCTTGAAGGCCACATCCACTGGAAGAGTGGATCCAGTTTATACCAATGTACTCTGTGAGTGGACCCTATGGAAAGTCGCGAGTGTCACCATCGTTCTAGCTAAGTTCTAGATGGTAAGTGACAACGACGCAGTCGACGATGCTTACCTAGAAGATAACGGTTCACTCTAGCCTTGAAAACTATCAGATTATATTCGTCCGGAAACAATGACGCTGGTAAAGTATTCCATTCCTCCGGATATGCATTCCATCCTATTTCCAAAACTTATGACAATAATTCTGACGCCAGGGCTGACCATTTGCCTAAACGAGAAGGAAAAGAATAATTACAGCACGATAAACTGTATTGTATGTAACGTCATTTATCCACAGGTCTTATTCGACTTTTTGTAAGCGGATACACAAGTCCATACCGCTGGAGGCCAAGCACAGTGGCGCCCCCACAGAAGACTTCCAACAAGCGCCGGAAACACAAGGGAAAGAAGAAAGTCAAGCCTTATAAGTCGAAATGGGTGAGGATTTTATAAAGTAGCTTATAGTAGTATTAAATGTCTGTGGCTTATAGCTGCTGCTAGCTGTCTTGGCAAGAAAAACAGCTTGACTATAATAGCCGTCTTTCTTGCCATGGCAGCTAGCAGCAGCAGCTCTCAAGACTATAATAGCCGTCTTTCTTGCCATGGCAGCTAGCAGCAGCAGCTCTCAAGACTATAATAGCCGTCTTTCTTGCCATGGCAGCTAGCAGCAGCAGCTCTCAAGACTATAATAGCCGTCTTTCTTGCCATGGCAGCTAGCAGCAGCAGCTCTCAAGACTATAATAGCCGTCTTTCTTGCCATGGCAGCTAGCAGCAGCAGCAGCTCTCAAGGCTATAATAGCCGTCTTTCTTGCCATGGCAGCTATTAGCAGCAGCTCTCAAGACTATAATAGCCGTCTTTCTTGCCATGGCAGCTAGCAGCAGCAGCTCTCAAGACTATAATATCCGTCTTTCATGCCATGGCAGCTAGCAGCAGCAGCTCTCAAGACTATAATAGCCGTCTTTCTTGCCATGGCAGCTAGCAGCAGCAGCTCTCAAGACTATAATAGCCGTCTTTCTTGCCATGGCAGCTAGCAGCAGCAGCTCTCAAGACTATAATAGCCGTCTTTCTTGCCATGGCAGCTAGCAGCAGCAGCTCTCAAGACTATAATAGCCGTCTTTCTTGCCATGGCAGCAAGCAGCAGCAGCTCTCAAGACTATAATAGCCGTCTTTCTTGCCATGGCAGCTAGCAGCAGCAGCTCTCAAGACTATAATAGCCGTCTTTCATGCCATGGCAGCTAGCAGCAGCAGCTCTCAAGACTATAATAGCTGTCTTTCTTGCCAAGACCAGCTGGCCGCAGTAGCTAAACTATAAGCCACGACTCTTGAGCATGGCGTCGCTACACTACCCGCGGATCGTACCCAATCAAAAAATGTTACTGTGCGTCCCTAATACAGCCATCTTTTATTTAATCTACCAGCCAAACACAGTCCCACTGGTGAGACACGGACCTTTTTCAGATGAGTATAAGTCATCATCTACTACAAGGTAGTAGATGAAAGGTAGTAGATGATGGCTTATACTCATAGGTATATGTACTACGGACTAGAAATCTTTGACGAAGTGCGGGTGACTGAATATTCTTGAATTATGCGATTCCTGCCCGCCTAGAATGCGCTACACTTTCTAGTGAGAGACCGTGACAAGACTATGGTCGCGCCTCAGTCTGTCTCACTCTAACAGCGACGACCAGATTTCTCGCGGTGCGCATGCTAGGGGGCCGGGTTCCTCACGAGGTTTTTCTTCACCTATGTAAAAGCGAGTGTAATTTCCGACATAACTTGAAAACCATTGGTGTAGGCAACGCGGATTTAAACCAGGTGTGTGCACAGGCTACCGCAGAGTCCACTTGGGTCGCTTTATAAACTACCCGCAAGTCGTTCCTAACAAGAAAATCTCTTTGCATCCCTCTCTAACTACAACAATATTTGATTTAATTAATTTTAAAAATTAATATTTTTTTGTTACAGTCCTCATATTGGAGATAATGAAGAATCGCTGACTCAGTGGAGACCGAGAGCTACTCACTCACGGATTAATTAATAGTTAATAATTTATTCCTTATGTCTAAGTGATAACAGTTATGAATAATGAATCTCCTCTAAAAATGTATATAGTTTTATAAACTATCGTAATGGTATCGTGTGATAACTTGACAGTGTATAGATCTATCATAGTTACCATAAAAGTAGGAAATAATATGTACGATAAATAAATCATCAACTTTGTGACACTTATATGTTGTAATAACATCGTTGTGTGTAAAGGAACCAAAAGCATTATAAAATGTAACTATGTAAAATTAATTTGACTTTCACCAAACAGTTCAATAAATTGTATTAAAAAAAAAAAGAAAGAGACAAGTACACACGACATGGATACATGATAATGAAATGCGTATAATATGCCCATTTTCTTGTACCTAGAATAAAGGTACTTTTAATTTGTCATCGTACCGTAACTATACTTCTTGCAAATCATACGGAATCAACGATTTAAAATTATGCTTCCATTATAAACTCTTCTTCAAAGGTAATTATAAGAACTGATGAAAGCTCCTTGAAAATTTAAAATTTTGATATTTTTTATTTTCCACAGTATGTACCCACTTGTCACCTGTATAGTTAAATCCCTTGCCTTCTCTTTCCAATGAGGCCATTTCCTACATTATTGGAAAGAGACAATGAATCTTCTACCTAAAAATTACACTAACTTATATTTTACTAAAATTATAATAAATAGTAATAAATATAATATTTAAACTTCATTTATTGCTTTTATTTACACAATAAATATGTTATAAATCGAATAACGACCTAACTACACTTACTTTTAGTAACACCAGAAGCCAACTCAAGTAGGATTAAATATACAAAAAAGGTTGACAAATAATGGGTAACAAGCATGTTTTGCAGTTAAAATAATTTTAGACCTTATATGATACCGATAGGATCCGTAATTGCTTGATTATTGTCACCATCGCAGTTTCGACATATTGACAATAGATGCCGGTATTATAAAGATAATTTAATATTTTACAAAGGCTGACAGCACAACATGTTGTATTGAATTGTTTATTAAATTTAACATAATTTATCAACCTTTAGAGTAATTTCACAAAGCAGTTTGACCGCAATAACATAACATTCACACGATTTCAATCACAATTAAGTGCTATTTAATATAGCTATAGTTACATCTTTTAGTACCAACTGTATTTCTAAATATAGATAATTTAATTAGATGAAATATTCGGAACAAAATGTTTTGTGCAATGCAATAAATTATTTCAAGCAACTAATTACCTAAAATGATTTTGTATAAGGTCTAAATAAAACGCAAATGGAACAGTTTTTTTGTTCTGTGGAACATGCAAAATTACAAATCTGTTTCTATTATGATATTTAAATTCTGAACACACAATTGTTTCGACTTATAAAGACTCAGTGGGGAATCTATTAAATTTTTGCGATGATGCCAGCGCCACTAATTTCACTATAGCGACAAAATTGCAGGCAAAAATGGAACTAATTTCACAGCTGGGTAGATTTGCAACTTTATGATATGCGCCATCTACCGTCAGCTATTTTAATGATATAAACCTTTTTATGCTAGAGTATTTAGCGTATTATACAAAAATAGTGGTCTACAGCAGTTGTGAACGGTGAATGGTGATACAGCTTGACATTTATTGTATAATTGTGGTTCTTTACTTCTTGTGTTTTGTTCATATTTTCTATCTAAGGAATTGCTCCATCGAAGCTACGTATTGGCCTTACTACTTTTAAACGTTTTTTGAACAGCTAGGATTGATTGCAACCGATAGAACCACTATATGGATTTGACAGCTTTAATACGTAATTTGTGTGCATAGATAGATAGATAGATAGATAAACTCTTTATTGAAACACACAAATTATAAACAAAAGTACAAATTTAACGGAAGTGTTACAATTGGCGGTCTTATCGTTCAAAGCGATCTCTTCCAGACAACCATGCATGTTTCCCCAAAAAGCTGTTCATAAACGTACATACTATACAATAATATACAATAAACATCATAATAAAAAACTGCATAAACGTAATACGTATTCATAATAGACATAATACATATAAGTATACATATTACATATTATACTTATATCAATAAAAATAAATAGATATATTCCTAAGTAAATAGCAGATGATTATTATAGGAATAAAAAGAGCTAAGTAGAAAATAGTATCAGATAGCTAGAGCGAAAAATAAAACTGTTTAACGCGATCTTTAAAAATGTTCAGCGAAGGTGCTTGCTTAATGTCAGTGGGTAAAGCATTCCATAGTCGAACAGCTTCCACAGTAAATGAGCAATCATAGAATTTTGGTTTAGTTTGGTTTAGTTACATGAAGAATTTCAAATAAGATAGGTTTTTTTCTATTGGTTTGCAATCAAACCTAAGCAATTAGCTAAATTAGCTATAGGACTAGAGGTGGATTAAGCGCGAAGGAAGTAGGCTAAACGTACCGATTTAGTCGCCAGCGAACAACACGTTATTTCATTCATAAGTACTAATAATAACATAACAAAGACATATAAAAAAAACTAACAATTTACCGACACAGCCGCGTCAAACCCTGAGCGAATACAATACAAAACTATACAATATAAAGTCAAAAACAAATGCACTCATATACACAATTTATATCTACAATATGGTCTTGTTATTGCGAGACTGAGGGCGCACGTGTAATGTGGAACTTTGAAGTCAAATAATTCAAAATAATAAAAATAACTGTAAAGAGTAGACCAGATTTATAGAAAGCTGATTAGAATAACAATTTTTTTAATAAATAAGTAGATACTTCAGTCCCAAATTAACTTTTTAAAATCACACTCTCTTTTATCCTATGAACAACTTTTTTCTAATTATTTAAAACCACGCCTAAGTATTAAAATTAAATAGATTTATTATTTGTATTCCTTTGTTTTTACTTCTGATAAGATCCAGTCCCACTACATCAAGTACGCCCCAGTTAAAATATAATCACAATAACACGAACACTACACTTTACAAAACAATACAAAAACTTTGTTAAAATAAGAGTTAGCAGAGCGATGGTACATTTGGTTGCATTACAACTCATTTATTATATTTATAAGAGAACGAAAAAAAATTGTCAGCTGCAGATATTATAATACCTACAGTACATATGCCTCATCTCATACAACAAAATAACTCAAGGTATTTCACGAATTATTTTATTTCGTCATAACGCAACGATATTCATTGATATTGGCGAAGTGTTGGGCTAAATGAATACACTGGACACTAACTAGTAACGCTCACGACACGAGCACTGTATTTTTTCTTCGTTCAGGCTATTTTTCGTTTGTACCTGATGAGACCCCGTGGCTGTACCTATACCTCTAATGGAGACGTTACTTTGACAACATTCAGTAGGCCGAGCACAAATATATACGCGAGCGTAAGTGTAACGTTAACGTAAGGCAGTTGTATGGGGCGCTGATCAAATGCCATAAATAATAAAAAAAAAAAACGTGCTAGGCCTACAGAGCCAATTTCCAAAGCTATGATAGCTGTAACGTATTATTTAAGAAACAAAGATCTGCGCAGACGACAGATCCTCCGCAACGTGGTCTACTTTTTTCAGAACCATCTCTAACCAATAATTTTGCCATAAAGCCAGGTGTGCAGAAATGTTTTATTCGCAAACAGCACCCTGTGAAGTCTCTTCAAGCCAATAACTGAAACATATGGCCGTTTTACGCTGATACTATATTTTGACTCTATGATAGTACGCTGGATAGAAAATATTGTAAAAAATTGGCGATTTGAAGCGCCACTCCGAGTGTCTTGAGAACAATAATTTGCAAATACATCGCGTTGATTTAGTTAGTTCAGAGGAGTTTCACCAATCGCACTATGCACAAACGGCGAAATTCGATGCCTTATTTTTTTCTGCAATTCTGTGGTTTCACCGAGTTGTCCTTTCCAGACCGAAATCTGTCGTTTGCCCAAAGCTTAAACAAACTATTCTACACACTACTTAGCAGAGAAGAAATATAACTACGAAGTAAATTTTATTTACAGTATGATAAAATGTATACTATAATATCATTTACCAACGGTCCGTAAATAACCTCTGATATACATTTCTCTTTTACTTTTTTACCGTTTTTAGGGTCCCGTACCAAAGGGTAAAGCGAACCCTATTACTAAGGCTCGGCTGTCCGTCTCTCTGTCTGTATAGATGGCACGGAACCCTTCGTGCGCGAGTCCGACTCGCACTTGGCCGGTTATTAATATCGATATCGAACTATAAAACAATCTCATTCTTGCAGAATGTTACCTATAACATATTCCTTAAAACATGCGGTCCATTTAATGACATTATATTATAATAGATTTATAAATTATCATCTCACTTATAGGTATTTGCACTTTCAATTCATTAAATGATTTTACTTGTTAAAATTGTTCACAAATAATCGTACTCTGTATTAATCGATTTTTTAAATAAAGGACGAAAGTGTATATCAATGCTACTAATGAATTGTATGACAACTATTGTATAAACTCTCGAACAAAACTTGAATCTGTCTGTTCTGAAACCTTTGCCGTCCTTGTCATTTCGATCTATATGAAAAGAATAGCAACATTTTTAAAACAGTCACATTAAATATAATTTAGTATTTCACAGTATATTCATAGCCAAAAAACAGTAAAATTTATCGTGCGCATCTTAGAGATAATTATTAACATATGGAACCCAATTTGTAACATTAAACAAAAATGATAATCGTATTATACAAGGTGCTATAATATTCAATGTTTAGGTACAGCGTGTTCACTGTTTAGTACCAATCACTAATCCAGTTAGCTTACAGTGCAGTTCGAAATAATGAAGCAAAAACTAAGGTGTACCAAATCGCAATAAGCATTTCCCCCATATTTATAAAAGAAATGATGCTCGCAGCGTTCTCCTCGGTACAGTAAAATCTACTGCGATCACCAAGCCCCATATGCTAAGCGTCCAATGTGGCGTTGTATGGGGTGGCCTTTATTCAGCAGTCTGATGATGATGATGATGATGATGAAATGGCCATGGCAGTGATGCCTCTATGTACAATGTAAGACTCAATCAACCACTTCGTTCACCAAGACTGCTTCCCCCTTTAATGGAAGTGACCTAAGATTTTTTTATGAGAATGAATGACGGGACGAGCTTGTCGTCCACCTGGTATAAAGCGACACGGCCGCCCATAACAATTGCAGTGTCACTCGGACCTTTAAAATAAAAGTTTCGCGTGACACTGCACTGCGCACGTCATCCTGAGACATCACAGTCTAGTAATCAGATACTAGACTATGAGATCAGGTCATAAAGTCTCATTTGCCCAGTAATTTCACTAGCTACAATAGGTCTCTTCCATGCAGAAAACGTGTTACGATACGAGTGATGAATACTCGAGATTGGACGTCATCTCCTACTGTATTTTTAGACTCTACCGATCCTCTAGAATCTAGAGAATCGGCCTTCTAGAGCGACGTCTTTGACTAAAATTTTAAACTTTTATAGTCACTAACATTACTCACACATTGTTTATTAACGGGATATTTAACATGTAATTTATTTGTTTGTGTTTAGTTGTTTGTTGTTTCGTGATCATGGTGCTTGCAACGGCACCGAAATATCGGTCAACTAGAAACAAACAAATATGTGTGGATAATATATATGTGTGGACATTTCACACAGCGCCATCTAGCCCCAAACTAAGCAAAGCTTGTACTATGGGAACCAGATAACGGATTATAATACTTAGATACTGTTTTGTAAATACATACATAGAATACAATATAACACCCAGACACAGAACAAACATCGATGTTCATCACACAAATGCTTGTCCTGGGTAGGAATCGAACCCACAGCCCTCAGTTCAAAAGGCAGGGTTACCAACTGAGCTATCGGGCCCGTCGTATAAATACCCCGTTAGTATGGTAAATATCCCGTTAATAAACAATAGGTGAGTAGTCTTTGACTAAAGTTAAAGTCCAGTCTAAAAGACGTACGCTCCAGATCTTTGCTAGAAAATGCAAGCAGGGCGGTTATTATCTATGGAAACACAGATTCCACACGATACGAAACCACGTCTTATCGTGTCTTGTTCAAATCGTGTCACAGTGTCAGATATACCTTCACTTTACATTAAAGTTATCTTTATTTTGAATAAAATATATTGACATAAGTGGTCAAATCTTTTGATGTGTTTATGTTTCGGAACGCGTCTCGATAAAACATACGATTTTTGACAGTTCAAATCGCGCCAATTCCAAATTCATTTCGCGCGGTTTTGTTTTCGTTTCATAGAGAATACAGTTTTGCAGATTTCTCATGTAAGACAAGGAACTCACGTGGTTTCGAAGTAAGGAATCGATACGGAATAATGGGCCAGGATGGTATGATTTGCGATTTGGTATTCCTTTTTTGTTGCATCTATCAATGCAATTGTTCTAGTCAAAGCTTTAGCGTTATTTGATATTATAGACTCGGGTAACTCATAATCTTAGGCGCACAGCGCTTATATTAAAACGTAACTGAAGATTTCAGCCACATTGGGGTTCCGACACTTGCCCAAAGTTAATAATTAGGGTGGGGAAACGTTGCCTGAAAATAAATAAGGCAGCTTTAGACTTTTCGCAAGCAAAGTAGACTGTTTGCGACTTATGCCTTAATCTAGGAGCTTACCTCATCGACTTCTACCTTAATCTAGGAACTTACCTAGTCGACTTATACCTTAATCTAGGAACTTACCAAGTCGACTAATACCTTAATCTGGGAACTTATCTATTCGAATTCTACCTTAATCTGAGAACTTACCTAGTCGACTTATACCTTAATCTAGGAACTTACCTAGTCGACTAATACCTTAATCTGGGAACTTATCTATTCGAATTCTACCTTAATCTAAGTACTTACTTAGTCGACTTATACCTTACTCTAGGAACTTACCTAGTCGACTTATACCTTACTCTAGGAACTTACCTAGTCGACTTATACCTTACTCTAGGAACTTACCTAGTCGACTTATGCCTTACTCTAGGAACTTACCTAGTCGACTTATACCTTACTCTAGGAACTTACCTAGTCGACTTATACCTTACTCTAGGAACTTACCTAGTCGACTTATACCTTACTCTAGGAACTTACCTAGTCGACTTATACCTTAATCTAGGAACTTATCTATTCGAATTCTACCTTAATCTAAGAACATACCTAGTCGACTTATACCTTACTCTAGGAACTTACCTAGTCGACTTATACCTTACTCTAGGAACTTACCTAGTCGATTTATACCTTAATCTAGGAACTTACCTAGTCGACTAATACCTTAATCTGGTAACTTATCTATTCGAATTCTACCTTAATCTAAGAACTTACCTAGTCAACTTATACCTTACTCTGGGAACTTACCTAGTCGAGTTCTATCCGAGAGGAAGGCGCGAGAGTGCCACATTGTATTTTAGACTCCTTTAGTTTGTTGAGTGAGATACGAAGGTCCTCCATAGTGATGGGCCGCACGGCGTCTACAAACTCTTCGTCATCAGATTCCGAGGTGTTTTCGGATTTACTCTGGAAAAAGGGAAAGAGTGTTTTATTGTTATCTTGGTATTAAAGGCCTTAACTCTGGTGGCGGCTACGTAGCAGATATCATTCAATTTATTGCATCAAATAAGTATATGCCCGCGCGAGGTCCCGCACGCGGTATAGTTACCTGCTCCCCCCGAGCGAGCTCTGCCCGCGCGAGGTCCCGCACGCGGTATAGTTACCTGCTCCCCCCGAGCGAGCTCTGCCCGCGCGAGGTCCCGCACGCGGTATAGTTACCTGCTCCCCCCGAGCGAGCTCTGCCCGCGCGAGGTCCCGCACGCGGTAGACGGCGGCGTGTCGGCACAGCTCGTGCAGGTCGGACCCGGAGAACCCTTCCGTCGCACTCGCCAGCCGACGGTAGTCGATCTGGGAACGTGAGGGCATCAAATGTCACAGCCGTTACCGGGTATGTATGCAAGGTGACCTTGAATTGGTATGTTATCTCGAAACGGGGGGACTGGAACCGTGTTGGCCCACAAGTTGTGAGAGCCTTACTTGAAACTGCGTGTTTCCAAAACACCATAGTAAAAAATAAATCCACTAACAAAACTCGCTACGTGAGTTAAACAAGATACTATAAATTCATTTCTAAACACAGGTCGTTAAACTCATTTATGTGCACTCGGTCAAGGACGTAGTTCAACCACCCAGCTGCGCTAAGGCCATTTTCAAACGTAAACTTTACACGGCATTTCTTCAATGAAAAACTATTAATTTATAAAAGTCGTAGAAGAAACATTGTCTTCCTTGGGGTGTAGATTTACCCCCTTTCGGGATAATATACCAATTAATGTTCAGGTTGTATATAGGCTTACATCCTGCGCGACGGGTTCCTGCTGCAGTATGAGGCGCAGTATCCGCTCGCGCTGCGTGTCGGCCGGCATGGGAACGTGGAAGGTGGCCGGCATGCGGCGCTGGATCGCCTTGTCCAGGTCTTGCGGACGGTTCGTCGCACCTACCCGGGACATTGGCTGCATTAGCACTTTTCACTTTTTACTAGGTGGTAGGACTTTTCTGCGAAGTTCGTCTAGGTAGGTCCCACCGCTTTGCCAGTTATTCTGCCGCCAAGCAGTAGTGTGCAAGCACTACTGTGTTCCGGTTTGAAGGGTATTGTAGCTAGTGAAATTACCGGGCAAATGAGACTTTATGACCTGATTACAGAGTCTAGTAATCTGATCACTAAACTGTGTGATGCCTCAGGATGGCGTGCGCAGTGCAGTGTCACGCAAAACTTTATTATTTTAAAGTTCCGAGTGACACTGCAACTGTTATGGGCGGCCGTGTCGCTTAACATCAGGTGAACGACTTGATCATCACGTCATTCATTCTCATAAAAAAAAGTACTGTATGCCTAACAAACATACACATAATGTGATGACTTCATGATTTTTTTCACAAATATATTGTTATTAATTAAAATCCTCAAAAATCAGTCATTTCGTGCGTTGTCTTTGCCGTAAGCAACACGCGGAATTTCAAACTGAATTGATATTTAAGTCTATCATGTTAAGATCAATGTTTGACCTGGTTATATGACACTACCCTTCGCCTTAAGTCTTAGTACAGTTATAAATTTATAATAAAACAAAGGATAAATGATTCATATGGTTGTAAAGTCCTCACCCATGATGATGACAGTGCAGTTGGGGTCGGTGATGAGTCCGTCCCACAGAGACATGAACTGCGTCTTCATCATCGCGGTCGCTTCGTGGTCGTGGGCCGTGCGCGTGCGCAGAAACGACTCGATCTCATCTAGCATGAAAAATAATGATTTACCTACAACGACTGGACAAGAAATACAGAAAAAAAACTGTGAGCTGTATCTATCAAAAACAACCGGCCAAGTGCAAGACGGACTTCATAACATTATCTATAAAACGAGCAAAAAATCACGTTTGTTGTATAAGGTATTCTGTTTTTTAGTTCTTAGTTGTAACAGCGGTAACAGAATGATAATCATCTGTGAAAATTTCAACAGTGTATCACACCATGTTTCATGAGATACAGCCTGGTGACAGACAGACAGTCAGACAGATGGATGGACAGCAGACCCTTAGTAATACTGGGTACATTTTACTCTTCGCATATGGAACTCTAAAACTAACCTATAAACACAATGCAGGGCTGCAACTTGACAGCGAGACTGAACACAGCAGCGGCAAGCTTCTGCGTCTCTCCGTACCACTTGTCAGTCAACAGGGACACGTCGAGGTTGATGAAGCTCATGTTAGCCTCTTTGGCAGTCGCTTTTGCTATCAGGGTTTTGCCACATCCTGAAAAAAATTGTTTCTATATATACCTAGTTCTGTGTCTGGGTGTCATACTGTATTCTAAGTATGTATTTACAAACAAAAAAAGTATCTAAGTATTATATCAGATATCTGGTTCCCATAGTACAAGCTTTGCTTAGTTTGGGGCATGTGGTCTTATCAGGTACTAACGAACAAAAACCCGAACTTGAAAAAATGTAGTAATCTAGAGAGTTAATAGTTAGTGTCCAATGTATTCATTTAGACCAATACTTCACAAAACGCAATAAATGTCGCTTAATAACCTTGCGTTATGCAGAAATAAAAAATTATTCGTTAAATAGCCCGCGTTATTCTGTTGTATGGGATGAGGCATCTGTACTTTAGGTATTATATTATCTGGGGTTTGGGGCTAGATGGCGTTGTATGAAATGTCCACACAACTTTATTTATTTATTTATAGATTTTTATATTTTTTTATTAACAACCTACTCCAGAAAGGTTTTCGAGTGGCAACCATGAACTGGAAAATACAGCATAAAAAATATAGACCATCAAATTATATTTTTTTTATTGTTAAAATATTATCCATATGGACAGGCTTTATGCATTTCGACTTGGAACATAATAACTTAGCACTATAAGATCATATTGTGTACACAAGCTTAACAATAAAAAATATTCTATTCTATTCTGGGCTACTGCTACTACTGCAAGATGTACCTAAGTAGCCCATCAAAGTGGCATTCTATGTTAAGTTGATGCCTTCCAGCGGAAGATAAGTTCTCTGGCACTGAACTTGGTTTTTTCTTGGGACAAGATGCCACTGCTGGGTGTCAAAGTCCATAATTATGTATCTCTCTGTTTTCCACATAAACAGTATTTTAAGCAGCATCAAGTGGATGGCTTGTCATCAATTATATTAGTGACAGTTAACTAACCAGGTGGCCCATGTAGCAACACGCCTTTCGGTGGCTGTGTGAGTCTGCTGTCGGAAAATAGTTCTCGCTTCTGTATCGGCAGGATGACAGTCTCCCGCAGCTCTTGGATCAGGTGGTCCAGGCCTGCAATGTCTTTCCAGTTCACCTGGAACATTACCAACAATTTATGGTTTACAAAAAGATATGGCTGACTGAAACTTCTCAAATACCTATTGTATTCTTTCAATAACTGTTTTAATTTTTTTTGTTAATGTCAAGAATGGAATTTCGATGCAGTATTGACAGTTGCTATATGATATTATGCATTAGTTAGCTTAATAATAGTCATTGTATCCATTTTCAATAAACCAACAAACATAGGTACTGATAACATTTTTTCAACCTAGGTACTATTCTATGTTAGATGTAAGTGTCAAATCTAAATATTTTACCGGAATATGTTTTCTGGGAAAACATAAACTAATAACTATTGTATTGTTAGCAATTTGCATCATAATTTATTGTTATTATAATTTATTCATAATTTAAAAATGTGGTTATTATTATCTTATTACTTATATAAGTTACTTAACCTTGAATCAGTGAAAAGCAGTTCCAAATTAAAGGTTTACCATGCTACAAAAAATATCTATAAACACAAGTCATCAGTATTTTTTAATATCACTAATAATGAATGCAATAGTTTGTGTTTTATTTATTTATTTATTTATTTATTGAACACCAGCATAATGTACACTGTTACAATATATAAAAACATTATTTTATAAGGGCTAAGTGTCATTACAATTATTGGCGAAGACTGCATGCAAGTAGATTAAGCAATGTTTGTTTCTTAGTTCTTTCTTTAACGGCTGAACATTTTGAATGATATTTGGAATTGAGGTGAGCTTATCCACAAGTGAAACTGTAAGTCCAGCTAGTTAATAAATAGTAAATAAGTCTGACATTTTTAAGCATAGGTGCAGCAAGAGCCAGTCGTCTTTGGAGACTAAACTTGCCATAGATTGTAGACAAAAATATGAAACAACAATCTTACATTGATTTCTTCTGGAACCACCAGCTGTGAGGCAATGATCATCTCATGGTCGGTGAGCTTGTCCAGAGCAACGGAGTGCTTCCCACCGAGGCCCGCCCTGGAAGATACCCTTCACACATGCACTTTGTTCAGTGTCTGCTTTAAATTCACAAAATGCTGCTTTATAAACAGCAATGGTGAGGTACACTATAATAATGTAAGTATACATAAACATGACTTGAAACATTTATTGGAAAAGTAGAAGTTGAGCATTGTTTGTCTTGTTTTTCTGTACAGGTACACATAATTTAGAGTTACAATGAAGTTCATAATTTATTGGTATTTTATATTGTAATTCTATTATTATGAGACTCCAAATAACGCTAGATAATTTCTACACGAACCTCAGAATACTGAAATATACACAATTTCAAACCCAAGAACCCAAGCTCATCTAAAAGACTGAGGTGGGGGCGATCGATAATGTAGGCACTTACTTGCGTAACTGTTCTCGAGCTCGCTCCTCCGCCTTCTTCCTACTCTTGGACGTCGGATCTATCTGGTTCACCAGCCATTTGATCGAGAAATAAGTTACGGCTGAAACGAAAGCAACACGCATTGCCATTTGAAACACATCGCTTCTAGTAAATGCTGATCCTTCCACCATCATGCCGGGATACAAACAGATCTTGAATCACGAAATAAAGACAAAACAGTTGCTCAAACGCAAAGGCTTGTTGATGTTAGATAATAAAGGAATTTCATAAATTCGCAAAATTATTTCTTATCGTCATGCTTTCATGTGAATTTTTGAACCATAGGCAAAATTCAAAAAATCATTTACTGTCGACCATTGACATTGACATTTGACAGTGGTTGACAGAAACTCAACCATAGACCAATGTCAAAAACCTCGGTCTGTTAAAGAAGAAGAAGAAGAAAAATAACATGAGACAGCTGATATTGTCAATGTCAAGTCATCAGGTGTTAAAAATGTTCCAGTAATTTAAGTGAAGGTTCCTTAGCATAAACAGCGCTTAATCCTTGTCATTCTTGTCAGTAATTATCCACATATATTTTGTTTCTCGCCTTTCAATTTAATGCTTTTATAATTTGCTAAAAGAAACATGGAAACAAAACTTTGGAACATAACATAACCAAAAAGATAAACCAAAATAAGAAAACTCTTTCCTTTTACAAATATTACAATGGGTAAAATGAAAAATGCCAAGAAGTTCAAACAACCCGAGGTTGATAATTCCCGAAAAGCGCAGAGAAAACGGAAGAGACTGCAAAAAAAAGTACACAGACGAGAACATTATTCGAAAAAGAAAACCGCTCAAGAACAGCACAAGTTTCCACCAGGAAGGTTTGTAAAAAGACCTGCAGATGATACAGAACTAGACCTTGCAGCTAAAGTAAGTATTATAAGTAAGTAAGCATTAAATCACAAATATTTTTCTAACCAAAACAAAACAGCCTGCTATCTATAACCTTGCCTATTTATTGTAAGAAATTTAATTCCCACTGAACTGAACTCGTGAACAGTCCATAAACAATTAATTTAGCATGTAGCATACACTAAGCATGCTATTTACAATAGTTTCGTTACTTTACTCAAGTTCTCTAATTGAAATTAACTTCCAGAAGAAGAAACCCAAGTTCCAACCATCAGTTCATGACACTCTCAGTAAAGAGAGAGATAAGGACATAAAGCAAGCAAACAAACTAAAGTTAGAAATGAATAAGCGCAGACGAGACATGTTTGTCAAAGCCAATGAGGATGAAGATAAGATTATCAAGAAGTTGGAAAAGCAACTCGGTTTAAATAAGTCTAAGAACAAAAATAACTATTTTGCTGATGACGGGCTAGATTGTATCCTTTTATAATAAAAATTCTGTTCTACAAGTCTGATGAAGAAGTAAAATAGTACAAAAAATATTTAAAAATGGGGGAATAAATGGTATTAGTGGTTTAAATGTTCATCATCATCAGCCTGAAGTCGTCCACTGCTGAACATGGCTTACTCCATAGAGCACCAAATAAAATGTTTAGGTATTTAATTTTTCTATGGTGTGGATCATATCAATTATTTCTGACTAGATACCCCCCAATGCATCCGTTTTCCTTTAAGAATTTTTAATTTTCTGTGATTTAGTATTCTATACTGATCTTTGGTGTGAGAAATTTTTGTGTGAAAGCCAAATAACTTGCGTAATTATTAATTTTAATTGAGTATTTGGTACACATTGCAGTAGGGTGATAAGTGTCAACTAGGGAGCTATCAAACTAGTGAGCTATGAGCACTTCTTAAATTGATGGCCCTGATAGCTCAGTTGGTAGTAGCCCTGCGTTCTCAACTGGGCTGTGGGTTCAATTCCTACCCAGGACAAACACTTGTGTGATGAACATAGATGTTTGTTCTGTGTCTGGGTGTTATATTGTATTATTCTATGTATGTATTTACAAACAAAAAAGAATGTAAGTATTCTATCAGTTATTTGGTTCACATAGTACAAGATTTTATTAGTTTGGGGCCAGATGGCGCTGTGTGAAAATAAATGTCCAAACACATTTATTTAATTATTTTAAAAAAATCTGCTGATAAAGATTGAGTGCAGAATTGTCAATAATATTATTTCCTTGACTTAATTCCACACAGACCTCCTAGAAATATGTGATCGATCAACCACAGAGCAAATAGTTGCAGCAGAAAAACATCTGGCTGAAGTGGAGGGTGACTCCGACTTTGAGGATGACTTGGCTGCTGTCACTGGGAAAGAAAAATCGAAAACAGATAAGAAAGAAAAGAAAAAAGATATGCATAGTGATGAAAGTGAACTGGATAGTGAAATTGATGATGATGATGAAATAGTTGGTAGTGATGATGATTGTGATGAAAATGGTGGTTTTAGTGATGAAGAAAGTGAACTTAGTGACAATGAATATGAAGAGACTAGTGATTTAGGAAACAGTGATGATATGGAAGAGCCTGAAGGTATTTTTAACATAATTAAATCAAAAATCATCAATATAATTGATGATTATTTGTTTGTCATAATGATTTAACATTTGATGTTATTATTATAGTGGTTCAAGATTCACTGCAGTGTATTATAATATTTGTATGACTTCTATTTCAGAAAACCCAACAAAATCAAAGAAACCCAATGATAAAAAATCCAGCAAAGTTACAGAAAAATCTGATATAAAAGAAAGTGGTTCAAAAGCACCAAAAAGTAAAGAAAGGATTGTCAAAGCTGATGAACTTAGCAAAGTATTTAGTGATGATGAAATATCACATCTATCTGGTGATGATGATGTTGATGATGATGTAGAAGGGTCCTCAGGTGATGACAATGATGAAGATGCCAGCAAGAAGAAGGAAGAAAAACCTGATGTATGGGAAGACATTTATGGTAGGAAGAGAGACAAAGAAGGGAATATAATCAAGGTAATGATAATTTAAAATGCACTGGTTTACAAATTCCTGGATCCTCTATCTCAGTCGCTCACTGCATTGCATCATTTTTAAAGATATTAAATGACTGAATTTATAAATAAAAAACTAGCTAAAATAGACCCTCAATAATAACATTAAAAATGTTCAACAAAAATACCATATTAATCTAAACAAGTTTTCATCATAATAAGCAATGTTGATGACAAAATAATCATGATGAGGATTATTTGAGGTGGAAAGTGGAAATGAAAAGACTTTAAAATAAATTAATATTTGTAGCACCCATACGTCAATCCAATCTATAAGCGACTACTGTTCTTTTTTAGGTGATGTATGGGTTCCAAGCCCTATTTAAAATATACAATAATAAAAAAGTCACACTTGTTCATCTGTACCTAACTCTGTAGAATAACCAGGATAGAAAAAAATCAACCCCATAAGTTGGTTGTATAAGGTGAAGGAAAAATTCGGACATGAGACCACTTGTCACGGTAGCTTAAGTAAAGCATATCCCGGCTTGAGGGATGGATGGATGCGGGTTCAATCCCCGCTCGTGATTCTAATTTTTCCTTTACAAACTAATCTGTAGAAAAAAAATCGTTTGATTCTGTTAATATGTTATGTATGAAGCTGGAGTTTTCGTATGTAAATCGACCATGACGCAATGCAAGAGTGTGATAGATAGAGATTCCGGGTAACATGGACTTTTCAACAAAAACTTCTGAAAAGTAAATTGTAAGCAATAAATTATGAATACTATTTAAAAAAATATTACAGGAAGAAAAAGGTGTCTACATCCCTCCACATTTAAGAAACAAGGACTCAACGTCTGATAAACAAGTAGCACAATTGAAAAGACAAATAAAAAGTAAGTACATCGGGTGAGTTGTTGTCAAACATTTTAGGTTTAAAAAAAACATGTAACTCCTTCTCCTATGATAGTGCTGGTTGAGCCTATCCTTCTTAGAGCATTTAACCAATGGAGATGTTAACGTTTTCCCATTCATAAATTGATATTTTTGAATGAAATCTTCACTCTGGTGACTGATTGTAGTTCTGTGTTACGGGCCTTAGCCTCGCCCCATTAGACATGGTATTCTGGCTAGAGCATTTGGTACAAATGCACTAAGTATTCTGGTAAAGTTTGACACCTCAGTAATCACAGTTTAAAGGCTTTTAAAAAAATACTTTCGGTAAATCCATCGGGGCGGCAGGCTACGAGAAGCGATCCAAAACTCCAAACCGCCTCTAGCAGCTGCTTCTATAGTAGGCTTTTTAATTATTTTTTCTGGCATACCGGGGCCATTGGGGGCGCGGCCCTCGTAGCTCTAGGATGAATACGTAGATTTTTGAATTGTCACTTGTTTTTACGGGGCGAAAAGACCCTACAAGATGGCGGAAAGACTGGAGGTTTTACTGGTCTTTCCGCCATCTTGTACAAGTTTAAATGCGATGTTTTGAAACTCACTTAAAACCCGCCTTCCCAGGTGTCCTCAACAAACTAGCGGGTACAAACCTCCACTGGGCTTGCACACAGATAGAGAATCTGTATTCAAGTAACAGTAGAAACTCAGTGAATACAGTGTTAACTGACCTCTGGTTGGAAGCGACAGTGGGCCCGGCTGCTACTCCGGATAGATTGGTCGCAGAGCATGCGGCGTTGGTGGCCGTGTTACACGCCAACGTTGGCTCGGAGATAGGTAAGAATCTTCAAAATTAAATTGTAAATGAATTTCAATCACGAACGGGATTTGAACCCGCATCCATCGGTCGCTTTGGCCGGGACCTGCTTCACTTAAGCTGCTGTGACGAGTGGTCTCGTGTCCGAATTTATCCTTCACTTTTACACAACCAACTTACGCGGTTGGTTGCCCATGTATTGAGTAATTCTTGAGAATCATCCCAACCGGCATGGTCAAGTTACATCAACACAAATAGAATAGAATAGAATAATTTTATTGACCTTATAACACATCAGTTACATTAGGCATGTCAAATATACAATGTTTATAAAATAAATTAAAAAAATGTAAACAGGCAGTAAAAGCGCAAAAAACAAAAAAAAAGTTACATTTGATTGATAAATAAATAAATTAAGTAAAATGAAGTAAACAAGCAGCAAATACGCAAAATATTTAAAAATTTGGTTGGTAAATAAATAAATTAAGCTCAATGCACTAAATACACACAATAATTAAACAGTCGATTGACAAATAAATAGAATCATGCTCACAATCATAATCACAATAAAATGTTTTTAAAAATTACTTAAAATTATGTAAAAATCATTAAATACTCAACTTATATAAACAATTGATTAACAATGAAAAAGGATAGTGCTAACAATTAAATAACAAAAGATCTAGGTACTCAGTCACACAAATGAAGATTGAGTTAGACGCTTCTCCATAAATTCTTTTAATGAATAGAAGGGGTTCGCCTCCATAAACACTTTCAGTTTTCTTTTGAAATCATTTATGTGTAGTTGGGTTAATGTTAGAGGCAATTTGTTATACATGGATATTTTTATGTACATGCCCTGTTTTTGGACCTTATCTAATCTGATTCTCGGGTTAAAGATTTTTTCTTTATTTCTTAGATTATATGTATGTATTTGTTTATTTTTACAGAGGTTTTCTTTTTCTTCGTGTATTTCTAGAAGGCTGTTATAAATGTATAAAGATATTACGGTCATTATTTTATTTTTCTTAAAATGGTCCCTAACTGATGTACGCTTTCGTAACCCAAACATAATTCTCAGAGCTTTCTTTTGCATCTTAAGTACCTTACTTATGTCTGCAGCGTTACCCCAAACAGTAATCGAATATCTGGCTGAGGACTGTACGTACGCATAGTACACTGATAAAAGAGACTTTTTGTCTAGCAATGGCCTGAGCTTGAGAAGTGCGTAATTTGCGCTCGCCATCTTTTTACACAGTTTGTCAATATGGGCTTCATGGCTTATTGTGTAATCTACAGTGTAGCCCAAAAATACAGTTTCCTTTACACCACTGTTATTTTTAGCACATTTTCGAGCTTGGTACGGCATTACCACGCTCTTATCAGCATTTAGAATGATTCCGTTATCATGAAACCATTCCTTCAGAATACCCAAAGCTTCATCTATTTTACTATCTAATTCCATTCTACATTTATCTCTTATCCCCACATGGGTGTCGTCGGCAAATAAGCTAGTATACGTCCACTCTGGTAAAGAGTTGACGAGGTCATTTACGTATATTAAAAATAGCACAGGACCTAATATAGAGCCCTGTGGCACCCCTATATCTAAAGCACCAACAGCAGAGTCAACACTATTCACAGATACGACTTGTCTCCGATTTTGCAAATACGTGCGCATTAAATTCAGCTCAGTTCCTTCAAAGCCATAGTACTGAAGTTTTAATAAGAAGATGTCATGTCTCAGACAGTCAAAGGCCTTAGACAAATCGCAATAAATGCTGGCACATTTTTGCGATCTGTCTAATGACTCAAGAATGTAATATATTACTTTTCTTATGGCCATTTCGGTTGATCGCCCTTTTCGGAAGCCGTATTGAGATGTAGTAAACAGACAGTTTTGTTCAAAATATTTTACGATCCTCGTTTTTATTACGGATTCTAATATTTTAGAAATAGTGGGTAAGATGCAAATTGGTCTATAGTTTCCAAGCTCCGAGCAGTCTCCTTTTTTATGTAAAGGAATAACTCTGCCACATTTCAGGCTGTCTGGAAATATTCCGCTTTGTAGGCAGTCGTTTATTACTATGTGCAATAATTCAAAAAGGTGGTCATTTTTCAGTATTAACTCTCTCAATATTTTTGCGTTCATATCATAAATATCCGTTGTAGTTTTTTGCTTCATATTCCTAACCGTCGTCCATAGTTCCTTGCCATCTACTATCTCGAATTTAATTGTAGTTGCCGGTTTTGTTTCCGTATTTAGGTATCTCATACATTTATCAGTATCTATTTGTGTTTCAGAATTAAGTTTATGGGCAACATTTAAAAAAAAATCATTAAACATATTCGCTATCATTTTGTTGTCTGTTATTTCTTGTCCATTTTCATGTTTGATTGCCTCAATGTTTTTTTTCTTGTTCTTATTTTGCTTTTTATGATTTCTTACTTGTTCATTAATAATTTTCCATGTTTCTTTTATCTTATTTCTTGAATTTTTTATTCTATTTCTAAACTGGATCTTTCTTGCTGTGGTAAAAACTCTTCTTAACACCTTTCTGTATGTTTTTATTTGCAACTATCTTTGCTCTGTCGGTTGAAGTTCTTGTAACATCTCTGTTTTTGTCAAATTATTTTTAGAAATTTCTATGCCTTCTGTTGTCAGTTTTTTACTAACGCTACTTACATGAATCTTTTTTTTTGGGAAAGCTATGTCATAATAATATTTAATTGCGTCTTGTAAAATGTTCATTCGTGTGTTTGAGTCGTGGCATCCTATTAATTGGTTCCTTAATGCTACATAATCTTTTGTCACTAAGAAATTGAAATAGTTAAAATTATTAGGTGAAATTATTCTAGTAAATAGTGAAGATTTATTAACATTGGAATTCAAATTACGATTTCCCGCATTATCGACGATTACAAGTTTCGTTACTTTGTGGTCAGAAAGTATGCGCTCTAAAACATAGCCTTCATAGCAGTCAAAGTTTACTATGAAGTTGTCAATACAAGTAGCGCTTGTTCCCTGAACTCTAGTGGGTTCACTTAGAACCAATTTACAATTGAAATTATTTAAGATACGTAGTACAAATGCTGTTGAGATAACGCTGAGCAGGCGATACTGCTATAAAATCATAAATATAGCTAAGATTCTTTCTGTTAAAGATAACAGAAAGATTCTTACGAAAAAATAAATCAACTAAAGAAAGGAAAAAAAAGAAAAACGAAAAAACCAAAAGACACTAGACACACAAAACACCAAAAAAAACAACTAGCTGATAACCAACGGCAACCAATGAGTTTCCGGTATTTGGTGTGTTCAGTCGTTAACAAACTTATGAGAAACCGGGGGTTATTGAGCCTTTCCAGCTGAGTCTAATCGAGGGGCTCTGAAGCTGGCTAGTGCAACCAGCAGCGTCATGCTTTGTCATGCATTTAACGTCACAGCTCGATCAAGCGGCTTCGCAAATGCGTTTTAAAAATTATTGAAAAGAAAAAAAATCATCATTCATATTTGACAAAAAAATATCATGCTCTATTATGCATTGTAGTCTAGAGTCTGGCAAAACTAACTCTGCAGTGACATATTTTGGAACCCC
The DNA here is from genome assembly GCA_963580505.1 of Ennomos erosarius. Classification (NCBI taxonomy): domain Eukaryota; kingdom Metazoa; phylum Arthropoda; class Insecta; order Lepidoptera; family Geometridae; genus Ennomos; species Ennomos erosarius. The sequence continues at coordinate 11,984,325 of OY756987.1, forward strand.
CAAAATCTTTTTCATATAGCAATCAGTTTTTTATGTCATTACCTGTAATTTCATAGCATGTCAGTGTATTAACTTTCTGAATGGTTGTGTTTTCGAAAAGAAGTAATAGACAAACAATTTTTTTTCTCTTATATTTTGGCTCCACACACAGTGTATTTAGCCAGTGTCAAGTATTATATTTTTTCATCGTGTTATAAAATATTTCACGCAAAGTCATGTCCTAGTCATAGTCATAGTCCAGTCTTAGTCAGGTAGTCATAGTCCACTCTAAGTCATGCTCCAGTAAAGTGGTGGCAACTTTACTAGAAGCTTCTACGGAATTTTGGAAGCAACACGAAAAACCACGTTTCACCACATTATATCACTTGCCCTCACTCATGCTCGTAATTCAGCACTTAATGCGTAAAACGCCACCAATTTTAAACATTAACACTGGAAAAAGCAAAAGTTTTGAAAAATAATACAATGCAACGACGTGAACTCTTCCGCGTTCCCGCCAAAACTCCGTTCAAACAATTAAAAGCGTTCAAAGTTTTTTTGAAGTATGCACTGTGCTACCATATACAAGATTTTATATTACACCAATTTCAAATCATTGCAGAATTAACTTTGCCAAGGTATTTATAATATGGGCCTATTTTATTTTTATACCAATATTTACAATATTGGTATAAAAATAAAATACAAAAATACTATAAAAAACCTAAGCCTAGAGTGCCGCCGGCAGCGGGGCAGGGCCCAAGCTACCGGCTATTATTATTATTATTATTATAACTTATGTTTTTTTAATTATAAAAGAAAATTTCTCCATTATGGCATCAGGCTTCATTGAGAAGCGTTTTCCTTAATTTTTTTTGTTTATTTATGTCAGATACCTTTCACCTAATGATGATATTAAGTGATAAATTACCTGAAATTGGAGACACGCGTGTACCCCCCAATAAAAATCAAAACGTTGATGAGTTAACTGTTCTTCTTATTATGGCTTCTGCACTGTAACCACAATCTAGCCAAAGCTGTAAGAGGGCAGGGGCCGTACTGTGAGCTTTAGTGCGATTCAAAACAGAGCTTGTATTGGATCGCTTAGTTTTTTTGTATGAAGATTTTGACAAGCGATCCAATATTGGCTCAATTTTGAATCGCGCTAAGAGCTCACAGTACGGCCCCTGTAAAAAGTTTCTCTTTAGAATTATGTAATGGATGTATGATCGATTCCAGGTGCCCATTTCTTACAAGAGCTGGTGAAAAGGTTCGACGAGATGATGGCGAATCTTGAGCTGGTGGAGGACAAGCGGCTTGACAACCTCGTCTCGTGCCTGTCTCATTTGTATACATTTAAGGTAGTGTCTTATCATGTAGATTTCATTTTTATGCGATTTTGTCACCATATTATATATACATCCATGGACTAGGGGCAAAATGTATCTCTTGTTTTTTATCCACTTTTGTTTCTTCACTTGATCTCTTATCTCCTTGTGAAAAAAAGCCGTGGGCGCGTGCGACCCGATGACGCGTGTTTATAGTTACGTGAGAACATGGCTTGTCTCTTCATGCAAACCAAACAAAAATATTTGTTTAGTATTCACAATATATACGTCTTCCAGATATATGAAGTCCTGTGCGACGGTCTCACTTGTGTAATCTTCATCATCAACAGCCTGAAGACGCCCACTGCTGAACATAGGCCTCCCCCGAAGAGCACCACTTTGAGTGACTGCTTGCCTCCTGCATAAATCGGCTTCCCGCAGTTCTGACCAGGGCGGTTATTCTGTATGGAAACGCAGATTCCACACGATACGAAACCACGTCGTTATCGTGTCTTGTTCAAATCGTGTTACAGCGCTAGGAGTACCTATACTTTACATAAAGTTATTTTATTTTGAATAATATATATTGACACAAGTCGTGGTAGCTTTCGATGTGTTGATGTTTCGGAACGTATCTCTGTAAAACATGCGATTTTTGACAGTTTAAATCGCGCCAATTCCAAATTCATTACGCGCGGTTTTATTTTCGTTTCATAGAGAATAGAGTTTTGCAGATTTCTTATGTAAGACAAAGAATTCGCGTGGTTTCGAAGTAAGGAATCGATACAGAATAATGGACCTGGTCGTCGGTCCACCTAATGGGGGGCCTACGCTGTGTCTTCCGGTTCAAGATCGCCAGTATCGCCACTCGAGAACCTTTCTTCCTCATCGGTTGTCAGTCTACGAGCAATGTGGGTACCCATTGGCATTGCCTATTGCATATTTCGGAAGTATCTTCCAGATACACAAAGCTCCCTTCCACTGTGACATATCACCTGTTTTATACTAACCTTTGTGTCCCGCAAGTGATATTTTTTACTTGTCACGATAGATATACGAGTCCCCCCTCCTCTGCGACATTCTGACCCGGCTCTCGTCTCCCCTAACGGAAGTGACCACCTCCAGTATAGTGGTGTCCCTCCGCGGATGTGGTGGGTCGCTCCGCAAGCGAGCACCCACTAAGCTTCAGGAACTGGTGCGGGGGATGCAAGACGCGGCGCAGGGTGCTAGTCACAAGGCTGATATTGGGTGAGGTACACATTTTCTGGGTTCACCCTATGTTACCACGGAATCCTATTTTCATCCCATGTATTTATTTATTTAAATTCATCTTTCAACTGTCTAACTATTACGCGTCATGAGATGTATCTCATGAGATGTGGCTGTAGCCTGGTGACAGACGGACAGACAGACAGAGAGACCCACAAACAAACAAACAAACAATGCTCCCTTATGATGTATTAGTAGAGACCAATCGAAATGCCCATGTTTCATCATCATCAACAGCCTGAAGATGTCCACTGCTGAACATAGGGCTCCCCCAGAGAGCGCCACCTTAAGCGGATGCTCGCCTCCTGCATCCATCGGCTCCCCGCAGTCTTCACCAGACCTAGTAGGAGGCCTACGCTGCGTCTTTCGGTTCGTGATCGCCACTCGAGAACCTTTCTTCCCCATCGTTTGTCAGTTCTACGAGTGGTGTGGCCTGCCCATTGCCATTGCCATTTTAACTTGCTACAATTCTAAGAGCTATATCGGTCACATGTATATTTTACCAGGTTACACTCAACGTGTCCAAAGAGATATTAAAATTAAATTTATTTTTCAAACTATTTCAGATCCCGTATTAAATTCCTTCTCGACGTGGTAATGGCTATAAAGAACAACAACCTTATGAAGATACCGAACTACGATCCCTCGTATCAGGAGCATTTGACGAAGATCATCAAAACGGTCGTCAGAAAGGGCAACTACATCACTCCACTTAATATTGGACTAGAGGATCTGTTGAAAGGTAATCCTTCCTCGACTGAACTCATAGCTCAGTTGGCAGTGGGTTCGACTGACAATCACATTCAAGACATACATTTGTGTAATGAACATAGATATTTGTCCTTTGTATTCTTCTATTCTAGTACATTGTATTCTATATGTATTTACAAACAGAAAGTATCTAAGTATTATATCAGTTATCTGGTTTCCATAGTACAAGCTATGCTTAGTATGGGGCTAGATGGCGCTGTGTGAATTGTCCACACATATTGTTTCCTTGCCCTCCCGCCTAGAATGTGGACCGCGACAAAACTTTCTCGTGAGAGACCGTGACAAGACTATGGTAGCGTCTCAGTGTGTCTCGCTCTAATAGCGACGACATGTTTTCTTGCGGTGCGCATGCTAGTAGTGACAGGATTCAATTCAGAATGTTTAAGTCCTCTGAAGACAACTTGGCTTAACGACTGTTTTATGACAGTCGAGACTAACGGCGTACATCTTTTTTTAATCTGTGCATCTAGCGGTTTTGATCTCGAAATTCTCGTTTAGAAATGAGTACTGAGTGTTGCTCGCAAATATAATCAAAGTTGGCCAATTTTGACCACAATACAGACCTCATTGATGATGATGTGTTTTGTGATATCATCATCATCATCATCAACAACAGTCTGATGATGTCCATTGCTGAACATAGTCCTACCCACAGAGAACGCCACTTTGAGCGGCTGATCGCCTTCTGCATCCATCGGCTTCCTGCGGCTTTCACGAGATTATCGGGGCCTACGCTGCGATTTCCGGTTCGTGGTCGCCACTAGAGAACCTTTCTTCCCCATCGGTGGTCAGTTCTACGACCGATGTGGCCTGCCCATTGCCATTTTAATTTGCTAGGCCTAGGCCAGGCCTATGTTCAGCGCAAGAGGACTTCTTCAGGCGGTTAATGATGATGGAGTCCTATAGTCAGTCATATTATTTAAAGTATTATAATAGAAAAGAAAACTGAATCGCCTTCCAGCGGATGAGAGAGGCAAGTGGTGGGTGGTAGGATCGGCGTGGGAAGGTAACGCGAAACCAGAAGAGCTAGCTGTCAAGGACACCAGCTTAGCGGTCACATATGACCAGAAACTTCTGGAACTCGCTAGAAAACAACGGATGAACACTGATGTTAGACGGAGCATCTTCTGCATTATTATGTCAGCTGAGGTAAGATTAAATTTGTTTATCCTAAAATAGGCATACGTTTTGAGAACAGGTGAGTACCTGATGGTAAGTGACGAAGTTGTCTAAGGTAGAGCAGGTTTGCCCATTAAGATGTCCGTTAGTGAAAACACCTTAAATTACAATGGTAATGGTTAGTTATTCTCTTAATATTTTATTTTATTTTAATGAGTTCAATGGGAGTTTGGTTCTCTTAGTAAAATTTTTATTACCATTGAAAAGAATGTTTAATGTTGCCATGTTGAATATCAAATAAAAGGACTGCATTAGCACATTTCAAATAATAAGTAAATTACGATATACGATTTATACATCGTTATTTTTAGGACATTGCAAAGTTGAAACACCCCAAAAAAATCACCCCTTTCAATGAAAGTGGTTATTAAAAAAATAAGTCAAAAATATTTAAAACTCGCAATGTTATGCTCTTGCGAAGTTGGCTGGTTGTCTTCATTAAAACACTAAAAAATGGAATAAATTAAAACATGGCGTAAAAATTAAACTAATCGATTTTCCTGGTGATTCTGAACATACTTTCAGGTTTGCACTATACTGAAAAGAACGTTGGATATGCATATTGATGCATTAACAGTACCTACATACAAAACCACAGTATATATCTAATTTAAGTTGTTTATTTTCCCTTATGTTTGTGTCTATTGACCTCTAAATCGATTTTGCCATTTTCACCTTTGATCTTACGATGCTGATAATTTATTATACAAGTACATAATTTTTTTAACATTCATGTTTAGTCCGGTATCCCTTTCTGTCCAAAAATCTTCACACTCACAGAACGTAATAACATTTTTTTTTGCCAACAGCTATTTCTTTTAGAATGTTCTGTTAAATATCGTGACTTCAATAATTCAGTAGTCGTTATTAAACTATGCTTATTCTTCTAAACTTGTTAGAAATTGCTTTGAAAAGTGATTCCTCGCAAACATTTTGAACCAACATTACAAAAACACCCGTGATTACTACATTCTGATAAGCATTGATCAAGCAAGTTATTAACCATACAGTAAACAGGTCGAATGAAAAGAAACTGTGCAAATGCATTATACAGGTTTCCACCATAGCTTGCGCGCTTGATATACTGAAAAGAATGAAAGAGACCACACAAGTCGTCACTAAGCTCACTTGTCGGTCCTTCCTTTTGATAGCGAGTGCGAATATTTTACAGAACAAATACAGATTCCCCATAAGGATGAGAACCTTCACAGCGGTATAAGCCTGACATGCTCTGCTATATACATTCAGCTCCTTGTCAATTTTGTTACTGTCCTCTAAGTACATTAAAACTGGGATCCAGGGACTCGTAACAAACGTAACGGTCCAAATGATCACTGACGCTGTGATAAAATTGAATTCTCTCACGAATACGTTTATGAATTTGTCGTACAAGTGTTTTGTAAAGATCACCATCCAGCATGCGAGGGCCGCTTCTGTGTGCGCGTACATTGAGTGGATTATATGGCGCGATAACTCGACGGATAGTCCTGCGTGTCTGATTAGGTATTCAGCTACGACGCGAAGAAGCCTCGCCACTGTGAGCTGAGTCAGTAGCTTCTGATCCAACTGTCTGCTACACGGCACTAGGATGTAGATCACAATTTGGAGAATTAGGCCGAGTGTGGACAACACTAGTCCGCTCAGCTGGAACACTTCGATTAATACCAATATATCCATTTTTAAGGATACGCCCGCACAGTTGAACTGTTGTTTACGAATGGCTGTTGTAACATTCTCAGATAAATTGAAAAAATGACTAAGAAAATATACTATTAAGTATTATACTATACTACTTATTATACTATGTATGCAAAATATACTATTGAGGTAACTACATTACATTGATATGGGTTTAATGACGTTAATAAGGTTAGTTCTCAGTAATTACAGTTGCAATAAATGTAATGCATTAAGTAAATATAGGATGTTGATTTGCATCCCTGCAATATTCTTCAACATTGATTGATCTACTGCACAAGAATCAATGAAAAATAGTTATTTGTGCAACAAGAGAGCAAATTTGAATTTTGTTTTGAGTGCTAATGTTGAATTCCGAGCAAGCGAAGGATTCTAGTATTGAATCACGAGCGTAGCGAGTAGAATTCTAAGTTAGAATCCTGAGCGAGCGAGGGATTCAAAGGCACGAGATGCAAAATGTTTGCTCTCGAGTAGCACATACAACTTTTCACATCAGCAGTGAAAACATCATTACAGGCGGGTACTTACCTAATAACGAAACACTTTCGCGTTCCCGCCAAAAGTATGACTAAGAAAAAAAAACATGTTCACTCCAAAACTCCATATAAATGTAACCTAAAGCTGGCTAAATGTACTTACCACAAAGTCATAACAAATTAAAAAATCTTTCTCGGAGAAAAGGGCGCCTGTTCGAGCTGCTGAGGTGAAAAAGTCTAATTTTGTGTTACGCATTTTGTTTTATTAACAATCTGTGTTGCTTCGCGCTCGCTCGGTCATATATACCTACCTCCTCACCCAGGACTACATGGACGCGTTCGAGAAGTTGGAGCACCTCGCGCTCAAGGGTGCGCAGGCGCGGGAGGCGGCGCACGTGGCGCTCGCCTGCTGCCTGCAGGAGCGGGCCTACAACCCGTACTATGCCGCGTTGGCTGGGGCGCTCTGCAAGGATAGAAGCCGGCAGGTCTGTTGGGAGGGGGTTGGAAGTCTGTGGGGCCTGTGGGGCTAGTCTGTGGGACGGGGGTGTTGTTTAGTCAATGAGGGTTTTAGAGATATTAGTGAGGGTTGTGTTAGTGGGGAATGTTGTTATGTTATCAGTCAGGGATGTTTGAAGAGGTGTTTTTAGTCAGTGGGGGACGGGGATATGGTAACTAAGGGTTTTAAGGGTGTTATTAGTTATTAGGAGTGTTAGTCGGTTGAGGTGTTAGTGGACCTATAACCTGAAACATGCCGCGAGAGGCGGCGCACGTTAAACTAGGCTGCTGTCTGCAGGAGCAGGCCTATACCCCGTACTACGCCGCGCCAGCCGGGGCAGGTTTGTGGGAGAGGGGGTTGATTGTCTGTAGGGTGTTGGTTAGTCTGTGTGAATATTGTTAGGGGGACGGGGGTGTTGTTTAGTCAATGACAGTTTGAGAGATTTAGTGGGGGTGTTGTTTGTCAATTGGGCGCGGAGAAGTGGCTTAGTCAATGAGGGTTATAAAGGTGTTAGTGGGGGCGTTGTTAGTGAGTTAGTGTGTTTGGTGGGGTGTTGCTATGTTAGTCTGTGGAGGTGTTTTTTGTTAGTATATTAATGGTTTTTTTTTTAAGTTTTACAGCTTACTAAAACTTTTAGTTATCTGTAAAAAAATTCTTTTCACTTTGAACGTTCCGAAACCATCATATTTTTGATTGGTACATCAAGAGGTTTTTTAATAATACACAAATAGATAACGATTTGAAGTTCCAATCAGAAGTATTCACACATATGTTAACAAGTGGTACGCATCCTTTCCAGTTATCGTTCCAGTTCGCAATCTGGGACAAGATAAAGGACTTGGAGAACCAAACGAAGCAGTGCGCGACCAACTTGGCGCAGTTCCTCGTACATTTGATTATGGACAACGCACTCACGTTATCTGTGTTGAAGGTTAGATTTTTACATGTTTCTGATGTTATTCGTTTTAATAAATTAAAAACAAATAAAAAAATCTTGGGGGGCTTGCAGCGCACTTCAAAGCCGCCATTGATTCTGAATCACACTATTATCTGTATTCATCATCATCATCATCATCATCATCATCAACAGCCTGAAGACGTCAGCTGGACATAGGCCTCCCCATGGAGCGCATTTTAAGCGGCTGCTCGCCTCTAGCATCCATCGACTCCCTGCGGCAGTCACCAGATCGTCGGCCCACCTAGTGCCTACGCTGCGTCTTCCGGTTCGTGGTCGCCACTCGAGAACCTTTCTTCCCATCGGTTGTCAGTTCTACGAGCGATGTGGCCTGCCCAACTTGCTAATTCTAAGAGCTATCGGTCACTTTCGTTACTATCTGCGATACTATCTGTATTATCCTAGTTTAAATGGTCCCATTTGTTCCCAGGTGATCCAGTTCTCAGATCTGAACAAGCACACCGTTCGGTTCATGCGTCAGATCCTCCTCGCCATCATTATGAACGAGGATCTCCAATCCTCCCTGGAGGTGTTCCACCGGATCTCCAAGTCTCCCAAACTCCATATGTTTAGGGAAAGCCTGAAGCTGTTCATCCAACATTTCTTGGTGAAGAATGCTGGGAAGGCGTCGAGTGTACTTGGTGATGATGAAATGGTGGTGCTGAAGGAAAGGGCTGTAGAAGTGAACAGGATTTTGACTATGTTTGATTCTAAGCTGAAGTTTTGATTAAAGTTTATATTTTGTTGTACTTCGACTGTTTTACTGAGTTTGGTAAATACTGGATGTTGATTTGTATTGTTAGTGTGTGTGTAATAGATGTATCATTTCTCAATGAATAGGCTAGATGGTTACTATTTTTTATTGTAGAAATTAATATTTCTCAAAATATGAAAACAAAAATTAAATATTTCAAATAAAGGCAAAGTTACAAGCATTTTAAATGCAGATATAGGTAGGTAGGTACATAATTAATTAAGTACCTACCTATACTTATACCTACACAGTCACAGTATCTTATGTGGACATCTAATTATGTAGGTAACTCACTCATGCAGTCTAGGTACCTATAAGTACTAATATCAGCCCTAAACCACAGAATAGATAATAGTAACACGTGAGCGATAAAAACGCTTGGTGACAGATGATTCATGGGAAGGCAATTAGTAATGACCTTGAGTGTACAGCTTTGAATAACGCATGTTAACGTAACAGTGACCCAATTGTTACGCGGGAGTTCGTCGTTATTTATTTTCGATCGTATATTATTATTGGTATGGGAAGAGCCTGGTTTCGACCTTGAATGCAGATCCGATATTCAGAACACCGGTTTCGGCACCGCACGTCAAAGAGGTATAATGTAATTATGTCACGTTGCCCCTTTGATAATTATTCCCGTAGTATACCTACGTATAACTTCTTTGTTCCCTTATCAAAACGTTCTAATTTGGGTTGGGGGCGGTAAGACCTGCACTGACATCCCGCTTGGGGTGTATTGTGCATTTTCCCCTCCAGGATCTACCCAAGCCAGCACGGAGTGCGGCTTGTCGTCTTTACCAATCTACTCTGTGGGCTTGGCTTGTCAAATCGTTGCCCGCGCAGCCCTTTGGTTTGTTTCGAGTTTTTGGTAATCCCTACATATAATAAATGTGTAATTCTGATGCGCTACGGAACACACACATAATGATGTTAAATTTAATTTATCCCATAGGTTCTATTGTTCAAAAAATATCGTAACCGCGATGCAGGACTACAAGGTTTTTTACCCTTCTCCATACATTTTCTAATTTATCGTATCTAACGCCATCTAGGGACAATAATTTGTAGCTGTTTGTTTGTTTGTTTGTTATTGAACAAATCCCTAGATACTGAACTGATTTTCATGCAGCGGGCTTACCGCGGAAGGATTCCGATCTTCATCGTACTGAAGTTCATTGCCGGCCAGCCAATCACAAGCGATGAGTCGGCTTCAGCGTACCGGCTATGATTTCCACCGATCGGCATCGAACTCCATTCAGAGTGAGTGAACAAAAGCAGTGTTTTTGACAGATATTCGTACCGTCTAAGTCCAATGACAGTACTCAATCGGAATCAATCTGTCAAATGAAACTGGCAGGTATTTCGGTATGGGCTTCAAGTATTATTATATGTTTTCGCGGTTATATCTCCATTTTTTATTCATTTGACGAGTGTAGATTTAGGTCTAAGTTTGATTAGATTTATTGTGATATTTTAAGCATCTCGACATTGATATATGGAAAAAGTGAAAACACCGAACTAAAATGGACGTTGGTCCAATGAATACAAACAAACAATGAATAAGTGCTACAAATTATCCATTTAAGTATGTCTACCAACCTACATACCTATCCCACAGAATTACAGAAACTTATGGTGGAATTTACAGCTGCATGAATAAAATGTCAATAACAGTTGCAGAAGTCTTCTAATGCCCTTGGACTTTTTAACATCGATGCTCTATCGAGGGCTCTATACGTATATATGGTGAATTCTGTGGCTCTACGACGATATATTTTCTTGCCTGAAACGAAGTTTGTGGGTTCATCATGAAAATCGCAGTTATAAGTGTCCAAGGACTTTAAACACAATGATGAAAAATAGCAATTAACTTGTTGAAAAAACCACAGTTGCTGGTAGGTATACTATGTAAACTTTGCTCAAGCAAGACCTTGCAGTACTTGCAGGCATGGCAATATTATAATAAAAGTACCTAGTCTTTATTTCTACGCCAACCTCCTTCTATAGGTAAACATTGCATAAAATTGGAATAGTTAATACATGCTGTCTTTGGGGTTTTGGTTAACTACTTATTCCTCTGATACTACTAATTATACCTAAGGGGATTAATCTATACGTACCTACTTATTATATACACAGGTAAGTATACCAACTTCAACAAACTGTTATAATGTTAAGCTTATTCAAAGATGGGTAGATAGCGTGTATCTGTGTGGGAGCAACTGGGTAGCTTTCTATCAGTGAATTTTTTCCAAAGTATTAATAGTCAGTGGAACTAAAACATTCAGTTTAAAAAATCCTATGTGTTAGCTTAAAATCTTTAGTTAACATACCAAACTGTTAAACCATCAAATATACTGTATACAGTTTACCCGCACAAGCTTTCACATTTTCATAATCATCATGCAGGATAATATAATTCATTCATTTTATAATATGTATAATTCAGGTAAAAAATTATTGATATATTTATGTTTTTTACCTACATTACCAGTACCTATACTAAAAGCAGAGAGGTAGTGTTAATGTAAATAGCCAATCTATAAGAGGTTGGCTTTAAAACATCTCAGTAGTTCAATCAATTGAATTGTTAAAAGGACTACTGAGAATAGACAAGCTATGTATACTACTTCTTTGAATACTAGTAGGTACTACACCTATTTATTTTTTAAATGTTATTATGAGTGGTAAAGGGGCAGACAGGCAGCCCACATGGTAGATAGTAAGTGGAAGTAGGATACTAACCCTACAAATACCTAATCATTTATTTATTAGAATACATATTGCAAACCTGTGTAAGATGCCTGATGTAGGCATAAACAGTCTGTATCACAGGTTGCCAGGCCCCACTTCCCAGACAATAATCATATCTATTATGTGTTGACAACCCTTTTTGACTAAATATTGCAAAAATAATATAACAATTGTTAATATACTTATATTTCAGGCATCACACACACACCTCTACTATCTTGTCTACAGTGCTGGCACTGCTGTTGATGAAGACTGATGCGACTAAGCCAAAACTATACAGCTATAAAATTAAAAGTACTTAGGTTAACTGCCTACATCAAATTTGCCTTGCCTATTTTATGAACCAGGGACATGTTAAAAAGATAAAGAATTAATAGGTATGTAAGTAAAACAAATCAAATTTTTCATAATATATTAATAATTGTGTAATCAATAAAGTAATAATCCAAAAATACAAATTATGAACATAACTAGCTCCCACGTTTGGTACCTACTTAGAAGAAATGCAAGAAATAAAAGGCTTTTTTATGTTATTTTTATTATTTTTTTAAAGTAAAACAATATACTTTTTGTTTCCATAAACCATTTATTTTAGGTTTAATTAAATAAAGTAAATTTGGTTACTTAATAATATCATTTATTGTTAGTTAGTTATCCTTGTAGGTAAGTTACAATATCAATTTGTACTCTAGACTTAAATACTAGAATGAAATTGTTAAGATACTTAGAATGCACCATTTCTAGATTTTCATGACTGCAATGCACTGACAGGGATATGGAGGTGCTCTCTGTATTTCCAAAATCTTCCTTCAGCACAGCACAGTAACTTCCTGATTGAACGCATTGTGTGTCTATAATAATTAATTAGGCAGCATATAGGATTGCAGATGCAGTCATACTAATCCATAGTCGAACATCTATAATTATAGTATTTTTTCAGATACCTGTAACAAAATATAGCTTATTGAGGTACCTACATATTCATAGAATAGGAGTACCTATCTATGTAATGAAGATTTGAAGGTAGGTATGAGATGCACTATGTATTTCCTAAATCCCCCTGCCAGCGCAGCACACCAACTTTCTAGTTGAACGCTTTGTGCAGCTGTAATTATTACACAGAATATAGAAATGCAGGTGCAGTCATACTAATCCATACCTATAACAAAATAGGGCCTTATAAACACCACTTAAAGTTAGTCTGTTTTAAATGTTCCGCCTCGTTTTCCCGCTTGAATTGTCTTGTGGCTATAGAAAACACCCGTGTGGTGCTGCCAGTATTTTACTACAAGTGCAAGACTTGCAGCTTTATAAAACGCAGAATGCAATGTATAGTTCTCTGGCCTATGGGTGCCTACCTTGAACCGAAGGCTACAGCCTTTTATCATTCGGAAAGGCTCCTTTTATCGTTACAACCTCTGAGCGAATCAGCACTGCAAGTGCGTCGTCACAGCCATGTCACAGTATAATTAGTTGCGATGTGAAAAAAGGACGAATCATGTTGAATCAGAAGCCTGCCTCGTCATAGAAGAATAACGCCGCCCAGTGATATTGAACGCCATCAGCATTTGAATGCTTTACGCTTCACTTAAATCACATATCGTATTTTCATAAAAGCTGAAAGAGAATACCTTATCACCTAATTACCTACACTAACCCAATTATTTAACTAGATGTAAGAGTTTTAATAGAAAAGTTCTAAAATATCATTTTGCAAACAATTCTTGCTATTGCCTAATTTGCTAGTGTTGCCAAGTCAACAAAACAATAGAATAGCTAAGTAATTATGTAAAACGGCCAAATGCGTGTTACGGTGCGTTGCAGTGAAGCAATATTTCGTTGAGAACAAGTCTAGGGATATTAAAAATAATCGATTTTTAATGGTCAATTATTATTTATTAAAAAGTGGATTACTATTTAAAATCGATTTTTATTGGTCTATTAATTTATCAAAAAATCGATTATTTTAAAATAGATTTTACTATTCTGGTTTCAATTTTTTCTACTGGGATAATATTATAATAAGGCAACATCACTCAATTATATTTAATCAAAACAAACGTTTTGGTTTTGATTGAATATGGTAGTGGAGCAGTGAATGGAGCAGACATCGCGAATATGGAACCAAAGGTGTGAAACTGAAAATAATTTACCTATGTAGGTACTTCAAGTTTTTTTTATATACTTATTATTGAAGCATCTACCAAGAATAATAAACAAAAAAAAACAAGTTTATGAATAAATAGTTTTTTCCTCCTTAGGTCACATCCCTAGAACAAACGATCGTGAATCAATTTTTTATTTTAAAAATGATTTTTATATCGATCTTTTTTAAATGACTATATAGTTCTATAAATAATCGAATATTACATACAATATTGCATTACAAGAAAACCGATATTTGTATCGACTTTTTATATCGATTTTAGGATTTTCGATTTATTTCTCTTTAAAGTCGTTTTTGGAATAGTCGTTTTTTTAGTCAAGATATAATCGATGGTTAAAAAGTCGATTTTTCCTCCCCAATCAATGATCATCATGTCATCAATAGCAACATATTAATAAAAAAAAACTAAATTAAGTAAAGTTCGTATTAAATAAATCCGCCAAAACAGCGTCACGGCTTTCACTACTACTAGAATAAAACAAAACATACGACCTTGTTCTGTGAAAAGCAACTGTCGTACCTATCGATCTCTCGACTTATTAAAACAGAATTAGTAGTACAAATAGGTAACGTAATTCGATTATGAAAGTGAATTAGTTGCTAATTTCATAATCGATTATAAACATTAGTAATAGCAAATAAATCGATTATACGAATGATTCATATTCACCCACGACTAGTGTGAAGCCGGGCCTGGGGCTACTTAGTTAATAAATAATAATAAATTAATCAAAAGCACAAACTTTTTCAACCACAAAATATCTGTTATTGATATATAAAAATAATGTGAATTTTATAGCTTCGGCCACATTTTTCGATATAGGTAAAGAAAATACATAAATCTATATAATTAATAATAATAAAGTTATTTACTTTCAAATTATAGCTAAAGATGGCCTTTTGAGCTAAATTATTCATCTACTGGCAGCATACGCATATCGCATAATACAAAAATAAAAAAAGAAGATTGACAAGAACAGTAGGTCACTTTTGACACTGACAGTCAGTACAGAAAAAAGCGTTTCGATATTACTATAATTTCGGGATAAAAATTTGAAGCGCATTACATGGCAAATGTAGACATATTTTAAAGCCCCATGTCAAGCCCCATGTGCCCCTTAATTTTTTTATTTGCTGAAACGAAACGCAAATCGGGGGCGAATTGGGTTCATTCTGTGTTCAATTCTGGTAGTTCATTTCATGTCCATTACGATCCAAGCTCATAGACAATCCCCTTTAATCGGCATCAAATAATCGTAATGAAGATCATTGAAACGTGGTGAAGTTCGATGGATGAAGACGACCGGTACTAGACAATAGGCCCACAGGTTGCACTAATGTGCTTAGAAATAACCAGCGCACAACATAGGATATATTAAAATACAAATATCATTAAAAATTTTTGGTCAAAATTATTTAATATCATTATGAAACCAGACGGAATTTTATACAACATGGCCGCTTCATGGTGAATTTTTTGTTGGCTACTGACGGTTAGTTTGTGTCACAGTAATTTTTTTTGTGTTGTATTATGGCTCCACACATAGTGTATTTAGCCAGTGTTAAGTATAGTAATTTTTCGTCGTGTTGTTATTGAAAATTTCACATGTTTCACGTAAAGTCCATCTGGAGGCACAGATTAAAGAAAAAAACGTGTGTAAGGCTATGAACAAAGAGTAAAATATGCGTTAAACAGTGGAATGAAATTTTACAATTTATTAGATTTGATTAACCATTATTAGTTTTTCTATTTAAGCCCTTGCAGGTTGTTTGGGAGTTTTGAAGTAAAATAGATATACCATCAAATAATATGTAAGTAGTATGAATCGATTGCATTCAAGATACAAACATGTTAATTATACTTAAGTGCCCGCAGAAAAGATTAGAGAAATAACCGGCCAAGTGCGAGTTGGGCTCGCGCACTAAGGGTTCCGTATCATTATCTATAAAAACTAGCAAAAAAACGTTTGATGTATGAGAGAGAAAAAAATACTAAAATACAGAATACAATAAGTATTTAAGGGGTTAAATACTTATTTTATTCTGTATTTTTTGTAATAGCGGCAACAAAAATATATTTATCATCTGTGAAGATTTCAGCTGTCTAACTATCACGGTTCATGAGATACAGCCTGATGGTGACAGACGGATAGACGGACAGCGAAGCCTTAGTAATAGGGTTCCGTACCCAAAACGGACTGACGACGTCTGTCAGGCTGTCTGTCCGTCTGTCACCAGGCTGTATCTCATGAACCGTGATAGTTAGAGCTTTACCCTTGGGAGTATAATCTTGACCCTTGCTACGCCTATTTTTGGCATTACATACTATTACCACCATAGGCTAATGCAGTGGGCCAATGATACTCTTACGCTACGTATAAATTATATACTCTTTGAATGATACAGAAGTATAATAATACTCTTTGGAATGATACGAAGTAGATTTTTTTCTCTAATCTGTGTACGAAACATGTTATGTAAAATGCCCTGGGGGTCTAGCAAAGATCACAATCACTAACGCTAACGCCTCACGCTTACTCCAAAAATATATCGAAATGACATTCGCTACGGAAAAGTTAGCGATTTCCGAAACGTCATTTCAGTACATTTTGGAGTTAGCGTTAGGCGTTAGCGTTAGCGGTTGGTATCTTTGCTAGACCCCCAGACTTTGCCCTATTGTAAAAATGTTTTGAAAGCCTAGATTTTAATATAATATAGGTTTTAATTAATCATGAGTTCGATGATACTTATCGAAATATCATCGAAAATTTTTCTATAGTTAAGTAGCCATGAGTGGAGATTTCATCAAAATTGGTCCAGGAATATCAAGGATAATAATTAGCGTACCTACGCTGTTTTGGGAAATATTATAATTAATTATTTCATCCATGATTAAGACATGTCATTTTTACTTCGTGGAAGTGATTATACGAGCAGAAAACTCAGTGTGGCTGATAGAAAATCAGTTTTTAAAAATAAAGCCATTAATTACCCAAACCGAAACCTGAAAAGTAATGTAGTCCACGCGCGGCAACGCCGCGGGCAGTAGCTAGTATATAATATGTCTATGAGTTCTTGTCTTGAGTTTAAAACAGATTAGAACCCTTACTACCTACCTACATTAAATTATACGGAAACTACACACTGACAGTCTACATTCTACGGATCCGTCCGTAATCCGTATACTATGTCACCGTTTTATTGTAAGAACCGTTAGTTAATAAAAAAAATGCGGTTATTTCATAGACTTAGTATCCAGACCCCTAATACGAAAAAAAAAGTAAGGCAAAACCGCACACCAATTTGGGAATGCTCTGAAAAGTGATCGGTTCTCAGCTGACAAACTCAAAATCAGTCGTTGCTTGGACGTACTTGTGAAAAGATACCAAATGCCACCTTATGTGATAGAAATTCGCTGAAATTACGAGAAATACCGAACATGGAAGGAAGCTCATGTTGCTATTTTACAAGTTATTGGGCATTATGTATTAATTAAGGTAATTTAAAATATTTTTGTCTAAAATATTACCCGATTTTTTTGCTTAAAATTTTAGCATATCCGTACTAACAGATGGGGCAAAATCAGAAGTTGGCCCATCGCGAACCGATCACTCATGCCCGCCGTGCTGATCATGAGATACAAATAGTACCTAGTACCTACATATATCACAGTCGAAATAATTATATTGGCACACCTCATACTTACTTGTTCAACAATATATTAAATTCTACGCAGTTTCAAAGTAACATAGGATAGTAGAAAAAAAATGCCGCCATCAATTGAAATAAAGCAGTGTCTTCAAGGGTACCTACCTACAACACTTGTTACATAACATAAGTAATATTTATATGCCTGTCTGCACCTAAGTTTGACAGCTCTTAATTATATTCACACTTATCTCTCCAAATGGGTTGCGGTAGGTACGTCATAGCGGGATAAGTGCGAACTTAGGATCTCTTGAACTTTAGAACATATGGGCATTAATATTTTAGGAGTCATTGCACACCAAGCCACACCGCACGCACCGTAGTGTCCTAGCAGAACTTTTAACGATTATGAAGGGCTTCTACAGCTACAGCCAAGGAACTTATGATATAAGTTCCTTGGTAGGTAGCTCCTGTGAGTAGAGTCTGCGCCACATTCAATCCAAAGAGCGCCACTAAGCGGCTGCTTGCCTCTTGCATCCATCGGCTCCTCACGGTTTCTACCAGTCGGTCCACCTAGTGGGCCGGCCGACGCTGCGTCTTCCAGTTCGTGGTCGCCACTCGAGAACCTAACAACCTATACCTATACAGCCTTTGAATCATATAATCATCGTCATCATCATCATCATCAGCCCGTAGACGCCCACTGCTGAACATAGGCCTCCCCCAGAGAGCGCCACTTTGAGCGGCTGCTCGCCTCCTGCATCCATCGGCTCCCCGCGGTTTTCACCAGGTCGTCGGTCCACCTAGTGGGGGGTCTGCCTACGCTGCGCCTTCCGGTTCGTGATCATATATCTTCCATAATATTGGTTCCATAATGTATTAATAGATTAATATTAAAGGATGAATTCTGTGGTAAGTTTAATCATTGAGCCAACTTGGTCTGAGGTTTCTATGCTTCATGGCATCCGTTTCCGTTTATATAGTCTTGGTTTAGTCGATTGTTTTTCCTTAATCTGTGGATTTCATTGATGTTTTTTTTATTACTCTGTGAACAGATCTGCCATTCTGTCAATGCAATGACAAGATGACAAGGAGTTTTGGCGGGAACGCGGAAAAGTTCACGTCTTTGCATTGTATTATTTTTCATAACTTTTGCTTTTTCCAGTGTTAATGTTTGAAATTGGTGGTGTTTTACGCATTAAGTGCCGAATTACGAGCATGAGTGAGGGCAAGTGATATAATGTGGTGAAATGTGATTTTTCGTGTTGCTTACAAAACTCCACAGAAGCTTTTAGTTAAGTTGCCAACACTTTGCTGGAGCATGACTTAGACTGGACTATGACTATGACTACGACATGACTTTGCGTGAAATATTTTATAACACGATGAAAATATAATACTTGACACTGGCTAAATACACTATGTGTGGAGCCAAATTATAAGAAAAAGAAAAAAAAAGATGACAAAAATTTGACAAAATTACATTTCTTCTTTCTTCTTTTTTCTTATCTAGCTTTAGTCTAGCGCCATCTAGAAAAATGACTAGAACTAAACTCTCAAAAAAAAAAAGGATAACTTTAAAATAAAACATTTGTAGCCTTTGTATTGTGACGATTATTTTATTCAAAGAAAAATAATTATTTAACAAAATTGATTAATATATAATTTGTTTCAATAATTAGGAGTTGGATTATGCATCCATCAAAAGCCAATACGTCAAAACTATATTGAAATCTGGCGCCATTGATTGAAATGTGGTTGGCAGCGCCACCTTATCAACAAAAGTGAAACTAAACTTGAACAAAGAACTGGGAGCCGTCAGTAGAAACTAAGGTTGTGTTTTATCTCACTCAGTTGCAAAGATAGTGATGCGGAGGAAGCGAGATGCTCAATCCAATTCCACTTTCGGCCGTCAAATTAAACCATATTTCTTTCTTGTGCAACTGTTTCTCGTCGTCCGCGTTCTAGTGCACTGCAAACGCAGGATGGACGCCATTCGCGCAAGATAACTTTTAGTTCGCAAGTGAAAACCGCTTTTAGTGCCAAGCTTGGAGCTATGTAATAGTGCGTACCGTGTGCAGTGGATTCGGTCTGGAGGTGGTGTATCAAGGTGTCGCAGGTGTCTCTGCAGCAGCGAGGCGGTGGCTTCGCGCGGAGGTGCTCGAGGCGTCAGGAAATTCATGGCGGGCGCGAGCTGAGTGCCGGCTACGGCCGCTCGCGCTCCGCCGCCGGCCTGATGAGCGCGGCACGTTCTGCGCGGCGGAGGTTATTTTATGGGTATTTGTGTGAGCTGCCGGCGTCGCGAGCGGAAGGCTCCAGAGAAGAGATCGTTGCCGGGAGCGGGCGCGCCCGTTAAGGGCGCTGTGGCGGCAGAACTTCTGCCGCGGCGCTTGGACCGACTGCCAACAATGGCCAATTCGATGTCCAATATTAAGATGAGCAACCCTATCAAGGGTATGGTCAGCAGGCGTCGGAGACGCTACCAGAAAGACGGATTTAACCTGGACTTAGCCTGTATCCTTTTTGTGTTACTGTGAAGTTATTGTGGTTATAGTTTTCTCGGCGGAAGATCGATGTAAGGTGAGTCCTTTTGTGTCGAAATCCCGGTTGCACCCTTGAACTTCCGGGCGTAGTGTCTCCGCCGAAAACGCCGAATCACTTCTGAGCTACTATTAGAGTGATAACCTGACTTGACCATCCTTTTAGTTCTTTCAAGGGCACTCTGTTTATAACCTATAAATTACGTTCCTAAATAACTGCTGATGAAAATCGTTGATCTTTCAGGTTAGGCGTGGATTAGGCATATAACAAATAATTTACGATTTAATGTGCCCATAAATGTAAAAAAGCCATCGGACTAGTTTAAAGATTTACAAGGTCTCAAACATGAATACACAAGTGTCCCTTAGCTATAAAAAGTGTGTAGAATCATTAGGATTTAATAAAATCTAAATATATATGTGTCATGATTAGACTAGTACCTGCTAGCACACAACTTATCTAGCAGAGATGTGTTGAAACTGTGCATGGCAACAAGCTACAGCACTGCTCACTGCTGTATAAGTATAACCTATAAGTTTGTACACATAGGCTAGGTACATGCCTATTACATATGTGTACATAGAAACAATCTGATAATCATTGTTGAGTGCTGCAGATAGTTTAAAAACATAATTTCTTTGCCTTTTATCAGATTATATGTGTTGTGAATGAAAATGTTAGAAGGCATTAACGTGACTAATCAAAGCCTTGGTGATTATATTTAATGGAAAACATCATAAACCCATTGTTAAAATATTTCCCATGTTTTATGATACATCTGATGAAAGATATTTTTAAACATTACTAATAATTATACAACCTAATTTGTATATGGGACCATAGATTTTGTCTAGTTTATTGTAGGGCTAAAATAAAAAAATAAACAAATACCATGCATTGGCAAATATGACAATTTTAATGTTGTTTATTAGCATTTTGACCTTGAACTAGAATGTTTTAACAGACAGCCTCTGGTGTTGTGGTTGAGGAGCTCACCTCATTACTCAAAGATGGCTGGTTTGATTCCTCCAGGACAAGTATTTGTGCACAGGAAAAAAGCACAAACACTTGTTCTGTGTCTGGGTGTTGTATCTAGGTCCTCGTAGCTCCTGGGTCCCTAGAATATAGGGAATCCTAGTTAGGGTGTAGGATCTGTGCATGTGTCATTTATTTTATACCCTCAGAACACAGCCTCATTGCTCATTAAATTATTATTATCTGGCCTACAATAGGTTGGTAATAAAATTAATATGTTTCCTGCAGGATTTGTGTTCTGGCTTTCCTGCCTTCTAATCTCTATAAAATAGTCTGCCAGTGACAACACAACTGTGACAAGCAGCCTTTTGTGTATTACCCATGTAGCTGTCTAGCAAGAGCCTCGATTATCTTATTGCTAGGTATTTTAAAAAAATGCGAGCGTTTTATATTTTGGAACTAAATATGTGATATATTATTGGCTTAAAGAATGTAATGGCAACATAAATGTCCTGGAAAAATATTACAGGTAGAACCATAAGGCGCGACTAGTGAAGTTAATAAGATGCCCAACTTATTAATTTTTGCTATTTAAATACTTTTTATTGGTAAAAAATTATAGTTACCATGGGCGTTGATAATACCTACAGTACAGATGCCTTATCCCATACAATGGAATAACGCGCGCTGTTTTACGAATTATTTTATTTTTGCATAACGTAACATTATCAAGTGACATTTATTGCGTGTTGGCGAAGTATTGGGCCAAATGGACACTAACTAGTAACTCTAGACATGATTACTACATTGTTTTCAAGTTCGGGCTATTTTTCGTTTGTACCAGATGGGACCCCATGCCGTAGGTATATATTACTTAGTAATCTGGTGTGCTTTGCTCCTACAAAAATCTTGGATATCTCTGCTACAATGTAGAGCTATATATACATTGTGCATTATTGAAATATCATAACAAAGACAAATAAGACCAGCATACTGTGTAGAATGTTAATTTTCACATGTGCTGGTTATATCAATGCTTGCAGAGTTCGTTCACCCACCTACATAGCTTAAATAGGTTTTTATATCAGGCATCCTATCAGCTTGATTCTGCGCAATAAGTTTTTAACATTAAATATTTCAATATTTTGTATGTTTCGGTAATTTCAACATCACTATTGAATGTGTTTATGTAAAACCTTAATTTTCCAGTGATTGGCTATGTAATAAAATAACATGTTAGTATTGCAGGGCTGGTCTCCTTCACATTAATGTTACGAGTGTACTTAGATTAAAACAATAGTATTTAATTACCATTGGTTCCGGTTTTGGAATATCACCACCCTATTTCTTCATTTTTCCTATGGGGTGCTGTAAGAGCCGGCTAAGGGAATATCCAGGGACTAAGCAGCAGCATTTTCTTGGGTACATTAAAATCTTCAGCGATCACCAAGCTGCCTGCCAAGCGTGGTGATTATAGCGAATCCTCCCCTATGATAAGATAAGCATCCAGTGGCATTTTATGGGGGGAGGCGTACGTTCCACAGTGGATGTCTTCCAGTCGATGATGCGATATAATTGCGAATCACATTAATATTGCATCATTTTCGATAACCACATTGAAGCCTATTATGAGGACATTCTATTAGTTTTTTTCACATTTATGAGTGTTATTTAATTTGCCAGAATAATAGTAGAACAGTTTTTGAGCAGCCAACAGATGGCAGCACTGGTTAATGATGAATCTTGGTATCAAAACCAAAGACTTATCGTAACCGTTTTATAAAACTAATATGCTATTTAAAATAAAGTTTGCTAGCATATCAATCTTCCAAGAATGAGGGTGTTTTAAGATATCTATCTCATCTTATAAACTAATTGTGATAATAAATTAAAAATCATAGTGGCTGAATTGCTCAAGGAACTTTGCACCATCCTCAACCTTAGTTTTAAATCATGTAAATATCTTGTCTGATGTCAATATTTCACCTACGCTAGTAATTTGTAATAATTGGAGAAATTGAATTTGTAATAACAGACTTTCAAATTAGGTAGATCTAACCTTGCTAAGAGGTTGCATGAAGAATCCAACTCGGCTGAGTAGCGTTCGGGAAGCTTGGTCTATCAATTTCGTCCACACTTAGAGCATTTATAAAAGGAGGTGGCAAGGCAAGACGTACCCCTTTGCCGGTCATATGGCGCTATTTGGTCATACACGTCAGCATAGTGTACGTGTAAACACTGCGAGTTACTCTAGATTGTTTAACGGTGTGCGTGTTTTAGGATGGGGTGCGGCGTGCGTTTACACGCGCGGTTTGCGCGTGTGCTATGCGTGGTTACCTCGTCCCTCGTATAAATTGTCAGAAAATAATTCTTGCGGATTATTACGTCAACATCTCTATTGGTTAAATGCTCTAAGCGTCCTCAATACCACAGGGCCTGAAAAGTATCGTTCAACCAGTGCGTGTAGTGTAACCAGCGATGACTGATGACCAAAGGGCACCGAGATGCTGTAGGCCTCATAAGTAAGCTCAAAGTTGTGAAACAAGCTATGGAAAGGGCTACGGTTAGGGTTTTTCTGCTTGTTAAAATCCTGCATAAGAAAGAGCAAGTAGTTGATCAAAATGACTCTATGGAGCCTATTTTCAGCAGTGGATGTGTTCTGGCTGATGATGAGAATCCAGATATCGTTTTTAGGGCTCCATACCCAAAGGGTAAAATGGACCCTATGGAGCTGTGCTTCTGTCTGTCCATCGGTCACCAGGCTGTATCGATAATTTCGAGAGTTGAAATTTTCACAGATGATAGTATTTCTGTTGCAGCTATAACAGCAGACTAAAAAACAGAATAAATAAAATAAATCTTTAAGGGGCGCACATACAGCAAATGTATTTTTTTGCTCGTTTTTTTAGGACTCTCACTCTGTTATTAGAATTCACGACCGGTCTGGTACTGAAATACACAAAATTCAAATTTTACGCTGCCTGAGAGTATTGTCGAAAGCGTTCAAATAATTATGTCATAAAATATTACTTACTGTACCATTCACCTCATGCCAAGTCGTCCCGAGTTGCCATACTGTCATCATAACCGCTGTATTACGGATCGCTTCGTATGACCTTCGGTCGCCGGTTGCGTTAGCAACACAGTAATTCTCAATTGATCCCAAAAGGTATCATTAAACTGATCTTAATTTAGAAGTTACCTTGCCGCCACAGCTTAATAAAAAACCGCTAAGCGTTAACAGCTCGTAAAACGTATGGGTTCCGTACAATTTATGAGTGATGTGGCTGTGATCACTTCGAAACTGAATTTTATTAGGTGCGAAACCATTATATTGTACTGTGCAAATTTAGAATGTGTGTTTTTACTTATTGCAGTATTTTTACGGAGTAGAAACGTGAGTTGCCTTTGAAAGAGCCGTTGGTACGCCAGCCAAGGGCGACTCCACTCCATTACTTTGTGACAAGTTGAAGTTTTAGTAGCAAGTACCTAAATTATTCTCTCGAGTTCCGGTGCAGTACTGCACATAGGCACCAAACCTGTCAGGCCGTACACTTCAGTTTTGATCGAAGAGAATCGCTTGCACTAGCTCGATGGGAGCCTCGTGAACATAATTTCTCGTATAAACACGACCACATGCGCGCGCAGGGGCGAAGTTACAAAATGAGGCAAAGTCATACGAAATTACAAAGAACAGCAGGGTGGAATAAAAGACACATTGGGTGTCCCGTTTCCTCTCATATGATTAGCGGTTGAAATACACCACTAATTTTCGTTGTATCATTGGTCAACTGGATTTATAGTCAATGATGGGAGCCTATCCTATCATAAAGCTAGTAAGATCGAAACTCGTTTCATCAGCCGATATATGAATAGGGAACGAAGTGAGAGATTATTTACTACTAGCGGAACCGCCCCGGCTTCGAACGGGTTTTACGTTAGTTTCACGTCGTAACTACGTACGTACACCTTAGTATACATTATTGGAGTTTTAGTAAGGATCCCTAATTTTTTGAAATTTTAACATAGCTTGTGTGACCCAGGGATAGTGTAGCTCCCCAACAGCGAAATAATTTTTCAAATCGGTTCAGCAGTTTCGGAGCCTATTCAATGCAGACAAACAAACCATCATATCTTTCCCCTTTATAATATTGTTATGTTATAGATTATAGATGTTATAGACAAGCTGTGCCATTATAGTCATTGAAGACTGATAATAACCGGCCGTTTTATTGCTTCTTCAGAAGGAGGGAACCCTAAACATAGTGAAACCAAGGCTACGCACTTAATTAAGTACAATTAAAATCAAATTACGACAAATGCATAGGTAACTGCCCCTTATTTATGCCACTACCTATCTGGGAGATCTCCGCATGTATTATAAAATTATAAACTTTAATTAATCTGATAAAGGTAATAAATTGCAGTTTGCACATACTTAGTTTTTGGTGGGAAGTTTCGTTTGGCTTGGCACGCTTTGTTGGGTCTTATTTTGGCGATCAACTATTGTAATTATCATAATATATTATTAAAATCACAATTCAGCAGAACAAGCGTTAATTTTTCTTACATGTTCAATAACCGCCAAGTGCGAGTCAAACTCGCGCATGATGTGTTCCGTACCATTATCAATAGAAACAAGCGAAAAAAATCACGTTTATTGTATGGGCCGCTTAAGTAGGTATTATTTTATTCTCTTTTTAAGTATTTGTTGTTATTAGTAAAGCGGCAACAGAAATATATCACTGTGAAAATTTCAACTGTCTAACTATCACGGTTCATGAGGTACAGTCTGGTGACAGACGGACAGACAAACTGATAGCGTAGCCTTAGTAATAGGGTCCGTTTCACCCTTTGGGTACGGAACCCTAAAAATGTTCGGCATAAAAATCAACACCAATTAGGCGACTGCTGAATATCTTAAATCCGTCAGCAGATTACGCATTCTAGCTAGTTTTCTAGACATAAAAAGGCATTTACTAAGCTTAGTTTACGCGAAATTACGTGCTTAGCTTACTGCTCAGTATCGCAATTCGCAGCATTGTGCATCGTTGACACCAGTGAGGTACTCGCAAAATGTCTTAATTTGGAAAGTATATTTTACCCCGGCACTAATATTTATTGTATGGCGTTACATTCAACAAAAAATCACTAGTAAAGGCTATAATTAAGTTTCTGTAATTAAAAAAAAATTAAGGCATAGGTACCTACTATCTACTATCGCTATTATAACTTTTTGTTGACCTACGGATAACATCATTACATCAACAGCCTAAAGACGTTCGCTGATGAACATAGGCCTCTTTCACAGAGCGACAATTTGAGCGGCTGCTCGCGGTTACCTGCCGGCCTACGCTGCGTCTTCCGGTTCGTGGTCGCCACTCGAGAACCTTTCTTCCCCATCGCTTGTCAGTTCCAAGGATAACATAACAGACCGGGCCGTAAATATGAACTTTTTTAATGGTTGATTCTGTCAAAGAATTTCGTCCACTTCGTACTGAATACAAATTACAAAGTAACCATTCTTATAACCCATAAGAAAATTGCCTGGTAACATTTCACGTATTTACCTACCTACGTGTACATCCATTGACCTACAACCCTCGTCTCAGTTCTTTGACACCATATTTTGGAGGTCGTACCAACAGACAACAAGCTATTTTCAATTTGGGAAACATTTGTTTGCTATACTTTCTTGATCAGTGCTTCTAATGAACCATCGTAACTATGAGCGTTGCATTAGGAGGGATTTATTTTGGAGTATGGTATCACCCATCATCAATTCCAAAGTTGCCATCGTCACTAACTAACAAACCACCTAATAGGCGTGTTCTAACCTTCTACTAGCTTCGCTTGAAAGTCAATCAATAATGTAGAACCTACAACAAACTCCCGAAAATCAAAAGTGGTCCATAGTCCAAATTCCAATCCATGAAGTATCATCACGCTATCCTCTTTTTAGATCCATTCGTGTTTGAATCGTCCCATGAAATTAGGGTGTTACAAAACCCATAAAATGTTGGTATCTTTAGCAAATTCGAATCTACGAAGACCAGTAGTGTGCTAGCCAATCTTAGCTTTGGTTTGGCCACAACGGCGCGTCAAAATCGGTCATTCGGCGGTACACATCGCCGCCCGTGTTCGTAGACGGGTACGCCGCGACCCCCGCGAGCAGTGATGGGTACCGAATGGTGCCGCGTCGCTGACGCTGCCGCTTTGCAGACGCGCTGGTAGGGCCGAAGCTTTACGAAATAATGTATCCGACGGAGCTGTAAAATCATTAACATTTCGAATTTCGATATAGCGTTTTTGGATTCCATTAATAACCAATTTTGGGTTTCGTTCAAGAAACTACTGTACCCCGAAACGTGGTCTCCACACGAAAGATTTTAGGATTACGGCTTTGAAGTAATCGATTTATTGGCGGTGATCGTTCGCCGCGATTCATTAAGCAAACGAATCGTGCGAAATCTAACCAGCTTGGAATAAATTAAAAAGTGTAAACAGTCGCTTAGGATGCCGTATTGGGCGCGTTGTGAAATCACTTTGTGCCTTGCGTACCATACTTGACTTAAGTAAATGTTGCTATGCTAATCTTGGGACCGTAGACTGTTGGACGCGAGACGAGGGAAAAGTGTAGATAATTGTACTAACTTAGTGGGTGATAAGGCGTCAGGCTACTGGCTAATTTGGTCTTTCATTTCCAATTCATCTTGTATTTTATTATTTTCTTTTTCGGCTCGATTAGATGGCACCGTGTGATATCCATTTATTTTACTTCTGATTTACGACAGTCCTGAATCGTGAATGCCAACCCGAACTCATTCGTATCAAATGAAATTGAATATTATCGTTGGGTGGATTACAATTTCCATAAACCGTATGGATTCCAGTTTGTTCCATTCATAATTAATTACCTAGGTCTTATGAATAGAAATTCTATAATCGACAAACGGAATCAGATTAATGCAATATCATTAGAATCACATAGCACGAGCGTGTCTTATTATTAGATATAGCTAGCTGTGTATTATTATTATGAAAGTAGACAGCCGCTGGACTTCACCATACTTTAATATCGCAGTTTTGACACTGATACACTTCCAGACCAGTCTAGTATTCTAGAACATTCGTGAGTATGTGATTGTGAATAGTAATGCAAATTACACGAGCTCGTATTATTAATACAGATATTGGAATCGCAATAAAAAGTCTGCACCGGCCATATGTATGACGGCGGGTCGTTGAACTCCGCGCGTAGGTATAACTATGCAAGTTGTAAAAAAATCATACCTAATCCCAGAGTTAACACACAAAGGCCTGCATTATAAACAATGGATGTTAACAATAAAAAAGAGGTTTGAGGTTTTTAACCGCTCGATTGTTTCGACAGTTTGTACTTGACATTATAAGTAATGGCACGTCGTAAAAACGATTGTTGCATGTGATTTGATGCACAAAATTGGGAGCTTGTTGGCTATAAATAACTTTGTTACCTGCTACCTACTCTAAGCCCCGTCGATGTTTCTCCTACTTTCTAAGTAGATACGTTTTTCTTTCATTTGTATCGTGTCCTATAGTCCGAATTAAATCAGAGCACTTGAAAGGCAGAGTAAGAGGATAGATGCATTCGAGATGTGATGCTGGAGGCGTATGCTGAGAATACCGTGGATTGCCAAACGCACAGATGTGTCTATTCTCCCCAGCTCCGCATAAAAGCTCGGTGGTCCACCTTATGCCTGCAACAGTTGTCTTATTTCGGGCATATAATGCGAAGAGATGACAGTTTGGAAAAGCTGGTCATAGTTGGGAACGTTGAAGACAAAAGATTACGAGACCGCTCACCAAGTAAAAGATGTTACCTCTTTTAGAAGGCCGAAGTCGATGGAAGCATTTGGTTAATTCGGAGTCATGTGACCACGGTCCTCAGTAACAAGGGAGCGACCAGAGAGATAGTCCTAATTGAAAGTGTCAGTATTTTAGAAAAAATAAATACACTTGCGAATTTAGTACGGGCTAATAACTAATCCATGGCGCGAGACAAAGTATGTGACAATAGGTCGTAGCCGAATTGGGAACACCTCTATAACAAGTGTACTCGACGTATTTGACGATGGAGCGACATCCACAGTCAAGCCCCCACCTCGCTGCCTGTTGCTAGGCTCCACTAGCCGAGTCTACTTTTCCTAGCTCTTTAATCAAACATCTTACTGAACTGACCTTTTAAATATAAACCGCCTTTTTCGAACTC
This sequence comes from Ennomos erosarius, assembly GCA_963580505.1. NCBI lineage: Eukaryota > Metazoa > Arthropoda > Insecta > Lepidoptera > Geometridae > Ennomos > Ennomos erosarius. The sequence continues at coordinate 12,013,569 of OY756987.1, forward strand.
TGCTTTCCAGAAAACATTTCATAGAAAAAAAAATTTGGCTCCGAAAACTTTCACTTCTCGTGAGCCTACGATTGACCCTTTTGTACTACTATAGGGCCTATTATTATAGTGGAAGTAATAATAATATACTGTTACTATTTCGACTCGGTCTCTGTGTAAAACCACCATTTAACACGTTAGTTCAAGGTTGCGTGAAGATGTAGTGAAATGTTTTACGGGCCGAATGTGCATGGCAACAATGGTTCATTTACATAACTGGGCTCAGAGGCTTGTTTTTAATTAACTTTTAGGCTGCGGACAAACGGGCTATGCCGCTTTTTTGTTCGGCTTTTGGTACTCTTGGTGTACAACGTGATTTCTTAACTGAATTAGATGTACGCTGATTGTCTGGATTGACCTTTACTTACCTATAAAGTAAAATGTAACACGTATACAAATTATTTTTAAAACTCTTTAACTAGGTATGTTTTGTTGGGGCATTTTTGGGGATTGATTGCTCATGATAAAGAGAGTCGTAATAGGTACTTTGCATCTGGAGAACATTCGCGTCTTATTATTTTAAACGAAATGTGTCGATACCAAAGATTATTAACTTTAAACCTTGCCCAAACGATAACCACATAACGGTCCCGAAACTAGTTTCCTGCTGATGAAAATATAACCTGTCCGATGGGGCATTGTGGATCAGTTCTAAGTACTTATAAACCGGTGGTATTTTTAGGTCTGTCTCCATAGGAATGGTTCGTGGATTTGTGACAAATGAGATCGGTAGCAGAAAACGTCGTCATAGCCACGCCCATTTCGTGTGGGTGATCGGAGGCAGGTTCGATTGAACTATATTTAGAATCTCCCGAACTACCTTTTTATGTCATCGTACCAAGTTTTTCCATCAGTTTTCATGATAATGGTTGCTGATATTATCTCAGTCGATAGCCTTGGTTACTGAACTAAAATAAAGTTGTCAACGTGTCAGCCATGTTTAATAATGTTGGCGGAGAATTAGAAATTGTGGATTCCGTGGGCAACTACACAGCTAAGTGATTTGTTGTAGCTCTTGTTTCTTATGTTCTTGCCTTTTTTGTTGTTGTTTTTTAATATTCTTTTGTTTTGTTTTTGAATTCAGATATCCTTTCTTTTATTCGCGTGGGCAACGTCTCACATTCGACTTAACTTAATTGGACTTAGCTTAAGCTTGTCATGAATAACGTGTGTCGGGAAGGTACATCAAAAGCTACTTCAGTCGCTCATCAATCCAGACATATTTAGTAGCGATTTTCAATGCGAGCGTGAGGGTTCTATCTCGAGTCATCAGGCCAGCTGTCACATCAATAAGCTGCCCAGATCGGGGATCAGTAGCACAATAAAGGTCAACTTCCTCATGGATCCTGTTATTTTCACGGCGGAACATGGTTGGAGTGAGTTTTCTAGCATATAATATATTATCTGTGGTTTTGATCAGTAAAGGCGAAGTATGTTGGTCTGAATCATGCTTGGCCCTGCACCTATTATGGCCTATACTCCATTTGAAAATACCTAATAAACATTGTATATAGCGCAAATTTAAATGTAAATTCATTATTGAGACAATAATGTGTTTTGAAGACTATTTTCATTACATTTAGGTGATAAAACGGGTATTTTATTTTTACCAAAAGAACATCAGCATGTGTAAAGCCTAAATTAGTATAATACAACTGTAACTATTATCGCGGTTAGTTAGGTAGGTACTTACAAAAACCAAACGTGCGTCTGCGCTGATAAAAGCCCAGCGTAAGACAGTTTGGCGTCACCTATGACTGAGCTGATCGATAGCCTTATTATTTTCTGCTTGTGATGAGGTAAAGTTTTGTAAATACCAACAGCTTTAAGTAAAGCCTGATTTTCTTTATCGTTGTCTGTCGAAGCAATAAACGAAATAAAATAATTGTTTTAAAATGGTCAGAAAAATACGTGGCTACCATTTGTACTCTTTGTTCGTAATATACATTGACTATGAATCCAGTTGACCGATGATACAACTTCCCCTCATACGAAAATTAACTATGTATATCAACCGCTAATCCTGTGAAAGGAAACGGGACACCCAATATGTCTTTTGTTGCATCCTGCTCTGTTCTATTGTAATTTCTTATGAGTTTGTCTCGTTTTGTTACTTCGCCCCCTGCCCGCGGAAGTGAGTCGTTTTTGTAGGAGAAATTATGTTCACGAGCTAACAACGCTTTATAATCTTTACTCCCAGTGTTTGACCGCTATCAGTCAATATTGTCACCTAAGATTTATAGATCATTTAATTTTATGGTCGCGGGAAGCACGTCAATAGCCAAGTAGTATCCTCATGTACCGTCGAGGCACGTCCTACGTACTCAATGTTATATGTTACGCACAATACAAAACCGCAAATTATTAGACAAGTTACTTTTCCCTAGTTACAGTTGTTACCTATAAACTACTGAATATGGCTATACAATAATATTTCTAGCAGTTCTCGTTATATAACAAGCATATTCTACTGAATTCAGAATGCTATAAGTAAGTCCATAAATGTAATGACGCCATCGTCCACGTTCCTTTAGCAACATGACAAACGCGCGGGCATTATTTAAGAAATGACCAATTTACTTAACAGCCTAAGTTATTGCTTAGTTTTGTGTAACTTCCTCGAACCATGTTGCTTGGTAACAAGTAAAACTGACAAGCGCGGGTCTAGCCTCGAGCGTAGGGTTTCGTAGACTTCTTGTCGAACCTCAAGGTTGGATATTGAAAATTATTAATTTAACAACTAGCAGACCTAGGTAATATGTACCCCATAGTTTTCCTACTACAAGGTTAAAGTACTTCTATGGTTAAAGTTATGTTAAGGGCTTCGTTCTCTATATTCGAGCAAAGTTCTGAGTTGGTTGGTCCGGGTTGGTTTTTATTTTACACAACGAGCTAATCGGAACTCCGTTTCTGGTCGTGAAACTGGGAAAATCTACTTACTCGTGATCGTGACCTTTACGTCCCGATCAGTATTACTCGAAGGGTAGTTAATCGTAACTTTAATCGAATATAGAGAACGATGCCCTAAGTTAATTGTTTCACATGTTAAATCCATTTTAACTTGTGAAACTAGTGTGCTTTGTTCCTGAAAGCTTTTTAAATAATATTAGCGTTTAATAAAATGATACGATGCTTTTATTGATACGTTTCGACTTTCGTCTATGCTAAGCTAAGTAAAAACAATTTTTCATAGTTATTATGAAAGCACAGATTAGTCAGACAAAGAAGTAAGAAGCAAAACGTAAACGCCCCGATTTCGTTTCCGAGGCACGGAACCCCATAAAAATAGAAGTACACCAGACAGACAGGTACAGACATGTAGACTGTAGACGTCCAGAGGGATGTGGTTCAATCCAGTTTCTTGAACGAAAAAATTGAACAGGCTTTGTCCGCAAGCGGGGTACCATAATGGCTTACGATGCTGATTAAATCGCGCGGAAAGGTTATTTCGGGATACCTTTAACTAGTTTCTTTGATGGTTAGTTAGTTACCGTATATTTACTATCTTCCGTAATAAGGAGGCAGCTCCATTTTCTATTTGAGTGCTGAATCAAGGGATTAAGGTTAAATATTTATCTTTACATAATTTTATTGAACCTAAATAACAGTCACAGAACACAAAAAGAGATGCCTTAGTACTGTAATAAAGGCTTCTGTTGTATGTACAAAAAGTTGTGTTTTATGTAAAAAGTACATGTAGCAGAGCGTGGTTTCGATCCACGGACCTCTGGGTTATGGGCCCAGCACGCTTCAACTGCGCCACTCTGCTTGTTGGCAGGCGCGGCGAAAATCGGCTACACGTGTAACCCGGCCGAATTCTAGATTACTGGCACAGATTAGATAATACTGCCAAAAGTAGGTGTTTATTCGAAAGTCAACGCCCGCTGAACATCAATATTTTACGGATGGACTCTTCTCTTTATAGGAACAGTATAGTCATTCATTTAAATGGTTAATAGGACAAGGTAGTTACATTTTAAAGTGGACCACATATCAGTTAACAGTTTCACGGGTTACGCGTTTAATGTCTTAATTAAAATGGTAATTTCGAGTTTTGCGCCCTGCTCGCGTTGGTGTTAACGAAATTTTATTCATGATTTTACGAGGTGGTTACCCCAGATAATATCGTATGGCGCTCCCGGAGGATAGATCACGAGTAACGAAGCTAGGTCTGCGCATGGGCCAAATTTGAGATGCTATCGCAAATCACGTTCCACGAGATCATTACCGTACGAGGCCTTCAGATGCGGAGCCTTGATTGGCTTTAACTTTTTGACAGAGTTCTTTCAAAGTACGGCTTACGTTTTAATAATCCAGAAATATTTGAAGGCTTAGTTAGGTTAAGTCGGCAGTTTGTTTCAGAAACCGATTCATGACATAGAATGTTTATATAATAGAGTTCGTTCACGATCGAAATACTGCAACTGCAAACCATTACCTTCGACATTCGACTGAGGTAATTGAAGCCTACGTGTCGCATGATCGATCGATTCGTGTTTCCGCGATGTCTGCCGGTCTCCTTCGATTGCATTATTTAATCGCTTATCGACCGTTATCTAGGGCGTACCTAAGCAGTATGAGCACTAATGCGGTTCCAACTAGGTAGTATGATTTTCAGTTTTTTTAGTCTAAGTACTTAGATTGGTTCCACGGTTACGCCAGATGTCTGCCGGCCAGTTGTAGGAGTATAAGCACTGCTGTGTTACTGTAAAGGCACTACTGTAATGCTTCTGGTAGCTATTCAAATTCGGGCATAATACGTATGAAACGTTATGACTTACAGTCTAGAAATCACAGATTGTGCTAATGTGACACTATAAATAGCAGCGCCGTCCATCCGATTCGTCCAAAGCCTGGCTGTATGGTGGATGGGTTGATATCGTATCAACGGAGATGTTTAACATCCCTCCTGAAACACTGCCTTCATAATTATATTGCTGGTCCATTAGTACGGACTTGCCGCAAAACACGCAAGTTTTACTACTCTATTTCAAATCACCTCGAACCTTTACGCCCCGATTTCGTTGGCTTGCTACAAAGTTCAAGTTTCGACCTTTTGAATCGTGGCCTGATCAGCGTTATACCTCTATGATGTAACTGCTGTAATTTTGATATCGTTGAATTATGCTAGTCTTCAGAATGCTTAAAAGTCGGGTCTCTTGAAATTGTAGGTAGGGAGTTGCTACATTCGCTGTTACCAAGCGAGACCAATTATATCCTTACTGGTTCGAGACAGTCTGTAGCGTACACGGTGATTCATATGCTCTGCTGACAATACAATACAGTTCTGCATTCGCTGATACTCCTTTTCATTTGTGACATAGCTTGTGATGTGTCAGCGGCGCGTTTCTTTGTGTAATTGGATTGGATTAGGTTGTTGCTCTCTATGCAAGTGTCTTTGTTGCCATTTGCTATTCGATATTGCTGTCTGGCTGCCAAGGAGTCGGCTTTCACTTGGAAAAGTCCTGATGGCTTTACTCAGTTTCATGTTACGTTAGCTTTTCCATTAATGTAGAATTTTGCTGGTATTTGCGCTAAAGTATTAGAGATTTTATGGTCTCCCGGTGATGGTAGTTTGCGATTGTCTACCATGATTTCAGTTAGCTGATTGGATCGCCTCATGCAAATTTAGACTAATAGGCGCCGCGGCATGATCCGAAAAAGGCGTCATAAAAATGTTTTATTGCCCAAGAGCTAAGCAATCAAGCGTCTTTCTGATTGTACGCGTCAAATCGGATGTGAACACTCGCGGAGCTGCGAACTGCCTAGCAACATCCAATTACGCGACCGATTCTATTTTTTCGGCTACCATATATCGCTTTGTGAAATTGCTGTCATTATTTATTTTCGCAATCATCGTCTTCGCTGACTGTGACACCGTTTGCAATTTGACTACGTTCGGTCTGCTGCAGAAGCGTGTTTTTCATTTGTTTGCGAATTTCAGGTCACATCTTGCAACCCAATTTCCTGTGAGCATATTAAGTAGGTAATGAAATGTTTTGAATGGATAATATGCACATTGTCTGGTTCCATGCTGTCTGGTTGCTGGTTTTGATTTGTGTTCGTTTTCGCTATCTGATTACATACACACAATACCTACATGAGTGTATATGCATCTACTTTTATTTTAAATGTACTCGATTCGATTTATTAACGGAATGACTATACCTATGTATGTATATTCCATTACATTTTGGAATATTAACAATCGGACCAACACAATAGTTAGGTAGCTGTTTATTTTCTATTTAATTGGTTTAAAATAAATATGAACAATGCGAGAAAAATAGGCTAATGCCAAGGGCGACTAATTTAATTAATTAAAAAATTAGTAGCGCTTAAAGCAAAGTTTGACTGTCCGTTGTTAGCAACGTCCGCTGAGACCATCACTTGGATGGATGACCGCCAGAATAACGGATTTACAACTGAGCGATACCTTGCATCGGAGGGCAGGTTAATGTGCTACGCTACGTGGTGCCGAACATATCACCGAATAGGATTCCCTGCTCAAACACTACACCACAGAGGCTATCTGCAGCGGAAAACGTCAAACGAAATATCAATACCCCGAATAATCATACAGCAAATGTTTGTGAAGAACGAACAGATTGATCGACGCACAGACATGTGGACTGTGTGTGCGGAATCATCTGCTGATGCATCTGTCCACGTCCGCAGACGCATTCTGTCGACGTGTAGAGCAGGCTTCAGAAATATTGCGCTCGAGCATCATACCTACGGGTTAAATCAATGGTACTCGGGTATCACGGTACTTGACGGTACCACCAGAATTCCGTGAATTCCAATTTTAAAAAAAGGCTTAGTGGTAATTAACTGTGTTGTATTTTTATCTAGCACTCTATAATTATTCTTCCAATTACATTACTATTTACCAAAAAAGAAATCACAAATGTGTATTTAATTATGCTTATCTTATTGTACAACTAACCATATAAGGCACTAGCTACTGCCCGCGGCGTTGCCACGCGTGGACTACATTACTTTTCAGGTTTCGGTTTGGTATCAGCCACACTGAGTTTTCTGCTCGTATAATCACTTCCACGAAGTAAAAATGACATGTCTTAATTATAACATTTTCCAAAATAGCGTAGGTACATGGTAGGTACGCTAATTATTATCCTTGATATTCCTGACCAATTTTGATGAAATCTTCACTCATGGCTACTTAACTATAGAAAAATTTTCGATGATATTTCGATAAGTATCATCGAATTTATGGTTAATTACCTATATTATATTAAAATTTATGCTTTTAAAACATTTTTACAATAGGGCAAATTCAGGGCACTTTTCATCTAATTAATTATAAAATGTTAATCTAATAATGATTATCACAGAGAACTTTTAAATTTACAGTTTCATTCCGCTGTTTAATGCATATTTACTACCGAAATTAACTCCTATTACTCTTTAGTCATGGCCTTACACAAGTTTTTTTTTTTTCTTTAATCTGTGCCTCCAGATGGACTTTACGTGAAACATGTGAAATATTCAATAACAACACGACGAAAAATTACTATACTTAACACTGGCTAAATACACTATGTGTGGAGCCATAATACAATATAAAAAAAACATTACTGTGACATAAACTAACCGTCAGTAGCCAAAAAAAGTTCACATTAAGCGGCCATGTTGTATAAAATTCCGTCCGGTTTCGTAATGATATTTTAATAATTTTGACGAAAAAATTTTAATGATATTTCTATTTTAATATATCCTATTTTAAGCGCTGGTTATTTCTAAGCATATCAGTGCAACCCGCATGAAAATCAGTTCAGTATCTAGGGTTTTGTTGAATAACAAACAAACAAACAAACAGCTACAAATTATTGTCCATAGATGGCGTTAGATACGATAAATTAGAAAATGTATGGAAAAGGGCAAAAGGTCTTGTAGTCCTGCATCGCGGTTACGATATTTTTTGAACAATAGAACCTATGGGATAAATTTGATTTGACATAATTATGTGTGTGTTCCGTAGCGCGCCAGAATTACACATTTATTATATGTAGGGATTGTTGTATAATGGAGATTTCATTTTACATTCAACATGAATAGACGTCACAATTATCATGTTTAGGTACCTATTACAATGATGAATGACTATTTATGGATCATTACTGGATGCCAAATACAGGAATAATGCGATCTATGGAACGTGATTCGTGACACGATCCATGCATGAATTGATGTTGAGGAAAACTCGTCAATGGACCCATTGTACAGATAATAAAGACGTCATTATATCAGACGGTAGTAAGCCGGCCTAATTATATTTTAATTGTAGTTAATGATTTACGCATGTTCACGGTTCATGAGATACAGCCTGGTGACAAACGGATAGACAGACGGACGGGCGGACAGCGGAGTCTTAGTAATAGGGGTCGTTTTACCCTTTGGGTACGGAACCTCGATAACGGGCCAAAAAATCACGTAATAATTTTAACAAAGAGTATTATACGAAGAAATAACAGAATAACTAGAAATAGATAGACAGAAAATGCTTTATTGTGCCAGAATAAATCGTCCACATAGGCGAACTTAATGCTAGCATTTTTTCCAGTGAACCTTTGTGTAGTGCGTAGTGTGGAAAGAGGTATGTTGAAATGAAAAAAATCGACCCAAAGTCAGATAATTTGGGAGGGTTCCGGACAAGTCATGTAGCCCGGTGGCATTTTCCCCAACGGGTAACACTGTAACAACAAAAAGATTAACAACGAGTCCCGCCCACCTAGTAACTTGTACTATTATTTATTTTGGGCTCTAGTCTTAGAGCATTTCACCAATGGAGATGTTAACTGTATAATCCGCAAGCACTATTTTCTGCCAATTTCTACGGGGACGAGATAAACACGCATAGCAAGCGCACGCTATATAAAGTTACAATAAATACAATATGGCGGATTATATTAAAAAAATTCGTGTACGAAAAAAAATATTTTTTCGAATATGTCATGTTTGGAATCAAATGAAAGGTCTTTATGAGTACGTTTTGAATATGTATAATTTTTATATCTATATAACTATGTATAGCCTACGTATGAAAATAGGCGCGAATTTTCTGGTTGGTTTCTGTTGTGTTCCCTGGTTGTGCCTAAACTACTCATCATATTTTATCAAGTTTGATACCAATCGATGCATATTGACACTCTGGGTGACATAGGGTACATTAAATTTTACTAAACCCAACATGGCGGATTTTATGACCTATCCATTCGACCTCATAGTAAAAAAAATTCGCTAAACATTAGACAAACAGCCGAAATCATTCGTGTAGTCTTCTTCACAGTTATACTTTGAAATGTACTGATGGATATACTAAAAATGTCCAAGGGTGGGGGGTAAGTAGGGGGAGGGGGAAGGGTTTGAATATCACTTTTTTCGGATATTTGCTTATATCTCAGAAACCTTTAAGATTAGCATTACAATTACTTCTGTGAAATTAAACTATATTACATTCGCCATAAAAAAGATTTTATCCATTTTTACTGTAGGATCAATACTTTAGGAACAAAACGATGTTGTAATTTAAAAAAAAAAATAGCTTCCTCCCACCTCAGTTTAACGCGCAACTGCATATCGCTTGTAAAGTTGTAGCATAGATGATAGATGATAGAAGTAGGTACCTACTTAAAAGTATAAGTAACAAAAAATAAAATCACTAAACACATTTTTGCACATATGTAAGTGTAACCATTAGTTGTACTATACAACACCCCTTCATTTGGGCGAGTGAAAAAATGCCATCATAAATAATTAGGTAGTCGGGATATAGTTTTTGGACCCTATCTTGTGCTTTTGAGGGTAGGTAGGTTGCCTATGCGTTCTTTTCATTAAGCGTCATAATTAAGAACACTACGAACTTACGAACAGCTTTCATCTGAAAATATTATTCATGAATGTTCATTTTGAATATTTTATTTTCGTATTTGGCAATAAAACGGTTGATTTACAATCGTAATGTGAAGTATGTTCCCAATTGCACATTACGCCCTTGTGCTGTCATCGTTAAATGTGCACAAATGCACACTGGGTAAGTGCTTTTAATATTTAGCGCACGCTTGCCGCTGGGTGCAATGACTGGTCTCCTCAGTGGCTCGGTTCGACCGGTGAGCATCCAATGCGCGTGAACCCGGGTGCGATGCAACTGTTACGTGCGACAGAAATGATAAAACCGTTCAAATGGGCAATGGTTCCGTTACATACTGTGCTTCTAGTTCGGCACAACACTTTCTACAAGACTAGCTGACTGCGGTTCTATTAATTTTATGCCCTCCTTATGCCCAGGGTCCCATTCTATCCGTTCTTTCTCTACACTTTCCGTCGTTGTCCACCTCTTCCCCATACCATTTCTTACAAGTCGTAATTTTACCGCTACTGCAGCTGCTCTGTTTCAAAAAACATATTGAGTAAAAATGTCAGTTTTCGGGCTGCACCGAACCAACGGATTTTCTGACTCCTCGTGGTTTAACTTATGGTTGTCTTGTCTCGTGGTTCGTGACAGAGCTGAATGTCTAGCTGGTTGTACTAAAGGAAATGTTTTCCCTTGGCCCATTCAAAGAGTTAGACGAAAGTCTTCGTGATCCTTGCAGCACCAGCCCGTACATTAACAAGATGCATTCAGCAGTCTTTGCACCGAGTCACAAGCTTCGATATAATATCAATCATAACCTCGTGTTCTTGGTGTTCAACACATGGCTTACACGTCCATTGTCACTGATCATGTTAGGTACTTGAACTAATGGTTATTCTGTGGTGATTACCGCTTGTGCCGATGCCGCATGCTGTGGTTAGCGGTAAGGTTATTGTTGGCGACTGGCCGAATACAGGCGTTTCTTTTTTATATTTCAAATGGTTTTCTTTTTACGTTTGTATTGTATGTCAGTTCGGCAGTATTGTTTTAGTTTTGGTTACGCGCAGTCGTCTTAATTTTGTGTTCATTTTATTTTTCTTTGATTTTCTTGTAAATATTATGTAAATATATCGTTTTGATCCATTTAACACCGTCGTACGCTCATTTCGCCCTATACAGTCCATCGCTCGCTATCATTTTTCCTTCGACCGCGGAATTATTCTCCTCCGACCACGAATTTGACATTTGCATTTTTTTTCATATTTTGTTTTTTGCCATAATTTTCCATTTTCCATTTTCATTGCATTCCAAAATTTTTATCATTGCGTACGATGGTGTCCACGCGTAACCAAACAAAGTGCTCATCGTTCCAATCACGGAAAATTCTGGTGAAGTGCATCACCGTATGATTCATTCCCCCCCAACCATGCCGCGCGTCAGCGCCCAGGCGGGGCCATCAGGGGGTGGAACGCACGAAGTGGCCCGCCAGACTGATGATCAGGAAAATGCTGAAACCATTGCTCAGCAAGAACCAAGCGCATTCCCGACCAGTTCCTGTCTGCAGACCCAGCCACAAGTAGAATCCAGATGCAATAGTAAGTACTCAACACGCACTTCAAGTTCCGTGATACTCGCACAAAAACTGGCCGCAGAGGCCGAATTTCAAAGGCAGCGAGCGCATAGGGAACGCGAACTTTTCGAACGTGAGCGTGAAGTCGCGCTCATACAAGAAAAGGCGGAGGAGATGAACTTGCGAGCAAAACTCGCCGCGTTGGAGGCACGGTCAGATAAGTCTGCACGCACTCGTAGTTCATCTCACATTTCGCATAGCAAGGAACGTGTCGCAACGTGGGTCAACAATCAAAATGTCCCTTCATCTCACCCACTTCCACAGATATCGACACACGCTATTGCACCCGTATCACCCGTAGCGATTCCATCAACATTACATTGTATCCAGGGCGACCCCATTTCGCAGCTAGCTCAAGCTATTGGCATAATGCCCGATCGTCTGAAAAGAACAGAGTTAGTTCCTTTTTCAGGCGACTTAAATGAATGGCTTGCTTTCAAGTGCACGTATGAGCGAACTAAATCATCTTTTACGCCCGCAGATAATATAGTTCGTTTAATCGCCGCCATACGCGGTGCCGCCAAGGTAGCTGTTTCATCCATCTTGTGGGCTGCGGAGGATCCAGAGGAAATCATGACCGCTCTGGAACAGAACTTCGCGCGACCCGAGCTGTTGGTCTCGCACGAGATCGCCGGCCTCCGTAGTTTGAAGATAAGTAACGCCGAACACTTAAATATTTTGGCAAATAAATTGAGAAACTGCGTAGCTACTATGAAGCTTCTCAATCAGCACGAATATCTGACTTCAATCGAACTCCTTCGCACGGTACTCTTAAAGCTCAGTGAGCACACTAGAGACCGCTTTACAGATTACGCTGCTACACACAAACCTTTTGAGCCAACAGTGACCAAACTAGAGCTTCTTTCTAGGTTTTTAGTTATAGAAGCCGCACGACAATTAAGCTACAACTTTTTAGCTGACGTGTCACCGGGCTCTACATCCAGTAAGAATGCTGTAGGCTTCTCGCATAGTAAGGTCACACCAGGCTCCTCTTTTGGCAGGATTCCTTTTTATAAACCTTTTACACCCAAGGAACAGATTCATGCAACGACATCTAGCGGGAAAGTTGCAGAATGCGCCTATTGCAAACATGAACCGCATCCCGTACAGGGACCGCACTCGGTTCAAACATGTAAGGCGTTTTCGTTGCTTCCTGTTGGCGATAGATGGCGTTGGATCAAGGAGTCCAAAACATGTTATCGGTGTCTGAAGTCAAACCCGCACAAATGGAATGACTGCAGAGCAAAGCGTTGCGGTTTTAATGGCTGTGATAGGCGTCATCACAAACTCCTGCACGCCGATAGTTCAACGCAGCAATCTCTATCTCTAGCTAGTAACAACAATTTCACCTCACCGCAAAGCTCAAGCCACCACACCGTAGTACCTAGTCAAGGCAGCTACACCATAGCCGCTGCGTCTACCAATAAAGCAAATGTTTCTGATTCTCTGAATATAGGCAACATATCTGATGTTTTTATTGGTACAGGGTCTGGGGTACCTGTCACTTGTACACGAGGCTTGCTGAAAGTGTTACCAGTCGTGGTGGAGGGTCCGCGCGGTACGATTGAAACGTTCGCGCTTTTGGATGAGGGCAGTACCGCTACGCTCATAGATGGTGACATCGCGACGCGCATCGGTGCAGAAACTACTGGGCAGCAACAACTGCGAGTTAATGGCATAGGTGGTATGTTTTTAGACACGGAGGTAAGCTATGTCAATTTCCATATACGGGGGCGTAACTCACTTGAGCGACATCATATACAGGTTGCACGTAGCATTACGCCACTTCGTCTTACGCCGCAAACTACAGATAAGCTAAACCTGCTCGAGTACGACCACCTAGCCGATCTTGCCGAACTGTTGACATACCAAAACGCGACCCCTACCGTTCTCATTGGGGCCGCGGATTGGTATTTATCTGTTAGCCGTGAGATGCGTGTAGGTAGGAAAGACCAACCTGTGGCATCAAGAACAATGTTAGGCTGGGTACTGCATGGCGGCGTGTCTACGTCATCGAAGCCCGTAGATTTTATACTTCATGTTTCCGACACCGAATACGCATCGCAAACGATCAATCTAGACTACGCATCACGAACGTTCGATGGTCTCGAAGCACTTGTCAAGAAACAGTATGAGATAGATTCTATAGGGATTCAAAGACATGCCCCACGGCAAAACACTGAAGACGCACGTGCGGTTACATTAATCGAATCTTCAGCCCGTAGACTAAGCTCTGGACGTTTTGAGGTTGCTTTACCGTGGAAAGATAATTTGCCCACAAACGTACCCGATAGTTACCCTCAAGCGCTATCGCGTTTCAAGGCCGTTGAAAAACAAATGGCAAAGGATGAGACGTTTGCTTCTGCGTACAAAAGTTTTATCAACGGCATTATACAAAAAGGTTACGCAGAAGAATGCGATTCATCTTCATGCCACGCAACTTCCTTAGCGAAAAAGTCTTCTCCTGACGCAGCCATCAGATGGTACTTGCCTCATTTCGGTGTGTACCACCCACAGAAGCGTAAGTTACGAGTCGTTCATGATGCAGCGGCCGTTACTAGGGGTGTCAGCTTAAACAATATGCTATTGCAAGGGCCCGACCTATTGCAATCTTTGTTAGATATTTTGTTCCGTTTTAGGGAGGGACCGATCGCGTTTAGCGCAGATATCAGGGAAATGTTCCCACAAATAAAAATAAGGGAACAGGATAGAGACGCGCTTCGATTTTTATGGCGCGACATCACACAAAATGCGGTAAAAGAATACAGAATGTCATCTGTAATATTTGGTGCTGTTTCTAGTCCTTTTATAGCTTTGTTTATTAAGAATAAAAACGCCAAAGAGTTTGAGCATCTGTATCCTGCCGCCTTTCATTCGATTCTGCACGATCATTACATGGACGACTATATTGGAAGTGAATTTAATTTGTCTGAGGCTGCGCGCTTAGCTTCCGATATAGTCACGGTCCACAAGTCATGTTGCTTCGAGATGCGCTCTTGGGTTTCGAACGTACCAGAAGCCCTCAATTTGGTGCCTAAAGAGCTGCACAACAACTCTAATAATGACGTTCATTTGCCTTCTAATAATGACGTAGGTGCACTAGGTATCAAGTGGAATCCGTTTGACGACACTTTAGGGTTCCGTACAGGCCGGAAAGAATCTGTGAAACTAACTAAACGCGGCCTACTTTCCAGCGTTATGAGTGTCTACGATCCTTTGGGTTTAATTATGCCAGTAGTCATCCAGGGTAGAATTTTAATACAAAAACTTTGGAGAGAAGGGTGTGACTGGGACTTACCAATCTCTTCCAAGTATGAGGCCGAGTGTAAGGACTGGTTTGATCAGCTCGCATCGTTAGACAGCCTACGAATTCCGCGCTGCTACGAGCTTCGGTCAGCCCGGTGCAACACTCAGCTTCACGTCATAGCCGATGGGGGAGAACAAGCCTACGCTTGCGTCGCATATTGGCGTTTCACTCACACAGACGGCTCAATCAGCCTCGCTTTGATAGGTAGCAAAGCGCGTGTTGCCCCCTTGAAGCCACTCTCTATTCCGCGTTTAGAATTACAGGCGGCATTAATTGCAACGCGTTTTGCACAAACTATTTTGAGTGCCCACCGAACGCAACCGTCTGTTGTCTACTACTGGACTGATTCGACTACGGTTCTAAAATGGATCCGTAGTGACGCGCGTAATTACAAAGTGTTTGTAGCCCACAGATTGGGCGAAATTTTAGAATTAACCAATCCTTCTAATTGGAGGTGGCTTCCTAGCGAAGTCAACATCGCCGACGACGCTACGAAGCCAAAACACTACAACCTCTCTTCATCGCACAGATGGTTCGCTGGCCCTTCATTTCTCCTCGACTCATTATCAGAATGGCCACGCGAACCAGAGTGTATCACCATTGCCGACGAAGCTTTACGAACTGTTGAATTGAAGCCCGAGTTTGTGGGGCTTCTAGTAGACATCCCATTACTTTATCCGCCGGTTCCAGATGTAACGCGTTTTAGTAGTTGGTTGCGATTGTTGAGAGCAACGGCCCGTGTTATTCAGGGGGTTAGGAATTTTTGGTCACGGTCTCGTTCACCGCGTTTAAATGCCAAATCACTTGAAAATTCTACGTCCCTCTCGCAAGTTTCAGCCGCGGACATGGTTCAAGCCGAGAAGATGCTCTTCCAACGCGTTCAGGCAGATAGCTTCGCCGAAGAATTGAAGACTCTGAAAGCCTCGCAACCAGTAGCTAAGACCAGCCGTATAGCAGCGCTCGCCCCAATCCTCGACAATGACGGTCTCATTAGACTTGATTCACGCATAAGGTCCACACCCGGGGTGGGTGAGAGTGTCAAGTCTCCGATCATCCTTGACGGCCGTCATCGCATCGTTCATCTAATGATTCTCCATAAACACGTTGAAGCTGGACATGGCAATCACGAACTCGTTTTAAATGAGATCCGACAGAGATTTTGGATGCTACGAGCAAGAAATACCATCCGCATCATAGCCAAGGCCTGTTTACAATGCAGAAGATACAATGGTCGACTCATAACGCCGCCGACGGGCAATTTACCCATAGAACGCCTTGACCATCATACAAGACCATTCACACACGTCGGTCTAGATTACTTCGGCCCCACCGAAGTATCAGTGGGTCGGCGACGAGAAAAACGATACGTCGCCTTATACACCTGCCTTGTTACCAGAGCTGTACACCTGGAGGTCGTCACTTCACTATCATCCGATGCTGCTATAATGAGCCTGAGACGCATGATAGCCCGGCGCGGAACTCCCACTACAATATTTTCGGACAATGGGACTAATTTCGTCGGAGCCAATCGAGAGCTTAAAACACTTTACGATGGAGAGGTGGAGAATTTCGCAACCAGCCGCATGATCTCGTGGCGCTTCATACCACCTGCTTCACCTTTTATGGGCGGAGCTTGGGAACGACTGGTGCGCTCCGTTAAGACAGCCCTGCGTGCCACACTAAAAGAAAGAGCGCCACGAGAAGAAGTTTTGACTACTGTACTCCTCGAAGCGGAAGCCATATTGAACTCCAGACCACTGACATACGTTCCGAATTCATCTGATGCCCCTGAAGCCATAACACCATTTCATTTTATTATTGGCACGTCGTCAGGAGCTCCATGGCCCGTCAATCTCTCCGATTCAGATTTGGTGCGCAGATGCGATTGGCGGCGCGTTCTGAGACTCGCTGACCATTTTTGGGCGAGGTGGCTGGCGGAATATTTGCCTACGCTAATACCACGTGGACGAAACAACAGTGCAGACAACGGGAGTGGAATTTGCGAGGGGGACGTAGTTCTTATCGCCGACAGTACAATGCCAAGGGGCCTTTGGCTTCTTGGCAGGGTGGACAAAACTTTCGCAGGCGCTGACGGACTGGTTCGGGTTGCTGACGTATCAACCAAGGGGGGAATTTTGCGCCGACCAGTCCGGAAGCTCCTCCCACTTGTAGCCGAACCTCGGTCAGTTGCCACCAGCGTTTAGTGTTCCACTGGGGGTCCGGAATGTTGGCGACTGGCCGAATACAGGCGTTTCTTTTTTATATTTCAAATGGTTTTCTTTTTACGTTTGTATTGTATGTCAGTTCGGCAGTATTGTTTTAGTTTTGGTTACGCGCAGTCGTCTTAATTTTGTGTTCATTTTATTTTTCTTTGATTTTCTTGTAAATATTATGTAAATATATCGTTTTGATCCATTTAACACCGTCGTACGCTCATTTCGCCCTATACAGTCCATCGCTCGCTATCAGTTATGTTTTACCTTATAATATTAATCCTAATAATACCTATGGAATATAAATATTATTTATCCTTGTTTCATTGGTCAAGTCAGTTTTGATTGTTAGTGTCATACTAAAAATTTAGGCACTATTTCTGAACAATGGCTCATATCAAACCTATATTTAATTAGTCACCGCATTTTTCCGCCCTGTGCTCCGTATGTATTTAACACTTTAAAAGGGTCAAGTTGGATGTACTTTACTTTAATTAAATAATTAAGTATTGTATCAGTTATCTGGTTCCTATAGTACAAGCTATGCTTAGTTTGGGGCTAGATGGCGCTGTGTGAAATGTCCACATATATCTATTTATTTATTAAAAAAAAAAAAACCTTGCTCAAAATCGTCATCGATCTTCCGCTTGCATTGTCTAAAAGTATAGCTTTTTTTCAGATCACCCTAAATCTAGATTTAGAGCTTATTTCAATTACGATCAAGATTTCACTTAGACCTACATGTTTTAAATTTTTCATTGCTGTGGTTTGAATTTCTGCTTGTCCGATTTTCTATCTCTTTATATATAAACCATAAATATTTTCCTGAGCGTTTACTCCAGACATCACAGACAGGCTGATAGCGATGGGCTTCCCTGCGGAGAAGCTGGAGGGAGTGTACCGGAACCACATAGACGAGGTGCTCAGGTTTCTGGAGACCATGCACAGGGACCACTACAGGATCTACAACCTATGCTCGGAGCGCTCCTACGACCACAGCAAGTTTCACAATAGGGTGAGTCACTTTTGATTTGCAACCTTAAAGCTGGGCAGTACCACAACCTTAAACACCGTCACATCTGCAGTTAAAACTATAGTAATAACCGGCTAAGTGCGAGTCGGACTCGCGCACGAAGGGTTCCGTACCGGTAGTAAAAACGATCATAAAAATCACGTTTGTTGTATGGGAGCCCCCTTCAATATTTATTTTATTATGGTTTTTAGCATTTGTTGTGATAGCGGCAACAGAAATAAATCATCTGTGAAAATTTCAACTTTATAACTATCACGGTTCATGAGATACAGCCTAGTGACAGATGGACAGTGGAGCCTTAGCTTTACCCTTCGCTTTACCCTTTGGGTACGGAACCCTAAAAACGTAAGAAGGAAATATGTTGCACCATTTAATATTTTTTTGCCGGCATAAGAGCATTAAGGAGGTCAACTGGAAGAGTACTATAAGGGTTACAAATGTTCTAAAGCCGTGGTCTCTAGAGGCATGGAGTGGATGGTATCCGCGCACCGGCAATAGGAATGATGACTAAAATTTTGTTTTTTAAAAATTAATAATGTACCTCAAAAGAAAAAATTAGTGTAAATAAAAATTAAATATCTCAAAAAATTACCAAGTTACAAGCATTTTAAAAACCGGAATAGAAAGAGATAGCTCAAACGGTCAGTGACGTCAAAGGAAGGTCGTTCATAGTACCTCATTACTAAGCTGTGGTAGCTTTTCATACAATCTCTTTGGCATGTGACGTCACGAGTGAATTTTTCATAGCAACTGTGGGGTATGGGGGGGGAGATGCCTTCTGTAGAAACTTTAAAAGCTTATTACTCCGTGATTTATTTACCGATTACGCCCAACGATCACATACGTAGATTCCTGGACCCAACTAGGATTCCCTGTATCTAGGGACCCAGGAACTACGAGGACCATGGTCCCACAACACCCAGACACAGAACAAGTATTTGCGCTTTTTTTTCGGGCACAAATACTTGTCTTGTTGCGGGAATCGAACCCGCCATCTCCGGGTTATGAGCCGACCTGCTCAACCACCACACCACGGAGGCTGTCATTTTACTTATTTTTTCAATTATTGCATTCATTTTTAATAATAGTCATCATGCCTATTGCCAGTTCGGTACCCGCATTTGTTCTTGTACCTACTTCGATAATACGTCTATGTGTGAGTAAACCCGATTTTACTTTACCATAGTTTCAAAATGTCTACCTATATTCATTCTTATCGAATTTAACCGTATCATTATTTTCAGCTTTGAAGTTATGTAAGTCAGGTCTATGCAATTTATTATAGCCTAACCAATAGATCAAATTACAGCACTTCACGGTCAGTTACGTCCAGACGGACAGTATCCTTGAATTGTTATATGCTAACACATTATATTTGGCATAGACAAATCACGTTGTAAGTAATTCTGTAAATTAATCCGCTGTCTGCCCTATGACTTTGTGAAAGGCAATCCGTCCGAACCAAATGTGGAGCAAGTGCATGAGTAACGCCGCGACACTGACGACCTAATGTCTGTGCGGTAAGGTCTAAAGTCCAGCGACAGTATTGACATGATTCTCTCGACCTAAGTGCGGATGACTCGTGCCCTACGCTAAACAGTGGTGCGATTTCCGTAAAGTCACGTGCGCTATAAACACGTGCGACTCGCATAACGTCATCCTATGAAAGTTTCAACGCTCAATGTCAATGCCAAAGGGGTTAACGTTACGTGGTCGTCGTCAAGAAACCTGCGGCAGTCAGTATGCATATCATCTGATTATCGTATGTATGGTGCAGTGCTTGCTAACGTGACTCGAGACATACATCTAGAATAGCTAAAGGTACCTACGTGCCGGTCCTCACGCGCCGCTAGGTTACTTGTCAGCACACCAAATTCAACCTAACTTCGATACAATACGCCACAATATACTGTGTTACAGTTGACAGGTGGAAATCGCCATCTGTGCTGACTAAAACCCGAACTTTTTTATGTATCTGAGAAAATGCTGCTCTTTAATTTATGGTTTGATAATAATAGAGCATCAGCTGTTAAATACATATGGTTTTCCATTTACAATTTTTTTTGTGCGGTTTTATATATTTTGGAACTATTATCCTATGTGGCGTCAACCAGTCTTGCTTCGACCTTTATCTAATCTTGTAACCTCAAGTACGTAGGTTCAAGTTAGAGCTTTGATGTCAAATAGTCTTGCCCTTGAAACTTTTTGAGCGTGTTGATCCTGCAAACGGTATAATCGGTTGTTTGTTCAGCTTGCCTTGGCCCTAGATCAACAGTATTTGTACAGAGAAGGCATTCCTTGGTCTAAAGTTCCCTGAGAACAGTGATAAGCAAAACTGTGTTATTTAAAGGCAGAATGAGAGGATGGTTTCACACAGTGGTATAAAGAACTGCCAATTCTTCAGAACCATATTCGACAAGAAACCTTAATATCAAACGTCAATAACTCCCGATCCTAAAAAAATATGGATTAAGTCAACTATTAAATAATAAATGCATCAAAATCGGTTAATTACATCATACACATGTTAATCTTATAACAACGTTCGTTTGCATCAGGGTTTAAGAATAATAAAAAGAAGTTAAAATTAAATCTACTTTTTTTTTATGTAAGTAGATGTCGTGACGAGCCCGTCGTTCACCTGATGTTAAGCCACACGGCCGCCCATAACAGTTGCAGCGTCACTCGGAACTTTAAAAATAAAAGTTTTGCGTGACACTGCACTGCGCACGTCATCCTGAGACATCACACAGTCTAGTAACCAGGTTACTAGACTGTGAGATCAGGTCATAAAGTCTCATTCAATAAGTAAGAGGAACTAATAAAGAATCATGACTTCATAATATGCTCTGAGCATATTTTATCAAAATATAATAGCTGTGTAAAAGTTGGAGACCACCGAAGAAAGTATGTATAAGTTTTGAGAAAAGTACAGTGCAAAAAAAGAGAAGAGAGATAACGAAAACCTGCAATAGTGGCTTTTCGTTCCGAATTTACAAACAATTAACAAGAAAACTAAGGCAAGAAGATATGCAGAAGAAGAATGCACATTAGAGGTAAAGAGAGTACGCTCTGCGGAGCCGGCTAGCTCCTTGTGAGTGAGAGAGACGTTGCTCTATCGAGTCGATATCTCTCTCGGTGTGCATCATTTACCGTGCGTTAGCTATTTTCTACAGAATATTTGACATTGCGTTTCTAGCCATGACCATATTTATATCCAGGCGCTAGCCAAATATACTAGCCATAGCCATTATTATACAAATTTGCATAAATTAGGCATAAAAATTAAATCCACAGACAAAGCATTACAATAAATAAACGCTTAATGCCTATCGATATATTCTGGCCCGCTATATAATATGGTTGTAATGGTGTCGGATCGATTAACAGGTGTTTTCACCAGACACCAGCTCGAAATGTCACGCTGACCACATTTTGGGGATTAAATTTTAAAATGCTCAAATGTTTTATGCATTCGTTTTTAGTTGATCAGACAATCTATGCCAGAGGAGTCTCGACTAGAATGCGTTGATGCTAGGGTTGTCGCATAAATGCCATGTTCCGTTTTTTTGTCGATGCTTGGCTTTACTACCAATTGACGACGTATAGGTCCGCGTTTCAGTTTAGGTCTTCATTTGAATCGCACTAAGAGGCGGTGGTAAGGCCCCAGCACTGTTCTGCTACTGCACATAATTATTTGAAAAGGGAGCATGCAGATTTTTTGTATCTTTATCATCAGTCCGTAGATGTCCACTCCTGAACATAGGCCTCCCGCAGAGAGCGCCACTTTGAGCGGCTACTCGCCTCCTCCATCCATCGGTTCCCCGCGGTTTTCACCAGGTCATTGGTCCACCTAGTGGGGGGCCTGCCTACGCTGCGCCTTCTGGTTCGTGGTCGCCACTCGAGAACCTTTCTTCCCCATTGGTTGTCAGGTCTGCGAGCGATGTCGATTTGTTGTATACTTGTATCCAATATTTCAATCACATTCGGAAAATGTTGATATCTCACAGTTGTAGTCGTATTATTAGACCGACTGTGCTGATGTTTCGGGATGACGTGCGGAGTGCATTATCACGCGTTTATATTTTAGAGTTTTGAGTGGCACTGCAAACTGCAACTGCTATGGGCGGCCGTGATGAATGTGATGGTTGAATGACATCGTTCCGATAAATATAAAATATTTTATTGTATATAAAATAAATATATTGTTTATAATGGTATCTCAAAAATACACGTTCAAAAAAGGTTGTCTCAAATTTTTCTGAAAATAAATGATGAATGAATTTTTGTATATTTTTTACGATAAAGAGTTGTTCTCTTGATCTATCTGTCTCTATTCGGTAGATGTGCAAAGTAATATCACACATCACATCATAAGTTGAAAGACATCTACCGCTAAACAAGGTGTCCCCCTTAAAACGCCACTTTGGACTCTTATTATAAACTGCATGCTTGCTGCATGTTTACTGCTGAACATAGTCCTCCCCCAGGGAGAGCCACTTAGAGCGGCTGCTCGCCTCCTACATCCGTCGGCTCCCCGCGGCTTTCACCAGGTCATCGGTCCACCTAGTGAGGGGCCGGCCTACGCTGCGTCTTCCGATTTGTGGTCGCCACTCAAGAACCATCTTACCCATCGGTTGTTAGTTCTACGAACGATTTGGCCTGCCCATTGCCATTTCAACTTGCTAATCCTAAGAGCTACATCGGTCACTTTAGTTCTCTTGCGGAGCCGTGGTGATCTTAGAAGGTTTTAATCTAAGATCACGTCAAACAAGTTGTTGTTTGAGGTGATCTGGGATTTTAATCTCCCGAGGAGAATGCTGCTGTCCATTCCCTGCTGTTGGTCTCTACCGACCTTTACAGCGTCACCGGGCGGGAGAGCAGGCGCTTAAAGCACCCAGCCGGCAAAAGTGGGGGGCAACTAGCTCAAGGGCACCCCTGGGGTGCGAGCCTCGGCTTGGGCTGTTGCCGGGATAAGAGGATCGAGAAGGCTACGTCCGCTGGAGGAGTGGACCCTATGGAAAGTCGCGACCATTCTAGCTAACCTACGGAGGGTACGAGTTACCCGGCTCACGCGGGAAGAGGATAAAATAATAATAGTTTTGTTAATTTATCTTTTTGGCAACCCTATGCAACTTTGTATTGGAAGTATTGAGAAGTAAATAGGACGGTGGCAATAATAGGCCACGTGTGCTCGATGAGGAAACTATGAATGCCTTAGAGCATTTATAAATGGAGGTGGCAAGGCAAGGCGTTCCCCTCTGCCGGTCATAGGGCGCTACTTGGTCATCTACAATATCATAGTGTGCGTGTAGATACTGCGTAACTACGCTAGTTTATATAACGGTGTGCGTGTTTTAAGATGGTGTGCGGCGTGCGTCTACACGCGCGGTCCGCGCCCTCGTCCCCCGTAGAAATTGGCAGAAAATGGTGGTTGCGGATTATAACGTTAACATCTCCATTTATAAATGCTCTAAGATGAATGCATACCTAGCAGAGTATACATCTACTTATATTATTTGCATTATAATAATTGTATTCAACACGAGTAGCTTGTAGGTAGCCGTCTTGAAATGTGCCGTGTGTGTCACGCGTTGCATTGGTAATGGATATCATTTACCATTAATTAAAATAAACAAATCATAAATAATTACTCAAATAACCAAGGCAATCGTGTAATGTTGAATTTTATTGACAAAACAGGAATACAAAATTTTCTAACTATTGGGCCATCTTCACCTTTATTACCCGTTCTGTATGTGACAAATTGTTAAAGTGGGATTTGTAAAGAATTTTTCATTATATTTCGCCAAACTTCAATCTCGACCAACATGACGCCGTAGCTGGCAGCTAGCTGCATACTTTTCTTCACTCAAAACTCTTGAAATAGAAAAGCTGGTTTCTTCGAATTTTCCTTCAGAAAAAGCAAAATTTAAACATATTTAATTTTTCGTACAACCATTGATGCATTTCTTTGCATCAAAAACTATTGTAGCACTTTAGGGTCCAAATGGTCATGTCATTCAAGAAATTTACCGTTTCTTCCGGGTTCGCGATTGAGTTACATCGTCATGAGGCTGAAGACTTCCACTGCTGAACATAAGCCTCCCCCATAGAGCGCCAGTTTCAATTCAGCGGCTGTTTGATTGAAATACAATTATATATATGTATATATATATAATTATATATATCTAACAAGCTGGCCCAATCACGACGTTCAGTTTACTCGAATTTGAAAATTTTACGGGAAACTTTCCCCAAAAACAAATCGGCCGAGATAATGAAGGTCACAGTCCGTTCAAAGTAAAATTTAATATATTTAAAGAATCTTTACGGATATATTAGAAAATTAGAATTACAACACTATAATCGAAGGCAACTTGGATTGGATTACTATAATCCTCTTACGATGATAATGCGAGATTTTCATAGCATCGGTAAAGAACATTCCGCCTGTAAGTCTGCTGCGACCGCCTATATTTAGTCCATGCTGTCGTTATCAAGCTTCGATAATGTCAATCAGAATGATAACACGCGAAGCAAGAACGACAATCGAACTAGGGGTGCCTGTATAATAGACCCGCTTAGGCATTTCTTTAATTTCACCTAAATGGAAGCGTCAAAAGCTGATACAGGTCGGATGCTCTTTGTGAACCTTTGCTTTAGTTTGTTGGCGCGGTGCTCTCGTTGACCTATTGCTAAGCTAATGGGTGGTCGGAACAGTCATGCTTGTGCGTTGGCTTTTGCTAGCGCTGATTGAAGCTCTGCCAACACAAAGCATTCTTTGACATCACAATAAAACCGCAGCGCTAAGTTGCAGACTAGATGCCGCCACTGCCGTCGTCCCGACCCCATATCAGTTGTTCACCGATAGCGGTTATCAGCACGCTATGTCAGTTTCCAATGAAAACCATTCTCGCTTCTGAGAAGATACGATTTAGGCACGCAACGTGCAATCAAGTCTATATGTCTGATATTAATGGTTATTTGTTGTCAGGTTGTTATCTAAAGTATGTGCTTTATTGATTATATCTATAGACACCAGTCTAGGAGTTACATTCGAATAATAAAAATGATAATTGTAAAACAAAATCAACGGTGTCGTTATGGACAGGTTATTTTTGCTCAGTGCCTAAAGCGTTACCTGAACTAAAAGAGCAAATGTCCTGAATCCATAAGACCATCCCTGTACCCAGGACAAGATTTCGCTGAGCAGGCAAATTTGTAATTGGAGTATTAACGCGAGAGCCGTGTTACAAGAAGGAAGCAACCGCTCAAAGTGGTGCTCCATGGTGGTGGCCTATGTTCAGCAATGGACGTCTTCAGGCTGTTGATGATTGAATAGTTAAAGACGAGAATATGCTAAAAATAAATTATCTTGAAAACCACACAGAGAAATGCCGCCCGATTTTGATAGAACGCCTAATTGGACCGATCAGATCCTAAGCGATACACCTGTATTATACAGAACCAGTCAACAGAGAACATTCTATCTAGAATTGCGGAAATATCTTCGTGTACCTTCCACGTGCCTTTGCGGTTCACGGATGTCGTACAGTTCACTCCAGTTTCTGTTATCTGGATATCGTGTTAAAGGCGATATCCTCCATTCGTATCTTATACCGGAGCTACAGCTTTCCTCATTTTATAAGTACTGACTACGACTCAATTTAATAGGTATCTGTATAATAATAACAATAAATATATGTGCACAATTCACACATCGCCCCAAACTAAGCATAGCTTGGACTATGGGAACCAGATAACGGATATAATACTTATATACTTTTTTGTTTGTAAATACATACATAGAATACAATATAACACCCAGACGCAGAACAAACACCTATGTTCATCACACAAATGTTTGTCCTGGGTAGGAATCGAACCCACAGCCCTCAGTTCAGAAGGCAGGGATACTACCAACTGAGCTATCGGGCCCGTCTGATCTGAAGGGTTGCTATTCAGCTTTTAATTTAGATTCGGGTCGTGCTACTCTCGATAATTATGTAAAGTCTTACAACTTAGCCAAGCAACACTTTCAGTCGGGTTCTCTTCTCGTCATCTTCTCGTACGTCGAGCTTAATTCGTATCAACTTGGCACACCACATAGGTACTGAACTATCATTAGTTGGCTGTTGATAATCGGCTGTCTTTAACCAATGAGCGTTCTGTGGTGACACGAGTTTTATAAATGTACAAGAAACCAGGGGCTAGAGAGAGTACGAACTTAAGGACTGTCAAGCGCTCAAAATAATAGATACTATCCCAGATAATATAATACCTAAAGTACAGATGCCTCATCT
The DNA here is from genome assembly GCA_963580505.1 of Ennomos erosarius. Lineage (NCBI taxonomy): Eukaryota > Metazoa > Arthropoda > Insecta > Lepidoptera > Geometridae > Ennomos > Ennomos erosarius. The sequence continues at coordinate 12,039,974 of OY756987.1, forward strand.
CATACAACGGAATAACGCGGGTAATTTACGAGTTATTTTATTTCTGCGCAACGCAAGATTATTAAGCGACATTTATTGCGTTTTGGCGAAGTATTGGGCCAAATGAATACACTGGACACTAACTAGTAACTCTCCAGACACGATTACTACATATTTTTCAAGTTCGGGCTATTTTTCGTTTGTACCTAATGGATGGGACCCCATATGTTGGCGTAAAACGCCTGAAGATGCTCAAGATCAAAACTAACACCCGCAGATCCGGATTTCCCCCAACAATGTGACCACCAGGCTTCTATCGTGGCTATCATCTGTACAGTATAATCAAAGTTATACCGAACATGAAACACCTTATCGGCACCGAAATATATCAGCTAATAACGCGATTATATAATAGAAGATAGTAGGTAATTATTATTCAGCGAAAATTTACTTTTTTCGATATAGAAAGTTTTAACGACCGATAAAGATATTTTATTTGAATTTGTCTGTAGGTTTTGGCACATAAAATATTATTTTCACCCGAAAACGTACCAAATGTTTTAGGTATTGGTGGTTTAAGATCACCTGCAGCCGGCATCTTTATAAACCTCTTGGGGCTATCCGTTTGCATCTATCCAACCGCTTTCAGCCAGATTAGTTCATTCACACCGCACACCAGTCAGAGCCCTGCACCCCTATTCCCAACCTATCGGAAACCTTTCGATTCGAAATCTACACTCTCCATCTTCTTCATCTACATTTAGATTGAAAGAGACGGATAGTGTAGATTTCGAATCGAAACTTTTCCGATAGGTTGGGAATAGGGGTGCTGGTAGTATAATATAGTAATCTGTGCCGGTTTGCATGAGGTAGCACTATAAGCGACGTCGGATATTGGCTCAAGGAAATCTCTAAAGCGAGGTAATTAAAGAAAATAGGTATCTAAAGGTCTTTCGAGGTGTATTATATTATATTATATTATATCGAGTCTATCTATCTATCTATTATATTTTGCGAAAACCAATGACAATGACATCCTTAAGTCACATTCATAACATTTTAAGTTAAAAAAACTTTTTTTTTTGTAAAAGATTGAGGAGGCGTGCCGCCTACAAGCACCATGCTGAGTTGGGGCCGATTTGTGACAGATTATTCCAGTGTCCTACTTTCGTGCCATATCTGCGTTTTGTCGGTTAAAAATAAATAAGTCTTTCTTTTCTGTGCCTACCTCTTGGAAGTCCTAATAAGAAGATACTTTGGAACTGGCTTCTTTAAAAAAATCCTAATGTATACTCATTTTGTTCTCTAATGATTCCAGGTAGGAGTGTACGCGTTCGAAGACCACACGCCTCCGAAGATCGAGATCATCCAGCCGTTCTGCGAGGATGTTCACAAATGGCTCAACGCCGATCCCAGAAACGTAGCCGCCGTGCATTGCAAGGCGGGGAAGGGGCGAACAGGTAAGACTTAAGTTTGGGGTTACAGACTTGGGCTTGGGGTAAAGCTTCGGCCCACCGGCGCGGAGCGTCATCAGCGACACGTAACTATTGGCATACATCGTCAGGCTTGTCAGACTTGGAGCTGGGGTAACAGACTTTGGATGGGAATCATGGGACTCAAATTTGTCAATCAGTCATTTCAAATGGGCTCGATCATGTATCATGTAGGAAACATTCTAATGGTCTTTGGCGTACGGGATAAAAAAGTTATATCATTTTCCTATAGCAGGTTATAGTAAATTAAACGTAGAAGTTTTAAATCTTCACATCTTACAGGTGCACCAAATGCATCATTCCTTCGTTCTAAAGCTCAACGCTCGCGGTGGCTCTATTCTTATGGTTTCCGAAACAACTCTTATAAGTAGATACCTACACAAAATTTGGCGTAGTCAAAGAATTAATACAATTGTTTATGAAGGTTGGGCAGGTCGCCCTGTAGGTTACATTATATCCGCTTACAAAAGAAACAGTCAATGTTAACTCGTTCCTTTGTATGGGAATTGACAAAAGCCAAATTTACCCTTGTGAACCGGGCTTATCATCATAAACTTATCATACATATTTATGCGTCTGCAAAATATCACGTAAACTCCATCGTCAGTGCTGAGCCATGATCCCAGCCCGTTCCTTTGACTATATCGAAATCACACTTCATAAAAAGAATAAATTATCTCACACTCACACCCAGCCCAGCAGAGTTACTCTGGATACATGATTTCAATCGTTTTTTTGGATTTGGAACGACATCGTGGCATTTCGTACCTTTATATCCGATACTAGCGCACGATTGAAACCTTTGTCCATGGAATTTTATGGAACTAAATGTAATCGAGGCATTTCTACACCATCAGCGTTTTTACCAAATTATTTAACATTGGAATTTGGGATTGATTGGGATTATAATTTGACTGAAATTGCGATTGGATTCAACAGTAACCCTACAGATGGAGATAGCAAAGTTTTCCATAATCGCATAATAGGTCCTGGAACGTTCCAGTCAACAAAGGTTAAGGCAACAACTTACACGTGGGGTATTATTGCCTATAGAACTCCGCCGCTATTGTACCGGGAACCGAAAGGAACGAAACTCTAAAAGCGTAATTGCAAAGTTCCCTTTACACCACATAATTGGTCGCGTTACACCGAGCCGGCTTTCACAATGCACTCGTAAATTAAAAAAGGTCCTTTTCAAACCGATTCTTTTTTTGTGGGCACAGGGACGTAAAAAATAGGGTTGCTCCGATGGGGGCGATCTGGCAAAAATCTACGGACATTTCTCGCTTTATGATGTTTCATTCGAAAGGTAAAGGAAAGTTCCATACAAAGTGGGTGCCTATGGCTGTGTTACGTAAGTTACGGTGATACAATTTATTAACGTTTTTTTTGAATGATTGAAGTTTTCTTTTGATGCTTTTATGCAACGCAACGCGGAAGCGAATGCGAAGTGACAGAAATATTGCCTGCAGTGACATGCAGGGCTAAACGTCAGCGGTGTTATAAATAGATATACGGACCATTATCTAACGATATATTCCTCATATTATTTATACCCTAGAAAGGACAAACCGTTGTAAACGAATGTCATAGAAATAAAGGTCACTATATCGATTTCTCGCCGTACACCGGCACCGTCAAAGTCAATATACAAGAAAATACAGAACCACAGTTTGTAATTTCTTTCAGTAATGAAGTTGTAACAAACTTCTAGCCAAGGTGGTCAAGATTACATACTCAATTACTCACACACACACCTTGGTTTCTGAACAAGTTGTGCTTGGCTTAGGCATTTAGCTAGGTGTTAAATAACCGGCTAAGTGCGAGTCGGACTCGCGCACGAAGGCTCCGTACCCTTATCTATATATAAGCTTGCGCAAAAAAACACGCTTCTTGTATGAAAGCCACCTTAAATATTTGTTTATTTCGGGTTCTTAGTATTTGTTGCTATAGCGGCAACAGTAAAAATGTCAACTGTCAACTATTACGGTTCGTGAGATACAGCCTGGTGTGTGACGGACAGCGAAGCCTTAGGTTCGCTTTACCCTTTGGGTACGGGTCTAAAAATACCGATGGTAGTACCGTGAGTTTCCACGATTCGGCTCCGCACCATAGAATAATAACGTCCAAATTAGACATTACGAATGGTAACATAAACAGATAACGAGCTAATTAAAAAGTTTTATTACCCGCTGGCCGTTTAATTCCGGCCCTTTTCCGAATACAGGAAGTCAATAGACAGCTGGAGAGATCAATGGGCAATTAGGCCTTTCCCCTGAACTCTATTATTGGAGGATTAACAACTTTTTTATTGCGAATTGTTATTGTTCTGATGATTTTATTTTGCTCGGTCAAAGAATTAATATTTAATTTTGGTAATCTTGGAACAAATACGTCTGTCTAGGGCAGATTGTACAATTAGGTAGGTCCAACTTCGACAAAGACGTCGCGCCCGAAGAATCCAACTCGGCTAGGCAGCGTTCGGGAAGCTTCGACCTATCTTTTCGTTCAAAATACCGCAAAGCTTGAAAACAAAAGTTTTCAGCCAATGTGTGTTGCCAGTGATGACTTATGGAACTGAGACGTGGTCTCTAACTTTTGTCCTCGTTACTAAGCTCAAAGTCGCGCAATGAGCTGTAGAGAGAGCAATGCTCCGTGTTTCCCTGCGAGATAAGACCCGAAATGAGGAGATCTGAAGGAGAACTAAAGTGACCGATATTGCTCTTAGGATTAGCAAGTTGAAATGGCAGTGGGCAGGCCACATCGCTCGCAGAACTGACAACCGATGGGGAAGAAAGGTTCTCGAGTAGCGACCACGAACCGGAAGACGCAGCGTAGGCCGGCCCCCCACTATGTGGACCGACCTGGTGAAAACCGCAGGGAGCTGATGGATGCAGGAGGCGAGCAGCCGCTCTAAGTGGCGCTCTCTGGGGGAGGCCTATGTTCAGCAGTGGACATCTACGGGCTGATGATGATGATGATGATATACCTTTCGATAAATGATTCTGGCAACATCACTGATAATATCCAACTTTTAATCTTGTATAAGCAGGCAGAACTGCAGCATTCAGCTAGTTAATATATAACGCCCAACAATCACGTAAAGTAAACAGATCCCGGACCTTTTCTAGGATTCCCTGTGTCAGTGAAAACCTGCATAACTCAACAAAAACTTTTACACGGGGGCTTTCCCAACGCTCACTTGTCGGTAACGATAGGAAAAAAACATCATTGTCACCGAATTAAACCTAAAATCGTTACCACAAAGTTAACACAATAGACTACAACTACCATAGTTGCAATCTTAGCGGAAACCTAGTTACCTGTTAATGTTACTAAAGCATTGGCTCGTATAGTGCGAGCTCCGACAGCACAAATACCTACGTCATTGAGTACCTCAATAGGCTATTTAGATCGGTAGCTGGCAATTAAACATGTAAAAAAAATCTGTTCTGCCAATTCCGGTCCTGCCAGGTCATGGAAATCCAACTTCAAAGCATTTGAAGTTGGATTTCCATGACCCAAGTTTCGGCACGTTTAGACCTTCTATTATCAGGGACACCTTGGCTATTAATGGGCAAAGGTTTCATCGAGGTACTCGTTGAGGTAGGTAAAGGGCACTTCGTAAGGTCTGCCAGATACTTCTACTACATTATGACGTAATTTTTAAAATAAAAAAACGTCAAAAATTTTCTCGGATTTCTATGATCCGGCAGGATCGGAATTGGCAGACCTAATTTTTTTTTACATGTTTATATGTCGGTTAACGATCTACAGATAGCCTATTGAGGTACTCGATGACGTAGGTATTCCTACTGTGGGATCTCGCATTAGTAGAACTGCTTAGTACTATTACATAGTCTGGCGGAACGAGGTTTGGCGCACTCCGAACTTTAGGTACGTCTTGTAAAGTAACGCATCAGAAGAGTGGAAAGATAATTGAGATCATGCGCTAGAAGGAGAAGCGAGTGGTACCTATGTACCTAGGTATACCTAGTTGAAAAGAAGTTTTAGGCCCGCAGCTCAATGCGAGATGAATTCCAGTGTCCAGGCAGGTTGAAAGTAATTTGTTGGCAATGGCAAATATACCAGACAGAACCTTTAGTTGCCTGGGAGAAGAAACAGGGAGAAACTCACATTAAAATAGTATTGAAGTAGTATAGTATAAAGTTTACCTCAGTATCATAGCTTTAACGTTTTCCGGTGTTCGTTCCAGGGACGATGGTGTGCTGCTACCTCCTATACAGCCAGGAGAAAGAGACGGCGGATGATGCGCTCAATTTCTACGGCACAAAGCGAACACTCGACGATAAAGGTGAGCAGTCCATACTGCATCTACATTATACCTACTTTTTTCTGTGTATGCAATTATGTATGCATGGACCTTTGCTCTGTTTTTTGCAGAAATTTTAAAATTCATGTGCTTTATTTGCCGTGATCCCTCTCTCCTCGTGAGATTGGGCTCGAACTCCCCCTAAATGCCTTACGTAATTAATGGAAGCCCTAACAGAAAAGCTGTATGGTTTAATTAAATAAAATAGTTGAAAATCAGCAGCTTTTTAGCCTTTTACCAGCCCAAAAGATGTATTTTCTCACAGTTTTTTTTTCTTTTTCTGCGTATTAGGAATTAGGAGCCTACAGCATTCGTAAAAGATAGAAATATAAACTGGTGTAAACTCCACTTAATCGGCACTACTGGGAGGCCATAATCGAATAATTAACTAGAATAATTATTAATGGAATAATAAAAAATAAAATAGGGAAATAAAATTTATTCAAAATTTACAGTAATTGAGATGCCTACATTAGGTATGAGTCTTACAAACATAAACAATGGAATCTGTTAATTATGCCCCAGATAATATAATACCTACAGTACAGATGCAATAACGAAATATTGCGGGCTATTTTACGAATTATTTTATTTCTGCATAACGCAATATTATTAAGCGACATTTATTACATGTTGGCGAAGTATTGGGCCAAATGAATACACTGGACACATAACTAGTAACTCTCTAAACACGATTACTACATTTTTTCAAGTTCGGGCTATTTTTCGTTTGTACCTGATGGGACCCCATGATTATGCTAAGCAAGCTTTATTTCTATTCATAAATCATAATCCCCCTGTACCGTAGGAGTGACGATACCATCGCAGCGCCGCTACGTGGAGTACTACTCGGCGCTGCTGCGGTCTCGGGTCCCGTACATCCCGAGCAAGGTGCACGTCCGCGAGCTCGTGATGTCCCCGCCGCCCGCGCTCGCCGGCGCCGCCTGCTGCCCCGAGCTCACCATCACGCAGGCCGACCCTAGCATCAAGGTACGTGGCGCTCTAGCATCAATGTGACCCCAGCGTCAAGGTACAAGTGCCCCTAGCATCAAGGTACATGTGCCCCTAGCATCAAGGTACATGTGCCCCTAGCATCAAGGTAAATGTAACTCTAGCATCAAGGTACATGTGCCCCTAACATCAAGGTAAATGTAACTCTAGCATCAAGGTAAATGTGACCCTAGCATCAATGTGACCCTAGCATCAAGGTACAAGTACCCCTAGCATCAAGGTACATGTGCCCCTAGCATCAAGGTAAATGTAACTCTAGCATCAAGGTACATGTGCCCCTAACATCAAAGTAAATGCGACTCTAGCATCAAGGTACATGTGCCCCGAACATCAAGGTAAATGTGACTCTAGCATCAAGGTAAATGTGACCCTAGCATCAAGGTAAATGTAACCCCAGCATCAAAGTACATGGTACAAGTGACCCAAGCATCAAGGTACAAGTGAGCCAAGCATCAATGTACAAATGACCCAAGCATCAAGGTACATGTGCCCCTAGCATCAAGGTACATGTGACCCTGGCATCAAGATCAGCTTGCTTGCCCTAGCCAACAACTTTTCAAAATGGTTTTAGAAAAATTTAACGACATTTTAAGATTTAACTAAAAGTATAGTCCTAAGCTACACTACTTTTCCAGTTTGTGGTCACCACTCGATACCCTTCCTTCCCCATCGGTTGTCAGTTCTACGAGTGATTTGGCCTGCCTATTGCCATTTTAACTTGCTAATTCTAAAAGCTATATCGGTCACTGGTTCTCTTTCACTGCCCTCTAATTATACTAGAACTCTATCACGTTGGACTTCATAATGACCAATATGCAGAAGACATTTAAATTTCTCCATTTTGGCGCTGACTCCTAAGAGTAACATCCATAAGCCAGTTCATTGCATTTGATCAGCGCCCCATACAACTGACTTACGTTAACGTTCATCATCAGCCTGAAGACGTCCACGGCTGAACATAGCCCCCTCCCCAAAGAGCGCCACTTTGAGCGGCTGCTTGCCTCCTGTATCCATCGGCTCCACGGTTCGTTACCCCCGTACCCGTAGGACTTTTCTGCATAGTTTGTCTAGGTAGGTACCACCGCTTTGCCAGTTATTCTGCCGCCAAGCAGTAGTGTGCAGGCACTACTGTGTTCCGGTTTGAAGAACATTGTAGCTAGTGTAATTACTGGGCAAATGAGACTTTATGATCAGGGGCCGTACTGTGAGCTCTTAGCGCGATCCAAAACCGAGCGTATATTGGATAGCTTGTCAAAATCTTCATACAAAAAAAACAAAGCATTTCAAAATAGCCTCCGTTTTGAATCGCGGTAAGAGCTCACAGTACGGCCCCTGATCTCACAGTCAAGTAATCAGATTACTCGACTGTGTGATGTCTCAGGATGACGTGCGCAGTGCAGTGTCACGCGAAACTTTGTTATTTCAAAGTTCCGAGTGACACTGCAACTGTTATAGGCGGCCGTGTCGCTTACCATAAGGCTCCCAAGTCTGCTATTACAATTGTGTCATAATGGTTCATGAATGGTACCATAATGACAGATTTCGACGCTGATAGTAGTCTACTTATGGTTTGTAGACTACTATTGACAGATTTATTGATTATATGAGAGATTTTGACACTAATAGTGGTCTACTTGTGGTTTGTAGAGTGTAAGTGTCAAAGTCATTATGGTACCATTCGGGAACCATTATGACACAATTGAAAGAGCAGACTTGGGGGCCAGGTGATCGAGTGGCTCGTCACGTCACTATATTCCATAACAACAAAAGAGTCGTGGCCCGGCGCAGGCCCCGGCGGGGTGCGCGGAGACGGAGCGCGCGGCGGGCGCGGTGCGCGTGCGGCTCACGCACTGCACGCCGCTGGTGGGCGACGTGCGCGTCGATGTCTACAACAAGCCCAAGATGAAGATGCGCAAGGAGAAGCTCTTCCACTTCTGGTTCAACACCTTCTTCGTCACCGCCGGGATCGGCGCCGAGCGGGTGCCGCCGCTGCACGACAGTAAGTTGGTGACGCCCGCCACAACATGACATGACACCCACCTTTACATGACACGATACCCACCGCTGCATAACAGTAAGTTGCTAACACCCGCAACAAGCATGACATGATACTCACCTTTACATGACAGGACACCCGCCTCTTCACGACAGTTACTGACACCCGCACAAACATGACATGGTGCCCACCTCGTCATGACATGCATGTCTTTATGACAGTTTCACGGTGTAATGTGGTATGGTAAGACATTGTGTTTCGCTCGGCAGCATACTTATTCTCCGTCTCGTACTTTTGAAACCATCGCTACAGATTCTAATCACTGTCTGAAGCAAATGAATATTTAATTTATAACAAATAACTATTAATTGCATGAATTCCAGGTCCCAACCTGGAGACGTTCAAGCTAACTCTGGACAAGTGGCAGTTAGACGAAGCGCACAAGGACAAACAACACAAACACTACAGCGAAGACTTTCGGGTAAGGGACGTCTTTGAGGCAAAGTGTATAGCCAGATAAGTAGGTGAAAATCCGTTCAAAGGAACATCTACATTAACGTTGTAAACTTAAAACGGCCAACGATCACATACATAGATCCTGGACCCTAACTAGGATTCCTTGTATATGTAGGGACCCAAGAACTACGAGGATCATGGTCCTACATCGATGTTTATTATCTGAACGTTCGTTTTTACAAAAAGGGTTTATTTCTTTATTTATAACCTGCTAAGTGCTAGTCTGACTCGTGCACGAAGGTTTCCGACCATTACTTATAAAAGTGAGCAAAAAAAATCACGTTTTTAGTATAGGATCCCTTTCAAATACTTAATTTATTCTGTTTTTTAGTATTTGTTATACTTTTTGGTATAGTGGCAACAGAAATACATCATCTGTGAGAATTTCAGTCCATCACGGTTCATGAGATACAGTCTGGTGATAGACAGACGGATAGACATACAGACAGGCTGACAAACAGGTGGACGGCCTCTGCTATTAGTAATAGGGGTTAATGGCCTATATTGGAGATTGAACTCTAAAACACATCACGCTCATGGCGGTTATTCTCTATCGATTCCTTACTTCGAAACCACGCGAATTCCTTGTATTACATAAGAAATCTGGGAAAGTCTATTCTCTATGAAACGAAAACAAAACCGCGCTAAATGAATTTGGAATTGGCGCGATTTGAACTATCAAAAACCATACGTTTTACCGAGACGCGTTCTGGAAACATCAACACATCAAAAGATATGACCACTTATGTCAATATATTTTATTCAAAACAAAGATAACTTTAATATAAAATGAAGGTACATCTAACGCTGTGACACGATTTGAACAAGACACGATAACGACGTGGTTTCGTATCGTGTGGAATCTGTGTTTCCATAGAGAATAACCGCCCTGGGCTTCCAAACACGCGCTACATTGATTTTAGACCTAACATTAACCCTCGTAAACATCCCCAGGTGGAGCTGATAGTCCAGAAGATGCCGGAGAGCTCGACGTTCCGTGCGCACGCGGCGCGCTCGCCCTCCCCGCCCTCCTCCACCGCCTCCTCCTGCTCCGAGCCCGAGCCCGACACGGACGGACACTGGGACTCCGGTGAGCTGCCCTACTCCAGGCTCTTGGAGCCCTATCCCTCCACTCTAGCCCTGCATACGCACAGCTTCGCGGCAGGCGACCTGGACCGCCCCAACTTCGCCACTGAACAACCGGACAGCCCCAACTTCGCAACTGGGACGGGTGACAGTTCCAACTTCGCAACCAACTTCGCACGTGCGGATCTAGGTTGCCCCAACTTCGCAGCCGGAGCGCGAGATAGTCTCAAATCCACAACTGCGGCTGGAGACTGCTCCAACTCCGCAACCGGGGATCTAGGTTGCCCCAACTTCTCGAAGGATGAACGCGACAGCCCCAACTTCTCGAAGGAAGAACGCGACAGCCCCAACTTCGCAACCGGAGAATCGGACAGCCTCTACCAACCTTCCACCCCCGAATCTGATTGCTTCGCTGCCGGCAACGCAGATAACGTTTACACGGATAAGGACTTTTACTCTGATTACTACAAGCTATCCGCGAATACTGCGGTCACGGAAACCGCGGACGGTTACTATAAACTCGCGACTAACGGGAAAAAGTCAGAAGGAATTAAAACTAGGTTGTCGTTGGGCGATGTTCGCGCTTCGTGGCGAGAGTTTAGCGGGAAGTTTGGTTCGGATAGTAGGAAGAAGAAGGATGGGTCGTGAGATCTATTTAGGATCGTATGAAACGCACGTAACAATAACACCTTTACAAGTTGGGACGTTTCTATTGCTATTTCACTCCCGCTATGATTTCAACATCTTAATAGGAGGAGGACAAAAATAATGTCGCGAGTCCTATGCTTAATATCAGCGAATTATATCGAGGCCAATTGCTTTTATTATTATTATTACGGAAGCATTGGCACAATGCATTGTTATAGTTAATAATACAGCTGAAATGAGATTCAACGTAAAGCAAAGATTTATAGGCTAATCCGGGGACTGAAGCCTGTACGAATATAATCATGCAAGCGTAAGATGTGCCGGTCTCGGGCAGTTTGTACTTGATTTGTACTTCTCACTCCCACACTTCGTGAGTTGAGAAACGAAAATATTGTAGGTCTGTGGTTGATCCACATTTTGGACGCGTTATATGAAGTAGGTTTTCAAATGTTTTAGATAAGCGTTAGGTAGGTTTTGTCTAATAATAAAATTACAATTAATTATTCCGGTCATAGCTGTAAATTGTGGTATGTTTGAATCGTCTTCCAATAGATAGGCTTGGGTTTATCACACTTACTAACCAAAGAAAATAGACTATTTGATACCGCATCACAAGCAAATCTATAAAATAAATAGTAAAAGAAAGTTTTTATAATAAATTATTTGATTGATTCTTACATTCATTATTATCTTTCGTCCCACTGTCCAAAACTATATTTCATAGTGGAGAGAAGGGGCATAATTATTTTTTATTTCTCCTTCCCCCTTGGTGGGACAAAGCTGGTGGGGAGGAAAGGTACAACCCGATGCAGAGGATATGTAGGTGAATTTTTCTGTAAATAATTTGATTATTCCCTCAATTTTAATATAACTTTTAAATTTACTTATACAGCTATGGCCTATGAGAGTATATTGCTAAGGTATCCGTCAATCCACATTGCATCTAATTAGTTCTGTAATCGTGTTTCGCAATCGCCCGGAACGAACACTGTTCTAAAAATATGAGTGTTTTACCGATGTTATTAGTTCAATTTTACCATTCTACTGATAGGTTTTGGTTACAAGAACTAATGCATAAATAATGGTTATTTAATTTATAATAGTGTCATACGGTGAGATAGTAATATTAGATGTGATATGTCACTTATTTGAAAGGTCCCGCATTCATAAATATAAACCCTAACACCTCTACATTAGGTTCATTATTTTAAGTGTTTTGGAGATTACTCGAAACTGAAAGCAATTAATTCTTAAATAATTTAATAGAAGGATTACATGAAACGCTGACAGGTGATTCTTTTACCGATCGGTATCCCATTGTTGAAATCTCTTTGTGAATTTAAAAACAGTTATCATTTTTATCATGAGGTCTCGTCCGGTACAAACGAAAAATAGCCCGAACGTGAAAAAAATGTAGTGATCATGTCGCGAGCGTTACCAGTTAGTGTCCAGTGCATTCATTAGGATCAATACTTCGCCAACATGCAATTAATATCGCTTGATAATCTTGCGTCTTGCAGAAAAAACATAATTCTTAAACTAGCCCGCGTTATTCCGTTGTATGGGATGAGGCATCTGTACTGCAGGGTATTATGTTATCTGGGGTTTTACCTAGGATTCTTTCAATAATACTTGCTTTCTGCAACAGTATTTCCTATCCTACATACATATGATCTAGGTGTATTCAAAAGCAGATGTTGGGGTCATCTGGATAAACAATTTCCAGCTTCGGTTCAATATTGTTCATGATTGATATCAAACTTAAAATTGTCGACACAAAGATTCTGTATCGAATTCAGGCGTACAAATCACCTTATTCATGGTGTAATTTGAAATGCGATCTTACAGTGAGTTACCTATTTACATCTAGTATTATTATCTGTTTTATGACACTTTAGGAATATGATATATTAATTCCGTTACATTATCAAATCGTTTCGATTGTTAAAATAGTGGCAGGGAAGATGAGCAATAATTCGTTTATTCGATGATCTCTTTAACCGATAACGAATTATATTGTTAGGCCAGTTTTATGTTAGATCTGTGTAAAGGGGTTTTATTGTTTAGATTATGTAATGATTTTGATAGGTGCTACTTTATGGCGGACATCTTTGAATGAACAGTCATTTTTGTGAGAAAATCTTCGAAAATATATTAAATTTTGCTTTAGTACAAGATTAATTTTGAGTAATTGTTGTTTGATTTCTAGAAACTAAATCCAATAGCTGATACATAAGCCACTGATAATAACGCACTGCATTTTTGTATATAACATATTTTACCGTCGGTGACAAAAGTTGATGAACATTTGATTTTTTTTTCACGTTATTAGCATCGCCTGTTCCTTACAAGAGCTTCAAAAAAAACTAACAAAAAAAAAATAAGCTAAAAGTAAGGAAGATTTTCAGGAAGAAAACTCCTTACATTGATCTAATAGAATTATCTGGGTATAGATCTTCTCTTCCTTTATACGGATCCCATCGGTTGATTTTTCTTAGCTAGCTTATAGCGCCATGATAAAGCAAGAAAAAATGGTTTATAAGATGGACCTTTCCTGCTAGTAGGCCGCTACCCATTTGATGCCTATTATAAATTTAATATTTTATAATTAGTCTTGCTCATATCTTGGATTTTTTTTCTTAAATACTCTGGCACTTGGATCGGCCACGTTTACTAATGTTTTAATTTCATGTTCATCAAGTCTCTTCGCCGATTTTACCGCTATGTTGATCCATTCACTTGTTTTGTACAATTTGCTGCATAATGGGTTACGGTAAATAACAATGGAATTTCTTTGTAGATATTAATTAGCACTGTGTTGCCATACATAACTGTTTTATCAAATAAAAATATATTAAAAGAGTTTAATCAGAGGAACAGACCATTGAATGGCCTTGGATTGATCTTTATACCTAGACGGACTTTTAGTGGTAGGTAGGTATTTGGTGAGAAGTGGCGATGATGGCATGCGCGGGCTAAAAGTCAACTATTAATCAAATATGTGATGACTTTCATGTTTATCAATATTTAATTTTAACTCTTGTGTTCACGCAGGTAAAATATTGTCCATGATGCATTATTTATCTGTTATTTTTATTTATTATAGCACTGAAATGCATATTTCAAAAAAAATACACTATTTTTCATTGGCTTATGTGTGTATGTACATGGGGTTATGATTAATTTACTGCATCGTGTAATAAGGTAATATAAGTTACACAAGTTACATAACCCTGGTAGCAAACAGCAAGTAAATACGAGTTTAGTAATCTGTGAATAGCGATATGACCTGTTAATAATTTTGGTACGACATTGGAATCTTGTATTCATTTCGAAGAATAAATGAACTAATTATTATGATTTCTAAACGGCTTAATATAAAGTAGCTAACTGATTGAAATATATGATGGTTTTGATATAGGGGCGTGCGAACCCGTCGGACGCTACCACCAGCTGTCGCCCGACCACACTCCGCACACGTAACTATTACACGTCACTGTTTAATTCCTAGATGATGCAGTTGGACTTTACTTCTTGTTACTTTGCAATAAAGTTCATTTATGTAAAACTAAAACACGTTGCTCTTATAGTCAACACTTTAATATAAAGAAGCATGTAGGAGTCTTAAAACTGGCTCTAAAATATTGTCGCCAAAGAGCGAAGAATATATTTTTTTTCATCGGGTGCTAAAAGATTTCGATCCCCCCCTGTTATCCTAGCACGGAAGGTAGACAATATTTCCTTTCCCGTTTTCTCAACTTGACAAGCAAGCGAGTATGAAGAAAGTGACATAAAACGGGAAAAGACAATTTTATCTACAGCCCGTACTAGGCAGGGTAAGGTGAAACCTTTCTTTCTCTTTTTATACATTTCAAAACTTGGTCGTAATCTATCATTTTTAATTTCTTTTTACCTATTTAGACTATCAAGAATTCTGTCTGTCTAAAACCATTTTCTTACATTATTTTATTAAAGGAAAACTGCATCATCGATTGTTTTTTATTCAAGCACGTTTCGTTACTTACAGCTCGGCTTCCGTTATTAAACTCGCTTCAATACGGCCGTTACGTTCCGTTCATCGCTTATGTCTGTGTGATTCATGTTTCATTGCATCTCAGGTTTATTTTAATCGAATAATTGAGTGTTGTGTTAACTTTTTCATTACACATAAAAGATAATCTTGTCAGACAAAGTGTAGTATTTCTTAAGTTTTGGTCTAGCTTCACTTATAAATCTCAAATCGCTGTTTTTTTATTATGGTGGCCATAACTGGCAGTAAAATTATTTTCTTGGTGTAATTTGGAAAATCTTTTTTTAATTCACGCGTTTAGTTTGAATTTGTGATTGTCTGTGTATGTTATTGTACAGCTTCACTTGTGTGCATGCCTTTAATTACTGTAATATTGATTGATGTTTTTTGTTTTGTCTCTACATGACGTTGATAAAAAGATCAGTACACACAACACACATCAATATTGCAGTTCCCTCTTTACACCACTAAATATGTATTTCACGTGTACTAACTTATTCCCTTATTAACGGTCAAATCGAAATTCTCACGCCTCAGTCATGCAAAATGAATACAAGAACAAACAATAGCTTTTGTTATCGAAGTTGCAACTTTTTGATAACCCTGTTCTATCAGTTTCACATCTAATAACTTTGTTATACTTTTTTGTTTAGTTTTGACCGCTTTGAATTTCGCTTCGCCGTTTTTTTTCCATGTTTTATCCCAATTTATGTGGATTGTGTTTTGTGTAAATATTTTTTTTTTACTAAGTACTTTTTCTGGATCACTTCATATACGTTCTAACATATCCATTGCGCTATACATCGCTCGCTTTGCACAGTCTACGCACAACACATGCCACATCAAGTTTTTTAAACGCCCATTAAATTTTTTATTTGTATTTATATGCATGTACGTTTTGTTTTCTATTTTTAATAGTAAGGCGTTTAGAAAACAAGCATTAATAAAGTTGTATGAATTTTTGGTCAGAAACAGTTTTCGTTCATAGATTCATGTCATGGGTTTTGTCAAATCTCACTTTTATATTTGTGTTAAATTTGGCTACGGTTTTTGTAGTTTTAATGGTGAAAAGAAAACACCTAACTACCCGGGCAGTAAGGCCTACTCATGGCAATGTTAACATAATTTAATATCAAAATGTCGTTTGTTGTGCCCACCAACATCCTTTGATATGGTATACCTTGATGACATAATCTTTTAATATGAACACTCAACGGAATTTAATTAAATTTTACATGTCGGTAATTTACCAAAGGTACCAAAGATTCAAGCAAGCTCGTCCATATATCAGTGGCATATGTCGTGGTCGAAGGCTTACATGGGTTTCTTACATTTCAGGTGAATCCACGTACTTGTGAGGTGGGCACGGCTCGGTGACCTCTACACTTCTATATAAATAGACCCCGCTTTTATCCCCACCAGTGGCGAAGGCTAACTCTTAACACGGTGCCCTAGACTCCTTCGAAGCCTTTATTAGTGACGTTACGAACTAGTAGTGTTATAAATGTGTGTCTAATTGGTGTAGATATAAATAAGTAAGCGGGTTGTGCCATTGCCGCGTTCGGGAGGACACGATACGGTTCGATAAAGAAACTATTTGTGATAAAAATGAGTGCTGAATGGACTAATAGGACGATATAAACAATCTTGGTACTAAACGTCGACGTTTCGGCGTTCAGTTTTCTCATTTCTCGATACTTGTATTTCGGCGGACGTCAAGATCACAAGGTATGTTCTCGTCTATGTATAACCATATAAACTACGTAATTCTTATGACTGATAAGTACATTGTGTATTTTTATTGTCAACTTATACTATCCTAATTGTTTTACATGCGCGGGGATTTTACCGGGCGGTGTTGAGCTTAGGGCAGGTTTTATACGTGGTTTTTTTTATCTACATATACTTCAAAACTTTTTCTCAGTACATTTATTAGTCAGTTGTATTGCCATAATAATTGTCATAAAAATGAATCGAATTCAAGCAGTGATGTGAAAATTTTCCGGTAGTTGTTAAAAATCGCCTAGTTGTGTGCCGGCCAGTGACGATAGTGAATCGATTAAATCGATTAGTCAGGACTCTTCGATGTATTCGGATTTGTAATGAGACGTGTTTGAATAGTTTGGAAAGGGATGTTATTATTGATATGCCGTATTCATTTGGTGTACATACCTATTTCTTAGTATTCAATGTGAAATGTTTATATTATGATGGCGTATGTTTCTGTAAATCGTATCAACCTGTGCGACTTTACGAAATTTTATTCCATCTTTCAATCAATATAACTGTAGTCGGTGTGTCTGAATTTGAGAAAATGTTAAAAACGGTATTAAAAATAAGGAACCAATTTCTAGATGGTGCTCTTATGTTAACGTTTATAATGAACTTTATCACGATGTCATTAGGGTGGAATTAAAGAATACTTACTCGACCGTTGCTTACGATGTTCTTTTTATATTTTTGCACCATCTTCTAATTCCTTTTTTATTATAATTATATTTTTTTATAATGTTTGTTAAAGAACTACATTGCCGTATGGGCGAGGCAGTATCTCCCACCAGCTTATTGAGTAAGTCCACAGGACGGACAGTTTTTTGTATATTTTCTGAAAGATCTCAACAACTGCCGTCGTATTTTAATTTTTTAGGCGCATCTTGGTTACTGTGAGAATTTAAACCGGTATTGATCATAGCGTCAAATTGCGAAACTGTACCTAAACATAATATGGGCGCTAATATGCCCTATATATCAGCATCGTGTGATCACCGTACGTAGTATTTAACGGTTCCATTCAACGTTAAAACTACTGATTAAATCTCACAGCACACAAGTAAAAAGAAACTTCCAAAAATGTATACATAGATTTGTTATTTTATAACGATTTGTTAAATGTCTCCGAATTTAGTTTGCAAAACCGAATAGAACGCATTATACGCTAATTCTTCAATCGAAAATAGAGCATGCGAGAAAGGGAAACGAATGTCTTTAACCTTTTCTCCGCGTATTACAATTCAAAACGCGTTGACAGTTTTGTGAAAAGTTCGATCCAGATGCAATAGACTAGGTCTGCGGTAGATTGATTTTGCGCTATGTGCGAAAGAGATGACAGTGTTTGGTGAAGTTCGGCGATGAAACAGGTTAAATGCCAATTGAACACTCTTCATTAACCTAATTTTAGATAAACACACTTGCCTTATTTTTAAAAGCTTCATAGATAATGTTTTTGACACCTTCATTCCCGTTTTTTTTTAATGAAATGATTTGCTAGCAAGCAGACGGCCCACCTGATGGTAAGTGTTCCGCCGCCTATTGTAACACCGAGGCTGCGCGAGACTTTTTTTTAACACTTCATGGAGTTCCCCATAGATAGACAGATAGATAACTCTATTGTTTCACCAATGAGATATACAATACATAGGAATACAACGGATCTGTACATACTGTAGTTATGGGGGAAACCTCAGGAGGAAGATCATTCCACATCTTGGAGGCCTGTCACAGCAGCCTATCTCGTAAACCTTAATCACAGCAGCGTAAACCTTAAAAAATGGTTGACACTTGGCACTTTGAATTTAACATCGTTATTAACTACTTGCTCATATGAAAGCAAATTTTACTTTCTTTTTGCGGCCGCCCGCAGTCACCACTTATGCGATGTCGCTATGAGAACTCACCTTCAGAGGAAGAGCATTGGATATGCTCGAAATCTGCCCCTATTCTGAACGCTTCGAAAACGTTGAGATTCAAAATCTACACTCCGTCTCTTTCATTCCAAATGTTGATGCAGGAGACGGATAGCGTAAGTTTCCAATTGAAACGTTGTCGCTGGATTGAGAATAGGGGTGGAGGTCGAGAAATCGAATATGTATTGTTAAAAGGTGCACGCTAGATGGCGCGCGCCTTATATAATTATATATCAAGCAAGACACAGGTAATGCGTCTGTTGAAATGGCATTTAAACTGATATAAAAATTGTGATTTGAATTGAGTTGTTAATAGTTCTATTTTATATTTGAATTAAACTTTGTACAAATGAGCGCAAACAATTCCTGCTTGATGGAGAATTTGACCTAGCATTTTTATGATTAATAAATAGTCGAAGTTAATTTAATTGTAGTATAAAAACTTTTTAAAATATAATGTATAGATTGTAAAGCCAGTATCTACCTACAGAAGCAATTCTATAAGTTTTGTTAGTAAATATGTCAAGCTTTCGTCAGTCTCCATCCAGGGATGCAAAAATCCGGTTCCGGTAAAATTCCATACACCCTAAGCTGCGTAGTGCTGTAGCGTCGCTCTGCCCAAACAACATTTTTATCCCTTATTTAATAATTGTTGTTTAAAAAAGAAATCTGGAGAAATTACTGTTAGTTTGTCTCGGTCCGTGCTAAAGGCGCTGGGGTAACCACGGAGCTTTGATTGCAATGCAACAGGATTTTTTTTCTAATTTTCCAAAGTAACTATGCACATAAATTGCTAGAAATAGTCAAATCTTTAAATTTTTTTGTTTCTATCTGTTGCAATCATACTCACTGGAACCGAATGAGCACTCCCTGTGTCAGCAGGATTTGCGCGCTCGCAAACTCGAGAGTGTATGAAACATTTTCATTTCTTGATTGTATATACTATTGTTATTACATTACTTAGTGGTTAACGAGATCTGTGTTTTTTTCTTTAAATATTTAAGTACAGGTACCTGCGAAAGTAATGCATATCGAACTAGAGGGCGTCAGCTAATTTTTGGCGTTAGAGCATTGTCTCTGTCGCATGGAGCACCGGTACTTATTAGTAGCTGTTAAAGCAATCAGTAGTTATCTGATACGAACTGGAGTGGACTGGTAGATAATGCTATTTAGCATTAAGTTTATCCATGTACACCTTTGTGCATAACCAATAAACTAGCCATCTCTCTCTCTCTCTCTCTTTAGCTCCGACGCTGTCAAAGCCGACATAATCCCTCTAACTCGATGTGCATTATATACGTCGGTGCCAGTAGGTTGTCTGTACCTTTTGCCTGAACATTTTATCATTTGACAATAGCCGCTATTAAAAATAGTGCGTTTTTAAAAATATCTGTAACGAGAGATGGTTCTTTTGATTCTGTCACAAAAGGCTGCCAAATATCTTAAAACAGCCTGAGAGCGATCATGCGGTGGTATTATACCAAGACTCCTGACTCTATGGGGAGCCATAATGAGGTCATGACTCAAAAATGAGACATTCGATCAAACCATTGAATGTACTGACTTTTAACAGAACAATCATCTAGGTTCTCTGAATTCTGATCTGTAACATCAACCATATTCTTGGTCATAACACCATCTCCAAAAATGATACCAGTTTTGGTAGACTTGCGACAACCAGCAAGACAATCCAAGGAGTTTACCCCAGCGACTATGACTCCATCAGAGTTTAGGTCTGACTCCCCAACCCCATTTGCGCTAACTAAGGCTTCATACTTTCCATAGGGTCTACTCTTTCAGTAGACGTAGCCTTCTCGATCCTCTTATCTCGGCAACCAAAGAGTATCACTTCGTCAACAGCCCAAGCCGAGGCTCGCACCCCAGGGGTGCCTTTGACCTATTTGCCTCCAGCTTTTGGCGGCTGGGCGCCTCAAGCGCCTGCCGGTCGGTAACGCTGTAAAGGCCGGTATAGACCAACAGCATTACAAAAAAAGTAAACCGTCATAAACCACCGCATGCCTCGTCTGTTCTCCAAATTCTGAGACATAATTCATTAACTAATAACTTCGGGTAAAAACTGCAAATCATTCTGGCTCGATACAAAATTTGTCTCAACTAAGTTCTATCAGAATCAGGGTAGCCAGTGCAAGATCGACAATTTTATTTTGACTGCTACTGTCGTTTTGCTGCAATAAGAAGTAGGTTTCTTGAAAGGGGTATTTTAGAATCTGAAAATGGAACTGTTTGTGGCGGTGCAACGTAAACGTATGTGGCCTATTAATAAACGCGTAGTAGCTTTAGATTAGTTAGTTACTTTTGCCTTTTTCTGTCATTGGAATATCGGACTCGATAGAACAAGACAAAAGCCGGTTTAACTACCGTCCAAAAACTACATAAGGCCGTCTTGTAATTCTATATACGAAGAATACCAAAATATTGATATCAACCAAAATTGGAGCAAAGTCTGGTTACATTATTTTGGGATATCGTACCTTTGCCTACTTAGTCTCAACAAATATTAGACTTGAAAGACCGGTATATAAATGAACGGATGCACCGATAGCCACAGTATATTTTACTACTTTCAAGATACTTCATTTTGCAATTTGGCAGACACCGCTACTATACGGTGTCATTTCAAACAACATAGTAGCACAGTCGAAATAAAATTGTTGAATTATTATGTTGTGTGTTTCTATGACGTTTAGGAGAGTCCACGGTTATTGTGATAATAAAGCGGCTTTGTAGTTGGCGTTGATGGCTCAAATTTTAGTAATAAATGTGACACAAATCTGTGCAACAAAACGACACTATTGTATGCAGTTTTTGATGCTGCTCAAAACTTTTGTAGTTAGCGATGTTTAAAAAAAAACGTACTCATACCTTTATTTTGGAAAATTATTCTGTCCTGAATCTGTCAATTAATATGCATGATTTCAAAATGTTTGAGCCATGATCGAGATCCGTGGAGTTTATCTAATATGTTCAGGATTATACACAAAAATCATAAGTTATTTTACAGCAATGTCATAATCAAGAGATGTCGGACGCACGGCATTTGTGCAATTTTAATAAAATTGTAAATCGTGACATTTTGGTTAAACTCCATACATGATTTAGGATAGTAAGGGATAAGGAACGGTTACTGTAGTTAGGTTAGATCGTGCTTAGATAGGTTATCAACGTCATAGAAACGGTATGTAAGCTGAGTAAAGGAAGGAAAATTATAAAAAAAAGTGTTGGTTCGTTTAGACTTTATTTTAATTAACGGTTATAAGTCACATGAATGCTTCCAGTTTTGAGAAGGTTTTTAAGTGTCATGCATTGTTTTTAATTAGTTTGTAATTTTTTTTATTATATCGCTTCCGATCGCGTCGTAATTATCCGGTAAGAATTTTGGCTCATGATTTGAATTTGTTTCGATTTTTTTTTGCTATGCGTCGCTTTAACTTCCATTAATTGGGTAAGTTTGGTAAATTCTAAATTAATGTTTAGTTACGTTTCGGCTCGATTGTTTCTAAATTGCGCTACGTGCGAATCACAATCTGTTTGGCGTCCGAAGTAGAATTAACGCGTATATATCAATCACATTAAGTACAAAATATTTAGGTGTTGATAGTTTGAAGCGCCACCGCGGCGAGCGGTTGGTGGACTAAGTCATTGTTTTATCTCCAAAAATATTTTTAAAGCAGCCACCTTTAGTATTAAAATATGTGCCCCATTCCAGAATGTTAGGTTTTTGATTTTGCACGGAAAATTCGTTATCGGTTATTCGCTCCCCTCCCCCCTTTCATCAAAGGTTTAGCTTTAAAGATTGTTGTTTGCCTTATAAAAAAATGTGATCTTATGACGATTATACATGAAGGATGTAATTTTTCTAACGCAAAGCCATTTGATTCGCTCCAAATGTAATTTACCTTTGTGGTCCGGGACAAAAGCTCTGCGTTAGCAACTAGTACGAATGCCTTGTATAATGATAACAAAATGAATTATGTAATATAGTTAATGTTGACACGTGCGTAGAACACACGTCAATTGGATACTGTAAGCGGAAAGGGCTTTATTGGTGGGAAAAGCGACTTTTCAGGTCATCTTTGAACCTAGAACTGAAAGTGGTTTTTAGCTGTAACTTACAAAAGCGAGAAATAAACTCATTTATATTGTACCAAATAAAAGTAATTTTAATTGAATATTGTGACCTCAGAGTAAGAAACTATGCTGTACGTTGGTTTCTCGTTTGGTGCATCGCGTTCTAGCCGTAAAGCCCTCTCCTAATTAAAATAATAGTTTTCATTTAATAAATCTTAAGAAGTTCTTAGTTCCACAATAATTAATAAAGAATATGTAAATTTTTCTTATCTTAGTTAAAAGATCTCATACGTCTTATTTTTTGTTTTGTCTTTTTTATATTTTGAGGAACTTCGGAATAGTCGAGTTGATTTAAAGACAACTAATGTAAAATAAAATATATTGATGTATATAATTTGTAAGTTTTATTTTGTACAGACCTATCGGATCCATAGTCATTCCGAAACATTGTAAAATTATGAGTACACAAAATATTTACTTAGACACTATATGACACTTCACATGGTAATGTCAACAGAAATCCTGCCACCAGAGGAAGAAGAACATTTCTTACAATATCAACAACACATTTCAAGGCTTGAACGTCTGTATTTGCCATTATTGGCTTTTTACAATTACAACTAAAGTAGCAGAAGGAACTATGGAGAATTCTATTAATACATTAGTAAGGGGCAAATAGGTTAAGCCCTGGATTGAGCCACGTGACCTGTGCAGTTGTACAAAATGAATTATATTCCCGACGGGCGCTAGGGTCCTGGTTCACATGTCAAAAGTCCCAATTTATTGTACCATATTTATACACGCATTAGAAGAGGTAAGATCACTACATTATGTGATAGAGAGGACTAAATGCTCGACTGCACTAAACTTAGGTGCTGTCAAATTTTGTTTTAGTAGTTTCACATATTAGTTTTAAAGTGCTTTGCGACCCAAATTACTCATCATACGTGGTTACAAGTCGTTATTAAAATACCTCTATGGTACTCGTACTAAAACTGCGACCACGTGGGTTGGCTCTATTCAATCCCTTACCATAACACATTGCTATTATTAACCTACCCTCAAATTGACATTCCATTATCCTATATAGCGCCCCTTCCTCTCCCCCTACCCCTGAATCCCCCCCTACCCCTAGCTCTAGTCCCTTTACTAGTGTTAGGGGGGCTTTTAGGACGTAACGCTTCGATCCTTTCTGTACAACCAGTGCTGTCCCGACCGTCGGTGAAGTACGACGCGTATAACTCTGCGTTGAAGTTTGAGTTGGTAAGGTCGTGGCCGATGGTCACCCATCCAGGTCGGATGGTTGAGTCACGACCGAATAGGTGCAATCTGGAAATAGGAGTGATACTCAGTTTAAGATCTCGGTTGTGCAGCGATAAGGTAGAACCCTGATAGTCTTCTCGAAAATGGTATCAAATCAACACATGATAATAATATACCTTGTCTTTTCCCTAAGTCGCGTGTGACCTTATTGACAGTGATGTAACTCACATATTGTTGCTTTACAATGCAATAACAGGGTACTATGTTAATATATTAAAATGATTCAAGCGCTTGTGGACATTTTATGTTAGATAAGATAAATATTTATTCTCCGAATAAAGTACATAAATGTTACAAAATGTTAGCTTGAGAGGTATCTGTAATATTTGTATAATTTTATTTAATTAACAATAAACCATTGTAACACAAAACATAAAACTACCTACTATAACTACTCTGTATAAGTGAACATAAGCATGTCACTTTAGAGGTCTGATTTTCATAGACATATCTATATTTAATTTAAGCTTGCACTAAACAATCTGTGTGCAAAATTTTATCGAATGCGGTCCAGCTGCTGCAGAATGCAAGCTTATCCTACCGAGATCTACAGATACTTTTTCGTCAGATCGCGGATAATTAAGAAATTCCTCGAGAAATCTGGTAAATTACCAGTGAAACCATTGGCAGCTAATAATGTTAAGTATGCAACTGTTATGGGCGCCGTGTCGCTTAACATCACGTGGACGACAAGCACGTCACGTCAATCATTTACAAAAACAAAAGTAAGTATACCATACCTTCTTCTCCCCAAACAGAAATGCTCCATAATATGGAATATCTCGATCGGTTTCTCCGTACTCCCAAACTCAGGATCCTCCGAGATGATGAGGTCAATATCCACATTGGCATGGATGAAGTCTCCATCCACAGACCTTCGGACCGTCCCTTTGATGCCCATGAGACAATGCTCCTTTGTTCTTTGAAATACTGCATTGGTTTCCAGGTTCTTCGAGTGTCCAGGGTTTTTAATGTTGGTCTTTATCCAGCAGATGTCTTCGCATCGCCGAAAGCCCCATTTCTTTAGGCACTCTCTGCCCATGTCTAGACCTTTGGGACAGTGTGTAAATTACTGGAATTACTGAACTGAATTTACTGTAGGGAAACTATTAAATAAATAAATGATATCATATATCGCACACATATCATCAGTCGGAAGATCCACTACTGAATACAGGCCACCACCATAAAATGCCACTTTGGTAAAAAAATAGAGATTATGATCATCATACTTGGCTCCATCAATTTCCATTGTGTGGACATTTGACATTGGGGGTACGTCGACCTCGCTGGCGGGGTCGGCGTCTGTTTGGTACGCGGTACTCCCGCTATGTTCGAGACGTCCTTTTAGGTATTTAGCGGTACAACAAAGGACCCACTATTAGTAATTACTACACATATGCCCAAACTAAGCTAACTAGATACCCACCATCCGAGCTCCCGCACCACAAAAACACGAAGCTCCTGGGCTGCGCTACATGTTGGAGCTCCAGAGCCAACACATCCTGCCAGCGCCACCCGGCCCCGAGAGGGGGCTCCACTAGGATCACGTCGAACTTGTTGTTCATCTGCTTCAGGTCAAATGTCTATGGGCAGGGGAGTTATACAAGTTAGGGGGATAATTTTGTCCTACCACCTGAAAAGTAGCTTTAACTCTTAGCACACACGGTTGTCAAAATTGTCTTTCTCTGTTTTATGTCACTATCTTCACACTTGCTTGTCAAGTGGAGTAAAACAGGGGAATGACAACTTTGTCTACCGTCTGTGCGAACCCTGGAGTTAAAGCTACTTATCACTGATCAAACAAAAATTAAATGTGAGTGCTGCCCTGCCACGTTTAAAAAGCCAGAGTACAGCTGCAGCAGCAAAAGGATGGGTACTGAAGAATAGTTTTGTGTTGCTAATGCAGACGGGCTGGTGGGGCCGAAGCTTTAGGCAGTTGTTAAGCCATGTTGGAAGCCTTTAGGTGGTTTAAATATTCTGTCACCAGGGGGTCTAATAAAGACACCTTTACCTTGGCGTTAACATCAAACGCTAAAACAAAATGTATGGAAATTTCGGATACCGCTTACTTTTCTGCAGCTAATGCCATTCCAATACATTTTGGAGCTAGCAATTGGCGCTAACTCAAATGGAAAGCGATCATTGCCAGACCTTCAGGTGTGGTAATAAACAATGCCCACACAAAAGGAGAATTGATCCAGGGACTGGAAATGTCATTACTAAAATCCTGTTTCACTATAGATCTTTTTATATTAAGCTGACGGCAGTTAAAATGTAATATAACCATAGCATGATGGTTATATATATTACATTATTTATGTAATCTAATGGGAAGAAACATTCTACTACACTGGTTATTTATAATCATTATTACCTTCAAATCACTCTTCAAATACATAGGTGGAGTAGCAGTCTCAGCTATCAGATCATCCTTCAGTTTGATCAGTTCCCTTAGTTTAGGATACTCCTCAAACCGGTCAGCGAGTCCCACATCACGGATGAAGTTCTGTGGCCGTTGGCCCGTGTCTACGAAGTGCTGGCAGTAGTCATTGTGCGGGTTTGATGATTGGGTGCCCTGTAATGTAGCATTTTTATATTATGATGATGTTGCTACTTTCTCAAAACAAAATTAAAAAAAAAACTTTCTTTCCGTTCAAAGTTTGGACCATTCTCTGTTTACTTAAACTATAGGCCTACTATATGCCTTTTATATTGAGTGGTTTAACTTTGAACAGCCATGAACTGTCTTTGTGAGAGATTGCATGGCTAGAAAGAAAGAGTACAACAATTGACAACAACAACAACAAACAACAACAATTTGAACAATTTGATGGAGTTTTAAAGAATTTTTGGCTTTTAAGGAAAATCTCAGTTTGCCAAGTCAAACTCAAAGCAATATGCTACTTCTAGCACACATTGGCGTGTCCGAATTGGAATACTAAATGAAAATAAGTAGGTAAGTAATGAAATTGAAATAAATGACCTGCCTCTTAATATGTACCATATTATTAAGCAAGCCTATAAATTATTTTAGTCTAACAAAACTATTATACAAACCTTCAAAAAAGTGGAAGAGTCCTTATAAACTAATTCATCTGGTTGTTCTTTATCTGTTTTCTTCACATTTGTGTCTCTGCTCTTGCCTGATTTAGATTGCTTCTTCGCTGGCACATCTAATGTGGCTCCAAGAGCATGTCTCAGCTCACTCACGCTTGATACACCTAGCTGTGAAGATAGGTCATAATAGGCTACATTTAAACATATTGTGTATTAATATTATAGAAGGTAACGTAAGTAGAACTTAGGTAGTTATTCTAAGATTAAAATAATAATACCTTAAGTTACCTACCCAAAGTTACTTACCTAACCTAAAGAAGGTAGTCTAAAGAAACACCAAAATAAAATAAGGTAAAGGGTCTTAAAGTGCAGTAGAGATCAAATACAAAGAAAAGTTCCAATGCAGAGTAACTAAAAATAATCTAAATGAGTGAAAGTGTGTACATTATTTTCATTGTTTTTTCATAAACTAGTTAGCAAATTATTTAATTTAGTATTTTTAGGCGCAGTAATTTCAATTTTTAGTTTTTAAATTCTTCAACTGTTAGTAAATCTAGTTAGTAAATCTATCTAAACAAATTCAAAATAGGTAAGAGGTTAAGTTACGAGTTACACAACTTTGAAACGTACCGTTTGTGCCAGCAATTTCTTTCTTTTCTGAGATCTCTCTCGTAGTTCCTTGAGTTTTTCACTCATTGTTTTCGCCTGTTTTCCAGTAAATATTCATGAAAATTAAACAATTTTACGCTACGCGTAAACAATATTCATCCGTCACTGACAGATTCTGTTTCGTCCAGAAAACTTTACTTTTTATTTTATTGTTTTTGATGGTATAGGTTAAATACAAAATATGCATTTAGTATTTTGTCGCTTCTCACTCCATTTTTCCCCTTTTAGCAGTGGTATACCACCAATAATGTTAATTAGCTAATCGTTTTGTTTGCGAAACATTTATATAGATCTCCTAAGTTAAAAGCTTTGAATTTTGTAAACATCATTTTTATTTTAGAACGAATTCAAAGGTACTATAGAGATAATACATTTAGTTTGTAAATTTCGACACTTACACCACAGTCTTCGGTAGTATAGTGGTAAGTATCCCCGCCTGTCACGCGGGAGACCGGGGTTCGATTCCCCGCCGGAGAGATCTTTTTGTATTGCATAATTATTTTTTGTAATGTTTCATGGAATGCCTAGTAATAATCGTACACTATAATCATTTATTATAATCATCTATGTATCACCACTACGAGTCAGCTAAGAGAATATCCAGAGTATGGGTGGCAGCATAATACTCCTTGGTTTTTATTTAGTTTTTGACCAACTACTATCACACCAAGCCGCCTCTATGGGGGAGGCCTATGTTTAGCAATGGACGTCTTTGGGCTGTTGATGGTTTGTTTATTTTGGAGTCCCAAGTGGCACTACTGTTCGCTTAACATTAGTAGTAAGTACTGCCAGCAGGTCACGCTTAAAAATGGTTTGCATGGTTACCATGCCAAAACGGCGGATTTAATTTATATGGAATTTTGAACCTATAATTTAGGACCTAATATTACCTATACCTACACCTAATAGCTATAGGTATTTATCTACAACTCTGAATGGTTTAATTTAAATTTAGTTTTCAAAAGAAAATAGCAAACATCAATTTTATTCTCTCACTTTTCTGTCGCTACTTTTTAGATAAGACAAAATTATAAGGAGGGTTCTATTCTAGCTAACGAGGGTAGGTAGCTACTTAAAACTACACGCAAAAGAACATAACTATTATATAAGACAACCACAGACTGCTTATTATTACACTGGTCCTCCTTCGTACTGGTCGAAGCGTCTCTGAGCAGGCGTCGTTTGTAATGGCTAGCGAGGACACACCGCCGACTGGTCGCCCTTGGGCATACTTTCTTGAAACAGCGATGTTCACAGCCGTAGGGGCACCTGTATTCTTCCTTGGGGTCTGAGTAGTTTTCTGTAATTAATTTTGTCGCTTTATTTCTTTTGTAAGGGATTCGAAGAATTTTCCAGCCAGCAAGACACTTCCATGAAAATAAGGATGTAACGTAAATACTAAATATCCTAGGTCTGTCGTAGGTTGGATGGATGTCAATTTATTAATAAGTATTAAGTGTAAGACTTAGATGTTTTTATTTCTAAATTCGGGAGTAAGTAGGTACTTATAAGTTATAGAGAGCTGTGTCAATGCTAGGCTAGACTAGAACCTAAGAACTTTTGAGTTTTTGAAACAGTCGCCGTCGTCGCTACAAATACATTGCGATTCATATATGAACAGGCGTTGCAAAACTTGCAAAGCACAAGCAAAAGTGAAAGTCAGACCTTTGCAAGGTTTTTTGGCGTTACATAGCGCTATTACGACATGCCTGATCAAAGGATTACAATTTACCATTGTAAAATGCGAGAAGCGTTCTTTGAGTTCCAGGTTCCTGCAGCTGGACTATTCTTACCGATACCTTCGACTCTTATCATTTCAAAACAAATAAAGTTAGCGTTAACGGGAGCAGAAAGGTTGAGTACTTATACCAAAAGGTGTTTATTTAGGTTTTACCAAAATGGGGTCTCTTAATTATCGACCTAACAGGTTGTTAATACCTAACCTAAACAGTTTGATATTTCAAGCTTTAATTTATGTTTCACTAAACATACGATCCTTTTTGTAGTTGGCCACAAAATATGTCTTTTCTTTCAAGGTACCCTTACCCTTATTATTATCCTCCACAAGTCAATTCTATTTATGGTGGCATAAGGGCTTGTCAAACCGTGTGATATTCAATGAATGCAAAGAGCATGTTCTCAAGTTCATTATTGCTGTCCTGTCATGCTGATAAGGGCTAACCTAGATGCTAGGGGCTGTCCTCATTTCGGATCCTTTGATTGGATTCTTTCAGATCGGTTTGATGTAAGCAGGTAACTAGGAATCGCTTCTCAGTGAGAACATAGTTACCATAGTCATTCATAGTTGGAGCCTCCATCTTCCACATAAGTATTATGATAGTAGGTACCTAAGTACCTAAACGTACCTCCGAAATGAGGACATCCGCAGGAGAACTTAAGTGACCGATATAGCTCTTAGAGTTAGCAAGTTGAAATGGCAATGGGCAGGCCACATCGCTCGTAGAACTGACAACCGATGGGGAAGAAAGGTTCTTGAGTGGCGACCACGATCTGGAAGGCGCAGAATAGGCCAGCCCCCCCACTAAGTCGACCGACGATCTGGCAAAAGCGGCGGGGAGCTGATGGATGCAGGAGGCGAGCAGCCACTCAAAGTGGCGCTCCCTGTGGGAGGCCTAGTGTTTAGCAGTCGAGGTCTTCAGGCTGTTAATGACGATGATGATGAAACGTACCTACGTAATTTACACTGCTCTTTAGGCACGCATTGTCCACTGGAGTGCCTCAGCAATGGTGGCCGACATAGGCACCCCCTGGTGCAAGCATCAGGGCAGTCCGGGTTTGGATCCTGGCAGGTGGACTCGCACCAGCCGCATGAGAAGTACTCCTCGCCTGATGAGCAGTCCTCGACGTCGATGGAAGAGAACTGTGCCGTGCTGAATGTGGCTTGGGCTGTGGGGTGATGATGAGCATGACCTATCTATGTCTAAAACTGGAAGAACAGTAGGTAAGCGCTGAGTCATAATCCATTCCAGCTGCATTTAGGTACCTACCTAACCATTTCAGATGAACTGAGTTTCAAGTTTTCCAAATGTTTTTCTATCCTATGCAAAAACGCATACAAGAGTAGGCCACTGGAAGTAACCTATTTTTTTTATTATGGTCATCTCATAGCACTGGAGCACCACATTGTGGTGTCACAATATAGTGACACCACAATGTGGTGTGTTGCTTACCTTGAATCCTATTTTAGAAAGTAACTTCCTGCGATTTCATTTACTTAGTTCATCACTTACCACCATATCTCTGCGAAACTTGTCATCTATATGGTATACCATAGACTATAGACTATACCTACCTAAGTAACAGGTAGATACTTGAAGCAAATGGCCAAGCTAAAATATCAACATAAGGATCAACAGTCGGCAGTCAAATTAAATATCTCTTATATTCATTTTGACCGACTCCTTAACTTAAAGGAAAAAATTAACAAAATAAAGATAGTTCATTCACATTTAACACCCATTTCAAAAATGATAGTGATTAATGAGCTGTCTGCTTCGCCTTTGTAACTGTTTATTTTTCGCATCAACATGTGAACACGATTATAAAAGTTATGACCCAAGATACTGCCTTGAGGCACACCTCTTTTTTGGGTTTTCGATGAATCTCGAGGGTGAAGCCATAGATGTATTTTATTGTATCTACTTTATATACTTTCCTAATAATAACTCTGTCATAATCCGAGCTTATTCTACCTATAAGTAGTACTAATCGTGAACTTATAAGTAATGTAAAGAAAAAAAGAAAATACACTTATTCGTGACAGTTGATGGGCCAGATAGCTCAGTTGGTAGTAACCCTGCCTTCTGAACTGAGGGCTGTGGGTTCGATTCCTACCCAGGACAAACATTTGTGTGATGAACATTGATGTTTGTTCTGTGTCTGGGTGTTATATTGTATTCTATGCATGTATTTACAAACAAAAAGTATCTAAGTATTATATCCGTTATCGGGTTCCCATGGTACAAGCTATGCTTAGTTTGGGGCTAGATGGCACTGTGTGAAATATCCGCACATATTTATTTTTTATTATTTTACAGTAACACACAACATTACAAACATGACATTTCAAAACAACATACACACAAACAGATTACCAGCAGTGCAATGCTGCGTGGTGTCACGAATGGGCCCCGACTCTTCATACAATTAAGGTCCTAAAGACCTTAATAACTGATTTTCAGTCGGAACCCATTTCGTGTCTTAACAATAATGATTGAGCGCATTATGTTCTTCATATCAAGGAATTCAAGGATCACTATTTGTACCTCTATGTACCTATTGGTAGTTTTACCACAGAATAAGTAATAGTAGAAGTAGTTATATGTACCTACTATTGGTATCCATAATCCCTTAAGTAGGTGTAGACAGATTTATAATATGGTATGGCTTGAAGCTTTTAATGGAGGTGGGTACCTAATAAGAACGTAGGAATAGAAAGAAAATAACAGAAATGCTTCAACGAAGTAAATATAATTTCATAAATAAAACTTAGAAACTAATATCAAAACAAGATGATACACTTGTGCAACAAGAAAACTTAGGTGTACGACAGATCACATAATATAGGTGTGGTTAAGGAAATATATAAACAACTCCGAAAAACGTGAATAATAGATATCTACTTATAGTAAACGTACAAAGTTAGAAACTTATTAATACTTTGAGACAAGAGATAACACACAATCATATTTTATTAAAGTTACCTACCACATACCTCTATAGTCATATTGAATTTATACTCTAATCTCTATGCTACAAAACTAGCACAGATTACTAAATATGCTACTACGAACATATGTTCAATGGTTTATTTCAATTTACATTGGAATTATGTACGTTCTGTCCATCCTCTATATATTATGTTCATTTCAAACCATGTCTTCATTGTTTTGTAAGTAAATATATGCAAATGCTGGAATAAGGAATCTGAATTGTATAGATCCAGAAAGTGGCAAGAAATTGGTCAGCTTTACTGGTAACTCTTAACTTACAACCTAACAACTATTCACACTTATACTTCTCAATTCTACTACCACTACACTACTTTCAGCATCATTCCCATCCTTTTGCTTAGATTTATTTCGGGTCTATCAGTCCATTATTTTTTTTATTATTAGAAATAAAAATAGACACGCCCAATTCAACACGACTCTTACCAAAAATCAAACCTTCATCACAGTTTCATCACGAAGAGACCCTGCATTCCCTAAACCTACAAACCTTTGGGACAGTCTTTCTCCTCCACACAAACTCCGTCAGATCTTTTCATGAGACCATCCTTGCAGAAGCATCCCGCCTTGCACTCCCCGCAGACTGGCTCGGGGTCGTTACAGGTTTGCGTGCAATTCTTGCACTTATAATATTGCTTGTCCTCACCGCAGGAGAACCGGTAAGGTATAGGAGCCACGCTGCCATCTGTAAAAAGTTTGAGATTAGCATACTTTATACGGATGCCCAACGGAAACATTGAGCTGGTACACGAGAAATGGAAAGTCCTGACATAAGTTTACAGTTCAGGGTGACACGGCTGAATTAGGTACCTATTCTGCTTTACTGTCATAAAATTC
This sequence comes from Ennomos erosarius, assembly GCA_963580505.1. Lineage (NCBI taxonomy): Eukaryota > Metazoa > Arthropoda > Insecta > Lepidoptera > Geometridae > Ennomos > Ennomos erosarius. The sequence continues at coordinate 12,073,478 of OY756987.1, forward strand.
AATCCTCTTACAATCTCACACACTGCGAGTCAGAGTCCATGATTGTAGAAGAGGGTTGAATTTTATCAGTGTCTGAGCAGACATAGATTTATCTATCTGTAATTTTAATTTAGATCCAATTATACAGGATGTAATTTAATTCATTAGCATAAATTGAGCCCGTGATACTACATCATTTATAGATGATTATTAAAGAGTAAAGAGTGTAAATGAAAATATTTCTTATTTAAAATCATGAAGATTGCCGCGGCGCCTAACGCAGTTGGCACGGATGATTTTGATACATTTAAACGTTTTTATACATTGTAGGTACTAATTAAAATCAGTACTTCATTATTTTAATTAAATTTTGTATTGTAGCATTTGATTAAGTAAGTTATTCCATTTTTTGGAGGTAATATTATTACCAAACCAATGTGTTAGAATTCAAAAATGTTGGTCCACACGTGACCGGTATCAGGAGTAGGTATCTAGTTTCAAAGGATGCTAATGAATACAATTACACCCGGTATTAGTAGCAGCCGCAGGTGGAGGCAACGTCTAATATTGAAGATATTGGACAATGCAAGCATGCTCCATCGTCGACCGCGTCATGACTTACCAACAGTAAACCGTGATCAAATGTTAGCCAACCGACGATAAAAAAATTTAAAAATTTTAGCCACCGGAATGCTGCTTCGTCTTAGTTTAAACGAATGCGCCTACTTAAACCTCCTAATTTAAATCAGACAAATCATGAAGATATTCAATTCAATGTCTAAAAAGCTTACAATTATTAGTCTAGAATCTAGTGTGTAGATACATTTGGCTGACTGATTATAAATCCTTGTTATCAACAATACGGTATCTTGCAGACTCATTAACTCTAACTCATTGATGAGGCTGCGAGATAGGCACCGTAGCAGCACACACGTATCGGGTTTCAGCATTTATTTACTTGGCATTGATGACTGATTCCGTATGACCGTACATTCACAGTTCAACGACAATATGTCAATGTCGTATGACGATGGTAATGAATAGAGCTTCATTACTCATTTATCTCATATAGCGGCTAGCTTGCGTCATAAAACAAAGCGAGAAGACCTTAGACAGTAGCCAGCTATTAGATCCGCAAACTCCAACTTGACCTTGTTTGACTTCTCAGTATGCGCATCATCATGCGAACATTCTGCTTAAATACCAAAATAGTGCAAGGTTAATTTTTTATCAAAAATTTAATAAACAAATGAGGATCGGCCTTCTTGGTTTTGCGTTTTTACTGTGTGCCTAAAAGATAGTGGTTTTAAGTCCTTGCGAATGTTTGGGAAGATGCAATAATAACATCGCATATTATACATATTTTGAACGCAAGCTTAGAGCCTACAGGACCTATAGAGATCAGAAAACTTACTCAAATTAATAAATGTTCCTCTTATTGTTTCAATGCAGTCATCCAGTATATAGACAAGCCGAAAAAAACACTAATAAACTTGTATTAATAACTACTCACGTTGACTGTCCATCGCCTCAATATACGCGTTGTAATTCGAGCACTTCTCAAACTTGACACATTTTCCGTTCGTATCCATCAGGAGATTTTTCTTGCAGAAACATCCCATGGAGCACTGAGCAGGGCACATCTTGGGGAAGGGGTTTTCGCAGGAGCGGTTGCAGGGCTCACAGAACCGGTACTCTTGGTCTTCGGGGCATTTGCCCTGGTGTTGCCGCGGCTCGGTGGTTTCCAATTTGTAGGCCGAAGCTGAAAGAGCATTATGTGGCTAGACAGGTTATTTATAAAATGAAAAAGCTAAGTAAGATGCTAATGGCTTTTTCGAGTATGCAGTCAATATTACCGGTTACATGGAAACTATACAGTTCATAACCATTCAACCGATGGGAAAGAAAGATTCTGCAGTGGCGACCACGAACCGGAAGACGCAGCGTAAGCGTAAGCCGGCCCTCCCACTAGGTTAACTAGGTAGACCGACGATCTGGTGAAAGCCGCGGGGAGCGGATGGATGCAGGAGGCGAACAACCGCTCAAAGTAGCGCTCCCTGTGGGCCCTGGAGGCCTATGTTCAGCAGTGGACGTCTCCAGGCTGTTAATGATGATGACACTAAGAGGAATAATGTTTATTATTATATACTAATGAATAAGAAAAAGCCATCTTACCCTTAGGACAATCAGCAAGCTTCACGCAAATCCCGTCCCTATCCTCATCCCTCACCATCCCTTCATCACAGAAGCAGCCCGTCTTGCAGACCCCCTTGCAGTCCGGCACGGGGTCTCTGCAGGTCTTCGGGCAGCCACACTCCAGGAGTCTCTCGTTGGGCCGACATAGGGAGCCGGCTTGACCTGGAACACGATGATTTTGTGTAAATAAATGATTAACTGACAAGAAAGTTTCGCGCAAAATAATGCATCTTATATAGGAAACCCGCATGCCTAAGAATGCACATTTGACGTAGAAGACGTAGCGGCTTATGTCAAAAATGTGCCTACTAGGTGAACCGATAAATTTGGGTAAAGCTACGGGGAGCTTTTGGGTGCAACAGGCAAGTAGCCATTAAAGTGACGCTTTATGGGGGAGGATTGATTTCTGTAACGAATACCTTCAGGTTAATGCTGTTGATTCATTATTAGCTTAGTATTACAGTAGGTAGTAGATACAAAGACAGAGCATGAACATAAACGTAACATAGTTAAAGATTTTGAAGCAGTCAAAATCCGAAAGGCAAAACGTCTGTAAAACTAAAACCGGTTTTTAAATCTGAACATACAGTACCAAACTGATATTATCTAGATTCCTATCTAGAAATCGAAATCGCCTCATTAATCTAGACTCGACAAGTCGACAGTACACTTACTAACCCATACTTACGTGTCTGTCTATCCATCAGAAAGACAACTTTTGAACCAGAAGTACTGGTTCAAGGAAATGTTAGCCATTGTTCAATGCGTTCAGAAGTATCGTTTGACATGCTGTTTACTAATAAATGCTAAAGAGAAAAGACTGGTAGTCCGGTACAGTGCATTACATAAACTTCAGTAGACATTAAATGATTTACTACCATCCTTATTTAAACATTGGCATTGCACGCGAATTGAAGCATACTTTATTAAGAAATTAAATTAGAATAAAGTGCATTTTGGTCATGAAGAAATTTTAATGAAGACAATTTTTTCAAGATTCATTTCTCGCCAGTCCCTACACAACCATATCATGGGCTCGCTCTCATATCTTAACTGTATTGTTGTAGGTTGTAGTACATTGTACATACAGCAAAGGTAGACAGCTTTTAAAGATTGTAACTGCTTGTATTGTAAGACATTTTATCGACGTTTAATAGATCGCGTAATATAACTATTCGATTCTGCATAAAAACATGGTTAAATATATACTACTAACAGCATAAAAAATAGATCGTGCACGTTTTTTGCTATATAGCATACAAATATTTAGAGAGAATGTCACATGGTTCACATTACAATTAGGCAATGTAAGTTGTTCCATTTAAATTAATATAATTAAATAAACTACACTAATCCGTCATCAAAGGTGCCGCAAAACAAATTGATCAAAATAGGTAAATTTATTCTTAATTCATTAATAATTCCAAACGTCAGATTCCACTACACAAATAAACCAAATCATTTCGACGCAATATTTCGTTTCCAATTTAAAAATTCATTGACCGAGTAAAAGCAATTTTCAACCAACCATTTGTGTAATTTATATTTAAAAATATTTACAGGTAAGCTTTTTAAATCTTCTTCTTCTTTCTTAGGAGCCTGTGGCTAAATACCTCATAGCAATTATCGTCAATGCACACATTGAAGAGCACAATGATAATAGCCTCAACCTCCTGATGCAATGGCCAAACACAAATAATAAGACAAAATCAGCAAATATACACAAATAATAACAAGATTAAATCAGCATGCAGCCAAGCCAAGTGTACAAGTGAACAAGTTAAGATTACATCGAATAGTCCGAGTGAAATCATTTTAGGTAAGTAGATGTTTTAATTACTGTTGCAAAACAATCTAATAAAAACATCCACTCATCTGAAAGATAAGACATTATGAACTAGAAACACAATATAGGACATAAGAGTCATATTAAATTAGGCTTTTCTATGAAATTAGGTACTAATCACTAGTATAATTTTGCTCTGTGCTAAGTACATCTCTCACATCGTCACGGTTGAAATACAATCGAATTGATGATAATAATAAGTAAATAGATAATAAACAAACACAATTAATTACTTATTGCTTGCTTTACTTTTTTACTTCCGATTCAAACTTTCCTTTGCCCGATTACGCCATGTTGCCATAAAATATGAATAAAGCCTGTATATTTGTACATTTAATTGTACATTAAGTACTTCAGATATCTTTATTCGCGAATGCATACCTATTCATCAAACTGGTTAAAGAGGAAGTAGAACATATTGAGAACAATAAAACAGTGGGCTTTATGTGGCATGGTATTTATGATAGGTAATTATTTGTAATTTATTTTACCATTCATTATCGAGTCATAAGTGCATATATACAAGTGGTAGATGCTTTTGCTTGAACATCGATTCAAAGGCATCGAATCTAGGAAGCTTACGAAAAGTGCGGCAGTATTTTATATGAAGGCAAGCAGACTATACAGCGCGAGTACGATCCTTGTTGAATACTCTAGCCACAGATAATGCACTGCAGCAATCATGGAACGGTGAAGTACTAGCAAAGGGAGTATACGCTACGACGCTACGTTTGCTAGTTCCATGTCTTGGACTCTATCCAGGGCAAAAACAAGCCAAAAGGCTGCAATGCGTTGTTAGAAGTCAAGCTTCAAAGCTTGGAGTATCGTGGTAAACCATCCAGCGTGTCTGCATTAACAACATTTTGGAGTATACTTATAAGAGAATTAGGTACAGGTTTTAATTCGTTCATCTCTTTCATTGAAAGTACGAGAAGGCGCACAGAAACACGGCATGTAATCCATATAGAGATTATAGGGTAGGTATGGTTGACATTTGCACAGCTCCCACTAGTTGCAGTTCGTAAAATTGACAACCAATGGGGAAGAAAGTTGCTCGAGTGGCGACCACGGACCGGAAGACGCAGCGTAGGTTTAGCAGTGGACGTCTTCGAGGTGATGATGATGATGATGATGATACCATATAGCCTGGGAGTCTTTAGAATGAACCAGTATCTTCTAAGCAAGCGTGCAGCATCGTAGACTGCATACCTACCTACATCTGACATGTATTTTAATATTCATAGTAAAACAACATTATATTATTGCCACCTTTGATTATGAGCTCACCACTTGAGATTAATAGGTACTAAACCTATAAAGTTATTGTTCTCACGAATATATTTACATTTAGTAGATTAATCGAAGCAGTTAAGAAGAGTTATGGCGTAAGATTATGAATAATATAATTGAAATGCATCGGAAAACCCATAAAGAATCTTTTATGGTTTAGTTCGATTGTTCTATGTTGTGACGATGTCATTCTCTTTGATCATTCTATAACTTTCTAATAATCTTTGTTCGTACTAAATATTGGCCCTTTAGGTACAATTCAAACTCAACTAACATCAAAGGCTTCTATGTAACTGGACCCTAACTAGGATTCCCTGTATCTATCGACCCACGAACTACGAGTCCCACAGCATCCAGGCACAGAACAAGTATTTGCGCTTTTTCTTCCTCTGCACAAATTATTGTCCTGTCGCGGGAATCGAACCCGCCGACTCCGGGTTATGAGCCGACCTGCTCAACCACCACACCACGGAAGCTATCAACGTACATAGTACATAATTGTACCTCTATGACTAACATAATTATCCATAAATATTAAGGAGCTTAAACGACTGTGTGGACTCAAAACCCTCCCCTATAAACACGGGTAGGGGGTACAAAAAAGGGGGGAAAGGAATCTCTGCTATTATCGCAGGTACCTATTATATTTTATAGAAATATAGAATAGAAAGTAGCATTGCCCGTAGAACCTATTACTGGTAGTACAACTGGTAGTAGCACAGGCAACAAAACTAGTAAGTTCTAATTAATTGATCACTTTACTTATTAAATTAATAAAAAAAATATTTAAGAAACATTAATGATCACTGGTGCAGGGGGCTAAGCGGGATGGGTGCATCAGTTTAAAAGCCACACGGATTGTTTTAGGTATAATTAAATAAAAGCACAGATATTGTGATAGTACATAAAAGTAAGTTAAGTATAAGGAAAAAATTTTTTTTCATAACCTAAGTCTAAAGTTTTATTGGTAATAGGCTATTTTTAACACGTTTACGTATGAAGATAAAATATATGAAAACATAGTATAAAAATTATTTGATCACCAAATTAACATTTATGTTATTTCACATAATTATTTCTGTCTACAAACCAAGTCCCACAGTCCTTTTAGTACGGACCGGGAAGAGACAAACTTTAAGTTAAGTTAAGTTTAAGTTTTCTCCTTTTACTTTCACCCAAGTGGATAAAACAGGGGATAAAAGTTCTAGAGCGATAGATAGTTTTAAAAGAGTACATTTTTTATTCCTATAAATCGACCAATTTGTGTATTTCACAGTATGCACTTGTAATAACAAAAACAATGCAGGTTGACCGGTTATTGAGTAAACGAAACTAATCACTGGAGCACTAGGTTTTTATTTACATAAATCGACCAATTTTCAAACCTACTAATAATAAATGAGAAAGTTTGTCGTTAATTAATTATCACTAATTAAAACTTACCAAAAACTCCATCGAAGCTCACGCAAACAAACAAGCAAACAAACACTGCCTTGAAGTCCATCTTAGACGAGTCTTGCAACAGAACTGTTGTGTTCGATGCGCACGCGCAGCTTATACGTAACTCGTTGTTGCAGTGACTGTGTTGTAACCTGTGGCTTTCAAAGGATACTTGATAGCGAGTGATAACAGGAAGGCCGTTGCTTCTTTACATGAGAATTAGGGTAGTAAAAATAAAATGTTACCTTGTAGACTTTCCTATTTCTTTAGACAGGAAATCCTACTGATCAAGATAGCATTGTAACAGGAAATAATAAAATTAAAAAAACTCTTTTTTTAAATGTTTTATTTAGCAAACAAGCATATGGGACTCCTGATGGGAAGAGTTCACCATACCTGTAAAACGCAAGCTCTGCAAGCATAAATTACCAGCAAGTGCGAGTCGTACTCGCTCAGGATGGGTTCCGTACCATTATATCTACAAAACCAACAAAAAATCACGTTTGTTGTAAGGGAGTCCCTTAAATATTTACTTTATTCGGTTTTTTTTGCGTTGTTAAAGCGGCAACAGAAATACATCATTTGTGAAAATTTCAACATTCGAACTATCACAGTTTATGAGATTCAACCTGGTGACAGACGGACAGACAGATAGACAGATAGACAGACAGACGGAGAGCGCGCAGCAAAGCCTTATGGACCAGCCAGACTTAAAGGTAAACGGCGAAACTTCGCGGTTGAACGCTTGTGCAGACGAAGTATTCGCCCGATGCATTGCTGTACGCACACACACAAGCGTTCAACCGCGAAGTTTCGCCGTTCTCCTTTAAGTCTGGCCGGTCCATTAGCAATAGGGTTCGCTTTGGCTTTACCCCTCGGGTACGGAACCTTAAAAAGAACTAACATATGCCACTGACACTGGTGCGTTGCTTAGGTACCCTACCCTGTGATAATAGGTTGGTACTCTTTTCTCACAAGCTCGAAAGACTCTATTTATCTAATAATCTGCGTGGAAAGACTTCGAAACTCGAACCCTTCTATTCGATAACTTTCTGTACCACCAGTCCACTGAAAATGTATTATAGATAGATAGATAGAAAATGCTTTATTGCACAAGAGTAAATCAAGTACATAGGCGTACTTAATGCTAAGTAGCATTTTCTTCCAGTTAACCTTTGTGTAGTGTGGAACGAGTTGTAGTGCTGGTTGAAAAAGAATAAGAAAAAGAATTACCCAAATAAAATAATCATAAGAAGTAGCAATAGATAATAATATGAGTTTAGATAGATAAGGTTTTAAACAAATAATACATACTTTTTAATAACTTACATATTTTATATTAAACTTATTGCAAATTAAAATAAAAAACTTATATAATAAACAAGGACCTACTCATTTAATAACTAATTTTAAGTGCTCAATTTTTCCGACTGTTTTGAATGGATATGAAGTGTATTAGGTACTTACCTACTTACTTCTTTTTCTTCTCTTGTACCTACCTCATTTTTAACAGTTGCAATAGTAATTTTTTAAATAAACTTAAATGTAGTTTGGAACATGTAAAATCCCATGCTACGGCGTGCTGCGGCTGAGTCATGATTGTACTTTAGTTGTATAATCATAATCAAAGTGGAACAAGGCCTTTAAAATATGCAAAGAAAAGAAAGATACATACTTACTTATTATAATACATATACAAAACAACTTACAACTTCATATTATACAATAAAATACAATTAAGTATTACAATAGGGTTTCCCCCAGTGTCCGGCCTTACGCCACAGAAGATATAATTGTACCTACTAAGTTTAGTGCTCAGCTAATTACAGCATACATCTTTCAGTCACAATATTTTTATTTTCCTGTTCGTTACTCTTTTATGCAAATGAATGACGTGACGAGCTAGTTGTTCACCTGATGTTAAGCGACATTGCTAACAGCTGCACTGCTGCCACAGAGAACCTGCAGGGCGGAACTTTTAGTAAGTAGTAGGTAAGTATTATTTCGGGTGGCACAGAATTCTGAATCCTGAGCATAATCTATTTTCAACAAAAGCTCGCCATTAGTGTACATTTTGTGTTAACTTGTAAAGCAGCTTAGTTATATTCATTACTAAATACAGCTCAGAAGTCAAAGGAATCAATGACTCATTCACTCATACTGGTATTTTGGGAAAACCTGCTAATAATGAGCGAGCAAAGCAACCCTGAAACTCAAGACCGTGGAATATTCATCTCAAGTTAGGTTCCGGTTGTTATTCCGATTAATTTATAATTTCCCAGGATGCATGTCTACTAACGTCTAGGTCCATTATCATCATCACCATCATCATCATCAACACCCTGAAGACATACACTGCTGAACATAGGCCTTCCCTACTGAGCGATACGAGGGTGCTCGCCTCTTGCACCCATCGGCCCTCGGCCATCACCACGTGGTCGGTCCACCTACCTAAGCTGATACGCGGAGTCTTCCTGTTCGTGGTTGCTTCCGAGAACCTTTCTTTCCCAATTTTACGAACGATGATATGACAAAACTCGTGGGGACAAAATGGAATAAAAATTCATGTCTGTCTCCGAATTTTTTTTGCGACAGACAAAAATATATGTTTTCCGATTTTCCCCGGATTTTTATATAGGTATAATAAGTAAAGGACGGTCTTCCATAACATTAATGAATGTCAGAACGGTCATCAGTACAATACTCGATCGTACGCACTACTAGACCTAGTGGATCGATCGAGGAGTGAACGTGGCTGTGGTGGCTCGTGCGACTTTCAAACCGACGCATCCAGGTTCAAATCCCGTTTGGTCCTGCAAAGTGTAATTTTATGAATTGGTTATTTTTAGGTCTTTTTTTAAAGCCAAAATTAGATGATTTAAAATACTTGACTTAAGTTTATGGCCCGGTGGTCAAACTAGTTCCTTCCTCCATAAGCGTTTCGCATCAAACTTTATAGTGCGAACAGAAAATGAAAGGAATACTTGGCCGTCATCAATGTTTCCCAGCTGACTATAACTTAGGTGTCTTCAAGTCAAGAATGAACCGGTATCTTCTAGGCAAGCATGCACCACCCCACCACCTTAGACCGCGTCATCAGTCATCTTGCCTAGAAGATATGAACGGGACTGATGACTTCATGACATTAATGTTTCAAGATTACAATAACACTGTTCGAATTAGTACCATGAACTTATAAAGTAGAACAAGACGTCTATATTTTTATGTAGCGTTATCACTGTCGCACGTCGGTGTCAACATGATGTAAAGGTATGAACATTACAGTTGTATTAGAGTGAACGATTTAACGTGACGTCACCAAAACTGCTCTGGCTCTGCAACATTGAAGCGGGTCCACTGTGCCATTTTTTGAACAAAACATTGTTCAAAAACAATATTCTGTTCAAAACATGGCACAGCGGACGCGGTTTAAAGTCGCAGCGGACGGGAAATGTTTTGTCAAACAATGTTCAAGAACAATATTCTGTTCAAAACATGGAGCAGTGGTCACGGCTTTACAGTATTCTTACTTTTATGTAATTTTTCAACGTATTGTTGAAATAATAATGCTATAAGAGGTTGTGGTAGGCCCGCACCCCTAGCATGCGCATCGCGAAAAAACTTGTCGTTTCTGTTAGAGTGAGACACAACGCGCTACACATAACCTTGTCACGGTCACCGACGAGAAAAGTGCCGAGAAAATTTTGTCGCGTTGCGCATGTCAGGCGGGCTTCTATCATATTAATCAGGCGTATTATAACAATTAAGGATATTACAATATACATAATTTGAAATTCAATTAAGTAGTTAACAACGAAAAATACAATCCGTCACCTGGAATATTATTTATTATATTATACTATGTAAATAGCGGATTAGGATTATACAATAAGCCGTTACATACCTAGTATGTATAGAAAAATCAAAACTATGAAGAAAATGATACTTGCTACTAGCTTTTTTTACGGTATGTGGTAGGACTTTTCTGCAAAGTTGGTTTAGGTAGGACAATTATGAGCAGTACCTATAGTGTGCAAGACTACTGCGCACCGGTTTGAAGGGCACCTAGCTAATGAAATTACTGGGCAAGTGAGATTTTATGGCCAGAGGAAGAATACTAGACTATGAGAGTCCAGTATTCTTCTTATTCTAATTGGGGCACAGATTATTGAATAATTATTTCATTCATCTATTTCATTTCGATGAAATATTGAGTTTGAAGTTACTAAAACGACACAAAGTGGCGCCTATTGCCATTAAAAGTTTTTTAATGAGTCGCAAAACTAAAACTTAAAGCCTTTAAAATTGGGCCTACTAAGTTCTGTTTATTCTGTGTTGATTTTTTTCCATTATGTTCTAGCAACCGAAGGCGCAACCGAAACAGACACGGGTGCTACTACCTCTATCTAGGTAGTGATATATCACTACGGCAGGCTCCTTCCTCATGATTGTGGTTGCTCGAACTCGAAAATGTTAATATCAACGAAATAAAATAGCTCTACCAATTATTTTAAATGATATAGTTTTGGCAACCGGCGCGAATTTTTAGGAACTATACCTAAGTACCTACTTACTTTTCAATAAAAAAACATTTTCATTTACACTCTTTAATCATCAATAAATGATGTACTATCGTACGCCAATCCAATATGGCATCCTATATTGGGTGGATTCCAGTAACTGAGAATGCCAAGAACGAAAATAACGATCATGTGAGACTCTCACAGTGATCACTTTTATTGCTACTGGAACGACTTTTTGTGATCGAAAATAATAAAAATAACACCAACTGGAACGCACCCATTGTAGGGTAGCCATTTATTAAGGTTTTGATGGACTAACCTTAACATTTTTGCTAACTAAATTACTGGGCAAATGAGACCTTATGATCTGTCTAGTAATCTTATTACTAGACTTGTGATGACTCAGGTTGATATGCGCAGTGCAGTGTCACACGAAACTATGATTTAGAGTTCAGAGTGATACTGCAATTTATGGGCCGTGCCGCTTAACATCAGGTGAACGACTAGCTCGTCACGTTGTTCGTTTAAATTAAAAAACCCCTGCAAGTAGGCACCTATTTTTTGGTATTGTTGGTTATCATATTTTATTATGTGCTCATTATAGAAACGCAACCAAAAATCAAACCAAAACCGCCATTCTATCCTTTATTATACGTAAGTACAAACAAAGCTTTACATATTATTAAGATATAATACACTAAGTACATGATATATTTAAGGGCGGTCGCACACCAGCGCGGTGCGGTCTATGCTGGCATATTCCTTCCCGGAGCGCGGTCTGGTCACGTGACGGTCCGCGGAGACGTCACACGAACTGAATGAAGATACGGAGAGGGACTCCATGTAGTCGGAAGTATCGGAAGCGCCGCTTGAAGTGCTTTTGTTTGTCATCTGGCTGTGGCGGGCGGTTGAATCCGTTTCCGCTGTAAAAATTAAAACATTGTATACGTGGGCGTGGGCGTCATATTCAAAGCAGCGCGTTATTCGTTACTGCTGTGAGCAACGGTATACCGCGCGGGATTCTGGCGGATAATTTGTATGAAGTTTCGCTCATGTTTCGTTTTAGCCGCGGGAACTTCATACAAAATACCGCTACCCACCACACCGGTAGTGAATAACGCGCCGGGTTGAATGGGTCTTTAAAGATTTTTTTTTTTATTAGTGGACATTTCACACATTTCACAAACTAAGCATAGCTTGTACTATGGGAACCAGATAACGGATATAATACTTATATACTTTTTTGTTTGAAAATACATACATAGAATACAATATAACACCCAGACGCAGAACAAACATCTATGTGCATCACACAAATGTTTGTCCTGGGTAGGAATCGAACCCACAGCCCTCAGTTCAGAAGGCAGGGATACTACCAACTGAGCTATCGGGCCCGTCAAAAGTCAAAGATGCTCGTCTCAAGCCAAAGTTTACTCCAACAGACAACATTTCTTTTAACTTTTTTAATGGTTATTTAAAAGTTAGTTCTCTTATTTGACTTCCTTTTCGCAGGTACGACAAACGCATATAATTTTAACGCCTGGCAAAATATTAATATTTATTCATCTAGACGGTGGCTTCAGTAAGTTCCCATTCCCACAGTTAGGATTGGCATACAAACATTAATTTATATATATACAACATTGAGGAAGGGCCGCAGGGCCGTGGTAGACTACTAAACCAGAGTTATTTGGTTTATTCGAACATGCCCATGATCTTTATGACGTATGGCAGATAGCTAAAGCAAGGCACCAAAGGGTATCACGGTAACAACCATAGTACGGGAGAATATAGTCTTTCCTCGTTTTGTCACTTTCTTCATGCTTGCTTATTTGTCAAGGGAAGGAAAACAGTGGAAAAATTTTTGTCTACCGTTAATACTAGGGCAGCAGCAGGTAAAGCCTCGGGGAGCACCGAGTAAGAAACCCCAGATAATATAATACCTACGATAAGAAACAATAACAAAGTATTTTGTCAAATTCTTACCATTTCCTTTTTTCCGTCTGGTCAGTGTATCGGCATCGCACGAATTCGACTTGGTCAAAGTGGCGACTTCCTCGAACTGAAATGTCAAGTTCTTCAAAGGATCCGATGAGTTAGACTTCGCAAACTGCACAGGCGTCATCGATTTCCTCATCTGCTTGTTTTTCAGGTGCTTCTTCATCGATTTTATATTCGTGATCGGCGTTTCATAATCGAAATCGCCTTTGTGATGCTTCAACGATCCTGTTGATACCCCGGAATCGTTTGAACTGGACGAATCTCTATTTTTATCCGATTTACTCGGCACGCTTGAAGACCTCCTTATTTTCACCGATTCCCGTAACTTTGCGACAAACGTCTCGTTTTTCGGTTCAGGAATCTTAAAGTCCTTATCCTCAACAATCAGAAGTGGTATCCCTTCGTTTATTCTATCAGTTTTGGTCGCTTTTCTTAACGCTGTTGGCGTGAAGCATATCTGTCTGCTCACTCCGAATTCGTCGTCATGCCGTTTGGTGAAATCCGCTGAACTGGACCTTCTGGTGCTTAACGTGATGTCTGTGTCAGAATGTTGTGTCGGGTCGGAAAAGTGGCTGATTCGACTGATGTTGTCACAGTTTTTATTGCTGCTGGAACTGCTGATTTCTGGCATGTAATCGTTGTAGCATTCTGTTGAAGGATGCACAGTGTTCGTTGTAGCGGTTGAAATATCGTCATCGTGCTCCGGAATGTCTTCCAAAGCTTCCAGTTCTTCTGGACTGAAGCCAGCGCTTCTAAGAATCTGCAAGGAACTTTCGAATTTCTCTAGCGTAGCGTTAAGGTCTATATTGGCGTAGTTTCCGTAATCTATATCTGGTTTGGTAACAGGGGTGACGTTGACGTAGTTCGCTTGCGGTTCCTCAGTTTCGGGGTTGGTTGGTTGGTCGGGCTTGTCGGTTGTACAAATGCAGGGCTGTCCGTTGATGAGGCACTTCAGTTTCTTTGGTGTGTCGTATAAGCTTGCGGCGTCTGTGTGGCCGTCTATTGGGTGTTCCTGAAATCAGAATTGAAAAATATGTTATATTGAGTAGTCTGTTTAAGGTTGTCACAGGTATTGGATAGTATTTTGGACATTAAGTAACTGGGTTTATAAAGCGTTATGGGCAATAAATACATAGTTGACCTTTTCAAAATTAATATTTTTTAAGCTAAGCCAGAATTTATAAAGATATTTACCTGTATTAAAGGCATGGGTGTCTTTGGCACATCATAATTCTCATAGGGTCCGTTAAAGACCTTTTTCTTGCAGCAGCAAGGTTTCTGCTGCCAGCACTGGCAGGCCCCTTGCTTGGCGGGTACAGTCGGCGTGCAGCACCCGACCGGACTGCCTCGCTTGGAGTCGAAGCTTTTGTCCAGAATGCAAGAGCTGCGCGGTACACTGTACTCTGAGGCGCTGCCACTGGATCTGGAGTAGATGGACGCTCGGTCCGAGTCTGACCGTTTCTCGAGGATGTTGTCCATCGTCCATACTGGGGACATGATCGACCCTGGTGTACACATTGTTGATGACCTGAAATAGAGGTTATGTGGAGTTAGAAATCGAAGTATTGCATACTCGGTGGAAGTTCTGAATAGCCCGCGCTCATAACGAAGCTCGACCTCGACCAGCGGTATTCACAACTGAGCGCTATTGCCGAGTGTGACATGTTAAGCCGTCGGTCCCGGCTGTTATCGTAAGACGTAAGTGGTTAAGTCAAGTTAAAAGTCTTTGGGCGTCTTAACATTCTGCCAACTCGGCTAAGTACATACTTGTCTAGACAAGAAGTTGAAAATTTCCAAATGGAGGATTATTTGTTTTATGTCCAGCCGTAGACCATTGACCAAATGAGCATGTGGACGGTGACGCGCGCTATATAACCATACCATGGCATCTTTAACTAAAATACGCACTGTACTTATGTGGTGTGATAGGTATAACCTGTCGTATTTTCGTGTTTATGGAAAGCGTCACCAGCGTGCATTTAAATAGTGCCAATTATAACATATCATGCCAATTTGGCGGTTTAGTGCCAAGGTCGGTGTAATGAGTGCCATCCGAGTGTGACGGTGTGGAACAGGCCGTGAATGAGTGCGGTGGTCTGTTTGTTTTCCTCAATGGTTGGGGTCGAACACCTTTGGAAGGTTGAATTTAAAATCTTTAAAATCTTTTTAGTTTTCATACCTACTTGACTTTCGGTGAAGAGTATGATATTGTTAGGTTTGTTTTAGTACTTTACTTTTTTACTTTCGGACTTGGTGCATTAAAATATTTAAGCACAGGGTTTATATGTATATGCAGCTCTAAGCTAGAGGCCTAAGGGCAATTTTTGTACATATTCAAGCCCAAGATAGTTTGTAAAAACATAAATAGCCAGGTAGGTACTTGACCCCTGGTTAATTAATATGCTTCTTTTTTCATGGCAAAGGGTGGGAACGCCTTAGAGATTTTAACCGTCGTGGTCACTTTATTACTAGGGATGAAATAACCCAGCCTCAGTATCTTAAATAGGGCAAATTCTATGAAGTTAGCACGCAGAAGCCAACCTAACAATATATCCCAAAAAATTTCATATTCCCGCGGGATTACGAGTAAATAGCGAGGAAATAGTAAAAACACGAAGTGCCTGTGCCTGTAGATAAATAAAGATAGGTAGGTACGTAACTAGATGCTAAATTACCCAATTTAAGAAAACCCTACGACCATAATAAACCCCGTCTCACCTGGTCAAATGGCTGATCTTCCCGACACAGCTGGAGCACCTGGGCAACGAGGTAGGCCTCCGGAACTTGTCCTCGCCGTCCGCGCTGGAGTCCAGGTCAGAGAGGCAATGCATGGTCTGCGAGGCTGGTGTCCAGCACGGAGACGCGGAACGGAGGGACGGGTGGAAGCACTCGTCCATGGAACTCGTGTCGGAGAACCGCTTCTCTAGTACTGGACACGAATGAAGGGAGGTTATAGCCTTTTAAGTTTTTTTTTTATGAGAATGAATGACGTGACGAGCTTGTCGTTCACCTGATGTTAAGCAATACGGCCGCCCATAACAGTTGCAGTGTCACTGGGAACTTTAAAATAAGAATGTTTTGCGTGACACTGCACTGCGCACGTCATCCAGAGACATCACACAGTCTAGTAATCAGATTACTACACTGTGTAATCAGGTCATTTTAATTAATCATTTTAATTAACCCGTGCGAAGCCGGGGCGGGTCACTAGCTGCTATAGTATATGACACTATGTCTATGTCCAAAACTTTGGAACGTCGACATAACCAAGCTGCTCAAAAGGTCCTCACCAGATCCACTTCTAGAAGCGATGCTCAGCCTCGAATGAGCGTCGTGGCTGTACACGTTGAGCAGCTCAGTCAGCTCCCTCCCCCCTTCAGCCGCGAAGACGAACAACCCCTCCCCCTTGCCGCAACGTGAGCCACCTTCCACGCAGAACCTCTTGTCTACAACTCCGTACCGTCTGGAAATAACGAAAACAACTCATTAGCTATCATAAATAGGTATAATAAAGGATTTTTTATTAAATCCTGTTATGTTCTGCAAAATAAAGACTCTCATTAGCTGTTTTGCGTCCACTGCTGAACGTAGGTGTTAGAGGTTCCCGTAATCACCCCGCATGGCAGACGTCTTGGTGATCGCAGCAGATTGTAATGCAGGCTGCTGTCCATTAACATCATCATCTCGAAACTGCTGAACATAGGCCATAGAGTTCCACTTTGAGCGGCTGCTGCCTCCTGCATCCAACGCTGCCCCGGTTCTGACCATGTCGTCGATCCAGCTGCACCCCTATTCCCAACTTATCGGAAACCTTTCGATTCGAAATCTACACTCTCCATCTTCTTCATCTACATTAAGAATGAAAGAGACGGAGAGTGTAGATTCCGAATCGAAACTTTTCCGATAGGTTGGGAATAGGGGTGCAGGTGGAAGATCGACCTAAACTGCTTCCTTCGGTTCGTAATCTCGGCCCAATGCTTGGCTAAATAAAGCCTTTAAGTAAACGTCGTAATTTAAAATAATCTCTACAATCTTAGTTATGTGCGTTAAACCCCTCATAACATATTCGTTACAACATATGAAAATAAGTGGGAACATTCGTGGGGTCCGACGGTAAAAATTCCCATATGATTTCCTTACCTCAATGTCATCGTACCATCATGATCAAAATTAATCAACTCATTAAATTAAAATCATTGTACTGTTTACTATTCTTCCTGCGATACAACATTGTGGCGCCCGTATGTACTCAATTAACTAAATTGGTAATTACACCTTAATTAATATTTAATTTGCTGCGATGACATCCGCTCTATGTTCTATGATGGATGATGATTTATTTATTGTTATGTTTGTAAGGGGAACAATTGGGAGTTATTAGTGTTATTACTATAGATTCATGATATTAAGAGAGAAACCAGGCTAGCCAAAACCAGAACTATTTTAAGAAAAAATATAAATAATAATAAAAATTACGAAAAATTTGTAGCACCATTAGAAGCACCTTCGAAAGTGCTGCTACTAGAGAAGGTGCTTCTTAAATAGTTGTCAAAAGAACAATTCAACAACTATCATACAAGCTGGAGGCGGGCCAGTGGAACTACTCTAAAGCCAACCAACCATGAAGATCCATTCCTCCTGGAGGTGGGAGTATCTTCTCAAAATTCGTAAGTTGGTACCGCGCAACGACACATATTTGAATAGCACCAAATCCATACCAAAACTATTCCTACAATAACAATAAGAGAACTTTTAAAAATTTTCTCCGGAAAAATGTATCGATTTCGCGGTTGTTTCTTTAAATTCATACAAAATAAAATAAACAATATAGACAGAGTACGTAATGTATGTTGATTCATACGATCGCCAGGGGGCGTTCGAGCCGATCGCTCGCTTGCATTGTGTCAGTCGGCATTTTAAAATGAACACAGAAATAAGATTAACTCGAAAATATCTCCAAAAGCATGTCTTGCATTGCTTAGCTTGGCATATGCCGACTCTAAGGAATTTCATTTTGGCGGCCATCCGTGGCTCGCTACTTACCGCTGTCTGGCAGCGCTGGCTGACTGGCAAACTTTGGTAAACGGTGCTGGGCGCTGGCAAATTTCAGGGATGCGAAACGGAGATCCGAAGCACCTTACGTTCGTCTTCAGTTTGCGGATATATTTGCCTCTACATATTCTAGAAGAGACCTTAAAAGCTTTTAGCACTAAGTACTTACTTACTTTTTCTCTTTTTTTATTCTTAATTGCAATGTTTTTTTAGTTCTCGTAACGTAACTGCTTTTTTTTCTGATGCGCACTTTATAAAATAGCTTTCAAAGTGCGCTAAGCGTTATCAATTTTAACCTACTGATCCGGTAAACATTAGGCAGGTATATTTTAAAAAATTATAAACCTTAAACATACATTTTATAGCCACAATTGAAGTGTAAACAATAATAAACCGACCACGTCCCGGTTGTAAAACTAAAACGGACCGCGAACAAAAGCTTCCCTCACATCGCATAAAAGTTTTTAAAACCACATAAAACTAATGCACAACTTCCTGGCATAATAGCGACACGTGCTTGTCTCATTAAAAGAAAAATAAAATGTCAGAAGTCGAATACGCGGGAACAGAACATTCCGAATTCAAAAGGATTCGAATTTTAAAATGAACACGCGTCGAGTTTTAGAAGTAGCACGGTACGATAAATAAATATGTCGGTATTCTAAGGTCGGGATATTTTCTTTTCTCGAGAAACGTTAATTCTCGGTTTCATCATTATTATTTACTTATATATAAAACATAATGAATAGGTTTATGTTTCTGTGTAAACAAACATTTTTTAGTAATTGTATTTTGTATTTAGTTAAGTACAAGAACTAAAGAAAATAAACAACCAGTTTTTAAACGAACTTTAATTGTATCTATTGGTAAGTATAATTTGTAACAAACTTATGAAAATATTGGGGCCAATTTTAAAGGCTTTAGTTGACAGATCTAAAGCTCCTAAAACTGTTGCTGTCCTTGTCAAATAGACGGCAATGTAAAAGACGGATATATTTTTAGCATTTTTAAAACTGTCAACTAAAGCCTTCAAAATTAGGCCTATTCAGTAAGTAAATCTATTTAATTCTGTTAAACATTCATTTCAATATGATTGGAACGTTTTCGAATCTCTATGATAAAATAGTGAATTTTAAGCGGTATTGTGAAACGAAGTGTGAATTTTATCCAGCAGTATAGAAATGTTTATGTTAAGTGTGTGTTTAGATTATTTTGTGCCTACCCTTTTAATTTGGTCGGTTATCATCGGTATTGAAATTCAGAAGCTCGTCACGTAGCCGTTTTACTAGGGGGCGCGCCACCGTATGAATGTGGAATGTACAGGCTGTACTTTAATAGGCCGGACAAATGATGTCTTAGTTGTGTTGTGAAATGCTAAATATGGGAAGCAATCACATATATGCACAGCATGATTATTTATTCATTTATTTATCATCATAATAATCAGAACGGTTAACAAACAACCACTTACACTAATTATTTAAAAAATCATTATTTTACAATTCTAATATTTCATTATAATAACGAATAATGGCTGCATAAGTGACAAAAGGCTCCAGCCAAACATTTTTTAAATTCCTTTACGCGATGTGGTATATCATAATTATGTGTGCTTTTGTAATTCGTTGATACATTTTTAACTCATTATATGGTTTGTATTATTATCATATGGTATGAACACCCAGCCAGAATAAATGCAAAAATAGTGGCAGAATGTACCAGCAGACCGAAACCAAATAGTAAAGAAAAAGAAAATGGAGATTGAGGCTTGTCTATTCACTCCCGCCTAAAAACCATTCCCATAGTTTGGTGCCTAACGGATATTTAGTGAAGGAACTAATACATTGCTTTTTTATCGATACCAAACAAAGCACAACAATGGCAAAGGTCGATATCGACTCATCCGATCTAAAATAACGACTGACATTAGAAGGAAGGAGATTATCTTCCGGTCCTCTTTCCATTAAAAAGATGGGGCAATATCAAAGGATGTAGTGTTGTGTTGGATTCGGAGGTCGTAGAGATGAGTACTATACAGATTACAGATACAGGTTATACGGTTATTAGTATGACGACGTACTTTTAATTAAATGTAGAAAGTAGAAATAAAAATAGGATTTTGGCATAGCATTACAGGCAATAAAATTATTATAATAAATGATATTATTAGTGTTGGGGATAAATGCTATTATTTGACTGTATAAAATTGACGCGTATCGTATTTTTGTTTAATTAAATTTAAATTTATTTTATCCAAACGTCTGTCTTGTAGCAAAATCACCAAAATCTTCACAAAATTACAGCTTCAAAATTAGGAAAGAAATCTATTTTCTTTGTTTATTAGAGATAGATAGCTGCATGATTTTTTCTATAATTTTCTAATCCGAGTTTTATTTTCATATCGTAACGATTTGAAGAAGCTTATACATAAGTGTCTAAGTGAGTTTTGGCGGGAACGCGGAAAAGTTCACGTCTTTGCATTGTATTATTTTTCAAAACTTTTGTGTTTTTTAGTGTTAATGTGTAAAATTGGTGGCGTTTTACGCATTAAGTTCATAATGTATAATGCTTACACATTTGTTATGCTATCTGCTATACATAGAATAGAACATCGTGGTACTGTGGTACAACACTAGAGATTGCCAATGATTTTGAACGAATAGAGACGTTAGTGACGGCGATGCGCTCGATTAAACGATTATCGACTCGGTGATATCGATTAGACATCGGATTACGTGCAAGAGCGGACTTAGGCCACTCTTTGTATTGTGGAAGACCAACTTTTTTACTACCAACGTTTAAACTGGCTGAAGAAATTGGAAAATAAAAATAAGTACTTACTTATCTAGCGTAAAATATCGCATGAGTTACTCTGAAGAGTTTTGGCGGGAATGCGGAAAAGTTGACGTTGTCGCATTGTATTATTTTCAAAAGTTATGTTTTTCCAGTGTTAATGTTTAAAATTGGTGGCGTTTTACGCATTAAGTTACGAGCATGAGTGTGGGCAAGTGGTATGTGGTGAAACGTGGTTTTTCGTGTTTCTTCCAAAATTCCATAGAAGTTTCTAGTAAAATTGCCACCACTTTATTAAGGCATAAATTAGACTGCACTACTTGAATTACAATTTACTATGACTACCCCGACTGTGACTAAGACTTGACTTTACGTGAAATATTCTATAACACGATGAAAAATTACAATACTTGGCACTGATGGCTAAACACTATATACTTACACTATGTGTAGAGCCAAAATATAAGAAAAAAAAATATCTCATTGATACTGATACTATACTGGCTTCTAGAGTTTTTCACCGCAACTCACAGCATTACACAAACACAACCTACAATCTGCCTACTTACTTATCCAATACAACCCTTTGAATACACAAAAGCTAACGAGATACGCGCAGATGAATAAAATATAGCGAACTTAACTCCTTTGTAGTGCCTCGCTTATTTATGTAAGGGATTCATCCCCAATAACTCTAAGCAACCCTTAACCGGCACACAAACTACGCACTTACATATTGGAACTTTGTCTAAGTCAATAACGTAATAGGTGCCTTTCCATCTTCGCAAAACATTTTTACACGACTTTTTTAGAAAAAGGCATAGTCAATTTTGACGTGTCTTGTTTGACGCAATTTCACATTGTCAGCATTAATCCCGGGATTTCCCAGTTTCTTCAATGAAAGGTCAGAGAAATCCCGGGTTTTCGGAAACCCCACCATGTTAGTCCCAGCAGTGGTAATATGTATGTGTGGTGCATGTGCAAACTATACCCAACTTAGAGGCGCCTTGCAGTTTCACCCATAAATTTCTAATAATTTTTAACACCCCATTTTAAATACCGGGTTGAATTTAGAAATTTTTATAGTATGCCCTTATCCTATAAAAAGGATGTTCTTGGAAAGTACATATAGGAACTATGCTCGGCGTTTCCCTGCGAGATAAGATCCGAAACGAGATCCGCAGGAGAACTAAAATGACCGATGTAGTTCTTAGAATTAGTAAATTAAAATGGCAGTGGGTATTGTGGGTATTGGGCAGGCCACATCGCTCGTGGAACCCCCCAGTACTTAGGTGGACGGAAGATCTGCATAGCGATTCAGGAGACCTCAGCGCTGAGCCTCAGCGCTGAGCATCAGAGGATTCAACCAACTTTTATTTGAAAATAGAACGGAAAGCTCTCCCCTAGCTCATGCCTTTTGCAGAAACGATGACGCTATTTCCGTTCTATTTTCAAATAAAAGTTGGTTGAATCGAGGCCTCAGCGCTGAGCCTGAATCGCTATGCTGGACTAAACCCGGGGAGATTTGAAATTTTGATTGTTGGAGGTTTAGATTCTCTCCAAATGGCAAATTATGTCTACTTCCAGCGACTTGGACTATCAGCCAATCACTCTCAGGATAAACTCAAGGCATTTACTTATTTTATTTTATTGAATAATGAACATTAAACTACGACAGGGTACTAAACAATGGGGTCCGCCCACGCATAAGTTTTGTCACTTAAGCAACTTAACTAAGTAATCCGTTAATGCCTGTTTAGTCAACAGCTATTAGTTAAGTTGCGTTAAGTTAAAGCTGGCTCGTTGAGTTAAGTTATTGCACAGCAAGTTTGTGCAGGCTGTTAGCCGGATTAGGTTAAAGTAATGTCGTGCGCTAAAGTGGTTTGGGTTTATATAAATTTAAGTTTTTTTTTATAAATCTTTTACAGTAATACTTAATTGTTTCGGATACCTTTAACGTTCTTCTGATAATTATATTAATTACGGAAATATTGCAGTGGTTAGCATGATTTAACATTTTCATATAAAAACGTTATTACAATAGTCTTGCGTCTATATGTATATTAAATACACTTGGGTGCAAAAAATTCGCACGTATGCAACATTTTGACTTTCGCTGCATTTTTATTTTTGCGATTTTAACGGTACTGCAATATGTTACTACCATTAAAACAAAATGCACACGTAGGCTTTTGAGTGACACATCGAGTGACCATCAACCTCTATAAACAATACAATAACAACAATACAATAGCATAACCCGAAATCGCTCGTTACAGGTAGAGACGCTCGCACTACTTGTCACAGGTATAAAATGGTGCATTTTAAGGGTAGTGACCTCATTCATTCATCAAAAAAACGAGTTCGGGCCAGAGACACTGCGAGTCTCCAGGAGCTGCAACATGCGATTGAAGAAGAATGGGAGGCCATACCGCAAGATTTTATAAAAACTTTAGTTCAGTCAATGAAAAAACGCATGGAAGCAGTCATTCGGGCTAGGGGAGGGAACACCCCTTATTAATAAAAAAGTTTTTATGCTGATTTTCATGTTTTTAATTTAATTTCAACCCCTAACTTTTATGTTATAAATACACAAAAAACAGGTACTTCAGACATTTACCCAAAACTCACTAAGTAGACATGGTATAAGGACAAAAAAGGTACTGCTGGATAGGTTTTGAAATAAACTTTAATATTAGATACCAAAAAAATAAAAACAAACATGTTTTTTTTTTCATTTTTGAAAATTTGATGAAAATTTATACATGTGCGAATTTTTTGCACCCAAGTGTAGATCAGTAAGCATATATAAATTATTGTTACATATTCCGTTACTTAATTTCCAGTTTAATCGAAAGTACATTTTCTTAAACGAACTAACCACAATAGAATAAACATAAACGCTTTATTAAAAAATTACGCACATTTAAACTTAAATATTTAATTTTGTTTAAGCAACATCATGCATCATTGTTTTTAAACAAAGCTATGGATATTGATTTATAATTTAAGTAGAAGCTTTTCACGATTTAATAAGAAAAGAGGATACTTCACAAAAGCCCATCCATTCAATCCCCGGTCGTCGAAACAAATGTAACGTTAAAAAATTTAGTCTCATCAATAAATCGGCTGGCGGAAATTGAAAACGGTCCGGCAATCGACATAACGTAACGTTATATGTATTACTAGCTATTGCCCGCGGCTGCACATCATGTAAAAGTAGTGTCTCATGTCCTTCCCCACGTTTCAATTTAAATCAATCTCCATAACTTTCAAAAAGATTTGATCAGTTGGCCTAGCATGAATATTTACGCACACGTAAGTGTAACGTTAACGTTACACCCCCTATTACGATTGCGTCTGCCGCTCAACTGCTGTCAAACTTCATACAATTTTGACAGCAGTTGAGCGGCAGACGCGCGTCAGCAGCGCCGCTAGCTCAATCGTAATAGGGGGGCAGATCAAATGCCATACAACTGGCTTACGTTAACATTACACTTACGCGCGCGTAAATATGCGTTCTAGGGCTACAGCTATTTAGTCGTGTAAAACTTACAGACAGACATACTTGTTTGGATATTATATGATGTAGATTGTTGGGATAAATAAAATTATAAATAATAACATAACTAAGATTATATTTTCAATTCTTTCGTGATGATGATTAGTGTGTACAGATGCTGTCGTAAGACTCGTAAGTTTAGTCTAAAATATATAATTCTATCATATTAGGTAGTTGGCTTTTGGTCATTATGAATTATTGAATATTTTAAAGAAATAATATTTACAGAAAGATATTTTTAAATACTTAATTAATAGGCTCTTTCTGTTATTGATGTAACTATGAAATTTTATTAAAAATTTTATAAGATAAAACATGTCAAAATTATAGCTAACAACGAAGTAAATAATTTTTTTTTGTTTTCACATTATGTTTTATTTCATTAGCTTACTTTGTTGTCGGTTGTACATGCTCGGTCCACTTTAATTAATTTGATTGCGTTTGTTTGTGGTTGTACGCTTGATACTTTCATTTATCTTCACTACTTTTATTTAATTTTATCGTTTATTAAAAGCGTGCTAGGGGGCGAACTCAAATGCTTAGTGGCTGCTTTGGTGTTATCAATTCTTCCGGCTTATAAAGTACAATACGCAATACTTAGAGGTATTATTATTTCTATGGCGCAATCCTAAACTCACACGGTAGAAATGTATGAAAGTGTTGAACTAAAAATACAGGGGCTTTATGTTGATGACGTAAACCTAATAAGGGTTCGGGAGAAGACGTCACATCAGCGTAGAGCTGCCAGTCTTGTGACTTGTGTTTGAATGCGTATAAGAACTGAACGACCTGATTCGCCCATCGCCATTGCCTATCGGACCACTAGCTAGACGCTCGCCAAGCGCCACCTCTTAATGGTCGCAATACCACCCATTCGTGCCAAACGCTTCGATTCTACGTTTTGTGTTTGTGTTTCCGACTTTCCGGCCTAGTATGATCCGGGCGTGTTCAAGAGAAGATTGAATAAGTACTTATTTAGCTAGTATTTTTTTTTAACTTTTTTACACTTTCATTCGCATCGCCACTTCCCATCAGGTGAAAGCAAGAGTATCGTCAAAATACTAGATACTTAAATCTGATGTAAAAACCCGTGACAAAGGCAATATTACTCTAATTTGTAATTCTAATATACATTATACTGTTATTTAGAATTTCGGATACTATTAATCTATGTCCCTACGTTTTATTCAATATACGTACACCTAAAGCGAAATGTAAGCGCAAGTGAATATGCATTTTGAATACCATTTTTAATCTAAACATCATCATCATCATCATTAACAGCCTGCCACTTAGGGCGAGTGCTCGCCTCCTGCATCCATCGGCTCCCCGCGGCTTTCACCAATAGGCCTAGCAGGAATATTTACGCGCGCGTAAGTGTAACGTAGGGGGTAGATCAAATGCCATACAACTGCCTTACGTTAACGTGACACTTACGCGCGCGTATATATTCGTGCTAGGACTACCGATCGTCGGTCCACCGAGTGAGGGAGTGAATCTAAACATACCTTAACATAACCGCTATGTTCCTTTTTGATACATTTCACCTAATAATTATAATTTAGTATATGTATTAAATAGGTGCAATATATTACCCACATTACATACAGAGGTGCTAAGCTAACTATAACTCAAAACTCTTACCACTATATAATCCCAGCTTAAATAATAAATCTCAATTATGTGTACATTAAATCATGATTAACATCCAAACATACGACTCAATACATCAAATTAATTACAAATAGATTAATTACATATTGCTTTATAGTAAAGCTTGTGATACATCAAAGAGATGCGTAGCTATGGCGACGATCGCGAGCTTATTCCCCGCTGGGGCATCGTTAGAGATTGTGTTTGATTTGAACAAAGGATCGCTCCAGGAATAAAGATTTTAAGTTGGGAGCGGTTAGCGGAATAAAAACACTAATGGCAGGATTGGCTGAGAAAAAAATGTGTTGAAAACGTAGGAAATGGGAATAACCATTAATTGAGAAATAAAGTGGTAAACCTTGTCTTGATTTGATAACGTGGTTGGTATCATCATCATCATCGTCATTAACAGTCCGAAGACGTCCACCGCTGAACATAGACCTCCCCAGAGAGCACCACCTTCTGCGGCTGCTCGCCTCCTGCATCCATCGGCTCTCCGCGGTTTTCACCTGATCGTCCTACCTGATACCTGCATTTAATAAATGTGCCTTATTTTACGCAGCGTTTTAGCGGCTACAGATTGTTTTAAGTACTTACAACGTAAAATGTTAAGTGTAAATAGTAAGTACTTTTATAAACAATATTGTGTTTATTTACTATTGTAGTAATAAAGTGTGATAATATTTATAACTTGAACCATACAAGCGTAATCCATAAGGAATTGTTCTAGGCACGAGCACCGCGCTCAACGTACATGATGTAATAAAATTATTAGCTCGCATCGCATCGCTTTAGGTGGAAACCCACCCTAATGCTGCTGTAACTCATGTGCTGTATTTGTAAGGGTGGCTTTTAATTGAATTCTATTGGAATGGTTTGTATTGGACTCGTGTAATTTGATCAAATAGTGGGAGAAAGAATATAATTGGTGTATTTGATATACTTACCTTTTCTTTTATTTCGTTGATAAAAAGTCTTGACAAAATCCAGACAAATGTCTCGGCGAAATGTCGTAGTTATAGTATTCATATCGCGAATATAGAGCTCAAAATTAGCAAGTTGAATAGTAATAGGCCGGTCGCATTTTTCGCAGAACTGACAACCGATAGGGAAGAAAGGTTCTCGAGTGGCAACTACTAACTGGAAGACGCCATAGGCCAGTCCCCATTAGATGGACTGAAAGCCTGGTCAAAATCAAGCCGTAGAGGCAAGCAGCAAATCAAATTAGCGATGTCTGGAGTAGACCAGACCAATGCTCTGCAGTAGACATCATGAGGATGACAATAAAGAACCTTTAGTGAAATTAAAAATAAATTGTACCACATTGTCCTATTTTGTAACCCCGAAATATGAACGGAATTAAAGTATTGTTACCACCAAATAATTTCCCACAAATGGTCCAACCTGACAGCGACCATAGCAAGAAACGACAATTAATAAAGCCAGTGCTTAGACCCCGGCGTTACTCGATACTTGTCACGGGTATCGAGTGCCAAATATATTGCTTTTCTATACTATAATACTCTCAGACTTAGGGCCGATTTTACCAAATAGAATAACGTTGTTCCAACTATAACTTTCCGAAAACACGAACACGAATATAACCCTTATATGTTAATTTTGAAGCCTATTCCTTGAATACAATCAGAATGGCGTCCTTTTAATCGCCATTTCATTTGTCAATCAGATGTATCCGAGAATTACGAGGGTAACAGTTAGCGTTATACTTGGAATAATTTTTATTCTACTGTGGTAAACTCAACAATATAAACTGAGCGCTCAAAGAGCAATTCATAACTCATATTGTCTCGGTATAATTAATTTATCACGTCCTAATATCATTATTATTTCATGTCCATGAATTTTATTTTACTCACAAAATTTGCTTTTACTGTGGTAGGTATATTATAGTCAGTGTAATATTATCTGTGCCGAAGGCAATGATAACTTGAAGCCATTATCTTAAACTGTCCAAAGTCCTAATTAACAAAGACTCTACAAGATAATAACACTGTTTATACAAAGAGAAAAAGTTGAATCTTCCTCATTCTCCTGAATCGTAAATTATAATGAAATCGCCAAAGGGCGCGAAAAATCCTCGAAAATTCACATAAAAGGGAACCTTCTCGCAAAGTAGTACAGGGATGGAATCAGGGCATAACCAAGAAGGCCTGATGTAAGGTATAACAAATCCAAAGTACCTACCACTGAAATACTCAACGACCTACGATAGGGGCTCCTATCCTATTAATGATATTCGAGTCTCTCAGTGGTACAATTTATTACTTATTTTGTGCTTTTAGTTTACGGAACCCGGATGCCGTCGTATCTAATATTTTGCTACTAGTACACAGGTATGGAAAGCGTGGGCCAGTGCCAGACCACGAACGAGTTAAGATATCAATAAACACTTGCGTAATTCTTACTGTAAGAACAAGTACTTAATAGAAATAAATGTATTCTCAACAACAAACTCAAGTTTTGAATCGGTGATTTCGTAACACAAATAAAAAATACTCTTGAGTCTGTAGTTTTATTAGGAACAAATCATGAAGACGATTTAATTTATTATTATACATTTATATATTAATAAAAAATTAATTTCTCTGGCTCCCAAATGTTAAGCCTAGATTCGCCTCTGGACCATTGTAAGTAAATAAGACTTTTAATGACTTAACTAACAGCTAATTAAAATGTTAAGAGATATTCTCGTAATTGGCTCAAAACGAAATTAGGTTGCCCCATGTTTTTCCTCGTTGGATTTTTAAAACTTCTTTTTGGTGTGCTTTGAAATGTTTTTTTTTCTATCCTCATAGAAAATGATTTCAAATTCTATGGAGATTGACATTCTGATCTAGGGAATGGGCAGCGGCATTCTTCTCGGTACACGAAAATCTTCTGCAGTTACCAAGACGCCCGCGTTGCGTGATGCTTCTGGCAAACCCGAAATATTAAGCATCCAAAGCGAAGTTTTTTGGTAGAGATCTATGTTCAGCATAGGTCGCGTCTTTCGGTGTGATGTGGTGTATGACATTCTCATCCAAAACAGTTATTTTTCTCAACTTAAGCAACGGTTAAGTTCGATTCCTTATCCAAATAATAATCTTAAGTTTTCCAATTTTTCAGTAAACTTGAAATCAAAGTTAAAATAAGATAAATTATATGCCATTTGTATAATATAAACCGAAAGAACAACTTTCTGAAACGAAAACTTTACTCCCACCGCCGCGCCGTGATCTGACAATCCGCGAGGTGAACGCGGGAAACACAATCCAGGATTGTTTTGACAGTTCTACGTCCGTTCCATTTAAATCGTCACTGGTAAGTAGGTCAAACTTAAGAGCTATCAC
The DNA here is from genome assembly GCA_963580505.1 of Ennomos erosarius. Taxonomy (NCBI): domain Eukaryota; kingdom Metazoa; phylum Arthropoda; class Insecta; order Lepidoptera; family Geometridae; genus Ennomos; species Ennomos erosarius. Next base: position 12,103,163 of record OY756987.1, read on the forward strand.
CACTTAGGGTTTATACCCACTCCGATCGAGCACAGTAAAATTTTTACATCGGAGTAATGATTTTTAGTTTCAAACGTTGTTTTTATCCACATATTTTTATATCGCAGCATTTTTCTGAAACGCTTTCATTTGTTTTTGGTCATAAGTCATGGGTCCTGGTGGGTTTTGACCGATATCCGGTTTGAGAGCAAAAGGGGCGGCTCCGGATTCGGATGAAAAATGAGGCTATTTTTCAACGTTCTGTTGAGATTACAGAGTTCTTCCAAGTTACAAGGTAAACGTGATTATGCTTATTCCCGTGTAAAACCCGGATAAAACCGGATAACCCGGATTAGAAATGGGGACTCCGGGTAATTGTGTAATCACTTGGATGTTTGTATAATTAGGGTGCATTAAGTTAATTAGGTAGGTATAAGCTACGTGAATTAGAAAGGCAGAGCGAATTTGGTAATATTTTTAAATGGGCGATCCTTGATGTTTAGAACAGTGAACTAATAGAATCCTATAGGGATCATCATCAACCTGTATCAATAGTACACAGTTGGACCAAGGCCCCTCCCAAAATCCCAAGGTACGCCACTGACTCTGGCCTTCGGCTCTTCTTCATTCTTTACTGCCAACCAAACAGCGAGTCATCGGCTTCACCTTACATGTCGGGATTCTTCAAGGGATACTTTTCTACAACTCTAACAATAACTATATGTAATGTATGTTGCAGACAATTAGAGAGCACTAAATACCCCAACCCCAAGAGTCCTTATTCTTCACCGAATAAGCCACGCCTTCCAGTGTTACATGAGCATAGAAGATGAAAACCTATATCCTAATGGTGGCAAAACACAAGAACTATTAAAATAGAAGAACTTCATGAACTTTCTTCATTGCATTCGGCCGTTTCCATCCCATCGGGTATTGTTATTTCCCTCGTTTGGTAGGTTAGGCTAACGATAAGATAAGATTAATACCCATGGTGTATTTAATCAATGAGTTTACTTTCAAGGAAGTCGAAGTTGTGTTTCATCGAATTCTGCACTGTCCTTTCTACACGTAACAATAAAATACAATACAAAAATACTTTATTGAACACCAAAAAACACAACAATACACATGATACAACATAAAGAACAACGGGCGGCCTTATCGCATAAAGCGATTTCTTCCAGGCTACCTCTGTATGGACAGGAATAAGACAATCTTAAAAATGCGGTTGGTGCTATTCAATCTAAATATATAGGTACCTAAATAATAATATACCTACTTAATACATACATATATAAATAAATAAATATAAACTTTATAAATACTAATATAAATACCTAACCACGTAACTTACCTAAGCAACTTGACGTCCCATAGCGCCTGCACCTCGGGAGGTCTCGACGCGCACAAAGCGAGTCTTGGCCCACAAGCATGTAACCGGACTGGCCCTGGCTTGATGCTCGTCGTGGAAGGTGATGATATGATGACCGCGGCGAACTCTTTACTGCTGCCGAGGTTGTGTTGGACCTGGAAGACGTAAAGATCGGTAAAGACGAGATCAAAATTGCTAGATGGCGAACTGAACTAGGTTGTGATCATTTCGAAATGAATAGAAGATGAAGTAATGCAGTCAAATCGCAAGGGTCACATTTCTTAGACTGTTTACTTATTTAGTATGGTTTATTAAACATAACTTACGGTAAGTTTGTATAATTAAAAGAGGTTAACTTGGTAAATGTTTAAAAATACTGCTTTGGTTGGCAGAACCCCAGATAATATAATACCTACAGTAGCAGAACTGTCTGTAGAGGGATCGGACGGACTTTTGACTAATCACGGTGGCTGCCAGATGATTCTGTCCCAATAGTTTTCACTTTGATGACTAAACTTCCATCTATATCAGCAGTCTCGGGTACAACAGCATTGCCAAATCGGAGTGTAGTTAGAACAGACAAGGGCCTCTAGAAGTGATATCGCTAATCGCTAAGTTCTTAAATGCTATCGATATGTCACATGGTCATTTCCATACATTTTTAACTTAGCGATTAGCGATATCGCAAATGGAATGTGACTTTGTCTAGAGGCCCAGGCTCTATCCAGCCTAGCAGTATATTGAGCCATCTAATCATTAAGGTTTAGGTTTAACCTGCAGGCAAAGTCCTGGATGGAGTTAGAGTTTAAAATAGCCCTCACCTTGACTCTCCACTGAATCAGAATCTCCCTGGTATCGAAGGCCAGAACAGGTACTACATCCTCACACAGGATGGCGAGGGTATTGGACTCCTTGTCGAGGGTGAACCCTGACTCGAAGCCCAGGTACTGCTGCAACGACAGCGAGGCCTTCGTCTGTCCGTTCTTCTGGCGCTCCTTCAGGTCTTTGTATAATTGAAGGTGGACGCAGTCTGGGAACAAGAAAAAAAACTGGTGTTATATGGAGATTTTTTTTATTTACTTGGCTAAAGTTTAATTATGTACCTAGTACGCGTGTTCGATGGTCTTGCATGATTTGTGAGACCTGTATCAGATTTCATGGTGATTCGCGTTAAAAGTAAAGTGCATTTTTTTATGAGAATGAATGACGAGCTAGTTGTTCACCGCATATCCTAATGAATGGTGAGTTCTCAAAGTAAATGCATTGCAATCACATTTAATCATCATCTGAGAAGAAGCTAGCAACTTGAATTCGCCTAATTCTCAAATACGAGCATGAAATGGGCAAGTTCCATTTAGCCAAGAATTTGCAAACCAGAGCAAAGTTTCAATCCTCGCACAGACATGCTGAACAGAGCAAATTCCCAATTTCATCGAACGCGTTCAAAGCTTACAAAATGTGAGCGAAACGAGCAGCTCGAGCGGGCGAGCGTAAATTCGTCACGTCTAGAATAACTTCCGAATTTCCGACCCAAAATTACTGACATGAGTACGAGTAATCAGGGAAATTGGTCCACGTAAAAATTCCAGCAAAACGCCTGGGTAGCACAGTCAGTATACATGTACGGAATTATAAGATTAGCCCTCGGTTTCTGCTAGTAGGCACGTTTGTTAAAGTAAAACTCACATCAATTGAAAAATACGGAACACTCATTGGTTGCTTGTTGATCATCGACTGTCTTCAACCAATGAGCGTTCAGTATTTTTAAGTTGACATCAGTTTAACTTTACCAAACGCACCAGAAACCGAGGTTTAAGGTGGGGTTTTTTAAACCGTAGTTAAAGTAACCAATGGTCAAAAGAATTCTCAAGATTTCTCCAATGAATGGTCAAAATTTGATAGGATATTTGACAATTCTTGAAATTCTAAAAGCCCGAAACTCTTCAGAAAAGCAATTTTTGGAATTTTTTATTTATTTTTAGTTAAGAACCCAAAGACTTTTTATCGGTAAATAAATCGGGTAATACTATTTATATGGTATGTTGAAAGAGGAACTGACATTAGAAGAAAAAACAATGTGCTCTATGATTTGATTCATGTTCAAACAAGGTTAAGTATGGAGACTTCGGTTCTGGACCTATGTAATAGGGGGAATTCTGTGTAAGAACCATATTTTTAAATAGCACTGTCTGTATTTTTGTAGTACAAAAATTAGTGAAAAAGTGCAGAGTGGCACGTTCTGCACGTTGAAGCTAATGAGAACGACGCCCTTGTGCCTGGACGAGACGTGTAAGCATATCCGATGCTCTTTGGTAATGAGAGGTCTTCACGTAATTACATTATCAGCTTAAGTCTTCTACTGATTAATTTGTAAAGGAAAAATTAGAATCACGGTAGCTTAAGTAAAGCATATCCCGGCTTGAGGGATGGATGGATGCGGGTTCGATCCCCGCTCGTGATTCTAATTTTCCATTACAAATTAATCTGTAGAGTACGCTGAGCAGGCATTACATTGACTTTATATTTAGATTAGTGTTATGTATGTTTTATTTTATTTGTATGCTGACTTACACTATTGAATTGGGAAACAGTAATAATTTGTAAAATTGTAAAATGTTTTGAAAATAAATAAATACTGCAATAAATTATTTTGACGGAAGCTTGTAGCTGTGGATCAGTTTTTTTTATTTTTTTTATTTTTTTTACGTGAATTAATGACGTGACGAGCTAGTCGTTCACCTGATGTTAAGCGACACGGCCGCCCATAACAGTTGCAGTGTTATTCGGAACCTTAAAATAATAAAGCTTCGCGCGACACTGCACTGCGCACGTCATCCTGAGACATCACACAGCCTAGTAATCAGATTACTACACTGTGTAATCAGGTCAGAAAGTCTCATTTACCCAGTAATTTCACTAGCTACAATGCCCTTCAAACCGGAACACAGTAGTGCTTGCACACTACTGCTTGGCGACAGAATAACTGGCAGAGCGGTGGTACCTACCTAGACGAACTTTGCAGAAAAGTCCTACCACCTAGTAAAACCAGTTTGATTTAGTCTGCACAAAATTTTGATAGTCCTTAAGGTTGCACTTATCTCTCTACTTACCTCCTAGTCACATCTCTCTACTTACCTCCTGGTACATTTGGTCAGGTCCTAGAGATAAGACCGAACTTAAGAGCCGTTCAACTTTAGTGCACACGGGTATTAATCTTTTAAATTAGGTACTTAAGTAATAAATTATAAAAAATTAATACACCTTAACCACTCTCTTTTTTATTTATTTGAAGTTTTCGATATGGCCGACAACGTGATGAATTACCAGCTACAAACTAATTCAGAACTAATTTATTCTGAAAATTAGATTTGTAACTAATTCTAAGTACTTATTTAAATTGAACATTTCCTTTAGTACTATAATAAAACTTTGTGAAACATATTAATATTGACTTTCAGAACGAATCCAATTTTGCGATCCCTGGAGTCATGCCCCTAATGACATTTCATAATTTCCTATTACAGAACCGTTTAATTTTCTAATAAAACATCACCCTCCCCGAAAGTTTTACCTCATTACTATTTCATATTTCATACACCACACAGTTATAGGCTTTATACCATACAACATAATACTCAAATTCGAATGCACCTAGCTTACTAATAGCAGAGCAGAAAATGTCAATGTCTTTCGATTCACATTTCACATGCCAACAATCTCCAAAGCATTCTGAAGCCTATTCTCTAAGTCACAAGGATAGATTTCGGTTGGAGTGGCCAGACAAAGGGAATGACAGTGTCACTACATCAAAATCGAGTGTTCCATTTTCAAATTAATTCGCGCGCTATTTGGGAGCGTTCTCTAATTGGCGCGACGTGACTACTCTGTTCGGATCTAATCAGTGTGTGTTTGAATTTGGAATGTAATTTGTTTGGCTATTGCTCGCGATTTGTGCTCATTTAAATTAGTACTTTTATAATCGCAACTAAAAATAAATATAAATCATTTTTGCTTTAGTGTAACTTATACCTACAGCAAAATAATCAAAAAGAAAAAAATGGTGGTACGGTTGGCTACATTATTTTGCCCCAGGGTTCGTTCGTTGTACACATTTTTTTGTTTAAGTACCTACCTATGAACCTAGATATAAACATACAAACTAATTAATTAAATCTGTGATCAACGTTGCTATGGCCACAGATAGCATAATATTAGGTGTACGATTAGGCTATACATTTTCAGAAGTTACTTAGTTATAAAGGTAAATAAAAAATAGACATTGTAATCTTATGTGCCAATTCGACCTCATTGCACAGGTAAAGTCACGACCCCCGACCTCAATATATATATGATCGTGACAGACAGACAAACATATCGCTATCTCCGATTGGTCACGACCACACAAAGACAAACACGACCGGTAAATGTGATTTTTATGTTGTCATTAACATGTAGTCGTGATGTCTGGTGTTGATGTTTATGCAACATTGGATAGAACTAGGCAACGGCGAGCTAAACATATTTTTATGGCGGTTGAGTCTATGAAAAGATCAATGAAAAAAAACCTTCAACTGGGCAAAGACTTAGTCACATACTACAGTAAAATAAGAATAGTTAAATACTTAGTTAGGTAGGTACTTATTGTAAAAGCTACAAAGTTTGTCATCGTCAATAGCCTGAAGACGTCACTGCTGAACATAGCCCAGCGAGCACCGCTTTGAGCGGCTGCTCGCCTACTGCATCTATCGTCTCCCCGCGGTCTTCACCAGATCGATGTTCCACGGGGGCCCTACGCTGCGTCTTCCGGTTCGTGGTCGCCACTCGAGAACCATTCTATCTGAAATGGTTGAATAAAAACTTAATCTGTAGGTAGGTATAGATTCTTATTTAAAAACTTCAGTCAAAACTCTTGTCGCTAAGTAATAATTATTATGATAAGCAACCTTGTAAAAAGCTAAAAAGCTCATGTCTAAAACTTGAATCGTTTACTCGGAAAATATAAAAAAAATCGCATTTCGCGCTGTAAAGTGTGTTACATATTCATGTGCTAGTTACCTGAATCCGAGGGAAATAGATTTCGTCCGGGGAAAGCTTCTTTAGAATTACATTAAAAACATGCGGGGTAATATTTTGTCATGTCACTAGCAATCCTGCTAAAAGAGAATGCTGTTGAACATTCATTATTTTATATTTTGTCTATAATCATTATTCCTAATATCATAACACAGTTTTTCTAGTAAAATCTCACCATTCGTCTTGTTTCAGATGTTATTTTGTCGACAAACCGCAGCATTAACGTCTGCAATATTGCCTCGTATGTTTCGAAACTAGGGATGCGCCATGCTGTGTCAGCACAAGATTTAGGTAAATTGACACACGCGCGGGGGATTTTATTGTATTTTATGAAAAGAGATTTACTTTTACAGGAAACGCACGGTTTGCGGAATGATTACGGTTTAGGGTCGAGTTTACCTGAGATCTTCAAACGATTGAGGCTACAATTTGTGTATCCAATTGTTGGCTAAATGAAATAACCACCAAGTGTCGTAGCTAACATAAAAAAACTAAAGCCACCTGCTGAAGCGCCGCTTTCGTAAGCATAAAAATTGAGGATATGGCATAGACATATATATTAAGGACAGGCCTAATGACTGGTGTATAGGTCGCTTCAAAGTGGGAGCCAATTTCACAGATTGGCATCCACTAGCGCTCAGTTTGTGATGGAAGTTAGAAGGCATCGGTCGAATGTCACAAACAAAATATGCCAAGTTGTATTGTGAAGGGTTGCACAATCTATACTCAAAAGTGCAGTAAAAAGAAAGACCAAGTTTCTTACCTCAAGTAATACAATATTTTCAATATTGCACTCTGTTTTGTAACAAAATAATCGAATTTATATTTGGAATAATCATTGTAAACATAAACATTGACGGACACAATGGCAGCGATAGGCACCTAATTTTCTCATCTTGTAGTTCACGCGAAATCTAATAGATGGCGCTGATTTTCCCACGCTATTTTGACAAAATAAAATGTTCCTTCGGGCATATCCTGTCCTGATATATAAATCTATGGGGTATGGCCACATATTGCCAGGAAATCAATTGTGCACTGTTACATCGGCCCATTAGGCTATATCACCTATACTGTAATCCGTCACTAATATATTTATGAGATGAGCTTCCTTTAATGTCGAAGCGAAAGTACGGCCTTTAGCAATATGACTTTAAAATTGACACACGGGTAAGCAGAATGGAGAGCTTTTAGCTCGTATGAGTACGCGTTATTGCCAAGCATGTTTGGCGATTTAACTACATAAATATTTCATTCTTACCATGTATTATTTAAATTGTCTATTCCTTCTGCTTCTCCTACAGATAAATAGTAAGACAGGATATTTCTGCTTCAATAGCCAAGTGCGGGTTGGTGGATAACATGATTTAGTAGTGTTGTTTTAAATTTTCTTATTCTCGAGTCAGCGTGCCAAAGACAAGTATCTTTTCAATTCAGGCTTGTAGGCACAGTCTAGGAACTAAACAATATTCCTAGACTGGGCTTTAGCTACAAACTTATTTCGTGTTATTCCAATTCCAGTACCTATGATCAAAAAATATTCTATTCAATTTCAGTAAAAGTCTTGTACTTACTATAAAATTTTCTGTGTTAAAAGTATCAAGATCACTACAGGCAAAATCGCGAAAGAATCGCTAGGCTTGTTTATATGTTGCCATAACAAAATTCTCAGCCGAAAATATAGTTTCCCAAATATCTTTGCGTCGAAAATTTTATTAAGGATACCTCTCTGAGGAGCCCCTTTATATTGTTCTCGAGGTTGTAACTTGTTAGAATACGTAACAAGGATTCGGAACAAATCTTTTAGTTTTGATTAGGCGAATTTATTCCTTTGACGAAAATGTCGCTGAAGATATAAACTTTTGCCAATAAAAAGTTTGATCTCGAACGAGCAAGTTAAATCACATTTTTTTTTTGTTATCGTCAGTCTTCTTTATTTTCGGACGATCTTTTATCGGGGAGCCGTGGATACAAGAGACAAAAAGCTGCTAAAAATGGCGCTCTGTGGAGGAGACCTAAGTTCAGCAGAGAGAAGTTTTCAGGATGTTGATAATTATAAATTACCACATCCCAAGCTTGCCAGTCAACCGTCAACGTTTTTTGCTTCAACCATGTGCTTAGCTACAAGATTTAGAATTAACAATCGAAAGTTTATAAACAACGAACGTCTTTGTTACGAAAAGGTCACGAGAAATAATAACATTGTTATCGTTCCATCGCGAACTGTTTACATTCAGTCATTATCACTCCCGCATGACATCGAAGCGTACTAGATGTGTCGTGTTACCTCGTTAGAAGTGATAGGTAAATTAAAACTAAGGTCATTCCTATTACTAAGTGGTAGGACTTTTCTGCAGTTCGTCTAGGTCCTAGGTACCACGCTTTGCCAGATATCTTGCCGCTAAGCTTGTAGGAAAGCACCACTGTGTTCCAGTTTAAAGGGCATTGTAGATTGTAGATATATGTAGTAAAATTACTGGACAAATGAAACTATGATTTGAACTGACAGTGTAGAAATGTTATCACTAAACTCTGTAATGCTGATGTCTCAGGATGCGTAGTGCAGTGCCTCGCGAAATTTTATAATTTGGAGTTCCGAGTGACACGCCAATATTTTGGGCAGCCGTGACGCTATAACATCAGGTGGACGACTAACTCGCTTCAATTAAATCGTACACATTAAAATATTTGCTTCGGAGCAAAATGTACAATATACAAAATGTACAATATGCAGAATGTACAATACGCAAAATGTACAATACGCAGAAATCAGTTCTAATCATTTAAACTATAGGTACCTGGGCTAATAATAACTATAGAATACTACTATAAAACGCGATGTTGGTTAGCGTTGAGTGCTGGCCATATGTCAGGGTTACCTCGTTCGATACTGCTGATAAAACTAGAGGCCAGCTGCGGTCGACACGATTGTACTTTTGATTCACTCATTTATTATCACAAAATAACAAAGTAATCTCTACAGAAGATTAACTCCGTAAAGAAATTCTTAACACGCAATAAAGTGCCAATCACCACATCACATTTATTTAGGTAGAAGTCCACTGCTGAACACATGGGGCTCCCCCATGAAACGCAATTTCGGACCATCGCGTATCATAGGGGGGATTTCCTATAATCACCACGTTTGCTAACCGGTAAAAGTTACTGTATCGAGGAGAAGGCAGCTGCCCATTTTTTTTATGGGAATGAATGACGTGACGATCTGGTCGTTCACCTGATGTTAAGCAATACGGCCGCCCATAACAGTTGCAGTGTCACTCGGAACTTTAAAATAATAAAGTTTCGCGTGACACTGCACTGCGCACGTCATCCTGAGACATCACACAGTCTAGTAATCAGATTACTACACTGTGTAATCCGGTCATAAAGTCTCATTTCCCCAGTAATTTCACTAGCTACAATGCCCTTCAAACCGGAACACAGTAGTGCTTACACACTACTGCTTGGCGGCAGAATAACTGGCAAAGCGGTGGTACCTACCTAGACGAACTTTGCAGAAAAGCCCTACCACTCTACCGGCTACCCTACCGGCTCTTATCGCACCTCGGGAAGTATTCGGGCGGTCATATTCGCAAACCACGCGGACCACACGGTGAGACCGCATAGCTCTGCCTAAAACGTTGCTAACTCCCAACGAATCCCACAAAACTGGTCCTATCTAATTTTCCTCTGATCCTACAATACCCATCGGAATCATACCCAAAACAAAAGGCCTTAAAACAGCAACGCAAACGCAACGCAACCACTGTGTTACTTATATTCTTCTGTTTTTGTATGTCAAGGCTTGTGTTATAAACAAAAGAGCATCGTCAAATCGTTTGTATTGATATCACGAGGCCAACCTCACACAGTCACAAACAATTATTTTCCTAACGTTTGTCATTTGTCTGGTTTTAACACTGGAAAGTCTTAGCACAGGTTAAGTAGGTAATAGTTTCATCTTAGTTTAATAAGTGAATTATACAATATACATCTTTTAAAGAGTTTTCCCAGACCAGCAAATCTATATATATTATTGTGTCTTGAATTAAGTAGTAACTTTACCTATTTCGGTAAGTCTTTCAGAAGAACCTGGTGGTAATACTACAAAGGACATTAAATTAGCCGATTTAGCAGGTCCCTATTTAGGTTTCTATTCAGAAAATCCATCACAATTCCCAGCTCGGTCAAAGAGAGCCTGGGAATTTATTTCGCTCGTTTGGACTCGTTGGACGAAGATAATTAGTAAGTAAAAATAAATTGAAGAAAAACGTTTATTCAAGCAACCTTAATTAACTGTTGAATTTTTTGTGAAAAATTGTGGAAAAATGTGAAACTGAGCGTTGTGTATTAACGTTTCTGTCGTGTAATTGATAGTCTTCGGGAGTCGCTATTCGCTTTCTAGACTTTTGAATAGATTTCCATGAGAAAAAGTATCGAGCGCAACGCAAAGCTTCGGCCACACCGGCGCGTCAAGTGGCGTCAGTGAAGCGTCAAAATCGGCCATTCGGTACCCATCGCTGCCCGTGTTCGTAGATGGCCACGCCACGATTGAAGCGAGCAGCGATGGGTGCCGAAAAGTTTCACGTCGCTTACGGGCCACATTTCCACCTGCAAGAAAACTTCTACAAAAAGTGTCCGACTGCCGAACTGTAGCTAGCAAATGTAAACTACAATAGGTTGCACTTTCAAGCTATTCTGATACACGGTCGGACAATATCAGAAAGATGTCTATTAGTAGTTTTTTTGCAAGTGAAAACCCGGCCTAAGCGTTAAGCTCCTCTCCATTGTTAACACGTTCTTAATCAAATATTTAAAACAAACATGAAGAATTAACATACCGAAGATGCCAGCGATCGTTCAATGTAAGTAGATGGAGTCAAAATTAAGCTGTCCCATGTCAAAGCCGCATTCCTAGTGCCTAATCACCATCCGAGGCACCATGTAATAAGGACAGGACACACACACAGTGAAGTATGTTTTAGTTTGGACCACACCAGGGGTCACAATGACCTAAAAGGGAATAGAAGGAGAGGAAGGTATGCTATAAATTCCTTTAATGAGTTATAGGTAATTTACTTAATGAGACACGTGAATTCATTGTTCAGCAACATCTATTTCTACAGCGTTAAGCAGAGGACAAATTAATCAAACCAAAGCTCAACTAGTATTTAAAACCATTTGTGTATGTCATGTGCTTATTTGCTTGTATTTTAGGAGCGATTTTGAAATGGATAAAAGGTTATCCAACGAATAAAAGTATAAACCAATTAAAACAAAACACGTTTTTTTCAGAAGTCTTCAGTTACAATTATCGGCTATCGAAGTATTTTTTTCGCAAAGTTTTCGCAGTGGTTCTTTATTTAATTAATTATTTCTATTTGATTGAAAAACGGCGACTTAGATATTCGCAAAGCCTCCAATTTCATTATTATATACAGTAAAAACAAAATAATCCAATCAGACAAAAGCTAGATGACGACTTCTGCCAGGTTTATGGAAAGTAGTTGTAATTTAGAATTGTTATTACTACTTGGTCTACCGTCACAATCCGTTAGTTAGGAAGTTAGAACTAGAGGCACTTGTCTAGAGACGATGTCAGTCAAATAGGTACTAGAAAATCTATAAATACACTATACTTTCGTTCCTAGCCATCACAAAAGAAACGAGTCGGTAAGACAAACAACGAAATTGATCCGTGGTTTATTCTGTTTAAAGATAGGGTTGGCTCTGGCAGATGCCGGATTTTTAATCTTTGTTCGATTAATATATTGGTTCGGTTAGCACTAATAATTTTCAATACTAGGTACTTTTTCTTCTGCTGGAGATCGTTTTAGTTGGTTTTGCGGGATATTGTGCCAGCAGTAGTGTGTCAGAACTTCTGCTGTAGCTGTGTGCAATTACAATGTGATCTAAAAATCTAGTAATCATTGCCCATCGGCCCATCTAGGTTCTACAAGATCTACAAGTGCAGAGCACAGAACAGTGTCAGGCAGATTTTTTAAATTGAGAGTTCTAAGAGGCGCTTCTATGGAACTGGCAGTCACTGTTAGCCGTTTCTCTTAATGACAGGTGAAGCTCTAGCCAGTCACGTCATTCATTTACATTAAACTGAGAGCAAGTATTGAAAAATCATTGTTTTCTGCTGTTCTATATTTTTGACTTGACAACCCTATCACTGCTACATACCTTGGAGGCACTCGCGCTTGACCAATGTGTTAATGGCTTTATCAACAGGTTAGTTGTGGGATTTTGTAACACTTTATATTTACTTACTTTAATTTTTTTCCAGACAATGACAAGTCTGAGCCATGGATGACATGAAGATGTCAGTTACCTGCGGTGATCCTTGACGATTTCTGTCCCGGTGTTAGCGATCATGAAAACTTTTTAACAAGGTAGCCCGCGAGCATTGACTATAAATCCAGTTGACCAACGATACAACTTCCCCTCGTACTAAAATTAGTAGTTTATTTCAACTGCTAATCCTACGAGAGGAAGCGGGACACCCAATGTGTCTTTTGTTCCAGCTCTGTCCTTTGTAATTTCGTATGACTGTCTCGTTTTGTTACCTCGCCCCCCGCCCCCGTAGGTGAGTCGTGTTTGTACGAAAAATTATGTTCACGAGCTATCAACGGGCTTCATAATCTTTGCACGCGAGTAAATAATGACATGGCGACGAGACGACGGCAAAAATATATAAAAGAACGGCGAAAAGCAATCGGGGACATGGTAAATTTTATCAGTTTGTCCCCCTAAGGCCCTAGGGGACACAGTAAGGGGCAGGTAGATATAATTCCTTTCTGTGACCTAGATTTTGAAAAGGTGGAAGCGCATAGGAGGACTTCAGATAGAAATAGTGGTTAAACTTATTAACTCCGCCTTTATCTCAATATTCATGATAATTGAACGTTCTTGAATTTCTAACATAATTTTACGTACATAACGTAAGCCTAGCTATGACAAAAAATAAGAAAAAAAAAGTCTGTTATGAATATTTTACGCAAGTCTATTCGCCGATAATTTTTCGATAACGTCAACAGCTAACGAGCCGTTAACGTTCTCGTTATCGACGTCGTTATAACGATTGTAACGAACGTTGTACCTTGCTGTAGATTAATGATAACAGAACGCCGTTCATGTCATATTATTTGTGTACCTGTTTTGTTTATAAGCATCACAACATAACAAAGTCGTACTAGTAAAAATACTAAATAATATAGTAGTTTTTACTAGAAGGTACGACTTTTCTGCAAAGTTCGTCAAAGCAGTAGGTATTCTGCCGCCACTAATGACACTGCAACTGTTATGGGCGGCCATGTCGCTTAACATCAGGTGAACGACTGGCTCGTCACGTCATTCATTCTCGTAAAAAAATACGTAGTATGCAAGCACTTTGTTGTTTGAAGAGCGCCTGGTTTATAATAGAAGCGTTAGCGTAGCTCTGTTATGGACACCCGCTTAACATCAGGTGAACGACTAGCTCGTCATGTCAATCATTAATTTGATAAAAAAGTAGTAGTTCACTGATAGCCTGTAAAAACAACAAAACCAACAGAAACTCGTTTATACCCTTTATGGGTCTGGAGACGTTCCACTCCATTACTGGACCTCCATATTTAACGGAACTCTTCCAAATTTTGGACAGTTACCAACTGAGTACTAAATCGCATATTATGACTGCCTAACGTCCTGGCTCAAAAGTGCTCATAAATACGCTTGAAGTGTCTCTATAGACAAAAGAGATGGATACTTCTGTATGTTTGTGCTAGTATAAAATATGAAGGATACTAAAATTGACTTACTTGAACGTAGAATAAGAATAAGTAGCTATTAGACTGTGGCGCGAGTAAACCTTACAACCCTCATTATTATCATATCTTCAGCCGGAAAACGTCCGCTGCTAAACATAGGCTCCAATAGAGCGCCCCTTAAAACGCTGTTTGGCTCTTAGGCCCAGCGTTTTCCCGCGGTTTTGAGTTTGATCTGAGTGGGGCCGGCCATCTACGGCCTACTCTGCCCCCTCAAAACCTCAAAATAAAAAAAAATGAACGATTACCAACACTTACTTTTGAAGAATGCGAACAGCAATAATGAGGCTGAAAAACAACAAGTCACCTGGAATAGACAACTTACCTAGTGAACTTTGGAAGTACGGTGGAGGTATAATTCAGTCAAAGTTGTACGAGTTAATTTCTAATATCTGGAACAATGAACTCATACCAAAACAGTGGAACGTAGGAGTCATATGCCCAATACACAAAAAAGGGCCAAAAAAAGTGCTCAAACTACCGAGGGATTGCTCTGCTACCACCTGCATACAAGATTTTATCGCGCGTGGGTGACGCGCTGCCACCCATGTTGTTCAATTTGGCACTCGAGCATGTAATAAGACAAGTGCTAATACTCGACGGCGGAGTTCAACTAAATGGGCAGCGTAGGGTGGTCGGCTACGCGGATGACCTTGCTTTATTAGGTGAAAGAGAAGAACAGGTAATTAGGGCGGCTGAAGAATTAGAAAAAGAGGCAAAAAAGGTAGGCTTAATGGTGAACAATGATAAAACAGAGCACCCTTGCATGGCCGATACAAAAATGTTAGAATACCTCGCAATAACCTTGATGTAGGGAATGTCGCTTTTTAGGGCGTGGATAAGTTTAAATACCTGGGTTGCACTATAACAGATACAAACACCAGGGAAGAAGAGATAGAGATCCGAGTACAGAATACCCTCCGTTGTAGTGCAGCCCTGCACAAAGTTTTGGTGTCCAAGCTTCTCAGCAAGCGAACTAAAATCCGTATTTATAAAACCGTGATAAGGCCAATCCTAATGTACGGCTGTGAGGCCTGGACACTGACCCTTAAGGAGGAGAATAAACTTCTTGTTACGGAAAGAAAGATATGGGGAAAAATTCTGGGCCCAGTACAAAGAGAAGATGGATCGTGGCGGAGAAGGAAGAATAGAGAGCTTGAAGATCTAGTGGCTGAGCCAAACATCATCGGCGAAATAAAAGCTCACAGACTTCGCTGGCTTGGCCACGTCGAACTGATGGGTGAGGATCGGGCGGTGAAACGAGCGTATGTGGGACGGCCAAGTGGCTGACGTCCAGTAGGCCGTCCTAGATATCGCTGGAGTGATGAAGTGGACAAGGACCTGCGCGAACTCCAGGCCGAATACTGGCAGGAGCTAGCTCAGGATAGATCCAAGTGGCGGCTCTTATTATCGGAGGCCAAGACTCATTTTGGGTGACTGCGCCATCCTAGTTTGTTAGTTACTTTGCTAAAATAACTCATCAGTACTAAAAGTATCTCCTACAAACGTCACAAGAATTATATAAGGAATACAAAGATACACTAGAATCCATAACTTCACCTAAAATGATGGTATATCAGCAAGTATACGCAAGCGAAGACGCGGGCGGAAGACCTATCCATAAACGTGCCGGCAAAGTGTCCATAAATCTGGAACTTTGCAGATTAACTCCTCGTTTCAGGCCGTTTCAGCCGTTCCAGGATGTTGTGAGTCGAACGGGGAAGTTCTACCTTAATTTATTTATTTTGGATATAACTCAGCATTTGCGGATTCCGGTTGACTGTTTCTTTTGGTCCTTTTTCTTTTGTTCTACGCAATACATTATCCCGCCAAATTGCGGCGAATTGTTGGAGAAAATGTAATTAATCTCGAATATAGTTAATACCAGCCTATAATGCTCCTGTTGCCAGGACACAGGCTTTGTCTTATAGGGAAAGCGCGATTATAAGCCATAATAGCGAGGGATAGTGCAAAAAATCATAGTTGGTTGTTGAACTATCCTATCGGGCCACAGAAAAAGTATCAGCACACCATGCACTTATAACAGAATAAATAGTAGTACAAACTACTATAATTAGCGCGGTGATTATGGAAAACCCTCTCCCCCAAACGGGGGAGGCATATGTTCAGCTGTGAACGCAAATAAAGCTGATTATTAGATTTTCTGCATCCAAGTGTTGGAATGATCTCCCTCCTCTTCTTCGGTCTCTAAAAACAGTTGACTCTTTTAGACGGCACTTGAAGGTGCATCTTATGAGGGAGCAAAAGATTTAATCAATTTAAGTATCTCTACAAAATTGTACTTACCTAATTTGCTACTCATGACATGTAGCTTCGAACCTCTTTTTTTATATACAATTAACTTAACCATCCAAATAAATTTTTAATCAGAAATTCTGTTCTATTTATTTGTAAATCTGTTATTATTATTTCAAGCTTCAAAATTTATATTATCGTCATAATTTTATTTATTAATTTGTTGTATTATTAATAGGCATATAGGTATTTAACTGAATATTTTGTTCCTCTTTGATTATTATTTCTTGTGGTGTATTTTTCACATGGATTTACTTGAACCAGCTTGTTATTTATTTGTTACTTTTATTTCTTATTTTTACGGTTTATGACACATTTAATATTGTTTATTATAATATTATACCTATAATAGTATTTGTATACGCGTCCGTGATGTCATGTCGGTAGGCCCCGACTGAAAACCAGTAACTGAGGCTGTAGTCGTCAGCCTCAGTTGTATGCTGAGTCGGGGCCTATTCCTGACCTCACACAATATCTGTTGCCTTCTATTTTTGTTTAAATTGCGTGTAATGTGTTTTAGTTTTATGATATTGTGTGTGTCTATGGAATAAATGTTATTTTCTTTCTTTCTTTCTTATAATATACCTGCAGTAATTTTGGTGTCGACGCTAAGTTTCATATTCAGGGTTTTCCTGATATAATAAGAATAAGTATTTGGAAACTATAGAATTTAAAGCTTCCAAATAACAGTATTATGTTGAACTTTGCTTCTTTTGAGCATATTGATAAACAGTGTTTACCTTATTTCTTACTTTCAAATACTTATCAACTTGCAATACGCATCGCCCAAATTCTCAATTCTACAATTTCTGATTACAAAAACGTTTAGCGTGCGCGGCAGGTAAAGCCTCAGTAGCTTTTGTCCTTTAAATTGAATCTGAATCAACCTCAAAACCAGTCCTAGTCTATACTGTCTATATAAATACAGATATTAACAGATACAAATTGAGATAATTCAGGGCAGATTCCATGGCATATAAATTAGAGACTTTACCAATATTAATTAAGATTCACGCCCGACCTCTCGTTAAATATAGCTCTGGCGTTTGTAACTCGGGAATGGAAATTGATTTTCTTTGACGGTATATTGGAAATTAGAGACTTGCATATTAATTGGGTTATCAAATAGAAAAGTCGATCGATGTTAATGATGATTGGTGAATTATTCAATGGTTATTCATTTGATTTCGTCAACCCAACTAGGCGTGACTTTTGACCGACAACCTGGTCAAAAGTTAAAAATCGCGAAGAGATAGATGCAAGCAAGAGGCAAAGTGTATACATAGAAGTCTTTGGAGGAAAGTAAATTTTAACGTTAAAAGAAATGTGATCAAACGCTACCTTAAAAAAAGTAGCCGCTCAAAGGGGTTTCTTTAGGAGAGGCCTATGTCCATCATGTAGAATTAATTGCCTGCTAAACATTGTTTATACTTAAGTATTTTTAAAGTTTGTTTTTCCGGTTTAGTTTTATCAACGCGACACGACGACGCCAATCTTTGTTCTTTGGTTTAATTGTTATGTTATAGTGCATATTAAGAGTTCTCTAAAGAACTGCATAATCCTGAAAATGTTTTTGCAACGCGAACGTTGTGTAGTAACTTTAAAAATAAAACAGTGCGGAAAGTTAACATTACGCTTATACTTCCTGTTAACTAATTTTTATTTTTATTTTATTACCTTTGATGCAACAATTACGTAAACTAGTGTCTAACAAAACTATTATGTAACAAAAACAAATGAAAGTAAAACCATTTCCGTCTTCATTAAACCGTCCCAACCGTGACCTTCTTGTAGCCGTCATTGTATGTTAATTTTAGGGGCCAAGGTGCTGATATTACGGGTGTTACCATGAACAAACTAAAAAACTAATGAAGTCCTAAAAACCTTCATTGCTCAATATTACTTAGATTTCCGCGACATGTCCGTGCTTAAAATTAGCAAGTTGAAATATTAATGGGCAAGCCACATCGCGCGCAAAACTTACAACCGATGGGAAAGAAAGGTTCTCGAGTGGCAACCACGAACCGGAAGGTTGGTAAAAACCGCCGGGAACCAATGGAAGCAGAAGGCGAGCAGGAGCAGCCGCACAAAGTGGTGCTCTCTGGGGGAGGCCTAAGTCTAGCAGTGGATGTCTTGAGGCTGATGTTGATGGCTCTTGTGCGTTTAATGGATTTCCATCGCTTATGCATGAGTTGTCATAAGTCATTGACGGTGTGTCAACACATTTTATGGGCGTGAATCTATCTTCATGACCTTGACACTGACAGATGGCATAGGCGGTAACAATGAACGATGAATGATGACGATGTAACTAAAACAATTACTCTGTGCTAAAAAGTTACAACAATACCGAGTTTCAAGTTTTCATAGGCGGAAGAAGGTATGGCATTTGAAGCAACGTGTTCTCGATCGAGTAGTGTAGCGGTATTCGAACTCCATTGATTGAATCATCGCTGTTTATTTACTAATGAAAACATGGCCCGGTCAGAGTAAACATTACCATTATCGTGAACTTTTAGTGTAATCCAGAACCGTGTTAATCCATGAATGACATTTTGTTTAAAGGGATTTTGGTATTGCTCAAAACTTGTTTCGAAATTGAAAGCAGCTGAAAATAATTAAGTTTTTATTTATATTATACTATCGAAAATCGGGAGGCAAGTACCAGTAAAAATGTTCTAAGGTTCATCGGCCTGAAGACGTCCACTGCTGAACATAGGCCTTCCCCACGTAGCGCCAATTTGACGTTGGTTGGCTTTGCGGTTGTTCTGAGGTTCTATGAATTTGTAAAATAGTTTCAACAATTTTTTAACGTCAGCTTGAGTTGATTACGATTAGCTTAATTTTGCAAAACTGTTAATTCACCCTTTATTTGTCAAGATAAGAAAGGCTCAAAGAAGTTGAGTAGACGAAATACGGGAAAAACGGGATGGGAAAACGGTTGAATACGGGATAATTCTTCTTAGAAATTCACTCTTGCTACAAGTCACAGACTGCCTGTCTCCGAGTCTATAAGACTGAAGTTAAAATATATGCAAAATCTACAGCAAAGTTAAAAGCTAATAGAAAATGTAAAATACATAAAACCGCCAATCTACCTTTACTTACAAACTTCCCAGCCCAGGACTCGAACCCGCTATTAGCAATGCAAAACGGGCAAATCTGTCTAAATATTCCACTGCTAGCCGTGGCAGTTCTCATGGCGGTCGTAGTAACGTAGGTACATACCATTTATTAATACATTATGTATTATGTTTCTGTAGTCTATGACATTGCAGTACGGGCATGTTGAAACTTGCTGTATTACAAGTGCAAGTGAATGTTACAAACATTTGCAGTATGTTCATTTTGGTTGTATTTAATAAAATAAATTTAGATGTATGATTATGAATTTATGAATATAGTCATGTAGTATTCCTTTTGATTTTAGAAATGTTCTCGTGTAGCGACCACGCGAACGGAAAACGCAGCGCAGGCCGGCCTCTACTAGGTGGACCGACAATCTTGTGAAAACCGTATGAGCAGCCACTCAAAGTGACGTTCTCTGCGGGAGACCTATGTTCAGTAATCGGACGTAGGACGTCTTCATGCTTTTTGACGTTGATGATGATGTCTCGTTGACCTGCAGTTTTGTATTTTATTTATCTTAGAGATGTAATAAGTATTTGTAAAGCCCTGTTCATAAATCACGTAATGTGCTTAGTAGCCCACTATCCACATCATCATCATCATCATAAACAGCCTGAAGACGTCCACTGCTGAACATAGGCCTCCCCCAGAGAGCGCCACCTCGAGCGGCTGCTTGCTTCCTGCATCCGTCGGCTCCCCGCGGGGTTCACCCGGCCGTCGGTCCACCTATTAGGGGTCTGCCTACGCTGCGTCCACTATCCACCTACCAATTACTATTACAACTACAAAAACGTAATTACTTTAAGCCGCTTACTCTGAGTGATTCGTTTTCCCCAATCTTGTGGCAAATGAGGGCTCAATGACGAGACATCAGGTCCGGAGTCAGGACTGTGTACAACTTATTTCAGGGCATCCGCTTCAGGGCGGTTATTCTCTATGGAAACACAGATTCCACACGATACGAAACCACGTCGTTATCGTGTCTTGTTCAAATCGTGTCACAGCGTTCGATATACCTTCACTTTACATTAAAGTTATCTTTATTTTGAATAAAATATATTGTCATAAGTGGTCATATCCTTTGATGTGTTGATATTTCGGAAAACATCTCGGTAAAATATATGATTTTTGACAAGTTCAAATTATGTCAATTCCAAATTCATTTCGCGGGTTACGGATTTGTTTTCATTTCATAGAGAATAGAGTTTTGCAGATTTTTTTATGTAAGACAAGGATTTCGCGTGGTTTCGAAGTAAGGAATCGATAGAGAATAAACGCCCAGATAAGCGCCTGTTTCAGCTTGGGCAAAAATTATTTCGTATGTCTGGTTAATTGTGCGGCTGTTTTCTTCTAAGTACAGGGGCCGGCCGTACTGTGAGCTCTTAGCGCGGTTCAAAACAGAGCCTATATTGGACCGCTGTCTTTTTTGTATGAAGATTTTGACAAGCGATCCGATATAGGCTCGGATTTGAATTACGCTAAGAGCTCACAGTACGGCCCCAGGTCCCATTTCTCTACCGATTCTCATAAAATTTTGAGAGAAATCGATAATAAAATTGGGATTTTAAACTTTAGCTTTTGTTCTATTCCCATTCCCATAAAACTCTTTTGGCACTAACGACATTATTGTTCAGTGAAAAGAAATTCATTACTTGTAAGGGACTTTAAGCATTATCTTTGTTTCATGAATCAGTCATCTATAATTTCGCTACATTTTGCTGGCTTTAAAACCGAAAGATCACTAGGCAAATACACTCTCTCTGGGATACCAGTAGCATATTTTCTAACGCGCTCAAGTACAGATAGTATTATAGTAGGTAACTGACGTCAGCCTGAAGCCCCCGAATAAGTAAATACCTGAGTACGATCCTGCGGACGATAAGTTTCCCCGGACTGGGAAATGAGGGCCCGATCACAGAATCGCTGGTAACTCTGCGATACGCTGCGTCACCCGTTAATATTGGTAGCTCGATGTCAGACCACATGCCATTAAGTTTGCTATACTCATCATAATCATCATCATAGTGAAACTAAAATAATATTTCTTTTCCGCCTATCGTCAAAGAGTATAAAAAACCTACCAATCGCGTCATTCAGTCATACGAAATTACAAAGGACAGAGCAGGATGGAACAAAAGACATTGGGTGTCCCGCTTTCTCTCGTAGGATTAATAGTTGAAATAAACTACTAATTTTCGTACGAGGGGAAGTTGTATCGTTGGTCAACTAGATTTATAGTCAATGGGTACGGCTACGGTAAAGCCAATAATTTCATTGTTAAATCCACGAGGAAGCTATGGGTGCGGTGAAAGCGATGGTATATATGTATGTAGACGTGAAAACATGGTGAAAACGATGGTAGGTACCTTACCTAGCAGAAAAGACCGACCACCAGTTTCCACGTGGGTTTATTGTAACGTCAAAACACTATACTATAATAAAAAATAAATAAGTATGTACGGAAATTACACACAGCGCCATCTAGCCCCAAACAAAGCATAGCTTGTACTATGGGAACCAGTAGAGCGATTATGTAAAGCTGTTACAAACACTGGGTTGATCGAAATACATTTGAAATAGCTACATGTGTGTATCGATAATTTGCGATTACGTAAGGGTTTTTATTTCTATTTCAATCGGTTTTTATCGATAACAACCAAAGTGAAGTTGCAGCCAGCCCGACCAATTTAAAAAGCAAGGTTTATATAGAAAACGTGTTGAAATGACTAATCATTTTTATATGGCTGCATTATACGGTTCTTTGGCCTATGTTTTTGTTGAAACAGGAAATGTCATTGTCATTGTCAATGAAAAAATAGAGTTATAATAATTGTGACCATTTGTGGCAGATTTCTGCCATTTGGCAGAACTAGCTCTCAAGTTTCCTGTTTTAAAAACGTGGCATCTTTCGGCAGATATGGGGGTTATTGATATTTTGAAGTAAAAATCGGAGGTCTCATAGCTGCAGCTCTTTATTAGTTTTAATAACTTAATAATATTAATTTGTAATTCATTCATCAGACTTCCTCACTGAAACTAGAAGAAACTAAATACCATACCTGCCGTGCGGACTAGAGGGAGCGCCTCACTAGCAACCATGTAACTAAGATAGTTTTCATCCGATCACTATCCTACTGCCGGTAAACTGGCGCGCTAATTGACTGTTATTTGTCTTTTAAGATGTAAATAAAAATTGCATATGATTACTTTTTTATTCATTGGTCAGCCCCCAAAGGGCTGAAACATAAACATAAACGTCATGGGCCCTGTCGGGCACGCAAAAATTAGAAGAGAGGAGGATACATAACTATTGATAATCGGGTACAGCCAACGACGTTTTTGCGCGCCAACGTAACACGAACAATTGATCAATATTGAAGCCGCTTAAACAGGGTTAGGTAAGACGTAAAAATTATTAACCCGCGCGTGCCGGGTTGGGTCAACTAGCAATATATTATAAAAGACTTGAGGCATATTTCTTTGTTGAGGAAGATTTCTAGCCTATTTAGGGCAGAATCTGCAATTTAGATGGTCACACTGGATATAGTAAGTAAGTATTTTATGATTTACTACTTATGCGTTTATATTGCTTGAAGATGCTCAATGTGAAGAAAAACAACAATAAAAGTTAGCAAGAAACAACCTCTAGCCTGTTTCTATGGAGAATGTAATTTCTGCCGTCATTTCGGCTGAAATCTATGTACGTAATCGCAAATGTTCATATCGATGAAATTTTTGTTCTGTCAAATCCTTTTCTGTAGCAAACTTGTTGCAATCGAACTTTTATTGACTTTGATTGATACAGAATGTCGTACATAATCGCAAAACTATAATAAATACATATTTCTTAATGAAACTGATTGAAACAAAAGTTACATAATCGCCCTACAGATAACTGATACAATACTTAGATACTTCTTTTGTTTGTAAATACATACAAACGAAAGAATTTAAAGAATACAATATAACACCCAGACACAGAACAAACATAATTATATGTTTATCATACAAATGTTTGTCCTGCGTAGGAATCGAACCCATAGCCCTCGGTTCAGAAGGCAGGGCTACTACCAACTGAGCTATCGGGCCCGTCAATGACAGCAAATTACATCAAACAATAATAACATATCCTATATTGGTATTACATCATTCACCATTCAAAATGTTCTACAATTCACAAGTGTACGATGAATGGTGGCATGACCATTTACAGCAGGTCGTTCACCCCACACGTGGCAGGTGGCCGGTATTTTGCATAAGCCATGAGTGACTCACAGCATTGTCACTTACAACTCTGACTGTTTCCGAATCCGACTTTTCGATGGGAAAGTGCTATTTTTAAACATTTTTAATAGTTTTCGAATTAATTAGTCATCATGATCATCATCATTAACAGCCTGAAGACGTCCACTGCTGAACATAGGCCTCCCCAGGAAGCGCCACTTTTGGGCTGCCGCTCGCCTCCGGCATCCATCGACTCCCCGCGGCTTTCACCAGATCGTCGGTCCACCTAGTGGGGGCCGGTCTACGCTGCGTCTTCCGGTTCGTGGCTGCCACTCGAGAACCGTTTTATTAGTGCGGGATATCGAGAACTCAAAAATGGATCTAATCATGGTAAAGATCCCATATGTGCTAGTGGTGAACAACCGTTAAAGTTTAAAACAATGTGATATTTTTAAAGTTGTTGTGGTGATAAAGGTGAGCTAGTGTGCCCGTGTGACTTTCCCTGGTTCGAATCCCACTCAGCCCTGCCAATGGACTTTTAATTATGTGTGGAGTTAGGATCGATTAGGAAAACATCGCAAGATTACCGGCATGTACAAGAATCACAATTCACAAAATTTGAGACCGTTTATCATCCACCAACCCGCACTTGGCTAGTGTGGTGTATTATGGCCACTCTCCCCTTGTGAGACAAGGTCCAAATTCCAGGAGTGGGAACGCATTGGACTGAAGAATTGGCATAGATTATTAAGTAATAGTATGGTAGATGGTTTCAAAATGGAGGTGGTCGAATTTCAAGATTAAAATTTTTATGACTTTGTTTTCAACTGTTTTGAGCATATTAATATTAAAACTTAATCATTTAATAAAATTCAAATTCACACCCATGTCAATAGTACTATTAATTAAAATATCATGCACTAATTTTCTCAATATCATTTACCTTCAATTCACGCGTTTTACACGACTGCGCCGCTTGATAGCGAGAGAGGAACTGAGAGTAATAGCAATAATGATTCATTATGATACGGATGCTGATTTGACTAATAAATTGATAGTGATACAATAATTGTGTTGATCGCCCACGCGTTTTGATGTATGTCGCAGATTCATTTACTTTGTACTACAATGAGTCATTTATAGAGGAAGTACCTAAAGAGAATTTTAAAACTACTATAGACAGTAAATAAAAAAATATATAAGGTAGTAATGAAGCATGACTTTTAATCTTGTAAATAAAATATATATGTAATAAAACACAATAGTGAAACAATACGAAACCAATCCTGTCGCAGACTCATTTTATTCACTTCAAGTTATTGGGCTGGATCATAAAAACTCCATAGTAAAAACGATGGAGTTTACCCACTGTGCCGCAGTAAAATGGCGTGATTTGTCGCAAACGTGAACCGACGCGGATAGAGGGCGCCAGTGGTGCAAAAGCAAGCAATAAAAAAGAACTTATAAGAATACGAAGTATGTAAAAAGGAAATACTTTAAAGTAATTTTAAAAGCAGTTGATTTGAGCATTTTTATGGGCTCGATATGTACTGTGAAAGCTGTAGTAAGTTAAGTTCTCACGATTTCACAGCTGATTTTTTTGTTATTTGCATCCAATAAATAGCGTTATCAAAAAACTTCCCATATTTTATCAGCTTATTACGTGTTCTTTCTCTTTTCGTCAACGTCTTATTCAACTGTTCTCGCAATATTTTTAAGGACGACGTTTTGTTTCGGTTTGGATGCATGCTATGAAAAGTGAAAAGAAAATAATAAAACTGGATTTTCCCCCACCTTCAAGTATAATTTTCATATAGTACTCAACCACCCATACCATATTTTGGACACCTATTACAGTTAAACTTTAGTTCACGAAAGGTCCGCGTCGGTTCCAATTCCAGACATGCAATAAAACGAAAAGTACAGTTGAATGAACTTATCTGGTTACTTTATTGTTATTTTACTACACTCCAGTTGGAATAGATTGTATTGTCTATGAATCTCAATAAGACAGTTACGTAAGCATGATTTGAGAAAAATTGCAGATGGAGGTTTCGTGACTCGCAAATATATTTGCTGGCCGCTCGTGTTGCGACTCAGGATTTTATGAATTGCAAAAGAAGTCAAAAGCTACAGATTGTTTAACTTGTAATATTCTTAAAAAGGGAGTTTTGAACAATCAATCCGCAGAACTCACTCTACATACTTAGATAGGTTAAATCGCCTTTATCGTAGTAAGAAGTACATGGATGATTTATTTTATCCAGTTATTTTAATTTATTAACCGAAGAGTTTGGTTATCTATCTCCGAAGTCATTCAAGAAGGGCGGTTACTGTATGTGGCTGACCCAACATTTGGGTCAGGCAAAGGCTTGGTCACTAAATATACTGAACGTTCGCCATTAATCTTTTACAGATAAAGATAATATGTAATCCGGTACCTGTACCAATACATGGTGGTGACGAAAGGTGGTGGGCAACAGACTGGAGAAGCGAGTGGTAGAGAAGAAAATAGGGCAACTGGGGCTTGATGTCAAGAGTCACGGAAAGACTCAGAATGCAATCATTCGAAATGGTGTTCAATGAGGCTTAGACCGGTTTTAACAGTAGACGTCTCCAAATTATAAAGCGGTAAATATATTTAGCGTTATGGCATAATTACGCATCTTTTGACCCGATTACTTACATTACACAGGATTAGAGTGGAGTGTCCACTCAAATCCTGTTTGGACACCAACCAACTTATGATCAAGCTATCCACAGTGCAGTGATTGGGTATAAAAATTTGAAACTATTTGTTTTCCCTGCATGTTGGTTTGGTGATAGCAGCGAAGAGTGGCTCGAAAATTCAAAATACGCAACACCAGTCCTCGGTTCCAAACTAAAATAAAAGAGACGCGTACTTCCCATAGCTTTCTGTCAATTTCGCGCAGTTTTTTCTGTCCATTCCTTTCTTTTCCCACGCGCGCTTAGTTAGATTCCTGTCCACTGCAGTCGTATTGTCCGGTTCCGAACATGCAGGTCAAATTGAACTGAGGCTGTTTGGGACATTGATTGGCAATAAACAGTTTCCATCTGTTATAAGTATACTTTTAAAAAGAAATCTCCATAATTGTTGCAGAGAAAGTAGAAACAGATATCTGATTTAAAGGTTTTTAACTTCATGCGCGTGAACGAAAAAACTTTCTCACCATCCTGCACGACCTCGACGCTGATTGTTGAACATGCGAACATTGCATTTTTGGAATGTGAACGAAAACTGTTATAACATAAAGTCGAATGTACGAAAAAAGTTCAGTTACAGTCGTGAATACTATCCATTATCTTCTCTTGCTTAATAATATACCAGAATTGTCATATAACGACACCGCAGAAGCTCAGGAGAGCTTGCGGCAGGCCCAGACCGAGGTGGCAGTACAAGCTTGACTTCCACTGCAAAACTCGACCATAAAAACTATCATTAGGACTGGAAGAGGGAATTGAGGATTTAGTCCAGCAGTGGGACGATCATGACTGATAAAAATATACTGTATTCTCTATCTAAGGACCACCTCCTGTGTAAGGAAAAATTCGTGACCAAGCAAGTTCTGCTGAGAAGAGACACTGTCAAAATCTTTAAGCCAGATCCACATAAACCACAGACCACATGAACGTAGTGTAGGGAATACTTCATGACCAAGCAAGTTCTGCTGAGAGCATCACTGTCAAAATCTTCAAGCCAAATCAACACCAGCTACAGTTTTCTTAATGGTCCTAAATATGAGTAAATGCGTCTATTTTATAGTAGAGTCAGTTATCAACTGGCGACATCTAAAAGCCACAGGGCGTGGTGCGTTTTGACCGACCAGTTTTTTATTTGCATGAACCTAAACGGACCATCCGACAGTTCGTTCAAATATTTTACTATCCACAGCACAAAGTGGTTTTGGTATGTATTCGGCACTTTTTAGCGCTAGATTTAATACTTGCACTATTATTTATTCTGTGGATCACTTTCATTGGAAGTGCAGACGTCCTCTCTAACATGAGAAATATTTTAAAATATTTTTTTTTGAGAATGAATGACGTGACGAGCTAGTCGTTCACCTGATGTTAAGTGAACGACCCATAACAGTTGTAGTGTCACTCGGAACTTTAAAATATTAAAGTTCCGGGGGACACCGCACTGCGCACGTCATCCTGAGACATTACACAGTCTAGTAATCAGATTACTACACTGTATAATCAGATCATAGTCTCATTTGCCCAGTAATTTCACTAGCTACAATGCTCTTCAAACCGGAACACTGTAGTCCTGTAATTTATTTAGCTATAGCACATGATTCTTTTAACTTTAGGCTTGTTGTTGATATTATTTCTGGCGAAGTCCGAACGAGCCCCGAGCATAGTTTATATGGGAGTCAGAGATTTTATTGTAACAAAAAACTTAATCTTCTTTGCTCGTTTCGTAAAAATTAAAAATATTGAATGAAGATTAAAGATGAAGCATTTCAACGAAAGCAGGTTAGATTTTATAAATTCTAATACAAACGCATACTAAATCACGCACAATGCAAAATTAGTCGTCGACCTACTTCTACCAATCATAACAATCAAATCAACACGACCGTCATAACTCGCGGACAACGCATATCGTACCACAATAATAAACATAGCACTCAGCAAATCATATTAACATACTGAATATCTAATCAGTGAGTCCATAAAATCAGTACATAAATTTATTATGAGCTGCAAACGGTGCGTCTGTCTGTTTGTCTCGGTTCTCATGGGACAGTATGGGAGCACTTTGATCTTGCGACGGGACGGAGTTGTGCGAGAGAGCGGCAGGTGTAGAAAGAAGTAGTATTGGGCCAAAAAAAAAATTATTTAAAAAAATTAATTCGTTTCACTGTATTAGTAAGTACTACTATTGTAGTAAGAATTCTGTAACTAAACCATCGTGTAACTTGACGTTGTCAAAGTTAGGTATTTCAAAAACCTGACTAGTGCATTTTCTTAAGGCGTAGGGTATAGCCAGATAAGCAGGTCGAAATTCGTTCAAAGAAACATTGACCTTAGAATCGTAGACTTAAATATCAATTCAGTCTGAACTTCCGCGTGGCGCTTACGACAAAGACAATGCCCGAAATGCATTATATATTGTTATTATGTATAGCATTTTTCAAAATTATCAATTCATCACATTATTTAAATGTTTGTTGGGCATTCACTATTATTTTTTTTGTAAAAATATGTGCGATAGAAACTGTATAAAATGGGAACAACCAAATTTTTAGAGGTATGTTTGCGATTTTTTCTCAGTGCTATACTGAATTTATTTATCTTGTATTTGCATTTATCACAAACAAGTTAATGAAACGAATTACATGATATTATATTAAATTCAAAGCCGCATAAACTCCACCTGCTCTAATTTCGTCAGGAAATGTGCCAAAAAACACTTTATTTTCTCTACCCTTCGCCTTAATTGGGTGTTATATTGTATTCTAGTATATAAGTATTGTATCAGTCATCTGGTTCCCATAGTACAAGCTATGCTTAGTTTGGGGCTAGATGGTGCTGTGTGAAAGGTCCACATAATTAAAAAAAAAATTAAAATAATACCTGATTTTATAAACTGGCACGCAATTTATATGTGATTACATTTTGGGCATGTGTCCAAAACAATATAAACCTCGATGAATCTGACATCATTATGCAACGCGTATGAACATCATCTTTTTGAAAGTTTTGAAATCAAAACAATAACTTATGAACAATTTAAAACAGACAGAACAGACACCATTTTCTTCCATTTGGCTTCGAATTCGTAATTTTTTGTTACATTGTCTCATCTTTTTTATATCGTGCCATGTGCCACGAAGATTTGTTGAATTGTGTTGGTTACAGCATAAGCCCGTCCATTGTCCACCCACAGTCAATTGGCTTTAATGGAGAAGCTGCTTACACACAATCATGTGAGCACACAGCTATACAATGTGGGGATTGATCGCCCGAGGCTGAAACCGTTGTGGCCGGAAGCTACTTTTAACCTGTTTTGGTATGCAGATACGCAAACTTTTCATAGTGGATAGTCAATTCGAAAGCACAATCTAGTATTATACTTGTCTAGTCATTTACTAATTAATTAGTCTAGTAATGTACTGTGCTGAAAGTATGATATCCTCATTATGTTTGCATGAAATTCAAACTTTTTTTTATAATTCGTAAATTACATCTATTGCCATTGATTTAACACTTATGTGTGTATACGTGCCTTAACGATAGTGTTGCCATACCTATAGTTAACTATTTTGTGGCGATTTCAAGGCATGTCCTATTATTCGCAAACCATCCACACGTCCTATAGCTTGTTTTTCTACATTAGTCTGTGCTCTATACTAAAATCTTACTTCAGGCTTGCCACAACAAGCTTTATAACCTAACAAAGTCTTATCGTTTCATAATTATCCCAAAATATAGAAGATAATAAAACATCCTACGTTATTTATACACCCAATTAAAGCCCTAACTACGTTGTATGGCAACAAACGAGCTACAACACATTTATCTTGTACTCCCTAATTTTTGTAGCTGACAACTTTCGATTTCCAACCTTATTGTTGCCAGCGATAAGGATAAAAAAGTACGTGGGTGTGATTTAATAATGGCTCAAAGCGGCAATTATCTTCAAATATATCATAAAACGGTATATTTAACCCGTGCCCGTAATAATTCTATCGTACGCTATTAATAAAACCATATTTTTATGGGACATGTCGTTTTATTGGGCCATGCCTCATCTTGCTTTAGAGATTTGGGATGGGATACACTTGGTGGCAGCAAATTGTGTAAATACATTAAAAAGTTAAAAAAAAATTGTTTGTTGTATTAATTTGCACCTAATTGTTCGTATTTTCTTTTATTTTCAATTTTCATTTGCAACAATAAGACTAGCATTTCGAAATCCTTCGCATTCGGTCATATTTATGATTCATTAGATAAAAATATATATTTTATACAAATTAGGCACTCTTCAACATTTTTCAGCGTATTATTTTATTCAGAATTCATGATCTCAATGTATTCGGTATTCGTAAAAATCCAACAATAAAATTTTCTTTTATAATGGACAAAGTGATTTCTCTTAAAAAAAAATTAAGTTCTTTTAGTTGGTTAGTCCTTTGTAGTACAAAGTATAATTTGTCACCTACAGACTTTTGTCCAGCACTGTCTGTAATTAAACCACTGTGGGCCAATACAAAAACTCTCAGTAATTACCAACGCGTGTGACTGTTTTTCTAAAATAAAACAGTTTAAAGGGCTTTTTGAAATATTAAATAACTAATTTGGTTAACGAATAGTATTATGGAAACGTTCCTGGCGTTGCGCCAAAGTTCAAACTCGTGGAATAATGAGTTTTTAATCATTGAAATGTAAAAGTTCGTTTATCGGGTTACTAAGTAATATTACTGTTTTGGGAGTCTTTAAATGTAAAGGGAAATCCCCTTGCATCGAAATATTTTAGCTCGCGGTAGTAATTGCGTTTATTCTTTGCGATTCGCTAACGCAAAGCTTTTATAGCATAGTAGTGATGGATTAATTAGCATTCGCATTCATTTTTAGCATGTGAAAACTCAATTAGCATTACGCAAATTAAATGTAGTTGTGAAATTCTGTGAAATATGAAATTTCATTTCAATTAATTTAGTTCATTTTGAATTTAATTTTTAATATAAAGTTTTATTTCATGTTTCGTTTCATTTTTCATTTCTTTTTAATTTCATTTTTCATTTCAATTTTCATTTCATTTTTATTTAATTTTTCATTTCCATTTCATTTTGGCAAATAGCATAGCAATAGCAATTAACATGCTAACTCGTAAATTAGCATGTTTATGAAATTTACGCAAAATCTCATTAATTGCCACCGCCATAGCATAGTAGGTTCTACGCATTCCAGAATGTGTTTTAGAATTAGTTATCAAGAAGTAAGCAATAATGATTCCTTGCACCAGTGTTAGAAAGCAGAACTCATTTATTTTAGGAGGCTTGTAAGGATAAGGAAGCTTGCTGAACTATAACTGACTGACATAATAAGTTTTTAAACTTCCATGGTCACTAACATCACTCACATATTGTTTAATAACGGGATATTTACCCGCAAGATCTTCAGTTCGTCCGTGACCATGGTGCTTGCAACAGTACCGAAATATCGGCAACTCGAAACAAATAAATTACATGGTAAATAACCCGTTATTAAACAATATGTGATTGACAAAATAAGTGTTTGTCTGATTTTGAAAAATTGCTAAAATTGTCCTATTTTCAATTTTATGAGTGATTTTAACAAATCCTACCTCTTATAATAATATCACCGTTGGCTCCTTACGAATTGATCCAAGTGCTACTAGTCCGAAAATACATACTTTTCTTTCATCCTTCGTCACGTCATTGAGGGTAAGTATATAAGTGCGAACATAGGAGCTGTCCAACTTTAGTGCAGATGGGCAAGGGCATACCCAAATGTAAGTTGTATATCGTACCTTCAAATCATACCCAGAGATTCTCTCCGAATCAATACCGCCGGCATCTGTAGAATTCAGATAAGTTATGGCCAGACAGACCGCCCTGGGAATTGATAGTCTGTGGCCGGATGGACGCGTTAACGCCAATTTAGTGTTATGGTGATTTATACACCATGGCTCCTTGGTATAATGGAATATGTTACCGAACAAGTACTCTACATAGTACCTATAGGTAGCGCAACTTTCTAACTGCTGGTTCTACACTAATGGTAATGAGTTAATGACTTTTGAAGTAAACTAAGTTATGAGCGACGTTCTGGTGAAAGCCGCAGGGAGCCGATGGATGCAGGAGGCGAGCAGCCGCTCGAATTGGCGCTCTCTGCGGAAGGCCTATGTTCAGCAGTGGACGTCTTCAGGCTGATGATGTGATGCTCATGAGTTCTCACTTTTACAACTGCGAAGGAAAACATCGTGAGGCAACCTGCATCTTTAAGAATCTCAAAATCCGAGAACACATGGCATCCACCAACCCGCACTTGGCCAGCGTGGCGGATTGTGGCTTGCACTAAGTTATCACTTAAATATAGACAAAGTGTAACGACTGCTGTGTGTTTTCTTTCGTGTAAATAGGATGAACCGATCAGGATAAAATTTTCGATGATTGATAAAATAGGTATTGTACCAACCTACTTCCGATATCAATATTAAATTTAAAAAGCCTGCAACCATCTATGCAGTAAAAATAATTCTTTGTTTGTTTTTCGAATGTATTACTGCAATATTTACTACGGAAGACGCCGCGTAGGCCGGCCCCATGCCGGCCCCCTACTTGGTGGATAGACGACCTGGTGAAAACCGAGGGAGCCGATGGTTGCAGAAGGCAAGCAGCCGCTCAAAATGGCGCTCTG
This sequence comes from Ennomos erosarius, assembly GCA_963580505.1. Classification (NCBI taxonomy): domain Eukaryota; kingdom Metazoa; phylum Arthropoda; class Insecta; order Lepidoptera; family Geometridae; genus Ennomos; species Ennomos erosarius. The sequence goes on from OY756987.1 coordinate 12,136,484, forward strand.
TGGGAGAGGCCTATGTTCAGCAGTAGACGTCTTCAGGCTGATGATAGTGATGATGATGATGATGATGATGATGACTATAATATTACCGACTACGAACTACTAAAAATGCTACTAGCATAATCCTCCTTACGACTAAATCACGTCATTGTATGTTGTAATAAATTACAGTAAATGACTAAGTACCTTGCTATACAAAGAAAAGTTTAAGTTTGAACCCAACGTATTTAATTAGGGCACAGAAAGTTCACCTAAATTACCACAGATAAGCTATTTCCTTCGTTATGTAAACTGACGGCCACGTGGTGAGAGGTCGTTGCATTGTTAAATATTGACTGTTCGAATATTCGTTAACCGGTAGGCCGAGAGCTGTAGGTCAATTTGAGTACAGTTATTTGTTTGATGTGGAAATTAAAATTGATAAACAAATATAATTATAATATACGAACAAAAAATCTTGAATAAAAATTACATCCTTATTGCTCGGGCAACCCGCACTTGGCCGTTTTAGAAAACATAAAGTATACTAAATGATATTCAGCATAATCAGCTATAACCATAGCAAATTTCAGCCAAATCCGTTCTGTAGTTCTAGCGTGATGCGTGTTCAAAGGGATAGACAGACACACAAAAAATTAAAAAAATATGGTTTAAATTTTTATATCGACTAAGAAGTGTAAAGCAGTCAAAATTTTCAATACTCAATGTACAGATTTAGCCCAGTTACAGTTTTATTATTAGTAATTGATGATGATGATTTAAAGCAAAAATATACTCTCTCTCTCTCTCTACTTATCCACCTAGAATTTTTTTTAATGTTACTTAAAATAACCGGTGGCTCTTAAACTCTTTGACTAGAACTTTAACTGGATAGCAATGTCTCAAATTCAAATTAAATTGTGTAACATAAAACCGATAATGTGCTAATATTGTGAAACTCAGGAATTCGGTTGTGAAATGTTATCAGAAAGAAGCCTCTTCAGAGGTTCAGACGTGACGATAACACTCTTGGGATTTTACTTTGAGATGTGCTGACTGCTGGTGGTAGCAGAGCTGCAATTAAAATGACACATTTATTATTATTATTTTTTAAGATTAGTCTTGGTCTTATATTATTTTTATTCTTAGTGTATGCTGGTGGGTTTAAGAAAAATTTTAATAGTAGGATTTTATATTTAATTAATAGTCATATTCGTCAATGAAAAGGGAAAACAGAATCTAAATCAGAACCAGAATCAGGACTATGATCAAAATTGAAATCAGTATTGCATTAGAATGAGAATTATTTAGTTAATAACTAACTCTTTAATCTTATTGCAATGCAGACCATATTGTATTTCATTTAATGCAATAGCCATGGCATAGGGTAAATAATAGTTAGGGTCTCATCCGGTACAAACGAAAAATAGCCCGAACGTGAAAAAAATGTAGTGGTCGTGTCGTGAGTGTTACTAGTTAGTGTCCAGTGTGTTCATTTGGCCCAATACTTCGCCAACACGCAATTAATGTCGCTTGATAATCTTGCGTTATGCAGAAAAATAATAATTTGTAAAATAGCCCGAGTTATTCCGTTGTATGCGATGGCATCTGTACAGTAGGTATTATATTATCTGGGGTAACTATGAACTTTATGTACTAACTAACATATTATACCTGGAGAGTGAAACGGTGGAATCAGTTTTCAAAAATACATCGAAAGAAAGGCTTTTGGGCCTACGGTTCACGGGTCAAAATAATACCCGTTTGTTGTAGATACCAATTACATATCTTTAGATTCAGAGAGACAGACAGATTGTTATCACCATATGAATGTATCATGAAACATATCATATCCGTCTTCTTGTCTAGCGCGGAAGCAAGGCATGGAAAGGAAAGGGCTATAAATTCAACAACCCCTGTATATTTTAGACGTGTCATTGCCAGCCGAACATAAAAAATTACCCAACAAAAAAATTAAGGAGCGCCAACAAATGGGGCTTAAGGAAAAAGCTAGTGAAAACATAAAAAAAAAGGTTCGTATAAAAGTTTTCACCCTAAACTAACCGAATGCAAAGTTGAAGGTAGGAGGGACGGAGATATTCACGCGTCACCGAATATTTTACCTAACTTTATCATTTTCTTTTACATTTCACGTGAAAATGGGATAACGGTGAAATAAATTCCGGGTGGATAACGACGGGCAGGTCTGAAACTTTGTTGCATATTTTATGTGCATTTTCCTTGTTCTGCAGCCAATATAACCACTGCTAAGGAATGGAATGCTCTTCCCGCAACAGTGTTTCCTCCGGGAAATAACCTGGGTCTTTTCAAGTCAAGAGTGAATGGGCAATGGGCATACGTGCTCCACCTTAGACAACTTCATCACTTACCATCAAACAAAAAAAAATACAAATACAAATCAGGCGAGTTGTTGTCAAACGTATGCCCATGCATTTAAAAAAGAATATTTAATAGTGCTTCTGCTTCGCCTTGAAATAAACGAAACATTTTACATCAGCAATTTTATTAACAAACTTTTTCATTATTATAGTAAAACTCAACATTTAACAAAATTCAATGAGCTGTTATAAATTAATAACGCCAACTATTTTAAGTGACGGGCCCGAGCTCAGTTGGTAGCCCTGCCTTCTGAACTGAGGGCTGTGGGTTCGATTCCTACCCAGGACAAACATTTGTGTGACGAACATAGATGTTTGTTCTGCGTCTGGGTGGTATAGTGTATTCTATGTATGTATTTTTACAAACAAAAAGTATCAAGTATTCTACCAGTTATCTGGTTCCCAATAGGACAAGCTTTGCTTTGTTTGGGCATAGTGTAATAAAGTATTTATTACACTATGGTTTGGGGCTGGATGGCGTTGTGTGAAATGTCCACACATACATATATTTATCTGTTTTTAACGTCGCTAATAGAGGATTTAAAGTGGAAAGGAAGCGTTTTCAATCCTACGGTTTTTTTGTACATATACGTTTTACGACATCATTAACTTCCTGATCATGAACTTTGAGGACACCATGAAACTCTCAACGAAAAGTATCTCTGAATGAAGTGTTTATCTATTTCGATGTACCGGTTTTACCTGATTCCCCAAGTCTACATTTTATTATAAATCGTGTACCAACCTCATAAAATCAAACAATAGAACATTTTCTTTCCTCAGTTAATTACCAAACAATAGTAAACCCACCTATGTTCTACGACAAATTACAATCACCTTATCAATCCGCGTGCAATGAAAGTTAATTACCCGAAATATTGTTATTTACCTCGAAGCATTGGTAATATACGGACGGTGAAGTATTGTTTAATACTGTTATCTAACCGGTTCTGCAATGTTATCATATCACGTAATTAACGCGTTTGTGAATCGCGTTATCAGTAAGGTGGAAAGTTGGAAACACACTGAGGCGGCAGCGCCCTGTAATGATGCCATCGTTTGACGAAAATGCTTTGAAAAAGTATAAATATAGTGATTTAACAGTAATTTAGAGTTTTTTTAAAGCGGTGAGTAAAAAATTTAAAACTTAAAAATTGGGATCTCACTCGCAATAAACAGTTACCTTTTAGACATTGTCAGTTAAGTTCTCTCATCAAGAGATGGCACTTGCGTATATTTTGGCATTTACTATTTAAACTTTATAATGGCAGTGGAGAACTTCATTTAGGCAACATTATAACAGTTCTAAAAATACAAAATCCTCTTTGGTGTTGCCACACTACTGTTTGCAAAAAAGTCGTCAATGCCATCTAGCGAGAGATAAATAAACCTAAATAATAATTTAAACATTAGGACAACTGGTCAATCATCTAAAAAGGTCAAATACAAACTGCCTTTTATTTTTCAAACTGGCCAATATAATTTATTAATAACACACGTGGTTTATCATATTATCGGAACTTACAATAAAACCTGTTTGCACTTCAAACATTTTCCCAATATTATATCGGGTTCAATACCCGTCGGGTAAACATTCCCGATATGTAAATAGGGCGCGAGCCCACTGTGTGCTCAAGGGTTAACTGGATGTGACGTTTTGTGAGAAAACCTCGAAAAATGACTTGGTGCGGTTTGATTAAGTTTTCGTTTGTTTTTGAGATGGGAAAACACTCCATTGTTTGGGTTAAAAAAGGTTTGTATCGGGTCGTTGTATTTCTTTGTTATGGTAATGTTATTGATGGGTTTCTATTCTAAATCTCTTCTTTACTATACCCTCGGACCCAAAGGCCTACCGATCCGTTAAAGAAAAGCGTGTAATCAGAAGAGCGGTTCATTGCTATTTCCACATTTGTAGAAAATATTTTATGTAACATGACCAAAAATTCAGGAACAATAAAACTGCGGGTGCTGTCAGATTTTTTCCTAGGACGGGGAGTGTTTTTCCTTTTTCACACAATAGATAAGTAAAAGCCCCTGTGATGGTATCACTTGAGTGACAAGCCATTTGGACACTCGTTTTACAGTTACAACCATATTTCGAAGTGGAGCTCGCGAGGGGACAGCCCTCGCCCTTACGTGAAGCTTGGTGCAAGTTGGAAGAGGAGCGGTAAACATTGTATTAGACAAAACGTATTCCAATTTTCAATGTGTTGTTACACAAAATGATACATGAGTAATTCACTAGCTAGCACTTGAAAATCTAACTTGGTCTATCATAACTTGCTGCGCAATAATAGGAAAACTCAACAGAAACCTAACCAGTAAAAACAACAATTAAATCAACCAATCCATCATGTGTATAATAGGCATGATGACTAATTTTTATTTTTGGATAAATTAATTATATTCCTCAACAGATAAACATTTGTGAAAACAAAAATTAAATATCTCAAAAAATGACCAAGTTACAAGCATTTTAAAAACCGGAATAGAAAGAGATAGCTCAAACGGCCAGTGACGTCAGAGGAATGTCGTTATAGTACCTCGTTACTAAGCTGCGGTAGCTTTTCATACAATCTCTTTGGCATGTGACGTCACGAGTAGATTTTTCATAGTAACCATGGGGGGCGCTGTTTCGCGAGAAAGGGACAGGAGATGCCTCCTGTAGAAACTTTAAAAGCTTATTACTCCGTGATTTATTTACCGATTTTACTTATTTTTTTCAATTATTGCATTCATTTTTAATCTTCCTTATGAAAGCAATATTTACTTGTTCATTTTTAATAGTAATCATCATGCCTATTATGTAAGTATTAGAATAGTTTGGAATGCTGTCAAATACGCTCCGCTTGCATCTTTACTTCTTTAAAACTCCCCAATTAGGTACATAAAGTAACCCGCGACGCTCTTATAACTTGGCCCTTAGCCAAAGGTGTATCGAGTTCAAAACGAAATGCACAGGGCATTAAACATGAATTTTCCAACCCCACCTGCTTTTGGGGTGGTTTTTCACAGTCTAGCGTCCCTTCTAACATTTCAAACAATGGTTCGTTCTAATACAATGAAATATTATCTTTTCTTTGAATTATTACAGTGCTTTGAACTTTTATTGATCGGAAAATCAGATCAATTTTATAACTTAGAATGTATTTTAACTAAGTATATACATATATATTTTCAATATTTATTATGTATTTCATTTATTGTATATACAACATTAGAAATTGTATAATGTCTTTGTACTAAATAAATAAATTTCTATTTAAACATGATTTGTTTTACTGATTTAAATAAAACTTTTATTTCGCTATTCATATTGAAAAAATGAATTTGCTCTTTTGACTATAATTGCTAAACGAAGTTTCTAACGATTTTGTGCTGTCTTGGCTTTTTATAATTTTATGTTTATTAATTATAGTCCTACCCTATAATTAATGCCACCCCTATCTCACAGGTGTTTCGTCTCACATATTTCTTCCCCAGAATTGTTTGAGACTTAAACGATTGAAATATTAAACTAAATTCGTCATCAGATTGTGCCTAATCACGTTTCGCGACCCCTCTGTTTCACTAGGGGATGCGCTCGGATTAGATATTAATTTTGGGGATGAACGGGCCCAATATTCATTAGTTCGTTACAGGTAGGTGGGTTTGCTATCATTATTTATGATTTTTAAAGCAGTATCGCCTGCTCAGCGTAATCTACAGATTAATTTGTAAAGGAAAAATCCCCGCTCGTGATTCAAATTTTTCCTTTACAAATTAATCTATGCTATCATTATATACTGTTTAGGGGTTTTTTTTAATATCTGTGATTAATGAACAGATGATTAAAGTTATGGTACTTCAGAGATCAACCCACATCGAAGCAAAATGGATTAATTACATCTTAATAAGTAAGTGCAGTAAGTAAGTCTAGAATAAAACAATACTACTAAATATACAAACCTGCAATTACTACTGTAGAATTGTAGATTGGTATTTTACGCCCGGGCGATCTAATGCCTTACCTGAAAAAAGAAAGAAATACGATATTAAACAATTATTGTATTAAAATACGTAATATTATGGTATTAAGATCGTTTCACTAATAGTTTTACCGCACGCTACTAAAAGTAAACAGACGCCTCGAGACGAGACCCGAGAGCAGCGTTTGCCCGCTTGTGCTTGTCAGTGTCACCTGTCAAAAGTTGAGCATACGCATAAAAATTTTGCATAAACAGCTTTATAAGTAGAGTACAACAATGTTTGGGGGTGAAATATTACATACTGAGCTGAATAATGTGTACAAAATTACTCTAAAAACATTTATGTCGCGATTGCAAATAAGTCCTTTTCTAAAACAATCAAAACAAAAGGCAGCAATACAGTTTTTTTGGCAAGTGTAAACAGTTGTAAATCCACGCGACTACGTAAGCTCGTAAGATCAAAACTCATCGTTCTCAGCTTTTACTTATCAAGTAGCAAACACGGTAGATTGATTACTCTTTTGTTACCAATAAAACCCCATTTGCATTTGACGTAAAGGTGTTTACCGAGAAGTGACGCGCGATTTTTCCCGGCACGTTCGCTCGAATTTCGTTTGAATTTCGAAAGGAACGTCAATCAAAGCCTTCCCGCCATTTCTCACTGACACCGGAAAGAAAACTTTTTAAAATAGTGCGGACGTCGACACGTGATATCGATAACAATTTTTAAATCGCAATTTCAATGTTTGGAGAATAAAAACTAGGAGCACTGTATTACACAATATTACTCTTGAATTTCCATTAGTAGAATGTAGAATGAAGTAATAAAGTAAAGTAAACATTTATTTAAAGATTATTATAAAAGATTTCTTGCTATAGTAATATAGTACTACAATAAGTATATTTCAATGCAAAACACAGAATATCCTATCAATCGTCCCTTCCAAACTCAGACTGGGTGTGATCGTGCATCAGCTATGGTTTCTTTTTAATTTATTTGTACTTTAAAGGCACAGTGGCGCGTTGGAAGTACTAGCCGAAGTGACATTGACATTGACAGCTGGGTTCCGGTTGCGGAATGAAAGTGAATACCCCGGTTTTCCTTAATAAACTTAGGATTAGGGATAATTCTCTTTGTGAATGCGGTTTGGATCAAGGAAGTGTGGACCATATATTTTTCAGTTGTCGTAATTTACAGTTTTCATTGCATGAGGTTATTCCACGTGATATCCCCCGTCCTACTTCCCTCAAGTGTTTACTATGTCTAGTATTTTCTCCGTTTATAGCTATTTTATGTAAATTTATTCAAGTAAATAAAATTAAGTTGTAAATAATTAAATTAGAATTTGCGTACATATGTTACCTATATTGTTCCTTAGTAATAGATTTAGATCGGTTTCACTGTAACCATAATTATTTTTAATTATTGTAAATTTAATATGATATTCTTTTGTTTTGTTTCAGTATTTTAGATTCATCACCACTCGTAGCTCATAGCTGTCTTCATACTCATTACCTACATGTACCAAAATTTCTCACTGAACAATCTTCGTTTGATGTTCTATCTTAGTCCACGTGACACTGGCAAAATTGTGGTCACCTCTCCACAAAGGCCATTAACCAAGAGTTGAAGTTGATGAAAGTGAAAGGCGGTAAAATCAGAATAAAGATAACACAAGAAGGTAATTTAAGTTACATTCTTTAAAATAAAGGTATGTGACTTATTTTACCGACTGTCATAGATATTTTATTCGTATTGAAAGCTTAATACTGAAACATAAAAGAGTAGCAAATATTTATGATAATATTATGTGTGCATTTTTGTTTATTGTTGTGTTCAACAAAGTATTATTGTATTGATGTTGAATTTTAGGTCTATCATTTATATTTGATTTACTTGTCTTTCTATAGTCCGGGTACTTTTACAAACTATTGAAATTACGCCGTCGTTCACGTCCCGCGAGCTAATAAGTACAAATCAAACACGTAGGAAACGGAAACGCGATGGCTGTTCGGAATTCGAATCAGACGCGCTAATTCGCTGGGCGGCAAGATCAAAGGCAGCCACGGGCGAATTACAGCGCTGCGTACGCGCAACGTAACGCTCCAGTTTGAATTATATTGGAATTAAGTTACATTTATGGTCTAAAGTAGAAGCGAATAGTTTAAAAGAAATTGTGCATTCACCGAAATTCTCTCATCACAAACAAACATAAATTAATATTCAAAATAGTAACGGTAGGTATGTGCATGAAAATATTTACTTACCGTGAAAAATCAATATAAAAAAAAAAAAAACTGGAATTTTCAAAAAGTAAAACCATTTACACGTGTTAGCCTGTCGTCATCATCATCATCTTCATTACCTTGAAGACGTCCAATGCTGAACAAAGGCCTCCCCCATAGAGCGCCACTCTGAGCGGCTGCTGCCTCTTGCATCCATCGGCTCCCCGCGGTTCTGACCTGGGCCATTATTCCGTATGGATTCCTTACTTTGAAACCACGCGAATTCCTTGTCTTACATAAGAAATCTGCGAAACTATATTCTCTATGAAACGAAAACAAAACCGCGCGAAATGAATTTGGAATTGGCGCGATTTGAACTGTCAAAAATCGTATGTTTTACCGAGACGCGTTTCGAAACATCAACACATCAAAAGATATGACCACTTATGACAATATATTTTATTCAAAATAAAGATAACTTTAATGTAAAGTGAAGGTATATCTGACGATGTGACACGATTTGGACAAGACACGATAACGACGTGGCTTCGTATCGTGTGGAATCTGTGTTTCCATAGAGAATAACCACTCTGGGCGGTTATGCTCTATGGTACGGTTTTGTTTTCGTTTCATAGAGAATAGAGTTTCACAGATTTCTTATGTAAGACAAGGAATTCGTGTGGTTTCGAAGTAAGGAATCGATACGGAATAATGGCCCAGGAGATCAGCCTGTTGTCAGCAGAGAGATTCTTACAATAGACACAGATCTTGAAATTATTAAAACTAGCATGAACGTTTCAAGCATTCATTCATAAATAAAGAGACCACAGTATTTTCCAATTACCCGAAGAAATTATGATAAAACGAGATTTTATCCCTTATCACTTGGACCACACAAGTAATCCCGTTTAGCATCAGTGTTGCAATACTTGCAGCACTGCGGTTGCCACTGCAAGTAGCTTTATTCAACAGTTATTCTTCTTCTTCTCGTGTAGCCAGGTGGTCAGCCTTGGTGTCAGAATTTTTAGGCCGCCCAAAAGCTTCTGACTTGGCTTCACGACTGCTGTCTTACGACAACAGCCGGGACCGACGGCTTAACGTGCCCTCCGAAGCACGGTAGCGCTCAGTTCTAAATACCAACTGTAGCGGTCACCCATCATAGTAGTGACCGCAGCGAACGTTGCTTAACTTTACCGATCGGTTAGGAACGGCTGGTCGTGCTTCGCTGTGAGCGTTATTTGTAAATAGATATCTTTTTAGATATGACAGCCTCCGTGGTGTGATGGCTGAGCAGGTCTCATAACCCGGAGGCGGCCGGTTCGATTACAATATTTGTGATATTATATATATATTTATATATTATATATATATTAATATTTGTGCATGGAGAAATAGCAAATACTTGTTCTGTGTCTCTGGGTGTTGCGGGAGCATGGTCTTTTTGTAGTACCTGGGTCCCTAGATACAGGAAATCCTATTTAGGGTCCAGGATCTATGTATGTGATCGTTGGGCATTATAAACAGTTGGTCACAGCTTCGTCGCTATATAATTATGCGTTTTCATTTCTCGATGGGTGAGCGGTGACATGACATCAGCAACTTATCGTGTAATCCACGAGCTTTATAATAATGTTTAATCATCATCATCATCATCATCAAAAACAGCCTGAAGACGTCTACTACTGAAAAATTGAACATAGAGACCACAGAGCGCCGCGCGCTGCTTTAGGAGACTTCTCGTCCCCTGCATCCATCGGCTCTCCGGGCCCCGCGGTTTACGCCAAACCGTCGCGTTGGTCCACTTAGTGGGACCCGGCAATCGCAACGCTGCGTCTTTCAATTGTCTTTATTACATAATTTAATAATGCTCTAGACTCACTGAATAGAATATATTCTGATTGAAAGTCCAGAAGACGAATTTCTCATAAAGTTTTCATCAATTTAATCTTGAAGACCAGATCTTCAGCAGGCGCCCATTCATTCAGGACAAGTGTTGTTCTGTAACAGGCCTATAGTTTCAACTATGAGTATTTTTAGACTGCATCGTCACAGATTAATAGAAATGGTAAATGGATATTACGGACAAAGAAATGCTATTTTATACTTTTCTAAAATTCACTTCGACAAAACTTCACTTTTATTTGGCTCCCCCCGTCACGTACCTACCATCATAACCTTTTCCGAAATCCCATAAAGGATCCAATACATCATCGTTCCACACATCAGAGGACATAAGGTACTCATTACACTCAAGGGAATAAGCAGTTAAGTTTAAATGTTGGCTGGATTTGGTACCTTGTCACAGGAAAGAGAAAGTTTATAGAAAAGGTTACCAGTGGCATCGGCTTTACTAAAATGGTTTTCGATACTAAGTACAAATAAATAATAAAACAAAGTAATAAGTAAATATGCTTCTTGGCTTGTTTAGTTTCTTAATGGTAAAATGCATAAATTAATATTTTGTCAATGCGAGCTTTTTGATTTGAAGGCTCTATTATTTTACAGCCAGTTTGTGGAGTTCCCGTCCTTACCGACTTACGTATGTAGTTCGTTTTTAGGATTCCGTACCCAAAGGGTAAAGTGAACCCTATTACTAAGGCTCCGTTGTCCGTCTGTCTGTCTGTCTGTCCGCTTAGCGTCTGTCACCAGGCTGTATCACATGATTCGTGATAGTTAGACCATTGAAATTCCCTGATGTATTTCTGTTGCCGCTATAACAACAAATACTAAAAAACAGATTAAAATAAATATTTCAGGGGGCTCCCGTGCAACAAATGTGATTGTTTTGCTCTATTTTATAGATAATGGTACCGAAAGCTCTCTAAATTATTATTTTGCAGCTCGTTAGAGTTTGTGGAGCTCGCTAAAAGTCCTTACCGCCTTACGTATGTAGTTCATTTTTATTTGTAGTGTTAATGTAACTTACAATACTTACAATAAATCTAAAAAGCCTGATCATTATTTTTCAAAAATATTACAGCGACAACGTCCTTCGATGTTTACACGTTATAATGGGGGAATAAGTCATACGCCATAAATAGAGCTTTTATAGCGCTTTAAAATAGCTCCTTTCAAGTCGCGCGTCGAGTTCAATTTATTAGGACCCAAGTGGAACACGCCGGGACACGCATTGACGCATTGCTGTCACCTGTCATCCGTCAAAGTAGACAAGTAACATCACGAATTTGACTGAACGAAATGGAACGAAATAATGAACGTGAAGCTGGCAAATGCACAAGACGTGCGCGCCATTCCTCCAGCGAGGTAAAAGACTGAACAAAAATGTCCAAGATAGTGCGAGTGATACTTGAGAAACAAAGTAGGTATAATATTTTCTAAGGATCGATAGGATAGAAAAACATTTATCCTATTTTTGAATAGTATTCATACAAGAGAAGACAAGGTGCAAGGTGCATAATAATTATGTAATAACAAACACTGTGCCAAATTGATAAAAATCAAGGTGACATGTTAGAAAAACCTTTTTTTGCCAATATAATGGGAAACCTTTTTAATAATAATATATTACTATAAATGATTAAAAAATAGGCCCCCCACTAGGTGGACCGACGATCTGGGGAAAACCGCGAGGTGGTGATAGATGCAGGAGGCCACTGAAAGTAGCGGCTCAAGAGGCCTATGTTCTGGAGTGAACGTCTTTAAGCTATTGATAATGATGATGATGATATAACATTATATAATACTATTAAATACGGCACCCGGTGCTATCAGTGCCAACCGAGACCGATATAAAGGTCACTGCGATCGGAAACATTAGCTAGATAACTAAAGTAACTAATACTGAAATATTTGTAATGAATCATGCCTATTATAGGTGCTCTGTTCGATTGTGTGGAGCTGTTGACATGTTCGTAATTCAAATGAAATTATTCTGTGGAACTTCACACTTGTATTCTATAGAAGAAAGGTTCTCTAGTGGCGAACAGGAACCGGGAAACTGATGCCGAGCCGATGGGTGCAGGAGGCAAGCAGCCGCTCAAGTTGGCTCTGTGGCGAGGTCTACGTTCAGCAGTGGTCGTCTTGAATCTTCATGACGATGATGATGGTAATGATGATGATGATGGTGATGATGATGATGATGATGATGATGATGATGATGGTGATGGTGGCGGTGAAGATAATAGAAGAGAGTCTATAATACTCTGTAATCTGTATGCAGCATAATTTAGCCTATCCTATTCTTGTGTCTGAAAATAAGACAGCCGCAAACTAAAAGCCCGAACTTTCATACAACGAAAGCTCGCTTCAAAGCCTTTATTAAAAAGTTTAAAATCAAAATTCAGACACAAAGCGCACGCGAGACAGCGAGGGACTTTTAATCATCTGAAGCACTAATTATTCAGTCTTTAGAAGTACTAAGTACTGCCAGAGAAGTGAATAGGGAGAACGGACAAGTTCTGCGTGCCTGGAAGATGGTTAGGTTGGATGAAGTGATATTAAAAATGTTTTGAAACTTGGGTTGTAGTTTATATAGCTGTTTTAGTCAATTCTTTTTTCTCTAATCTGTGGACTGTTGGATAAATCAGTTCATTCATTCGTGTACTTTGGTTGAGTCATAGAGATAGGACGAATTCTAGCTCTGAGGGTTGAGTGGTCTGGAAAGCCAAAGAAGATATTAACTTCAGTTTTAAGGTTGCGGTAACTGTGGTAACCTCTTTGTAAGAGGTTGGAGAGGAGACAAAATCCACCCTCGTCTAGGAAGTTTCAAGCCGCGAATCCTGTCGGACTGGTTTAATTCGGATACAAGACAAACGCATTTGCTCTGTCAGATCCGCCGCGGACTCAAATGGGTAATTTTGAGTAAAACGGGTAAATTTAAGTAACTTAGAAGAGTTTTTGTGCTTTTATTTTTAGATGAAATATTTTTGCGTAAAGTTCTCCAACATCATATTTAAAACAATGTTTTTTACATAAAATAGATATAATTAAAGATGATCAGTGATTATTGTAGTGTAGATTAAATTGAAATCGCAATGGGCAGGTCGGATCCCTCGTAGCACTGACAACCGATGAGGAAGAAAGGTTCTCGAGTGGTGACCATGAACCGGAAAACGGAGCGTAAACCTCTACCAGTGACTAGATCAACGATCTTGTCAAACCATTGTGTAGTGTGTTAAGTTAATAGTGGATATACCTACCTGAAAACACCATTCTTCATGTGTTCTGAATTTACTTGTCACTCTTGGACTGGAATATTTTATCGTGTATTTTACCATTAGAATGATAGTAAAAATTTGCAAACGTGCAGAATTCCCTTTCTCTTAAAGTTATTCAATTTCCAGTTGCAATTAAAGAGGTATTATTATACAATATACCTAGAGGACTTTGGTTGCATTCTCAAATTGTTTTATACATAAATTATTAAGTAGGATACCCAAGTCCTGAAACCAGCCAGTCTGTTGGCTAGTCGCATGCCCGATTTAGATTTATTAGCCATGTACAGCCGATGCGGGCTATGTCGGCATTTCTGAGCGCGTGCAGTTTCTTTGTGGCCGGAAATAGGATCGTCTCGGATGGAACGAAACGGAGTGAGAGCGGTTAACTGTAGTATGATGAAGACCAGTAAACACGATACACAGTTTTAACTTTACTTTGTGAATTCTCGATTTTAATTGTGGTGAAAACACGGATAAACTGTCATCTACCTTTGAAATCACTTCGATCTGGCGGGCAATTGACACTTTTTCTCTTTGAGTTACAGTCACAACACAAAACCATGGTAGCAGCTAAGGGTGTCTCACGGCAACAGCGACGGCACGTTTTAATTGATTAAATTTGTCATAGGTACATGATTCAAGTTGTTCCACATCTAATAGGAATTTTAACCTATTTCAGACCTATTAAGGCCCTGACAGGACCCAATGCGAGCACGTTTATTACAGCAGACAAACTTGAAACTTATTTTGTACCTTATAGGGTCGCTTTATGCATAGCAAAAATATGGCGATTACGTTGCGTTGCACTTCGACTTTTCCATTTTTCGGTACAAATAATTAGTAATAAAAGAAATGCTTATTGTTATAAAAAAATAAGCTTATAGACGGATGCATTGAAACATAGCTTATCACTATGATTTATTTCAATGGGGTGTCTTATAATAATGTAACATTTTAGGACGTTTGAATGATTTTTTAGAGTTCACTTCACGATTTTTTTCTATCAAGAAAACTTTTCGTAAACGTGTTTCGGTTTCGGCAGATGGAAAGAAAATATGACCAGTATTAACGTGCATTTTTTTTCAATCCTGTAAATGGTATACGTTTTGAGATAATCACGTTCAAAATAGTCGATTTGGGAGCATTCAGCGCCTTAACAACATTTCTACTGAACTGATTATATTTTTTTTTTTTCACTGATTTAATAACAAGTTGATTTACTGCTCTTATTTATATAACGTTTAAACTGAAACTAACCAAATGAGCATTATTGCGTGTTTGAATAAATAAAGCTCAGCGTTATTGCTTGTTTTGATGTTCGAAATATTATGTTCTCGTTTCGATAATGTTCCAGAACATCGATCTACCGTTGTTTAAGTATTTCGTTAATCATAGGATTATGGGAATTGATCAATATTTAGTTTTTTAACATCAAGTTCTTTTATTAATGACATCAAGTACACAAAGGTCAACTAGGAAATTTCGTTTTTGTATGTGGTTGTTTTTGTATCTTTCTATGAAGGGTGGATGAATGTGTTTGTAGAAAAGTTATTGAGTTCGACTAGGGGATTCGTACCAAACAAAATTTTTTAGTTATTACAACGCTATTATAAGCATTGGTCAGTGCGTACTAGCGGTGGCAATTAATGCGATTTTGCGTAAATTTCATAAACATGCTAATTCACGAGTCTTAGCATGCTAATTGCTATTGCTATGCTATTTGATAAAATTAAATGAAATGAAAAAGAAATAAAAAATGAAACGAAACATGAAATGAAACTTTATATTAAAAATTACATTCAAAATGAACCAAATTAATTAAAATGAAAGTTCATATTTCACAGAATTTCGCAACTACATTTAATTTGCGAAATGCTAATTGAGTTTTCACATGCTAAAAATGAATGCGAATGCTAATTAATTCATCACTAGTGCGTACTATCTAAAAATGTTGTCGAAGATAGACAATCTATTTGTAGAAGACGTTTTTGATTTGTGTTTTTGAAAATTTTCTCTTTCTAACTCGCAAACTCCTTACTCCACCAGTGGGTCTTGGGACATACTCCGTGGACCCGCCGGCTGTTGGGTGAACTTTTTCCAACCAATTTCGATTTATATAACTGCTTTATTATTGAGCTCATCATAGGGATTTACTTCGTAACTTCAAAATACTTATAAATCCATACAATGATAAGACAAAAGATGTTTTTGCGACAATTCTGCAACAATAAATAAATTTTCATTTAATTTTGCTTGTTCTATTGTAAAGCGTTGATAACCATGGCTGGTTATCAACACTACAATACGTTAGGTAATTAATGGCTTGAGAATCATAATGGGAAGTTGTCTCATTAAATCGTTCGAGTAGAAATTGATAATGAAAATCGTAATGATGCTGATAAGGGAGATGACAAGGGAGTAATTAATAAAAGTTTCATTTGGAGTTTTCTTACTCTAATGAAATCTGCTAATAAGCAGACAATGACATGATTAATGCTCAGAATATGCAAAAAATAACACTTTGAAATATTAAAAATAGTAAAGTTGACATTTTATTTCTGTAAAATAACAGGAAGAAAAACGAAACACGAATAAAAACCACATAGGCACAACAAGCTCCGAACTGATACTTCACCATACAGTTTACTTATAATTAAAATATTGTTGACTTTGTTACGTAGAACGACAAGTACATCGAAAGTACCGCATATCGCGCTACCTAGGCATCGTCACCGCCGTGTCAGCGTGATTTGCACACATGGAGAAGATGTACTAACACATGCCGGGCTAGCATGCGCACCGCGACAAAATTTTCTCGTCACTTTATGTCGTCAAAAATAGAGATATCACGTTATGTCTACCTGTGCTAACATGGCAGCGCAAGAAACTCATCTCGTGCTGTCAAATGAAGAGATAACGCGAATGTTTATCTATCTGTGGAACTTTTCTCGTTTTTTGTCGACAAACGCTAACATGCACACAATCGTCTAAGCTCTATTTGACACTTCGGCGCGAGTATTTTCTCGTGGTAGTTTTTGACGAGATACGTATAGAGAAGGCAAATCTAAAGGCAAAATGGCATTTTGATATACTTAGGTACGTAAAAATATAAAAATTTAAAAGATAAAAGATTATAAATATGGCGGCTACTACCGCCCACATAATTGTGTTTCATTTTATACTCACTAATTATCTTGAATTATTGTTGAATATTTCATACTGTTACATAGTTAAAATATGTATAATTTACATTAAAATGAATCAAGCTCGAGCTAGATGCATGGGTTGAAATTTTCAGGATTTTCATTAATATATAGGTAACTACATAATATATCTACTTAAATATAATTATCTATTAAAACGCTTATTTTATTTAAATCACATTTATTAGCGTACACTTAATTCTTATAAGTACATATTAAGATTTCCGTCTTGTGTAACGATATTATAATGTTGGCGGTATTAATATTTTTATTGAAACTCCCAAGAACTTCATATGGTAAAAGATGTATTATGTATGAGGGTGCACAATTATTTAACGATCTACCTAACGACCTTAAAGATTGTACAACAATGCCTGTGTTCAAATCTAAGCTAAAAAAATATATTTATGCAAATGTTTTTTAAACGTATAATATACGTACCGCCAGATCACCTGGACAATAATTCTAGATTAATTGTAACTAAGATTATTTAGTTATAATTTATACATATACCTACTTAAGCTCATTATAAGTTAACTATGTTATTTATGAGTGAAATAAATTCGTTAAACCTAATATTATTGTAGGTGTTTTAGATGAACAAGTAAAGCAATATATTGTTAGGTACTGATGTGTACCGGCTCCTTGCGGCAAACAATATTCTCCTGCGGTACTATTATATATTCTGTGCCAGCGGAAAGCTCTGGGTGTTGAGCCATAATATTATTATATAATTATAAAAATATTCTTAATACTTCTGATTCTGAAACAATGGTGCATCTCATTAGGTACAGGTTTGATTTTATGTACAGAGCAACAATGGCATCAAACTACATATGTTTTCTAGTATCGGACTGTAGTCTTGAACAGAAGGTTTGTACTTGTATCCAACTAATTACAAGTATTCCTCATGCCTCATGCGATGATTACGGCAGAAAGGAATATTCCGTGATTATAAAGGAACTAACTCAATATTCGAGTGCAGACACACAGACCTGCTGCATTGTATATAGGGCGAATTCTGAGCTTGCAACTTCCATTTTCAATGTAAATCCAAATTTTCGAGCAGGATTTGAAAATTTTTTCAATGTTTTCATTTTTCAACAGACGGTTTCTTTTACTTTCTGCTATAAGAATTATATACTCTTTGCTGTTTGACGAAAGACAGAAACAGCAATATATAACTGTTTCTGTCTTTTAAGGTCGCGTTCATGTAAAAAACTATGAAAATGAATGAACGAAAGCGATGTTTCCATATTAAAATACAGTAAGAGTTATAACAGGGCAATATTGGTTTGTCTACGCGAGATACAACGACAAACTTCTCTGTCGCGGTGTGCATGTTAGGGTAAACGAGAAACTTTTCTACATCGAGTAAATTTGTCATCTCGTGGGTGACGTATCTCACGGTGCGCATCCTAGCCCGGATGGAAAAGCGCTGACCAGCAAAAGCGTGAGACAGATCGCGACCACCGTCCGCGTACCGCCCGCGCCCGCGATCCCCTCTAGGCTCCGCGAGGCTTACATCATCCTCCCCCGGCACTTGTTCTCGATCGTCGAGACTTGTCATATGTAGATATAATTAATTTTAGGACCTAATTATAGTTTTAGATGTAAAAACCTTGAATAAAAGTTAAAAAGTTCATCATTTGGTTTTACTTTATTACTCCCGCTGCAGCCCCTCTATAATTACTTACAATACTAGAATCTAATATAACAGTACAAATTACTTTTCAGAATATAAATGACTAGCTACTGCCCGCGGCGTTGCCACGCTTGGACTACATTACTTTTCAGGTTTCGGTTTGGGTAATGGCTTTTTTTTTAAATCTGATTTTCTATCAGCCACACTGAGTTTTCTGCTCGTATAATCACTTCCACGAAGTAAAAATGACATGTCTTAATCATGGATGAAATAATTAATTATAATATTTTCCAAAACAGCGTAGGTACGCTAATTATTATTCTTGATATTCCTGGACCAATTTTGATGAAATCTCCACTCATGGCTACTTAACAATAGAAAAATTTTTGATGATATTTCGTATCATGATATATTCGTATAAGTATCATGATTAATTAAAACCTATATTATATTAAAATCTAGGCTTTCCAAAAATTTTTAGAATAGGGCAAAGTCTGGGGGCCTAGCAAAGATTACAATCACTAACGCTAACGCCTCACGCTAACTCCAAAAATGTATTGAAATGACATTCGCTACGGAAAAGTTAGCGATTTCCGAAACGTCATTTCAGTACATTTTGGAGTTAGCGTTTGGCGTTAGCGTTAGCGGTTGGTATCTTTGCTAGATCCCCAGACTTTGCCCTATTCTAAAAATGTTTTGAAAGCCTAGATTTTAATATAATATAGGTTTTAATTAATCGAAAATTTTTCTATAGTTAAGTAGTCATGAGTGGAAATTTCATCAAAATTGGTCCAGGAATATCAAGGGTAATAATTAGCGTACCTACGCTGTTTCGGGAAATATTATAATTAATTAGTTCATCCATGATTAAGACATGTCATTTTTACTTCGTGGAAGTGATTATACGAGCAGAAAACTCAGTGTGGCTGATAAATCAGTTTTTAAAAATAAAGCCATTACCCAAACCGAAACCTGAAAAGTAATGTAGTTCCACGCGTGGCAACGCCGCGGGCAGTAGCTAGTTTTGCAATAATTTAATAAGAAATTAAATGTTTAGGTCAATGAATGAATTAACTTTATAGGTCACCCCTAAATGCAAAAACAAGAGTATGTAGCACAATACCCTCCTTGTAGGCCCAAAAGCAAAACCATTGATTCACGTTCAATGATGTTATTGTTATGAATAACAATACATTGCTTAATGTGGAGGAGGAGAATTGTATTGTTTTTAAACGTGATAATATGTTAAACATTTGAGTTGATGTTATGTTTCCTATTTTGTGGATTGGTTACTTACTATTAAGTTTTATGACAATATCCCTACATATAATAAATGTGTAATTCTGGCGCGCTACGGAACACACACATAATAGTATCAAATCTAATTTATCCCATAGGTTCTATAGTTCAAAAATATCGTAACCGCGATGCAGGACTACAAGGCTTTTTGCCCTTCTCCATACATTTTCTAATTTATCGTATCTAACGCCATCTATGGACAATAATTAGTAGCTGTTTGTTTGTTTGTTTGTTTGTTTGTTTGTTTGTTATTCAACAAAACCCTAGATACTGAACTGATTTTCATGCGGGTTGCACTAATATGCTTAGAAATAACCAGCGCACAACATAGGATATATTAAAATAGAAATATCATTAAAATTTTTTGGTCAAAATTATTAAAATATCATTACGAAACCGGACGGAATTTTATACAACATGGGCGTTTAATGTGAACTTATTTTGGCTACTGACGGTTAGTTTATGTCACAGTAATGTTTTTTTTATATTATATTATGGCTCCACACATAGTGTATTTAGCCAGTGTTAAGTATAGTAATTTTTCGTCGTGTTGTTATTGAATATTTCACATGTTTCACGTAAAGTCCATCTGGAGGCACAGATTAAAGAAAAAAAACGTGTGTAAGGCCATGAACAAAGAGTAATAGGAATTAATTTCTTTAGTAAATATGCATTAAACAGTGGAATGAAATTTTACAATTTATTAGATTTGATTAACCATTATTAGTTTTTCTTTTTAAGCCCTTGCAGGTTGTTTGGGGTTTTTGGAGTAAAATAGATATACCATCAAATAATATGTTAGTAGTATGAATCGATTGCATTCAAGATACAAACATGTTAATTATACTTAGTGCCCGCAGATTAGAGAAATAACCGGCCAAGTGCGAGTTGGGCTCGCGCACGAAGGGTTCCGTATCATTATCTGTAAAAACTAGCAAAAAAACGTTTGTTGTATGAGAGAGAAAAAATACTAAAATACAGAATAAAATAAGTATTTAAGGGGTTAAATACTTATTTTATTCTGTATTTTTTGTAATAGCGGCAACAAAAATATATTTATCATCTGTGAAGATTTCAGCTGTCTAACTATCACGGTTCATGAGTCAGATACAGCCTGATGGTGACAGACGGACAGACGGACAGCGAAGCCTTAGTAATAGGGTTCCGTACCCAAAACGGACTGACGACGTCTGTCAGGCTGTCTGTCCCAGTACTTCCCCACTGCTCAACTAAATTGCTCAACCAGTTGAGCAGTTGAGCAGTAGGACAAAGTTTGTATTACCGACCATTTTATGCCCTATAGCTCAACTGTATTTTGCTCAACTAAGTTGATCAGTAGGTCATCCTGTTATAAAATTGTGCTCCTTCCCCACTGCTCAACCAAATTGCTCAACTGCATCAAAATGAGCAGTGGGTAATACCGATGGCTCAACTGGTAATTCTCATCAGTGGAGGATAATAGGGTTAGGGTCATATCGTCTGGGTTGTAAAACGTCTGTGTGTCCAAAATATCGTAGTCGCAGAATCACTATGTAGCCAAAATGTCTAATTTGTGAAATGACATGCCATTGACAGATGTCACTTTTGACAGGTGTAATTTTTGATAGATGTCGCTTTTGACAGAAGTCATTTTTTATTTTTAATTTGTTTTTGACAGAATGCATTTTGATAGATGTCAGTTTTGACCGGTGTCATATTTGATAGATGTCACTTTTGACAGACGTCATTTTTTGACAGCAGATGTCATTTCAGACAATTTTTTAAATTCGATTTTTTTTGACATATGTCGTATTTTTGACACGTTTCATTATTTAAAAACTTAAATCAACCAAACCACGTCAGGAAAACAATTTCTTTATATTTGATATCTCTTAGAAATTCTATGGTTGAAGTGCTTCCGTTAATTACTTTTATTAATTCCGCAAAGCATCTTTAAAAAAATAAGTCTTTTTTTCTGTATCCATATGAATGAAATAAAACTACAAATCTCATAATTACTTATTTACCGTCATTAATATGAATCTCGAATGATCGATGATTTTCATCTCGTTGTCCTCGCTTGGTGCTTAACCGTAATAGATAAATTAGTACGGTCGCTAATATACTACTATTAAGAGATATAGATTTCAAAATTGAATATATGACTGCACATGACTGCACATAAATACTAAGTACCTATCTAGTTATTTTTCACTTACACGAAGTGGTTGGAGTCGAATCTTCACCATCCATTTGCATATATTTAATTTTATAACAGTTTGCGGAAATGAAAAAATTGATGCACGAGTATAATATTTACTTATTTACGCAGTAATAAACCCAACAATGAAATTCTTATTACATCAACAAACATAACTTTTACAATAAGTGACAATAATAATGTCAATTACAAAAAAGGGTTTAAAAGGTCTCAATAGATTATAAGCAGCCAGTGCCGCAAGAGCAGTTGAGCAGTAGGCTATAAATTCGATTTTATAACAGGATGACCTACTGATCAACTAAGTTGAGCAAAACCAGTTGAGCTATAGGGCGTAAAATGTTTGGTAATAAACTATGTCCTATTACTCAACTGCTTAACTAATTGAGCAGTGGGTAAACATTTTAGTTGAGCAGTGGGTATTACCCACTGCTCAACTATGATAGTTGAGCAAGTTACCAGTTCAGCTGTCGGTATTACCCACTGCTCAACTTGATGCAGTTGAGCAATTTAGTTGAGCAGTGGGGAAGTAGTGGTCTGTCCGTCTGTCACCAGGCTGTATCTCATGAACCGTGATAGTTAGCTTTACCCTTGGGAGTATAATCTTGACCCTTGCTACGCCTATTTTTGGCATTACATGACGTTTATGTTTGGCCCACAGGTCTGAGGGCCAATGCATACTCTTACGTTATCTATAAATTATATACTCTTTGAATGATACAGAAGTATAATAATACTCTTTGGAATGATACGAAGTAGATTTTTTTCTCTAATCTGTGTAGAAAAATTTTTAATGATATTTGTATTTTAATATATCCTATGTTGTGCGCTGGTTATTTCTAAGCATATTAGTGCAACCCGCATGAAAATCAGTTCAGTATCTAGGGATTTGTTCAATAACAAACAAACAAACAAACAAACAAACAAACAAACAGCTACAAATTATTGTCCCTAGATGGCGTTAGATACGATAAATTAGAAAATGTATGGACAAGGGCAAAAAGCCTTGTAGTACTGCATCGCGGTTACGATACTTTTTGAACAATAGAACCTATGGGATAAATTAGATTTGACATCATTATGTGTGTGTTCCGTAGCGCATCAGAATTACACATTTATTATATGTAGGGATATAATGTAGAGTCGGACCAGAGACATATTTAGTAACAAAATAGAGAGACTATTTGGTTTACGGGGATCCATTCGGTCTTCTGGGGCCTCACCAACCTCCTAAAGCGATCTATTTGAAGACTTAACGGAATAGCTAATACAGTGCAATTTGTTTTGTAGCGATTTACTTGGTCTTCAATTGAATCGCTAGTTGTGACGGTAAAGCCGTAAATGTGGAATGAGCTTTTACTAACAATCTGAAAATAAATTGTACTACTGGATGCTAAAGACGCTTAGGAACTATAATATCTATGCCTTATGCATGTTTTGCATTTTAAAATCCATTCTATACATAGATTGTCAAAGGAAAACTAGGGCTTTAAAACAAATAATCTCAAAACACTTGATAAAACGAACGAAATATGAAACTTCGTAACAAATAATTTAATTACTCGCTTCTAGTTTGTTGTTGAATACCGTCCATACTTGTATGAGTAAAAACCATCTGCCACCGCCGACCCTAGTCCATCGGCGAAGGATGTGGTGGTGTAATCTCGACCCAACAAAAAATAAACAAATACACCATAAAAACTTAACTTTTATTACTATTTACTTGGCTGCGGTCGCAAAGTTTTGCAATCTGAAATAAGGTGGACGCACCAAATGTTGGATAAATAAATAAACTATTTCCGATATCTAGTTCGTGGTTACGGGAGATGGAACAAAATAATAAATAGCTGTCAAACGTCGATTTTTACTGTTTATAGGTATAGTATGCTTGCTGCCAAGCCTCGTACAGTATGAGCACTCCACGTTAGTTAGGTTTCAAAAGGACAATCTAGTGAGAAACTTCTCATAAATTCGAGTAGTTAGCTGAAAATCTTAACATTTCCTCAACATTCCATTCTTTTTCCGTTTTTGAAAAGTACTGCATTACTACATAAACGCCATAGAAGTAGAAAATCTAAAATAGTCCAAGCCATTATTATAATATATAAAGTTCGTTACCCACTCACTCACTGACTGACATTTTTGTTCCCGAGCTCCTGGAAGTGGTGGAGAAAAACCGAGTATGAGGTTGTATAGAGATCGGTCACGTGACAACCAGAAAAATCTGACATCAGCAAAAAATCGTCTCCTTGATGGAACCGGTCAACGGCTCTCGGAAACTACAAGTCGGATGGGTGACCTGTTCTAACTAAAGTTGTAGTAAACCCTGGGACGCTTGGAGAGAAATAAAAAAAAATAGGGGTTGCCATACAAAAAAATAAAAATTCCATACAAAATTGAAACGCTTATAAATCGGAAACGGTAAGAGGTAGGTGGGGTGTGTTCGACCAAATGTCATAGAGGAGAATGGGCGCTTTTGGATGGTCGTCATGAAAATCCAAGATGGCGGATCCAAGATGGCGGCCATTTTGAAAGTTGGTCCGATCGGGCTGATTTTTTGCATCGGGGGGTTTTTGGGGTCCTTGATTTGATATTTGAAAAAATATTTTGGATCCCGCCATTTTTAAAGATGGCTGCCATACAAATTTTTTTTTTCATTTTTGGCTCATTGTTTCTCGATACCTATGGTAAATTTTGATCCTATTTTTATAAATTTGTATGAAAGTGGACAATCGAAATTCAAAATATTTCATGAACTGGTCTTCTGACCTTCCATCATCGTGACCATCAACGGCCTGGCTAAACGATGTGAGATGGGTCATATGCGTTCTCAGGAATGTCATAGCAAACCCTAGGACGATTTTAGAGAAAATAAAAAAAAACCAAAATGGCGGAAAAAAAAATCTTCCATACAAATTTAAACCGGAAATGACGTCGAAACCATGATACTTTAGTATAAAGAGCTCGAACTAATATTGTTTGGAGGCCAAAAGAGAAAAGAACACCAAATTTTTTTATCAAAATGGCGGAAATTTTGGTCATAGCGGAAAAAAAAATTCTCCGATCCGGATCAAAATCGATATCTGACGGTCCCCAAGGATGCTGATCAACATTCTAAAATCAAATTTTGACATGCGCCATTTTTCAATAGGGTTGCCATACAAAGGTGATTTTAACGAAATATGAACTTTCCTTTTTTACGCCTCCAATATGAATGTAATAGAAAAGTTGTTTCGGGGGATCGAATAAAGATGTATAAAGGAACAAAACAAAACACTAATAAAATAGATTTTTTTCAAGATGGCGGATGGAGACGTATCGACTTACAAAAAAAGTTATCCGATCAGGATCAAAATCGATATCTAAGACTCCCCCTAGATACTCAGTAAGAATATGGGAAAAAATTTTGATTCCGCCATTTTGAAAAATTTCATACATTTTACTGAACTTTTTTATGGATCTCCAATCCGTATGAAAATTGATATCTGAGTGTCCCTAAGGATACTGATTAACATGCTTTAGCTTCTTTTAGACATCCACCGTTTTTCAAAATGGCTGCCATACATACTGTCAAAATCACCAACGCGACGACGAGCGAAGCGAGGAGGAGCTTCAAACTACCTATCGCGACGACGAGCGAAGCGAGGAGGAGCTTCAAACTACCTACCGCGACGACGAGCGAAGCGAGGAGGAGCTTCAAACTACTTACCGCGACGACGAGCGAAGCGAGGAGGAGCTTCAAACTACTTATCGCGACGACGAGCGAAGCGAGGAGGAGCTTCAAACTACCTACCGCGACGACGAGCGAAGCGAGGAGGAGCTTCAAACAACTTACTGCGACGACGAGCGAAGCGAGGAGGAGCTTCAAACTACCTACCGCGACGACGAGCGAAGCGAGGAGGAGCTTCAAACTACTTACCGCGACGACGAGCGAAGCGAGGAGGAGCTTCAAACTACCTATCGCGACGACGAGCGAAGCGAGGAGGAGCTTCAAACTACCCAACGCGACGACGAGCGAAGCGAGGAGGAGCTTCAAACTACCTACCGCGACGACGAGCGAAGCGAGGAGGAGCTTCAAACTACCTACTGCGACGACGAGCGAAGCGAGGAGGAGCTTCAAACTACCTACCGCGACGACGAGCGAAGCGAGGAGGAGCTT
This sequence comes from Ennomos erosarius, assembly GCA_963580505.1. Lineage (NCBI taxonomy): Eukaryota > Metazoa > Arthropoda > Insecta > Lepidoptera > Geometridae > Ennomos > Ennomos erosarius. The sequence continues at coordinate 12,162,733 of OY756987.1, forward strand.
CAAACTACCTATTGCGACGACGAGCGAAGCGAGGAGGAGCTTCAAACTACCCACGCGAGGAGGAGCTTCAAACTACCCATCGCTACATTTACAATGTTTTACTAATGCGTCCTTTTTAATTGATTTTAGCTTATCTAACTAACCTATCTTACCTAAGATCTAAATATTTTCGGGATCCTTGATTGAAATTGACATATTACTGATAAACAAAACAAAATGACCGCCATACAAAATTAAAACACGCACACAATCGGAACTTATAGAAGCCGACAAGGCGTGTTTGGACTCATAACAAAGGAACAACGGAGGCTTTCTCATAGACTTAAAATAATTCCAAGATGGCAGATTCAAAATGGCGTCCGATTTTATAGTAACTCAGATCCGGCTGATATTTTATATTTGGGGATTTTAAAAGAGGCTGATTTCAAATTTTGACCTTTTACATGACTGACAGCATTTTTCAAGATGGCCGCCATGCAAAAGTCAGATCAATTATCATTTTCTTTGAAAAATACCGCTGTTTTGTACTAATACTTGCAAAATTACAAGTTTAAAGTAAAGTATAACATTTTTATTAATACAACAGCCACGAAAACACCCACGCGGGCCGCTCGCGGCCCGCGCACGGAGCAAAATACTAGTTATAATATATAAAGTTCGTTACCCACTCACTCACTGACTGACATTTTTGTTCCCGAGCTCCTGGAAGTGGTGGAGAAAAACCGAGTATGAGGTTGTATAGAGATCGGTCACGTGACAACCAGAAAAATCTGACATCAGCAAAAAATCGTCTCCTTGATGGAACCGGTCAACGGCTCTCGGAAACTACAAGTCGGATGGGTGACCTGTTCTAACTAAAGTTGTAGTAAACCCTGGGACGCTTGGAGAGAAATAAAAAAAAATAGGGGTTGCCATACAAAAAAATAAAAATTCCATACAAAATTGAAACGCTTATAAATCGGAAACGGTAAGAGGTAGGTGGGGTGTGTTCGACCAAATGTCATAGAGGAGAATGGGCGCTTTTGGATGGTCGTCATGAAAATCCAAGATGGCGGATCCAAGATGGCGGCCATTTTGAAAGTTGGTCCGATCGGGCTGATTTTTTGCATCGGGGGGTTTTTGGGGTCCTTGATTTGATATTTGAAAAAATATTTTGGATCCCGCCATTTTTAAAGATGGCTGCCATACAAATTTTTTTTTTCATTTTTGGCTCATTGTTTCTCGATACCTATGGTAAATTTTGATCCTATTTTTATAAATTTGTATGAAAGTGGACAATCGAAATTCAAAATATTTCATGAACTGGTCTTCTGACCTTCCATCATCGTGACCATCAACGGCCTGGCTAAACGATGTGAGATGGGTCATATGCGTTCTCAGGAATGTCATAGCAAACCCTAGGACGATTTTAGAGAAAATAAAAAAAAACCAAAATGGCGGAAAAAAAAATCTTCCATACAAATTTAAACCGGAAATGACGTCGAAACCATGATACTTTAGTATAAAGAGCTCGAACTAATATTGTTTGGAGGCCAAAAGAGAAAAGAACACCAAATTTTTTTATCAAAATGGCGGAAATTTTGGTCATAGCGGAAAAAAAAATTCTCCGATCCGGATCAAAATCGATATCTGACGGTCCCCAAGGATGCTGATCAACATTCTAAAATCAAATTTTGACATGCGCCATTTTTCAATAGGGTTGCCATACAAAGGTGATTTTAACGAAATATGAACTTTCCTTTTTTACGCCTCCAATATGAATGTAATAGAAAAGTTGTTTCGGGGGATCGAATAAAGATGTATAAAGGAACAAAACAAAACACTAATAAAATAGATTTTTTTCAAGATGGCGGATGGAGACGTATCGACTTACAAAAAAAGTTATCCGATCAGGATCAAAATCGATATCTAAGACTCCCCCTAGATACTCAGTAAGAATATGGGAAAAAATTTTGATTCCGCCATTTTGAAAAATTTCATACATTTTACTGAACTTTTTTATGGATCTCCAATCCGTATGAAAATTGATATCTGAGTGTCCCTAAGGATACTGATTAACATGCTTTAGCTTCTTTTAGACATCCACCGTTTTTCAAAATGGCTGCCATACATACTGTCAAAATCACCAACGCGACGACGAGCGAAGCGAGGAGGAGCTTCAAACTACCTATCGCGACGACGAGCGAAGCGAGGAGGAGCTTCAAACTACCTACCGCGACGACGAGCGAAGCGAGGAGGAGCTTCAAACTACTTACCGCGACGACGAGCGAAGCGAGGAGGAGCTTCAAACTACTTATCGCGACGACGAGCGAAGCGAGGAGGAGCTTCAAACTACCTACCGCGACGACGAGCGAAGCGAGGAGGAGCTTCAAACAACTTACTGCGACGACGAGCGAAGCGAGGAGGAGCTTCAAACTACCTACCGCGACGACGAGCGAAGCGAGGAGGAGCTTCAAACTACTTACCGCGACGACGAGCGAAGCGAGGAGGAGCTTCAAACTACCTATCGCGACGACGAGCGAAGCGAGGAGGAGCTTCAAACTACCCAACGCGACGACGAGCGAAGCGAGGAGGAGCTTCAAACTACCTACCGCGACGACGAGCGAAGCGAGGAGGAGCTTCAAACTACCTACTGCGACGACGAGCGAAGCGAGGAGGAGCTTCAAACTACCTACCGCGACGACGAGCGAAGCGAGGAGGAGCTTCAAACTACCTATTGCGACGACGAGCGAAGCGAGGAGGAGCTTCAAACTACCCACGCGAGGAGGAGCTTCAAACTACCCATCGCTACATTTACAATGTTTTACTAATGCGTCCTTTTTAATTGATTTTAGCTTATCTAACTAACCTATCTTACCTAAGATCTAAATATTTTCGGGATCCTTGATTGAAATTGACATATTACTGATAAACAAAACAAAATGACCGCCATACAAAATTAAAACACGCACACAATCGGAACTTATAGAAGCCGACAAGGCGTGTTTGGACTCATAACAAAGGAACAACGGAGGCTTTCTCATAGACTTAAAATAATTCCAAGATGGCAGATTCAAAATGGCGTCCGATTTTATAGTAACTCAGATCCGGCTGATATTTTATATTTGGGGATTTTAAAAGAGGCTGATTTCAAATTTTGACCTTTTACATGACTGACAGCATTTTTCAAGATGGCCGCCATGCAAAAGTCAGATCAATTATCATTTTCTTTGAAAAATACCGCTGTTTTGTACTAATACTTGCAAAATTACAAGTTTAAAGTAAAGTATAACATTTTTATTAATACAACAGCCACGAAAACACCCACGCGGGCCGCTCGCGGCCCGCGCACGGAGCAAAATACTAGTTATTTTATAATATATAAAGTTCGTTACCCACTCACTCACTGACTGACATTTTTGTTCCCGAGCTCCTGGAAGTGGTGGAGAAAAACCGAGTATGAGGTTGTATAGAGATCGGTCACGTGACAACCAGAAAAATCTGACATCAGCAAAAAATCGTCTCCTTGATGGAACCGGTCAACGGCTCTCGGAAACTACAAGTCGGATGGGTGACCTGTTCTAACTAAAGTTGTAGTAAACCCTGGGACGCTTGGAGAGAAATAAAAAAAAATAGGGGTTGCCATACAAAAAAATAAAAATTCCATACAAAATTGAAACGCTTATAAATCGGAAACGGTAAGAGGTAGGTGGGGTGTGTTCGACCAAATGTCATAGAGGAGAATGGGCGCTTTTGGATGGTCGTCATGAAAATCCAAGATGGCGGATCCAAGATGGCGGCCATTTTGAAAGTTGGTCCGATCGGGCTGATTTTTTGCATCGGGGGGTTTTTGGGGTCCTTGATTTGATATTTGAAAAAATATTTTGGATCCCGCCATTTTTAAAGATGGCTGCCATACAAATTTTTTTTTTCATTTTTGGCTCATTGTTTCTCGATACCTATGGTAAATTTTGATCCTATTTTTATAAATTTGTATGAAAGTGGACAATCGAAATTCAAAATATTTCATGAACTGGTCTTCTGACCTTCCATCATCGTGACCATCAACGGCCTGGCTAAACGATGTGAGATGGGTCATATGCGTTCTCAGGAATGTCATAGCAAACCCTAGGACGATTTTAGAGAAAATAAAAAAAAACCAAAATGGCGGAAAAAAAAATCTTCCATACAAATTTAAACCGGAAATGACGTCGAAACCATGATACTTTAGTATAAAGAGCTCGAACTAATATTGTTTGGAGGCCAAAAGAGAAAAGAACACCAAATTTTTTTATCAAAATGGCGGAAATTTTGGTCATAGCGGAAAAAAAAATTCTCCGATCCGGATCAAAATCGATATCTGACGGTCCCCAAGGATGCTGATCAACATTCTAAAATCAAATTTTGACATGCGCCATTTTTCAATAGGGTTGCCATACAAAGGTGATTTTAACGAAATATGAACTTTCCTTTTTTACGCCTCCAATATGAATGTAATAGAAAAGTTGTTTCGGGGGATCGAATAAAGATGTATAAAGGAACAAAACAAAACACTAATAAAATAGATTTTTTTCAAGATGGCGGATGGAGACGTATCGACTTACAAAAAAAGTTATCCGATCAGGATCAAAATCGATATCTAAGACTCCCCCTAGATACTCAGTAAGAATATGGGAAAAAATTTTGATTCCGCCATTTTGAAAAATTTCATACATTTTACTGAACTTTTTTATGGATCTCCAATCCGTATGAAAATTGATATCTGAGTGTCCCTAAGGATACTGATTAACATGCTTTAGCTTCTTTTAGACATCCACCGTTTTTCAAAATGGCTGCCATACATACTGTCAAAATCACCAACGCGACGACGAGCGAAGCGAGGAGGAGCTTCAAACTACCTATCGCGACGACGAGCGAAGCGAGGAGGAGCTTCAAACTACCTACCGCGACGACGAGCGAAGCGAGGAGGAGCTTCAAACTACTTACCGCGACGACGAGCGAAGCGAGGAGGAGCTTCAAACTACTTATCGCGACGACGAGCGAAGCGAGGAGGAGCTTCAAACTACCTACCGCGACGACGAGCGAAGCGAGGAGGAGCTTCAAACAACTTACTGCGACGACGAGCGAAGCGAGGAGGAGCTTCAAACTACCTACCGCGACGACGAGCGAAGCGAGGAGGAGCTTCAAACTACTTACCGCGACGACGAGCGAAGCGAGGAGGAGCTTCAAACTACCTATCGCGACGACGAGCGAAGCGAGGAGGAGCTTCAAACTACCCAACGCGACGACGAGCGAAGCGAGGAGGAGCTTCAAACTACCTACCGCGACGACGAGCGAAGCGAGGAGGAGCTTCAAACTACCTACTGCGACGACGAGCGAAGCGAGGAGGAGCTTCAAACTACCTACCGCGACGACGAGCGAAGCGAGGAGGAGCTTCAAACTACCTATTGCGACGACGAGCGAAGCGAGGAGGAGCTTCAAACTACCCACGCGAGGAGGAGCTTCAAACTACCCATCGCTACATTTACAATGTTTTACTAATGCGTCCTTTTTAATTGATTTTAGCTTATCTAACTAACCTATCTTACCTAAGATCTAAATATTTTCGGGATCCTTGATTGAAATTGACATATTACTGATAAACAAAACAAAATGACCGCCATACAAAATTAAAACACGCACACAATCGGAACTTATAGAAGCCGACAAGGCGTGTTTGGACTCATAACAAAGGAACAACGGAGGCTTTCTCATAGACTTAAAATAATTCCAAGATGGCAGATTCAAAATGGCGTCCGATTTTATAGTAACTCAGATCCGGCTGATATTTTATATTTGGGGATTTTAAAAGAGGCTGATTTCAAATTTTGACCTTTTACATGACTGACAGCATTTTTCAAGATGGCCGCCATGCAAAAGTCAGATCAATTATCATTTTCTTTGAAAAATACCGCTGTTTTGTACTAATACTTGCAAAATTACAAGTTTAAAGTAAAGTATAACATTTTTATTAATACAACAGCCACGAAAACACCCACGCGGGCCGCTCGCGGCCCGCGCACGGAGCAAAATACTAGTTATAATATATAAAGTTCGTTACCCACTCACTCACTGACTGACATTTTTGTTCCCGAGCTCCTGGAAGTGGTGGAGAAAAACCGAGTATGAGGTTGTATAGAGATCGGTCACGTGACAACCAGAAAAATCTGACATCAGCAAAAAATCGTCTCCTTGATGGAACCGGTCAACGGCTCTCGGAAACTACAAGTCGGATGGGTGACCTGTTCTAACTAAAGTTGTAGTAAACCCTGGGACGCTTGGAGAGAAATAAAAAAAAATAGGGGTTGCCATACAAAAAAATAAAAATTCCATACAAAATTGAAACGCTTATAAATCGGAAACGGTAAGAGGTAGGTGGGGTGTGTTCGACCAAATGTCATAGAGGAGAATGGGCGCTTTTGGATGGTCGTCATGAAAATCCAAGATGGCGGATCCAAGATGGCGGCCATTTTGAAAGTTGGTCCGATCGGGCTGATTTTTTGCATCGGGGGGTTTTTGGGGTCCTTGATTTGATATTTGAAAAAATATTTTGGATCCCGCCATTTTTAAAGATGGCTGCCATACAAATTTTTTTTTTCATTTTTGGCTCATTGTTTCTCGATACCTATGGTAAATTTTGATCCTATTTTTATAAATTTGTATGAAAGTGGACAATCGAAATTCAAAATATTTCATGAACTGGTCTTCTGACCTTCCATCATCGTGACCATCAACGGCCTGGCTAAACGATGTGAGATGGGTCATATGCGTTCTCAGGAATGTCATAGCAAACCCTAGGACGATTTTAGAGAAAATAAAAAAAAACCAAAATGGCGGAAAAAAAAATCTTCCATACAAATTTAAACCGGAAATGACGTCGAAACCATGATACTTTAGTATAAAGAGCTCGAACTAATATTGTTTGGAGGCCAAAAGAGAAAAGAACACCAAATTTTTTTATCAAAATGGCGGAAATTTTGGTCATAGCGGAAAAAAAAATTCTCCGATCCGGATCAAAATCGATATCTGACGGTCCCCAAGGATGCTGATCAACATTCTAAAATCAAATTTTGACATGCGCCATTTTTCAATAGGGTTGCCATACAAAGGTGATTTTAACGAAATATGAACTTTCCTTTTTTACGCCTCCAATATGAATGTAATAGAAAAGTTGTTTCGGGGGATCGAATAAAGATGTATAAAGGAACAAAACAAAACACTAATAAAATAGATTTTTTTCAAGATGGCGGATGGAGACGTATCGACTTACAAAAAAAGTTATCCGATCAGGATCAAAATCGATATCTAAGACTCCCCCTAGATACTCAGTAAGAATATGGGAAAAAATTTTGATTCCGCCATTTTGAAAAATTTCATACATTTTACTGAACTTTTTTATGGATCTCCAATCCGTATGAAAATTGATATCTGAGTGTCCCTAAGGATACTGATTAACATGCTTTAGCTTCTTTTAGACATCCACCGTTTTTCAAAATGGCTGCCATACATACTGTCAAAATCACCAACGCGACGACGAGCGAAGCGAGGAGGAGCTTCAAACTACCTATCGCGACGACGAGCGAAGCGAGGAGGAGCTTCAAACTACCTACCGCGACGACGAGCGAAGCGAGGAGGAGCTTCAAACTACTTACCGCGACGACGAGCGAAGCGAGGAGGAGCTTCAAACTACTTATCGCGACGACGAGCGAAGCGAGGAGGAGCTTCAAACTACCTACCGCGACGACGAGCGAAGCGAGGAGGAGCTTCAAACAACTTACTGCGACGACGAGCGAAGCGAGGAGGAGCTTCAAACTACCTACCGCGACGACGAGCGAAGCGAGGAGGAGCTTCAAACTACTTACCGCGACGACGAGCGAAGCGAGGAGGAGCTTCAAACTACCTATCGCGACGACGAGCGAAGCGAGGAGGAGCTTCAAACTACCCAACGCGACGACGAGCGAAGCGAGGAGGAGCTTCAAACTACCTACTGCGACGACGAGCGAAGCGAGGAGGAGCTTCAAACTACCTACCGCGACGACGAGCGAAGCGAGGAGGAGCTTCAAACTACCTATTGCGACGACGAGCGAAGCGAGGAGGAGCTTCAAACTACCCACGCGAGGAGGAGCTTCAAACTACCCATCGCTACATTTACAATGTTTTACTAATGCGTCCTTTTTAATTGATTTTAGCTTATCTAACTAACCTATCTTACCTAAGATCTAAATATTTTCGGGATCCTTGATTGAAATTGACATATTACTGATAAACAAAACAAAATGACCGCCATACAAAATTAAAACACGCACACAATCGGAACTTATAGAAGCCGACAAGGCGTGTTTGGACTCATAACAAAGGAACAACGGAGGCTTTCTCATAGACTTAAAATAATTCCAAGATGGCAGATTCAAAATGGCGTCCGATTTTATAGTAACTCAGATCCGGCTGATATTTTATATTTGGGGATTTTAAAAGAGGCTGATTTCAAATTTTGACCTTTTACATGACTGACAGCATTTTTCAAGATGGCCGCCATGCAAAAGTCAGATCAATTATCATTTTCTTTGAAAAATACCGCTGTTTTGTACTAATACTTGCAAAATTACAAGTTTAAAGTAAAGTATAACATTTTTATTAATACAACAGCCACGAAAACACCCACGCGGGCCGCTCGCGGCCCGCGCACGGAGCAAAATACTAGTTATAATATATAAAGTTCGTTACCCACTCACTCACTGACTGACATTTTTGTTCCCGAGCTCCTGGAAGTGGTGGAGAAAAACCGAGTATGAGGTTGTATAGAGATCGGTCACGTGACAACCAGAAAAATCTGACATCAGCAAAAAATCGTCTCCTTGATGGAACCGGTCAACGGCTCTCGGAAACTACAAGTCGGATGGGTGACCTGTTCTAACTAAAGTTGTAGTAAACCCTGGGACGCTTGGAGAGAAATAAAAAAAAATAGGGGTTGCCATACAAAAAAATAAAAATTCCATACAAAATTGAAACGCTTATAAATCGGAAACGGTAAGAGGTAGATGGGGTGTGTTCGACCAAATGTCATAGAGGAGGATGGGCGCTTTCGGATGGTCGTCATGAAAATCCAAGATGGCGGATCCAAGATGGCGGCCATTTTGAAAGTTGGTCCGATCGGGCTGATTTTTTGCATCGGGGGGTTTTTGGGGTCCCTGATTTGATATTTGAAAAAATATTTTGGATCCCGCCATTTTTAAAGATGGCTGCCATACAAATTTTTTTTTTCATTTTTGGCTCATTGTTTCTCGATACCTATGGGAAATTTTGATCCTTTTTTTATTGATTCGTATAAAAATAGACGTTCTTAATTCAAAACATTTGATGACCTGGTCTTCCGACCTTCCATCATAGTGACCATCAACGGCCTGGCTAAACGATGTGAGATGGGTCATATGCGTTCTCAGGAATGTCATAGAAAACCCTGGGACGATTTTAGAGAAAATAAAAAAAATCCAAAATGGCGGAAAAAAAAAACTTCCATACAAATTTAAACCGGAAATGACGTCGAAACCATGATACTTTAGTATAAAAAGCTCGAACTAATATTGTTTGGAGGCCAAAAGAGAAAAGAACACCAATTTTTTTTTTTCAAAATGGCGGAAATTTTGGTCATGGCGGAAAAAAAAAATTCTCCGATCCGGATCAAAATCGATATCTGACGGTCCCCAAGGATGCTGATCAACATTCTAAAATCAAATTTTGACATGCGCCATTTTTCAATAGGGTTGCCATACAAAGGTGATTTTAACGAAATATGAACTTTCCTTTTTTACGCCTCCAATATGAATGTAATAGAAAAGTTGTTTCTGAGGATCAAGTAAAGATGTATAAAGGAACAAAACAAAATACAAATGAAATTGATTTTTTCAAGATGGCGCATGGAGACGTATCGACTTATAGAAAAAAATATCCGATCCGGATGAAAATCGATATCTAAGACTCCCCCTAGATACTTAGCAAGAATATGGCGAAAAAATTTTGATTCCGCCATATTGAAAAATTTCATTCATTTTACCGAACTTTTTTATGGATCTCCAATCCGTATGAAAATTGATATCTGAGTGTCCCTAAGGATACTGATTAACATGCTTTAGCTTCTTTTAGACATCCACCGTTTTTCAAAATGGCTGCCATACATATTTTCAAAACCACCAATGCGACGACGAGCGAAGCGAGGAGGAGCTTCAAACTACCTATCGCGACGACGAGCGAAGCGAGGAGGAGCTTCAAACTACCTACCGCGACGACGAGCGAAGCGAGGAGGAGCTTCAAACTACCTACCGCGACGACGAGCGAAGCGAGGAGGAGCTTCAAACTACCTACCGCGACGACGAGCGAAGCGAGGAGGAGCTTTAAACTACCTACCGCGACGACGAGCGTAGCGAGGAGGAGCTTCAAACTACCTATCGCGACGACGAGCGAAGCGAGGAGGAGCTTCAAACTACCTATCGCGACGACGAGCGAAGCGAGGAGGAGCTTCAAACTACCTACCGCGACGACGAGCGTAGCGAGGAGGAGCTTCAAACTACCTATCGCGACGACGAGCGAAGCGAGGAGGAGCTTCAAACTACCTATCGCGACGACGAGCGAAGCGAGGAGGAGCTACAAACTACCTACCGCGACGACGAGCGAAGCGAGGAGGAGCTTCAAACTACCTACCGCGACGACGAGCGTAGCGAGGAGGAGCTTCAAACTACCTATCGCGACGACGAGCGAAGCGAGGAGGAGCTACAAACTACCTATTGCGATGACGAGTGAAGCGAGGAGGAGCTTCAATCTACCTATCGCGACGACGATCAAACTACCCATTGCTACGTTTACAATGTTTTACTAATGCGACGTTTTTTAATTGGCTTTAGCTAATCTAACCTAACTTCAACACCACTAACCTTTTTTTACTTAACAACTGAATATTTTCGGGAACCTTGAATAAAATAGACACTCTTTGAAGAAACATAACAAAATGGCCGCCATGCAAAATTAAAAGGCGCACACTATCGAAACTAATAGAGGCAAGCATAGCGTGTTTGGACTCATGTTACAGAGAACAACGGAGGCTTTCTTACAGTCTTAAAATAATTCAAAGATGGCGGATTCAAAATGGCGCCCGATTTTATAGTAACTCGGATTCGGCTGATATTTTATATTTGGGGGTTTTAAAGGATGCTGATTTCAAATTTCGACCTTTTACTTGACTGACAGCATTTTTCAAGACGGCCGCCATGCAAAGTCAAGCGCATTATCATTTTCTTTGAAAAATACCGTCGTTTTGTACTTTTACTTGCAAAATTTAAAGTTTAGCACAAAGTATAACATTTTTATAAATACAACAGCCACGAAAACGTCCTCGCGGGCCGCACGCGGCCCGCGCACGGAGGAAAATACTAGTTTCAAGTATAGATCTTGTCAGATAACATAAAACGAAACGATAACGAAAACTAAAACCTAAACGAAAAGTAAAACGATGACGATGATGTGTCGAAAACAAAGGTAGGTTAGGTAGGTGTTCAAATTGAGCGTCAAAAATGTATTGACATGCAGTAGCAGCGAAACTCTAGCCTCAAAAATTTCCATCAGGTGATATGTAGACAAACGTGCGCCCATTCAAGTATAAAACAACTCGCAATAACTTATAATTATGTATGACCTTGATATAACAAATTCGCTTTTGACGCTAACAAATATCGCCAAACCCAAACTCATTTTATTAAAGGGTATCAAATCGAGTGACCTTAAACCGACACGAGTGTTCTCGAGTACGTTATCGATTGTGAATTCAGAATTCCCATTCGAATCACGTACTCACATGATAAATGAAGTGGCTGGCCGAATCGCAAATATATTTTTTTCCTAGGCTGTGACAGGCGATAGCGTGAAGAGTTTTATTCATAACATGCCATGTTATTTGATAACATACATTTTTGATTGTGATACTCTTTTGTTATTGGCGATTAAAGAAGGACTAAAGATATTACTACACTTACGGATTCATTTTATTGTATTAGATAAGTTTACTTCTACAAAAAGCATTATCGATAGAAAATCGAAAACAAAAGGCATTTTTTTCTAAAAAATTTTATTCTAAGTATGAAATTCCTCCTCCCTTGTCATCAGATATTCATTCTATAGATTTTACCACCTTTCCAAAGTCTCTGACTTTCCTTGTTCAAACGTTGGAACATGGATTTTATTACTTACGTTTAGGATAACATTTTCTCTGCTATTCAGAACGAAAACACGAGTACTGGACTTGGCTTTTCTCTAAAATCGATCCACAATTGTAGCGAGGAATTCTCGTAGGCCAAACACATTACTCGATAATTTATTTCCGAAATACTCAATGAGCAGCACAAAAAGTAATCTTTTTCCGATCGGATGCGCATTATCCAGCCACAGCCAAGTTAGAATGGGTAATAGAGTTCCAATTCTGACAATGGGACGGAAATATGCCGGATAGACATTACGTTGTGCCTGCGATTGTCCGGTATAATCTGTTCTTTATTCGAGCGGAGGTGAACGGTGTCATTTCGATGTAGCATTTCTAGGGAATTACTAACAATAAGCATATTCTTAAAATCAATTTCTTTTCGTCTGTTAATTATACATTATTACCGGTCGAATGCTGATGTTTCGAATTAAAATGCGACACTCCGACATTCCTTGCAATATTGAAGCATGAAGTTATATAGTCAGATATGCATGAATTAAGCTCTACAGCATAACCTTTACAATCATAAATCTATATAAAAACCCGAGGCTACATTTTTCTGTCACAAAGTCACAGAATACAATAATCAATGCGACCAAAGGAATTTGTTAATGAATTTAGAATAGTTCGTCGAAAGAGGATAATTCCGTGGCGTGTGGGAAACAGCCAAATATGTACTCCCATCCCTAGAATGAACTGCTAAAATTGGAGCCTTCGTCCAACTCCCAAATGACTCTTTTCAATCCAAGAATGTTTTTCCCGATCCATTGGGGCCTAAAACAATGAACTTGCTACAATAGGACCCGGAAAGAGGGTCTCTTTGTCGATTTTTTCCCAATAAATCCAACAGCACTTTATAAGGAATTACGACGTAATCACCTTTTTATTCGTCGGTATAATTGATTTTATTGTTGAGGTCGATCAAAGACTGCTAAAAAGACTGAATAGGATTTGTTCCTCGGAGAATCAAATGAACCTTTGAGGAAGGATTTCGTCCGTCATTTAATCGGTTTTCCTTGAAGAGTAAAAAGTTTCATTGTACCTGACCTTCAGTTCTCGGATTAGTTCTCAGAAAAATGATAAAACAAAAATAAATTTTAGGTAATCCAAATGAGAGTGGTCTTGTTCGAGCACAGTACAGTAATATCTCATTAAAATTACAAAATATTCATACCTCCCTTGACGCGCTGCTTCTATTTTGCAAACAACAAACAAATAACTTTATTTATCTGGAACATCATTACCATATTTGCCTAACGACAGAGAGACAATCACGGTAGAGTTTGCCCTACATGTCCTCTACAGGTATTTACATACAAATACCTCTAGAGACGTAAATGTATTCAGGCTTCATATAACTAGGTCCCGCAAATACATGTAACCAGGTATAGGTATTGTTGTAGCTAAAGGTAATTTTCTCAAAACGATATGGAAGAAAAAACAAGAACTTTATGATACAAGAATAAAGCTACCTTTTCCAGAAGCGCCGCGCCTTTCGCGCGAACATTATAATAATTAGGGAGTTAGGTATTCATATTCATTTATTGATAACAATAAAGTTACATGTCAAGGATTACTTAGACGGTATATTATTATTGTACAATAACACAAAATATTACAATTTTTTAACGCAGCATTCAATTTATAAATGAATAAGTATCAGAAATACATAAAAATATAAAAACAAATTATTAATTATAATAAAATTGTCAAATTAGGTATTTAACTAAGTCACTATATTTATAAAATGTCTGCTCAACAAGCCACTTCTTTAATTTGCCTTTAAATGAAGTCCTAGATGGTGCATCTCGCACTTCATCTGGCAGCCTGTTGTAAACTTCAGGCGCCATCACATGTACCAGCTTGGACGTCTTCGTCAGCCGCCGTGACGTGACACTGCGCGTAGCTTGGGTACTCGTCTAGGTGGTCTCTCGCATACATTGCCGCCTGCAGACACACCATACACGGCACTGTGAGTATTTTCACCTTATTACCTACTTTTCCTTAGCAGTCCATCTCTGGTGAACATTTAACGACTTTTCTTGTAACAGTAGATAATAAAGCGAGCTTGTGAAACTGGACGCTTGTCTAGAGCAAGAGTTAAATCTAATTAAATATCTAAGCGTCAGCAAAATTTTCGCCGTAGTGTCAGTAGTGCCATTAACTTCAAGTGACCCAACTGTATCATTAGTATCAACGATGGTACTAGTGGCACTAATTTAGAGTTAGTGCTATTGTTAATTTTCATGAGATTGTATAGCTGGTCGACAGTTTTAATTCATGTTAAGTTTGAGATAGGTCAACTCGGAGGTTCGCTTCTAAACACATTTGTTATTCTCTCAAGTCACTTTTTCTGGAGAATTGGAATACCTAACTTCATAGCTAAAATGTGTAAATGTGCTCGGTACGGGTTTCTATTATTTTTTTGTCTTCGAGAGTTTTTATGTCACGATAAAACCATGTTCAAAATAACATGTTGATGATAGATTGTTTTTTGTTTGAATTTCACTTATAATTATCAAGAGTCAGTCACTCAGTTTAAGCTTCATCGGGCCTTTTACAAATCTTATCAAAGGACTATTGCTTTCTCAAAAAGAGACTAAAGTACCGGGCGAACTAGACCGCAAGTCTTCAAGTTCCTTTGTGGGAAGTAAATGTACGGAACCACCTAACATTAACGAGGCGGGATAGTATATCAAAGGGAATTCCAACTTCCAAGGGTCGCCAAGGTGGATCGGACGTACACACACATTGTTGAAATAGTTTTGGTGGTGTGCGATTTTGATTGCATGGAATAAGGGATCTAGATGCTTTTTACTTTAAAACTTTATTGAGCGATCAGTTGCACTTCAATTGTATGTGGTTAACTTGTACATTTGGTGTTCCTATTGATTTATAGGCAAAATCACATGATGCTTTTACTTGCATCCAATGATTTTTATGTACTTTGGGATTATAAGCCTTTTACGACATTTTGTCACGCGACCAGATCCATAAAAAAGTGAAATAATCCAATACATCTATCTCATTGTACCGGTGCATTATGGCACTTTGACATGTTTTCATAAACGTCTTTTAAATCTTTTTTAACTATTTTCAGTGATTTCTCGCTCCAAAAATAGGCAAGCCGACTACAAAGTGGGTGTAACATAAACAGTTAAGTGAAGATCATCCGATGTTTTCGTTTGATGAAGTGTTTATCCCCACGGAATGCCGGAGGTGTTAAAACGGGACGGGCTCTTAACGGGACATCTGTTTAGTTTTTTTAGTTGACGACTAATGTCTGTAGGAGGATGAACAGTTAGTGATAGATATTAGATACTACTGTGGAATCAAATAAATGACGAATGGTTGTAGGCGTGGTACAAATGACAATTGGGACATATCTGAGTTAGGATGGGACGTAACAAATTCGGTGGTTCTTAATGAAGATAAACCACAGACATATGTAAAACAAAAAACAAAAAAAAAATATTTTCGTAAAATTATAAGTTACTAGCTGAACTGTCCCGGCTTCGCACGGGTTAATTAGTTTTACGCCGTAACACTAACGACGTACACCTTGTACAACTTGGGTTACATTATAGGAGTTTTAGTAAGAAACCCTAATTTTTTTGGAAATATATTATAGCCTATGTCACCCGAGGATAGTGCGGCTTCCCAACAGTGAAAGAATTTTTCAAATCGTTTAAGTAGTTTCGGAGCCTATTCATTACAGACAAACAAACAAAGAATCAAATCTTTCCTCTTTATAACATTGGTAAGTGAAAAATTGACCGTTGATTAATCTCTGTGTCTCTGCTCGGAGGTTCGAACGCAGTTCAATTCAAAATTTCATATGCTTTTATTAATCAAATAAGCGCGACATGAGTACATTCATAAGCCAAGAAAACAAGAACAAAGCCAAAATGTACTCCAAATTAATGCGACCTTCAGCAACTTCACCAATCTTCATTAATAAGCATTTATCTTGATTTAATTACATCACGTAGAGCACGTTTCCCGCAGACATCACCTTAACGAGGCACGACTACGGATTGATAAGGCAATTTGTAAGGTAGCGAGATGGTTTCTAAACTACTTTGATTTAGCAAACGGTGAATCTAGTTTACTCTATTCATCATCATCATCATCATCATCATCATCATCATCATCAGCAACAACAACATCATCAATATCATCATTAGCCTGAATATTTCCACTACTGAACATAGGCCTCCCCTACAGATCGCCACTTTGAGCGGCTGCTTGCCTTCAGCATCCATCGGCTCACAGCGGGTCTATTCTATTAGTATGTTTTAAGAAATATATATGTATAAATTCTAATAGAAAAAATCAGGAATCAGAAATCGCTGTAATATTATTAAGAGTGAAAACTTTGCCTGTTGGTTTGTCTGGCTTTCACGCCAAAACAGCAAAACCATACGAATAAAATTGAACCATGTGAATAAAATTTTAATATAAATATAAATGAAATATTGCACAGCGGTTGGTATTTAACCGGGGTCTACCAGATACTTTTTTTATCAAGGAAATATGCAGTTCCCGTCAGAAGACGGGTAAATGGCAGGCGAAACCGCGGGGAGCCCTCTTGTTATAAATAAATACAGATAATAATTATTTGTCTGGTTTCAACGAAACATAAAACCTTAGTATCAACTAACAACCTTGAGTTTTATTAAACACGTTTGATTTTTATACAATCGTAACTAAAATTGTACAAGTGATTAAACAGTACTATTATTCAACATGTGATGTAAGTATAATTATTATACTTCCAAAGCTAACAAGGTTATGGCTATTTACAGATTACTCAAACCATGTTTACGCAAAGGTAAGGAACATGAAAAAGATACGAATAAACGAAATGGGCCTAGCTGAGGCTCCTAAGGCAATCCGTGACTATTTTCCAATAACTTTACCAACAAATACCTGACAGCTTTGGCATCTTATCAGAATAAAAATTGAGACAACTTATCGTTTACTGAACGGAGTTATATTAATTCTTAGTGTGACATGGAACTTTTTCATATTATTGAGACTGTAAAAGCTGCTAACCTCAATAATGTTTTTTGTAAACATACTTCTTAATGTTATTCAAATAAAATTGTTTGGCTTGCATAATATCCAACCTTGAGAATCTGGTTATGATAATAAAGATCGCAAGGTGGACGAGAAAGGTGTTATCAGAAGCTGTCAGTTGACAACCAAATCATTTTATAACTATTTAGTTTACTTTGTTTTAGTTACTTACTAAAAACTCTTTCTAAAAATTCTTGTTTCTTAAATGGTTTAGTATCAGTCAATCAGTAACACAACATCGATATTTCATTGCTTCTTTTCTTTTATGAACAGTTTACTTAGTAAAATCAAATACAAAATAGCTTGAAAAGAAACAAAACCAAAATAGAACCTTGTAGCACACCTGTTTTTTCATGTGCTATAATAACATGAATTACTTGTAAAATGTTCTTTCATTGATGACAATGAATAATTAATTATATCGAAACCTGATCCCGATGTTAATGAACATAAAAACAAACATAACTACATATAAATTGCTAAGGTCAGCGCAATCAAACGCCTCAGAAGAATCGCAACTAGAAACTACCGACTAATTAATTTGAACATGCATGGACTGGAAGCTGGTCTCAGAAAACATACTTGCAATGCATAAATACAAATAGAATGTTAAACGATTTCATTTCAATCGACGCAACAGGCTATTCTTGCTCACTGACTATGCGTTAATCTGCACTCTTGCATACGATTACGGTATCAAGTTAACTACAAATTAACTCGGAGAATTCACCAACAGGTTGGGACTCGTCAGGACTCGTTTAAGGTGCCACAGGTGCAAAATCTACACGCCCGGTTTTTTGGACATCTGCTATTTTTACCGCGCCTATGGAACAGTATTAATTAGGCTGTATCATTAATTATAATTATTCTTAAATTAAAACTTAACTGCGGAAGGCTTAAGAGTCAAAATATATTTCCAGACAGATTGGGCAGCTGTTGATTGATGTAATGAAGGAATGGACACGGATTTTTAAATTGATCGGTATGTCAGTTTGGATGTTCGCAATTATTTGAAAAGGATGCCGTAATGACGTCGTTTAATTAGTTACAAAGTCGGACAGGAAACGCTGCAGATTTTAATGGCTCATTAATAAAACTGTGGCTTTGATTAAGCTTTTTCTGTTTACTCTTTCTTACCTAAATCTTGCAGGGATAGGACCTGTTGAATATTACAAATGTAACAGACACGTTTTGCAATTTCCTTAAAAATGTATTATTGCGGTTATGCTGCAAACGTTGTGATCGAATATTAATAACCGAAAAGCGACGCAAGGAAAGAAATATGAGGATTAAAATACAATTAGTATCAAATTGTGTTCAAATATCGTGATTCTGTCCATAAGGGCATAATTGTTCTTTTCGCAAAAATCTACTTTGTTCGTTGCGGCTGTGGTATCAGTATTAAAATGAATAATCCTTGGGCTACAATATTCCATGATTGAAGGGCCACCTATCTCAACGATTTTAATGAACGTATCGACAATTAATTTTAAAATGCGTGACCAGATACCACACTAAATAACGTTTACGATTACGTTTGTAACAAACGGGCACGAGGCTAGCCGGGATGTAAAGCTAAGTTTTATTATGCATGTTTGTAATAAAATGAACTGGGGACCTTTTGAATATAAATCTTTGTCAGTGAATGTTGGGCTTAGGGCCAGGCCAGTTATTTTGTTATTGAATATAGTTAGTCGATGGATGCAAGAGGCAAGTAATCGTACAAAATGGCGCTCTGTAGAAGGCCCATGTTCAGCAGTGGACGTCTTCAGACTGATGATTATGTTAATGGTAGTTATTGTATTAATATGATGCGTTTTCTTGACATGCAGTGTTTTGTAAAGGTTCGGTGTTAGTGTCGAGTTCTCGGGTTGCAGGATGATTTTTCTATGCGTATTGTGAAAGGCTCAATCCCTACCCGTAGTCCCTACTCGACCCAGATTCTGCTGAACCCGAATAATATTATATTTAGCTTTATCGAAATCAAATAAGTCTATCTAGAATTTTATGAATCGGTTATATACCTACCGAAACAAACACACCAACTAAACTCGAAACTCAATCGACACCCCCTGACATGCGTGTTTACTATCACCAAGTGTTCTATTAGACTTTAGAACTAAACATTGCTTCCACTCACCCGAACCAATAGATACCAAACTTAAATCATCAACATACCTGTAACAAAACACGTCTATATTAGTACGGGGATGTTCTGTTTATAGAACAACAAATAAAGCTAAGTACACACGGGTATAATGGACCAGTTGACAGGTGTAATGTCGGCTTCGCTGCGGGCAGCGCAGGCGCATGCTGCGTTACAGCTGTGTTAGGGTTGTCAACATACCTAATTATTTCAAGCTTTTATTTCTTTAGGTACTTAATGAAAATATCGTTTTCATTTTCACAAAACTGAAAGTAACCCACGTGTGTAGCTAAGTTTAAAAAAAATCCGTTTGTTCCCGTTAGAATACATCGCAGGGTTGATATTATCCTGGGTTTTTAAGTAAAATATAGACTCGGAACATGGGATTGATAGTAATTTATCTAAAGGCTTGTATGCATATTGTTTACGAGAATCTACATCAAGCAATTAATTTGTCTCATAATCATCATCATCAGCCCAGTCCAGTGGTCTCTCCTAAGGCACGATAAAATCATCAGCATTTTCCATTCCTTTAATAGCCTATTATAGCATTATAGTATTTAATAGCAGTTCACCAAGGACTTCATCTGATGCATTTACCAGCTACACAAATTCACAATACATGTTTCGACAACCCTAAATTCTAAAGCAGGAAACACACTTCAAAATATTTACCATAAATTGTCACCTCGTCCAGCTTATTTTAGGCATGTAAGAGTTTTAAGCTTGTAACGTGTAATCTGTTCCTGTTAAATTCGAGACGCCTCAAGGGTGCAGAACTTTGTGATTCCATTACGTCGCCCCTTTGAGACGTACAACTTGTGAACTTGTTGAAGAGTTTAGGAGTAAGTGCTGGAATTGTCCGTTTAAAGTTCTATTTTAAGTTCGGCGTGTGGATTAATTGTTCCCGCCTTGTGTGGGTCTGTACCTACTCTAAGTTTTGGGGCTATACTTGGATGTGGTAAATGAAAGTTGGAGAGAGTCATTAAATCAGTCACTCTCTTAAAAAAAGGTTTATAACGTAGCAGTCGGATCAGAAATAGTTTTGTGTTGATGATACTTTAGCACCACAAGACTATTTCTTGTTAACAGTGGTAATTCCGAGATTGTGTTGATCGTAGAGTAGTTTTTTAAGCTTTTCAGCACCGCTACTAAACTAGCCCAGTTCGAGATGAGTAAGACAGTTATGGTTCAGGACGTCTCGACAATGTCTATTTTCTCCAGATTTATATATTAAAGCGCTTGAGGCGAACACCTCAAGATGCATGACTGTTTAAAACACGTTTAAAGTTTAAAGACTAATCAAGATTCAGGATGAAGTGCATAAGGTCTCTGATCAGATTCACGTCAATTTACAAATACTATCAGCTTACAAAAGGTACTAAAGAATTAATACTAGCGCATTTCCCTCAAAAGAAACAGCTTGTACAATGTACATGTCCTCATTAACATTGCACTGAGCAGATGTTACTGACAGGTGGTCAATGTATCCAGATTGGTACCAGGTTCTGAAGACGGGTTTGAGGAATTTCGAAGAATGTGTTACGAGTTGTTGGTATAAAAAGCTCACTTACTGAACTTGCATAATGCATTAGCGTCAAAAAAAAAATGGTGCTTAATTGGGAATAAAATAAAATAGATAGTTTTTATAGTCGTTACCTACTTTAGTTTCGGCGATATTTGTGTATGTCAGTCTTGTTCTTTGTGTGTCTGTGGTATGAAAGGATGTTCTACTATTATTTGTAAGTAATTTTTCGAAGATTCATCTTCATCAATTTAACTAGATGTTAGATATTCATTAGCTTTGTCAGTAGGCATGTATGTTGTGTTGTGTGCGCTTGCACGTCTTTAGTGCCTATTTTTGTTCAGCAATCTCTCTAAATATTTTTACTAGATAACCAAAGAGACCTGTAGAGATCTACGTAACTAATTTTATGTCTCTGTTTTAATAAAAGCGATGTTGATTACTAAAGATTCAACTGAATTCCAATAAAATAGAATCAGCCATAAAAGCAAAACAGTTTATACACTCCAATAGTACTTACCATTATTTATGGCAGTAGTTAATCATATGCATTTCATAAAAGTGAAAGTGTTTATCTGAACGAAGGTGGGAAAGTGAAAATGGAATGTACGACTGTAAAATTCATATGAGGCAGGACAATCAACTTGTTGTCAGTCTAGACTAGTGCAAGCTTGCATGACTATATTATACTTTATTTATTCTGTGCCTGGCGCGACTGAGAACATTATTATTAATGTAATTTCTAGAGATGCTTTTAACAAAGGTGTGCAAATGAGAAAAATATACTTTTCAGCGTACTTCAGGAGAATCGCACCAGTGGTGCAAGTTAAAATAAATGAAGGCCACCCATCATGCGACACATGACGTCACAGAGCACTTGAGCTGAACATATCAGATGCATCAAGTGAACTGATAGCGATGCAATTTGGAGCAGACATGAGATTATCAGTGAGAATGATAAGAGAGAGTGTGAGGTGGAAAGTGCTGCTAGAGTGCTAAAATATTAGATATTTAGTACTTAAATCCAAAAAAAATATTAAATTCGAATAGGTGAATCTGAATAAAAAGATCAGAGAGGAATTAAAATAAAATAAATAAATATTAAAAATAAATTAAGTATTTATTATAAGTAATTGTAGCAGTATCGCCTGGTTGGTCAATGTTAAGACACGAGATCACTAAACTTGCCAAGCGTGTCCCTGCTTCAGCGACAGATGGATGCGGGTTTAGCAGCCTCTGTGGTGTGGTGGTTGAGCAGGTCGACTTATAGCCCGGAGGTGAGGATTTGATTCCCGCGACAGAACAAGTATTTGTGCACAGGAACAAATCGCAAATACTTGTTCCATGTCTGGGTGTTGAGGGAACATGGTCCTCGTAGTTCCTGGGTATAGAGAATCTTAATTAGGGTCCAGGAGCTATGTATGTGATCGTTGGGCGTTATTTATTTATTACGTCTAATACTAATAACGTGGCCACTTGGCCAGCATATTATTCATATTAATATTATCCCCCTTACTAGTGACGATGACTAAATTATTTTTTTGCATAAACTAAAAGTGTTGCTCAAAAGATAAACATTAGTGAAAACAAAAATAAAATATCTCAAAAAACGACAAAGTTACAAGCATTTTAAAAACCGGAATAGAACGAGATAGCTCAAACGGCTAGTGACGTCAGAGCAATGTCGTCATAGTACCTCATTACTAAGCTGTGGTAGCTTTACATACAATATCTTTGGCATGTGACGTGACAGGTGGATTTTTCATAGTAACTGACTAACTGTGGAGGAGCTCTGTTTCGCGAGAGAGGGACAGGAGATGCCTCCTGTAGAAACTTTAAAAGCTTATTACTCCGTGATTTATTTACCGATTTTACTTATTTTTTCAATTATTGCATTCATTTAATTCATTTAATTTAATCTTCTTTATGAAAGTAACATTTACTTGTTCATTTTTAATAGTAGTCATCATGCCTATTAGCATTCGCATTAATTTTTAACATGTGAGTGCTCAATTGACATTTCGGAAAATAAAATGTGAAATTTCATTTCATTTCATTTTGATATCATTATTCTTTTCATTTTATCAATTATTATGGACATCTTTCGTTGTGGGGCGCCGCTCTATAGGGGAAGCCTATGTTCAGCACTAGACGTTTTCAGGCTGATGATGATGATGATGATGATGATAGTCATATTAGCAAATACACTAGCACTAGCAATTAGCGGGCTAACACTCATGAATTCGCATGTTTATGAAATGTATGCAAAATCACAACGCTATCCCTTATTAATAAACATTGCAAAGTGGAATAGCTAATAGCTACTCAGTTTCCTCTTATATAATCATTGTCTATTTCTAATTTAATAGAGAAGAACAAAATACAAAATAAGTACTTAAATAGTCTTCCTTCGCTATAGGTATACTGTAACCGGTTTTTGGCGGGAACGCGGAAATGTTCACGTCGTTGCATTGTATTATTTCTCAAAACTTGTGCTTTTACCAGTATTAATGTTTAAAATTGGTGGCGTTTTACGAATTAAGTGCTGAATTACGAGCATGAGTGTAGGCAAGTGATATAATGTGGTGAAACGTGAGTTTTCGCGTTGCTTCCAAAATTCCATAGAAGCTTCTAGTAAAGTTGCCAGCACTTTAATGGAGCATGACTTAGACTGGACTACGACTACCTGACTTAGACTGGACTATGACTTGACTTTACGTGATATATTCTATAACGATGAATAATTACAATACTTAACACTGGCTAAATACACTATGTGTGGAGCCAAAATATAAGAAAAAAAAACTGTAACCACAGAGCAAAAAAAACGCTTTCTCGAAGCGTCATTAGTTTCATAGCTCTGTGTTTCTAACATAATCTGACAAGACCAAATCAAACGCAAACTATGTAGAAGACAACTTCCCGCGGCGTCAAATAATAAAACGTAACAAATTAATAAAACATTATTTATAACTTGTTAGCAGATTATGCTCTTTAAGATAAGGAGAGAAGATTCAAAATGGAATGAGAAAATCTTAAAAGGTTATGAATGAGACGAAAATGTCTTCATAGTTGAGCGTTGAATTTTTTGCACCATACATGTAAACTTTGTAAATACCCGCCCGGTGACGCTGTTAAGGTCGATAGAGACCAACAGCATTAGCCCGTTCAACAAACTATACAAAAATTTTTTTAAATTTTTTTTAATGGGATGGAATGACGTGAAGAGCTAGTAGTAGTACTTATTAGAGAACGTTATTATTATCCTAATAATTAGCCTAAACTAATTTAAAATAACAAATCTACGTATATACATACAAATAAAGCACCGTGGGACAAAAACCTACAACTAGCTAACACAAATACTTTGTCGTTAATCCGTTTGTCTGTCTGTTTGTAAACAACATAAAAACCGAAGTTGTTCACCTGTCATCACGTATCAGTATTTTAAAGGCATGAATCTTCGCTAGTGATGAGAATTATCCGCCTGGAATTAAGTATCGATATTTTTTCTTACGTTTTTACCTACCTACGTTTAAATAATGCACGACATGAGAGCACAGAGTAACTTGTTTTTTCTATAATCTGTGCTATAGAGGAAGATAATCGGCTAGTCCCGGCTTCGTAAATCGTCGTCTGACGCACAAAGCACTAGAGCAGCAAAAGTCACATAAGGTACTGATTGACTGAGACGATGCTCTACGAAGCCAACACTAGTCAATTAATAACAATAACAAGTAGACATATCACATAGCGCCATCTAACCCCAAACTAAGCAAAGCTAACGAACAATCTCTTAAGCTCCATGTGCTTTATTTACCGCCATTATATTATGTAATGATTTTGACTGTTTGGTCGTATGTATCAGCAATTCAGCACGGACAGTATGAGCAGTAGAAATTAACGTAAGTATCGTTTCTCTCAAGAACACGTTGGACCAATGAAAACGCAATAAAACGTTTATGACGTGATCCCCGTGAAGGTTCATTGGTCAAACGCTTTCTTGAGACACAACAGATAATTATTATGTCGATTTGTGTAGCTCATGCTTCCCGTGCTTATATACTTATTTATGATGTTGATGATTACATTACTGAGTTACGGTCATAGATTTATATATCAGGATATGCCCGAAAGAACATTTTATTTTGTCAAAATAGCGTGGGAAAAGTCAGCGCCATCTATTAGATTTCGCGTGAACTACGACAAGTTGAGAAAATTAGGTGCCTCTCGCTGCCATCATGTCCGTCAATGTTTATGTTTACAATGATTATTCCAAATATAAATTCGATTATTTTGTTACAAAACAGTGTAATATTGAAAATATTGAATTACTTGCACTTTTGAGTATAGATTGTGCAACCCTTCACAATGCAACTTGGCATATTATGTTTGTGACATTCGACCGATGCCTTCTAACTTCCATCACAGACTGAGCGCTAGTGGATGCCAATCTGTGAAATTGGCTCCCACTTTGAAGCGACCTATAAACAGTCATTAGGCGTGTCCTTAATATATATGTCTATGCTTACGGTATTTCGTTTACCGTTAACTGTTGACAACAATTACAGACAACATGTAGCATTCATTTGACTGCTGGCATCTTGCCATATATACCAAGTACCAAGTACCCGACCCAACAACTCCTCAAAGCGTAGTAGTTACTATTATTACAATTTATTCTGTGACAGCGTGCCGTACGTCGCAATAATTTAATTTGTCTGTGTTGTTTTGTGGAAAGTACAGACTATCGATAAAAAGTTTGTCACATCTCTACGAAAAATAATTTCTCATTATTTTAGTTTCCACTCAAATATACTGCCAAGAAAACTGTTTGTTACGTGTATCGTGTGAACGAAAATAACGAAAATTTATGTAAAAGTAGATTTTGTTTTCGTCTGATATTAAAGTGGGAAGTTCTTGTAAAAATCGTATTCTGACAACATTTGCATTTTTCTAAGTTTTATAACGTCGTCAGAACATTAACACCCAAAATATTAATTTTTCATTATTTTCATAGCAATAAGATCTAAAATAGATTCGTCAATAATCCTCAATTTTCCTCAAACGCTTACAATCTCAACTTTATTGACTTTGCAAATAAAGCTTAAAATAACTCGGCACAATACTGCTGTAGGTGTGTAGAGTAAGAATTTGACAGAGATCTTTTTCCGCAAAACTGCATAATTTGATAATGTGCGAGATAAAAATAATTTGAAGTCGTGATTTTTTATTTTTATCATATCCTTTGGAGCAGGTACTTCTATCGAATTCTTTTAAACCTTTTTTGAACGAGTTTATTGGTCTCTACCAACGTTTACGTGTTTACAGTGTCACCTTCGCTGGCACCCAGCTGTCAAAGTCAAAAGTAATCTATTAGCTCGTACCCCTGAAGTGCGAGCCTCGGCTAGGGCCGTTGCCAGGACAAGAGGATCTAGAGGACCCTTTAATACTATGGAAGAGTGGAGTGGAGTGGATGGCACAGATATAATGAGATGATGATGATGATGATGATGATGACGGACATGATCAACGGCGCCATCACCGTAATGAGTTTTAGTAGGTTCACTCAGAAAAATATTGCAGAACTGCATTTAAAATGATTTGATCACTGACTGAACGTCGCTCCACTA
Organism: Ennomos erosarius; assembly: GCA_963580505.1. Taxonomy (NCBI): domain Eukaryota; kingdom Metazoa; phylum Arthropoda; class Insecta; order Lepidoptera; family Geometridae; genus Ennomos; species Ennomos erosarius. The sequence continues at coordinate 12,189,381 of OY756987.1, forward strand.
TTATAACCTAGCTGATACTAATCCCATTAACTACTACAATCACCAATACGCCTGCCAAGCGTGGTGGTTGTAGTAGACCAATAGTGGTGGCCAATACAGCTCTTAAAATTTAGCAAAATTAAATGGCAATGGACCGATGGGGAGAAAGGTTCTCAGTGGCGGCCACGAACCGGAAGACGCAGCGTATAGGCCGGTCCCCCACTAGGTGGAACGACCATGGTGAATTGGTGAAACCCGCAGGGAGGCAAATATCCGCCTCTCTAGGGGAGGCCTGTGTTCAGCAGTGGACGGCTTTAGGCTGTTGATGATGAGGGAGGCTTATGATTAGCAGTGGACGACTTCTGGTTGATGATGTAAGGTTTTGGTTCAGCACAGCAGGAAGTCTTTGATTGACCTTTCCAATATTTTGATTCAGATACTATAAGCATACTTACCAAAAACAGTCTTGCACACCAAAGCAAGGTCCGCGATTGTAATATTGCTATGACATCAGTGCACTGCGGGGGGCTATTAATAAAAGTCATTCTCAGTGATCGCACCTTTACCAAGATTGTGAGCTGATGTCAGAAATGTTTCTCGGTAGAACGCAGGGCTATTTTGTCATAGATATCTTTACAGAAGAGACGTTGAGAACGATAAACGAAGTGGGCAAAAATGCTACCTTTTGCTATTGTTTGGTTTTTGTTATCTTAAGGTAAGGTAACGGATTCGATAATCGAGAAAGAGTAAAGGTCTTCAAATTATTGAAGTCTTGAAACCAATTTCATATACGTAGGTCGTAGAGTATTGGTTAGGTAGGTATGAATAAAGATACGTCAGTCTGATTGACTCCAACCACTGAAGACAAATCGGTGAGAATGAAACCTTCCTGATATCGCAAAACGGTTACATTATGATGTTGTGACAATATAATAAAACATGTAATAAGTACTTTAAGTAGGTACTTAGATTTTGCCCCATCGACTTCTATATTTTAATCTATTCGGTCTTTTCTGTACGTCCATTTTCCGTTTTCTTTAAATAACCACTTCAAGGTATGTTTTTGTCGGAAATAGATTGTCGTGTTGTCGCATCTATTTTTTGTAATCTTTGTCTAAATGTGTTTGGGAGACTTTAAATGTGTCAAGAGCGAGTCGGCGCTATTTTTAACAGATTCTGATTCTAGGAACTGTGTTAAATTATGCAAAGGACATCTTCTTTATTTTCTTTACATTTAAGGTAATAAGTACAGATATTTTATGAATGATACTTATTTCGTAGACGCGCCGGCTTCCCACTATGTGGAACGACGCCTTCGACCTGGGACAAAACCGTGCGGAGCCGATGGATGCAGAAGGCAAGCAGCCGCCCAAAGTGGCGCACGATGGGGGAGGCCCAAGTTTAACAGTGGACGTCTTCAGGATTGTTCTTATGTAGGTATTCGCGTCCTATTCCTACAACCTCATCATCATCAAAGTCATATCAATATCAAGAATATTGAGATTAACTTCAGTTGTTAGTCCGACATCAAATCCAGCGTCACCGCGCTTACAAAGTTCTAACTTAAAGTTGAGATAAGTTAGCTTCAAAGTTCAGGTTTGCAGTGGTTCGCCTTGACAGCTTTCTGGGAAACCGGACCGTGAGATCATCTGTGCACGTGCGAATATGAAGAATACTTACTTAGATATTTGTGGCTAGGTATAAGCCTGACAAAGGACGTTTAGGATAAATCTGTGTTGGTGGCAAGTTATAAATGGTAGGTGTAGGCTTAGAACATTTACAAAGTTGAAAGAGGTAGGGGTCGGTTGAATTTGAGCTCCATGATTTTTTTAACAGCTCAAGTGTCTGTTTTCAAAGTTTATCACAACGTCTGGTAGATCCGACGCATGATCAAAATGCTGTCACCTATCACTTATATGGCGCAACGAATCAGCATTGCAATGTTTGCAATTCAAAAGGAGAATCTTTCTAGGCAGCTTAATATTATGTTGGATCCGCTGCCTACACTGGAAGTGGGTAGAGCGTTATTGTGTTTCCTATAGGTCAAGTCAACGCGGCCAGCCAGTATACCTAATACAAAAAATGTCGCTTTTGCATGCCACTTATCTAGTATATGATACAAAACATTCAAAGAAGCAGGTGCCTGTATTTGCGAACCTGTCATTCAAGATCGTGAAGTAAAGATTTAATTCATGCAAATGAGAATGGTAAACATTGGCGTCAATCATCGTTATTTGGCTAACGGAACGAACCTCAATGGTATTACAGTACTTTTTGTAAACTCGGTAGCGTGTAGTGACCGCAGAGTGGTTTCAGCTACGCGTTCATGTCACTACTAAACTTGCTAGTGGTATTTACAGTATTGTATTCTTCGCATCGGGTTCGAAAGGTTTTGAAGTGGCGGAACCGGAAAAACCGATGAAACCACGGAGAGCCGCTGGATGCAGGAGGCAAGCAGCCGCTAACACCGGCGCTGTGTGGGAGGCCTACATTCAGCTGTGGACGTATACAGGCTGTGGATGATGATTCTCTGCCATCTTTTTGCCGTTCCTACTTTTTTGCAACTGAACCTTTGAGCATTTGACCGCAGTCTTAATGGACAATGAGCAATGACGACTCGACTAATGTGTAAATGCTTGCCTAGACGATCACTCTTGAATAGAAGTCGTCGTCCTAGGCATGGAGACTAAAATATTTTTTTTGCATAAATTAAAATTATTCCTCAAAAGATAAACATTTGTGAAAACAAAAATAAAATATCTCAAAAAACGACAAAGTTACAACCATTTTAAAAACCGGAATAGAAAGAGATAGCTCAACCGGCCAGTGACGTCAGAGCAATGTCGTCATAGTACCTCATTACTAAGCTGTGGTAGCTTTACATACAATATCTTTGGCATGTGACGTCACAGGTGGGTTTTTCATAGTAACTGTGGAGGCGATCTGTTTTGCGAGAAAGGGACAGGAGATGCCTCCTATAGAAACTTTAAAAGCTTATTACTCCGTGATTTATTTACCGATTTCACTTATTTTTTCAATTATTGCATTTCTTTTTATTCTTCTTAATGAAAGTATTATTTACTGGTTCATTTTTAATAGTAGTCATCATGCCTATTGGCCTCCAATCGCGTGATCACGCGATACTTGCGACGCACCACTCTTACCACCATCCGATCAAATATTGTGCGCAAATTGACCACCGCATCACTTCCCGAGGTGTCGTAAGGGCCGGCTAAAGGAACATCCAGGGAATGGGAAGCAGCGTCTCCTCGGTACATCAAAATCTTCTGCGATCAAGTCGCCTGCTAAGCGTCGTGCTTATGTAAAATCTCCCCTATCATAAACGTCCAGTGGCGATGAGTGGGCGATGATTTTAATCGAGCGACGAAATCGCATAGCTCGGTCGTGCAAGCAATGGCCAATTAGCACTTTGAAGACCTTCCTTGACCTAATCCTTCTATTCATTATTTCAAACTTTATTGTCCCACCAAATAAATATGCAAGTACAAAGGAAACCTTATGAACGAATGTTACAGTCTTATCGCTGACAACGACGTCTTCCAGACAACTTTTTCCTCAAAAAAGCCTAACAATAAAATAACTTCCCGCTGCCATGCCGCTGTGCTATCGTGACTGGACGTTTCTAAGTAAAAATGTAAACAAGTTGCGTATTAAATAATCCTTTTCGTAGTACGTAAAAGCCCATGACCTTGAAAGTAAGTTGTTTAAAAGCCTTAGTTCGAATGCAGGTAACGAGTTAGGAATAAATGAAGACCTTGAACATTGGCAGGTCAATACGCTGCGTTTTCCGGTTCGTGGTCGCCTGCGGGTACCTTTCTTCCCCATCGGTTGTCAGTTCTACGAGCGATGTGACCTGCCCAATTGCCATTTCAACTTGCTAATTTTAAGAACTATATCGGTCACTGTTGGCGACTAGCCGAATATAGGCCTTTTATTCTTAATTTTGTATCTTTACCAATGTACTCTGTGCTGTCAGTTTTGAAGGATTCAGTAGTCAGTACCTATTGATTTATCTTTGGTCGCAGTCGTTGTCATTGTGTTTATTTTATTTTTCTTTAATCTTGTAAATATTATGTAAATACTTATATCGTTTTTATTCATTTAACACCGTCGTACGCTCATTACAACCTATACAGTCCATCGCTCGCTATCAGTCACCTTATTCATCATTATCATCATCATCATCAGCCCGTAGATGTCCACTGCTGAACATAGGCCTCCCCCAGAGAGCGCCACTTTGAGCGGCTGCTCGCCTCCTGCATCCATCGGCTCCCCGCGGTCATCTTATTAGTTCTCCGCATTATAAGACGCATTAGATATTATTTATTACCAATATCAAAAATTCATCCCACAAACGACCATGAACCCTCAGCGTCTAGGGTTGTACCCATGTATCTGACATCGTAAAGTTTCACTAAAAGCAGCCCTCCTTAGGGGTTGTTATCTCCAACTTCGGAAGGGTTTATAGATAACTTCTAGTTAAGTAACGCTGGGAAAAGTGTTGCGTTGTTGACTTTATAGTTATTTGGGTTTAATCTTATTCGGTATTTTCTGCTGAAACAGTTTTAAAAGAAAGGTTGCAGTAAACTGACAGGCCTGATAGCTCAGTTGGTAGTAGCCCTGCCTTCTGAACTGAGGGCTGTGGGTTCGATTCCTGTTATTTCCTATCCAGGACAAACATTTGTGTGATGAACATAGATGCTTGTTCTGTGTCTGGATGTGTCAGGAGTCAAGACTCCCGTCCTGAGTCAGGAAAGGCAAACGTGGAGCGTTCGCTTTATGTGCCTTCAGTCACTTTTCAACGGACTTAAAAAAGAAAGATACTGACGACCGACGATCTGGTAAAAATCGCGGAGAGCCGATGGATGCAGGAGGCGAGAAGCCACTCAAAGTGGCCCTCTGTGGCGTCTTCAGGCTGTTGATGATGATGATAATGACTTCCAGATTGGTTCCATAGCAACTACAACCAAACCGGTTTAAAAGTTTGCTTTATTAAACCAAAATATGGAAAATTATATCACCAAAGTATCTGCTTACTTCTCAATCCAAGTACCTACTTACATCTCAGTATTAAACTAACACAAATGAGCTTAGTTCAATTTAACTCTTTTATTAAAAAGAAATTATTTAATATCTTATTAAATCTAAGTATAAAAACATAATTTACCTGCTACTGGTGATAACTTCCGCATGACGCACCATCGCGATTTCCACTGAAAACAAGAAAAATATTTGGTTAATAACCTTATTCAAATGATGAACAAAACCTAATTCTAATGTGTTGTGTTCGAACATAAATTGGGAAAAATAAATGAAAAATGTTAAATGCTGCGCCCAATACAGATTCACTTTATATTAGGTACCTACTCGTATCAGGTAATGTAGGTACTTTCTCACTCTAAGGGAATTTTGGTGATTCTTTTGGGAAAATAAATATTCGGAGAGGTACACCGAAACTTCACGAATCTCACAATTTGGCACACATCTCCAAAGAGTATATAATTAACTACCACATCTGTTTTGTTTTGTGGTTAGTCTGACGCTACATTGCAACACGCCACAGAATAAATAATAGTGTAACCATGTGATAAGTCGGCCGCTTGTTGCCAGAATGCTGCGACCACAACGCAGCGCGGCGAGCGGCGGCGTTGCCAGTTGAGTTGCTATCTCTGTCTTTTTCACTCGCTAGCGATTATCGAGTTGCGGTTTATGTAGTGTAGCGTTACCATATTTTATCAACTAATGTCAGGACATTTTTGAAAACAATGAAATCTTTATAATTATGATAGAAACGGCTCAAGCAACCAGACAATGCAGACACTGTCAATTTAAACTTTAAATATCCTGATAGAAATAATGTTAATGAACAGTAATAAGTAATCAATTGTGTTAATTGTAGAATGAATAAACAACAACATCGCCGAATTAATCAATTATGTAACCCGCGCCGGAATTCAATGAACTAGACCTAAACTTAAAATAGATCTTTATCTTTGTTACTCGTAAATTATTCAGTCAAGATTATCGAAACTAGGACAGGTAGGGTATGGCAGCATAGTGCCCGATTTAAAAAAAACTGTCCTACAAAATTTCAACTCGTAGTCACACTAGTCCATAAAAAGCTGCCCGAACACAGTTGCGCGACGGTAGCGCCGCCTCTCTGCGCCATCTTTAGTTGCCCAGTGTGTGCTAGTCGGACTGCACGCCACTTTGCCGCGATTTTATCTTTATGGTAATTGTTGCAAGGACATAGTAATAACACGTTTTCCTGATTGAATTCGCAAACACTAATACAGTGACTTGGAAATCTACGCATTACCATGTGATACAAAGATAAAATATTTGTGAATCAGTTTAGTGTGAAGTGTGACTCAAACAAAACTGAATCTGATGCTGAGACGTTTTATCATCAATAGAAACATGGTGTCTACAACTACATGTTCATAATTAATGTTTAATCTAAGAACTTCCAATGACTTAGGTACCTACCCTACACAGGTAATCTAAGCTCTTAGAACTAGACAAAAGTAGAACAAACCAGAACAAAACAAAGTTGTAAAAAAGATTGATTCATTGCAAATGCGACCTAGAACTAGCTAACAATCAAAACCGCTGCACAAGACAACAAACAAAAACATTTTAAACCTAAACGGAGTAAGTAACAAGATACTGAAATGTTATATTCACTCTCAAGTGATAGTAATTGAGACTAAACTCGAATAGCAAGGACGCAAAAATCACACGTAAGCTGCGCAAGCTCACTTGTAGCCATGGCCGATTCTGAATGGAAACGAATTCAACTGGACCCAGAACTTCTTATAAACTCCGTCAAAAAGCGTAAGAAGTTGTATGATAAGGAACACCCGCATTATTACCACAACAAGAGGCAGAAGGCAATCTCTTGGCAGGAAGTATGTAAGGAGGTTATACCGAACTGGGAGTCTATGAGGCCACAAGAGAGGGTTGAATACTGTAAGAAACCTTTTAAATACTAATACAGAGCATAAACTTACATAATATACCTACGGTCGCGCGCGAATACACTCCCCTGACAGCCTCTGTGGTGTGGTGGTTGAGCAGGTCGGCTCATAACACGGAGGCGACGCGTTCAATTCCCGCGACAGGACAAGTATTTGTGCATAAAAATGCGCAAATACTTGTTCTTTGTCTGGGTGTTGTGGGACCATGGTCCTCGTAGTTCCTGGGTTCTTAGATACAGGGACCTAGTTAGGGTTTAGGATCTATGTATGTGATCGTTGGGCGTTATTTTTATTTTAATACTGCGGTAGAAAGTTCGTAATTTGAGTCTGTTTTGGCAGTATGGAGTGAGCAATTTTGTGTACAAAAACTTAATTGAAATCGGTCAGCTGTTTCGACGTGAAGGCCACAAACATACAAACACAATTTTAATCTTCCTAAACTTCTTTATTCAGATAGTAGCTGATTTCTATCGTCAATTTAATAAATTAATAGATTTTAATATATTCAATGTTTAAATTTTATTCACAATGGAAACTTTACAGAAATAGACGCGAACAATAAATCAAAATGAGCAATAGGTACGGATGGCTGCCAGAATCATTAGTTACACGTTCCCACAAAGTTATCTGTCAACAAACAACCTGACAAGGGTATGGTTGTTTCAGAACTGCTCTACCCTTTTCTAGTTCTTTGGTTTAACGAGTAAAGTTAGGTATTGAATTTAAAATATACCTTTGCTAAACGGAGCCTTTCAGAAGCCCGCCCTTTAGAACAATTTGAAAAGTTAAAACAATAACGATCAATAAGCACTTCCACGTTTTAGCATTTAACTTTAACAGACAATAACAAGATAATGAAGAAAGTAAACTGTTTCCTTTCTTTGCAGCTCACGAAATACAAAAACGCTGGAAGAGTCTCAGAACTTGCTTCGGAAGAGAAGTGGCTGAGCAGAGAAAAGAGGCGCAGAAACGAAAGAGAAACGAGCCAGTGAAAAGGCGAAAAGTCTACGGATTCTTTAACTTGATGAGTTTTCTACTCCCTTCTTTTAACATTACCAAACCTAAGGAAACGGATAATGAAGATTCTAACAATGATGAAGACGATATGGATGATGATCCTCTAGAAAGCGTGATCAAAGCCGAATCAGCTTTCGAAGGACCTTCAAGCGAAGCTGTCATGATAGAGTCGGATACGTTTCAGCATATCTATGAAAGCAATCATAATACTGATGGAAAATTCATAGACTACCTTAAAGACTTTAAGAAAGATGAAGAGGATGAAGATAAACAGTTCCTCAATTCTCTAATACCAACTTTCAGGAAGTTTAATGCGAAACAGAAGTTTGAAGCTAGGATAGAGATATTGAAGGTGTTGAAAGAAATAAGTTTCAGACACGAACACGAAGAGACATCGAGTTAGCTTTGGCTAAATCAAAGGATTTTGTGCAGCTTAAACTTGCTGTATTGAAATTTTGTTTTATTTTGGATTGTAATTTGTTTGATATTCTTTATCTTCTTATTAAAGTTCGGAACATTTACGGTCTTAGAGCATTAATAGAATGCTCTTATAAGTTTATGGTTGATGTCAGCAGAGTCAGAATATGTTACAGTACTTTCATTTGTTTTAAGAATATGTTAATAATGTTTGGTTGAGATATTACGCGGAATAATAGTTTAAATGAAAATTAAATATCCCTTGTTGGTTTCATTTATTTTATTAGCATCATAATTCATAAGTTATATTATATTAAGTTCTAAAAATAATCTCTAGTTTTAATTCCGAATTCCTGCAAAGGATTAACTGTTTTTCAATTAACCTATCTGGTTTTATGAAGTCAATGTTAGTATTTAATTTATCCGAACCTTCCGATCCGCAGAGAGGAATGTGCAAAAAGAAATCGTAGAATTTTTAATTAAAAGCTGAACAAGACGTAGACTTAGTTGTTTGGAGTTCTGGAATCGATGACTTGTTATTATTTTTCGTATTCATTGCAAGCTGGCTCGAGTACAACATAGGGCGAATTCTGTGGAATACAAATTAATCCTCAGCTTATACCACGTTCTACTGAAATAATTTTAGTCTCAATCTTCAGTTTTAGTTTAGTTGTAAATACTTAATTAAAATTAGTTAAATATGTTTATGATATTATAGCAGTATCGCCTGCTTAGCAACAGACAGATTAATGTTTTTTTTATGAAGAGGAAAACTGAGTCAAAATAAGTGTAAAATATTATAGTTGTGACCTTTTAACGCGTCTCGCCGGTCTGTGTAAACGAGCAACTCTGTTTTAGAATTAATTAAATTAATCAAATCTTTAAAACATGAAATTTTAAATAAACACTAAACTATAAACATTTTTTATTGTTATTTTGAATACTAGTCTTTAAAACTGAAACTGCGAATTTCGATATGTTGTTCGAGTAAATGCGAAGAACCTTTTCTTTTACGGCCAGTTCCAGTCATGTATTTTTAATTCTTCGTCTACGATTCATGCATTAGGTAATAATAGGTATACATATAATACATAAAATAACCGTGCAATACATGTGCGATATTTCTGCCTGTTGGATTGGATTGATATTAGGATCAACTTCGATTCGGTGTCTAATAAAGCTAACTCTATAATATTTCCAAATCACCGTCTCTATTCTATAGCTATAGGTGCTCCTAATATTCCAACTTTCAAACATTTGGGGACCTCTAAAACATTTTGTCGTAAAAATGCAAAAACATGACGTGTATCTGTGTAGATATGTATCTAAATAGCTGTACGAAATATGATAACAAAAGGCGGAAGTGCATGATTCATTTTGTTTGCTAGCAATCTTGGATCAAAGTCCCGGACGTACTCTACGATATCTATGCATACATATTAGGCATGCTAATATTAAGTAGGAACTTATCATGGTTAATATATGGAAGAATCAATAATGTAACAACACATCAAAATCCTTATACGAAAAAAAAAGCTCTCCATTAATAATATAGGGCCTGTTTTGAATCGCGCTAAGAGCTCACAGTAGGCGTAGCACGAATATTTACGCGCGCGTAAGTGTAACGTTAACGTAAAACCCCTCTATAACGATTGCGTCTGCCGCTCAACTGCTGTCAAAGTTCATACAATTTTGACAGCAGTTGAGCGGCAGACGCGCGTCAGCAGCGCTGCTAGCTCAATCGTAATAGGGGGGCAGATGAAATGCCATACAACTGGCTTACGTTAACGTCACACTTACGCGAGCGCAAATATTCGTGCTAGGCCCACAGTTAACAGTACGCCCCTGTTTCTTACGCTCAATCTTGCAAGCAAAGGTGGACTCTAGTGATGAACCTTTTCTATCTGCGAGTGTACCTACCTACCTACAATACCTATATTATAATATTATCTATTCTGTGCCTACAATAGACATAGATTTCAATAGCTTCTAGGATGCATACTTCCTAACATCCTGTTACAGCTGACATCGTTTCATTATTATGCTATGAGTAATTCATGATAATATTTAGCCAATCAAAACGCACCCTGTTTTTAGAATACGAATGATATGGCTGCTGTTCATCATAGTTAGCTTGGTGTGATCATATCAAGTGTCAAAAAGACAACAGCACTTTTAATTTGTAGATGATTTATTGTGAAAACCAGGAGGCGTACCACAAACTAATACAAAAGCATATGTTTCATGACAGTAATGTTTCAAGGTTATAATAATATTGTTCGAATTTGTACTTATAAAGTATTCCTGCATGAGAACGAGACGTCTACATTTTATATAGCGTTATCACTGTCGCAAGTCGGTGTCAACATGATTAACGGTATGACATGACAGTTGTATTTGAGTGAACGACTTAACGTGGCGTCATCAAAACTGCTCTGCCTCTGCAACATTACAGTATTTTTACTTTTATGACATTTTTTAATCTATGATTGAAGTAATAATGCTATAAGAGGTTGTGGTAGGCCTCCTGATGATGCGAGCGTTGTCAGATATAAACCGGATCATTGGATGACAACAAACGCATCATGATTTTGTAATAAATGAAAATGTCTTCATTCTTGTTTACAGTTCCCATAAGATCATTAATTAGATTAACCAATTCCAAATCGTTTACTCGCTGCAAACCTAAAACGCAGTGTGCCTTAATCGCGATGTCTAAACAAATCGTGAAGTCGGCATTATTCAGAATTAGGTTGACTTTTGGAAAGTTGAGTTCAGAGGCCGTACTGTGAGCTCTTAGTGCGATTCAAAACAGAGCCTAAGTATAATGGATTGCTTTGTTTTTTGTATAGAGATTTTGATAAGCGGTCCAATATAGGCTCTGTATTGAATCGCGCTAAGAGCTCACAGTACGGCCCCAGGTGCGAGAGATACCTAGACTTACCGGACCACTAGCTATCTATTCAAGGACGCTAGCACACAATTTATCCAAAAAACTCACAATCCTAACATTGATATTTATTATTGGGAGCACCTGAAGTGCTCTTTCGATAGTGTTGTTTGTATATCAGATAACTTATCGATATCGTGAAATGTGTCGATAGATAACGACACCCACGTACGCCCGGTAGTCTGGTTCTGGGAATGTTTGTAACGAAAATTATTGTATTAGAATATTAATGAGAAGTCTAGCTGCTCAAAAACTACTAGCGCCACTAATAAAATGCATCTTAAGATATTGGCATCATTTCAGATGCCGTAAAATCAAACATCGCGTGTGTAAGTTTTTAAGGATGTACCTACTATGTAGAATGAGGCCTGCTTTGATTGCAGCCTCACATGCTGGCAAGGTCCCTAAGACGATGAAACTGAGAGTATAATTTAAAGGCACGCAGGACGCAGGTGTATAGATCTATTTAGGAAAAAAGAACGCCGCTGGGAGTCTTTCCCCTAAAAGTTGGTGTGAGATACCAACTCTCGCCCATTAGATAAAAATAAATAAATAAATATGTGTGGACATTTCACACAGCGCTAGATTTATGTTTAGGATCAATGAATTCGAGATTTTATACAGATTATACAAAGAAAAACGCGTCATTCTCACCTTTTTTCCATCGCGGAACTTGACAGTGCCCTCTATGATCGAAGTGGCGGGACTAGTCTCCGCCATTTTGGATTTGTAACGTCACGTGATTCGACCGCAGCGCCACCGCGGCGACATCGTACACTAGCACATTATTGCACACACATCATGTTAACACTTTATTACGTCCACTGTACCACTATTTTCACTGTACCTGTAACAAAATAAAGAAAACCTTTATTGATGTGAAGATGAAAAGTATTATTGCGCTTATGCCTTATTTATTTATGATAATCATCTCGACATTGAAAGGTCTTGCAAATTGCGAGAAATGGTTGAATAATTCGCATTAATTTTGCGAAATTGAAGTGAAGAATTAAGTGAAATGGTGGAAGACGTAACATTAATTAATCCGTGCGACGCGGGGTCTGTCAGCTAGTATGCAAACACAATATTGGTGAATGTCCATGCGTCACGCTCAAACATCTGTGTCAACATTTTATCTGCATAAGTACTGGTGTTTATAACATAAATAATTATTATGCAGTATGAAATGCAACGATGAATTCTGTTAAATTACAATGCAAACACGAGCAAATTCTGAAGGCCTCTGCTGTTCTATAAATTGTACAATTGAGTTTTTTTCAGCGGAAGAACCTGGATACGAAAAAATTCTAGGTCTGTGGGAAGAACCATGAAGCGCGGAACACAATAAATACATCTTTATGTATTCTCGGAATGGTAAAGGTACGGGAATATTTTATCTGTGGATAGACTTTTTTTTTTCTTATATTTTGGTTCCACACATAGTGTATTTAGCCAGTGTCAAGTATTATATTTTCATCGTGTTATAAAATATTTCACGCAAAGTCATGTCCTAGTCATAGTCATAGTCCAGTCTAAGTCATGCTCCAGCAAAGTGGTGGCAACTTTACTAGAAGCTTCTATGGAGTTTTGGAAGCAGCACGAAAAATCATGTTTCACCACATTATATATATCACTTGCCCTCACTCATGCTTGTAATTCAGCACTTAATGCGTAAAACGCCAACAATTTTAAACATTAACACTGGAAAAAGCAAAAGTTTTGAAAAATAATACAATGCAACGACGCGACGTGAACTTTTCCGCGTTCCCGCCAAAACTCCACCGTGGATAGACTTATATTTGACAACCGTCTCGCCAGATGATAAGTGAAGACTAGGGCTTTCATCCCGGGAGTCTCGGCCTCGAAAATTTCGAGTCTCGACGATTTTTTCGTATTTTCGAGACTCGAGACTGCTACCTCCAGTCTCGGGAATAACGAGACTTTTGAGACTTGAGTCAAACTATCCAAAAATGTACTAAACCACTAGTATTTTTTATTCTGGTTAATAATCTATAGAAACTACAACTAGCTATTTTGAAAAATAGCATCGCTCTTGACAACATAGGTTTGTAGCATGATTTTTATTCTGAGTTTTCATATACTTATTCAATATTCAAAAAGTCTTAGGGTGAGTGTGAGGGTATTGATCACAGCCATAATAATCTAAGGTCCCCCATAGAGCAGCTGCTTAAAAATAATAATTTTGAAGGGGTTTTGTTTTGACTAAAGTCTTCTACTATAGCTTTCAACTGAGAATAAGCAAGTTACCAATTGTAAGCTAATTTTGTGGCACATAATCTCGCAAGCAGTATATCTGACGAAATAGTTGTTTAGGAAACTTTATTTTCCTTTTAAGAGACCTATTTAAGGGCGTGTGGTAGGCTAGCCCGAATCCAAGCCAAAGCAACAGAATAATTAATAATATACTGGGTGTAGTTGAATTCATTAGCATCCTTTGAAACTAGGTACCTACTCCTGATACCGGTCACGTGTGGACCAAAATTTTTGAATTGTAACACATTGGTTTGGTTATAATAATAACTCCAAAAAATGGAATAACTTACTTAATCCAATGCTACAATACAAAATTTAATTGGAATAATGGAGTACTGTTTTTAATTAGTACATAAAAGGTATAAAAACGTTAATATGTATCAAAATCATCCGTGCCAACTGCGTTAGGCGCCGCGGCAATCTTCATAATTTTCAAAAAAAATATATTCATTTACACTCTTTACTCTTTAATAATTATCTATAAATGATGTACTATAATGGGCTTAATTTATGCTAATGAATTAAATTACATCCTATATAGTACATACTAGGCCAAAGTCGGGCGGCTGAGCAGCAGGGGTGGTCTAAATTGTAATGGTTCCAACGCGTGATAATTTTAAGCAACATATTATTACAGTGAATATAATAGGTATTTTTAAAGTCCACTATACATAATACCTCCATTATATTTAGTTCAACTACTACACAAAGTTTCATGACCGTATTTAAGGTATTCATTGAATAACCGCGCTTTATTTGTACGGTTTGAAGGTAACTTCATAATTTTTTTCTATCTAGAAAACATTATTAATTTGTGGTTTCGCTATACATAAGACTAAGTATTAGTTCTGAACTTTATCATACTAAACTTATATTAAATTCACAGTTATTGTTGTAATATTGTTGATAAGACACGGGATTATGCTAATCCAATCTAAAGAGGTTTCTTAGTACATTAAAATCTTTTGTGATTACCAAGGCACCTGCCAAGCGCGTTGATTATGGCAAATCTAATGATAAGCGTCGAAAGTGGCGTTTTATGGGGGAAGCATAATATGTTCAGCAGTGAACGTCTTCTGGCTGTTGAAGTGAATACGTTTCTTCGTAAAAGTGAAAAATAATAGCTGCGATGTGTTTGCTAGCAGATAAATTAGAGAAAATCTTATATAGCAAATAGTTGTTATTTTTGCTTGTATTTGTGTTTTTAACAGTTTAATTAGCTTGTCTTTACTGCCTAAACTAGTTCAAACCTACTTTTTAAGTAGTCTCGAAAGTCTCGTTTTTCTCGGGAATTTCGAGACCGGGTCGAGTCTCGAAATTTTTTCCCGGGACTCGAAAATACAGCGAGATTGAAAGCCTTAGTGAAGACACGTTGAATGGAGGAGCATGCTTGCTTGCCTAGAAGTAAATGCATTGAGCGGCATGTGGAGAGAATCACTTGGATTGGTAACCTGAGGCCGTACTGTGCGCTCATAGAGCGATTCAAAACAGATTTTCATCTTAGGCTTGTGAAAATCTTCACTCAAAAAAACAAAGATCCAGTATAGGCTCTGTTTTGAATCACGCTAAGAGCTCACAGTTCGGCCCCTGTATCAAGCACAACCATATAAACAGGGACCCTGTTTAGATGGTTGTGCTTGTGATAAAGTCGAGTTCATTTTGGGGGAAAAAATTCAGCGCCGATTCCCTCGGTGGCAAAAACAGGTTACCAGTGATCTTACGCCAATATTTACAAAAGCACCTAAAAATTAAACGTTCAACAAGAACGGCTATATGTAAATAAACGGGGCCTTTTGAGCTAATCCCAAGTTTCCCATCCAAGTCGTCTGTTTCAGTCCTAAACAAATAAAGTTATAGACTTATTTGCATTAAACAGATTGGTCGGCGGGATTTGAAATTAAAAAAGTTTCAAAACATTGGATAGAAGTTGAGGGTTTGAGGTTTTAAAATGTATCTCATGCTCGCAAATGGTCAGAAAAGCCAAATACAAAAACGTAGATTAAATTTTTAATGAATTACGTGACGAGATTGTCCTTCGCCTGATGTTAAACGATACGGGCGTCTATAACAGTAGCTGCTGCAGTATCGTCACTGAGGCATCATGTCCTGATGTCTAGCAATAAGATTACCTACTGGTACTAGACTGTGAGGTTGTCTTATTTTACCTAGTGATCTCACTAGCTACAGTGCCCTTTAAACCGGAACACAGTGGTACTTGCACTCTACTGCATAGCGGCAGAATAACTGGCAATGCAGTGTCTATAACTAGACGATTTTTGCCAAAATTATAACGATTTCCAAGAAGCATTTCAAATTTCTAAACTACACGCCTACCCCAAAATGGCAACGGCCCCTAAAAGCTCCAAAAAAAAAACAAATTAAACCTACCCCATGTGGTCCACAAATGCGTGGATTCAATAAATACAGAACTGCCCCCCGGAGGTCGATAAAGAGGATTGCAGAATGATCCTACGGACTTTGGTGATTAATACCTTTTTCGTAAATATCGTTTGGTGTTTCTGATCGCGTATTGCACAGGGTGTTCATTATTATTTTTATACCATAAGAACGTTTATTGGTAATTATCAGTGTTTTATTATACTGTGAATTTGGATGTTGCTGACCATAGATAACCCAAATCCTCTACCATATTTAAACAACAGTTATTGACGGATTGGCTACTTATAATGCTTAAATGAATACAAAATCTGCAAAATTCAAAGATTGATTAACAATGTAAACAAAAGCGATTGAACTCATAAATTTTGATACTTGTTTACAAAGTAGAATAGCTGTAGAAGAGAAAAAATTTGCAATTATTGATATGATTAGATACTCCCGGTATCTAATCTTTGATTATCAAAATATCATTTTGCAATGTTAAGTAAGTAGTAAGTCCAGAGTATGGAAGATATAATATTAGATATCCTATAGTAAGATAACAATTAATAATAGATTTGAGCGTAGTATAATATATGAACACGAGAGATGAGCTGAGACAGCATGACAAGCTTTTGACACCTTTTACGATCTTTAAACTGAGTTGTAAGTTGTAAGCGTTGAGAGATACATTCACAGATTGAGAGAGACAAGAGAATGCTTTTAGAATAGCACCTATTATTATTTATCTTTGGAATAGTGTAGGAATGTTTGAAATAAAATGGACGCTGGAGGCGCAAGCAGCCGCTCAAAGTGGGCTCTTTGGGGGAGGCCTATGTTCAGCAGTGGACGTCTTCAGGCTGATGATGATGATGATGATGATGATGATGATGATTAAAAGCTATCAAACCTTAGTGCAGACGGGCATTGGTTATCATCATCACCAAAAGTCTCATGGGCATTAGTATTCAAATGTAATTCTCTCTCCTAATTTGCTGCGCCCGACGGGGTCCATATGAAACTAGACTTAATTTTATATTCCACCTATTGTATGTATACTATGGAAGCAATAAAAATCTGAATCTGAGTTTTTCCGTCAGACGTATCTTTTTCTAACGCTATTATTTCCGACATAAAAAGATAATTCTATCGGAAATATTAACAGTTGGTACATACTTAATTAGTTGCTTATTAGCATGCATGTTTTTCGTGTCAAGGCAAACAGTATTTTGCTTGTTATTCAAAGGAAAAACGTAAAACGTTTGTTGATGTGATATGGCGTGATACACGCAAATACGATAGGTATTAGAACTACATTTTTATTATAATGCAGGAAATGGATATGTAACGTTTCACGATAGAGGTAACTGCTTACACAAATAATAAAGACAATAGCAGTTAGTTATTATCAAATTAATGATTCATTTTCATAGACATATATATTAAGGACAGGCCTAATGACTGTTTATAGGTCGCTTCAAAGTGGGAGCCAATTTCAGAGATTGGCATCCACTAGCGCTCAGTCTGTGATGGAAGTTAGAAGGGATCAGTCGAATGTCACAAACAAAATATGCCAAGTTGTATAGTGAAGGGTTGCACAATCTATACTCAAAAGTGCAGTAAAAAGAAACACCAAGTTTCTTGCCTCCAGTGATTCAATATTTTCAATATTACACTCTGTTTTGTAACAATATAATCGAATTTATATTTGGAATAATCATTGTAAACATAAACATTGATGGACATAATGGCAGCGATAGGCACCTAATTTTCTCAACTTGTCGTAGTTCACGCGAAAACTAATAGATGGCGCTGACTTTTCTCACGCCATTTTGACAAAATGAAATGTTCCTTCGGGCATATCCTGATAAATAAATCTATGTTCATTTTACGCTTTTTAATAGGAGGGAAAGGTACTACAGTTTTTGTTTTATAATTTGGCTTCACACATAGTGTATTTAGCCAGTGTCAAGTATTGTATATTTTCATCGAGTTTTAGAATATTTTACGTAGTCAAGTCTTAGTCTTAGTCATAGTCCAGTCTAAGTCGGGTCATAGTCCAGTCTAAGTCATAAAGTGGTGGCAACTTTACAAGAAGCTTCTATGGAATTTGGAAGTGACACGAAAAACCACGTTACACCACATTATATCACTTGACCACACTCTTGCTCGTAATTCAGCACTTAATGCGTAAAACGCCACCAATTTTAAACATTAACACTGGAAAAAGCACAAGTTTTGAGAAATAATACAACGTGTACAAGTGAACTTTTTCACGTTCCCGCCAAAATTCCTACTACAGATTTACACTATACTATTATAAAAAGTTCCATAAATGCAAACACGCTGTAGAATTTAGCAATGTTGCCATCATTGATTCATATTTTGAATTTATTATTGCCTACCCTTAGGTAATATTCACTCCCCAAATTCGTTTCGCTAACTGCTGTTTACCCCATTGGTATTATTTTTCATAATTTTCCCTTCGTCGATATAATTTATGGTTTAATATTTCTAATTATTAGGAACTAGGTAGGGAAATAATTACTTACAATATTTCTAATTCTGTCATAAAGTAATATCATAAAAATTTCGATATTTGTATGTTATTATAGGTACAGAACTAAGATGTAAAATAGCCTAAAATAGCTTCTACTGAAATCATCACCATTCTATTAAGTCTAGCCAGAGCCACAGATAATAATATAATACTATATTACACTGTCTAGCCTTGCAGCTAACTTCATCCAAATCGGTCAAGATTACGGACACACACTTGACTGCCACCAAACAAAAGAACACAGAAAACAATCTTAGGAATAAAAACACGACCCAATAACTGTCGAAGTAGTTTTGGCGGGAACGCGGAAGAGTTCACGTCGGTGCATTATATTATTTTTCAAAACTTTTGCTTTTTCCAGTGTTAATGTTTAAAATTGGTGGCGTTTTACGCATTAAGTGCTGAATTACGAGCAGGAGTGAGGGCAAGTGATATAATGTGGTGAAACGTGACTTTTCGTGTTGCTTCCAAAACTCTATAGAAGCCTCTAGTAAAGTTGCCACCACTTTGCTGGAGCATGACGTAGACTGGACTATGACTACCTGACTTAGACTGGACTATGACTATGACTATGACTAGGACATGACTTTACGTGGAATATTTTATAACACGATGAAAATATAATACTTGACACTGGCTAAATACACTACGTGTGGAGCAAAAAAAAAAAACTGTCGAATTCGTAAGACCATCGTAAGACCTTGTTCAGAGTTCCTATAATTTGAATAGCAGTCGTAAAAGTAACTGTACTTACGAATAACAAGTCAATAGTACTCACATTATGCTTGTGTAAGAAACATCTGCTCGTAACCGAGATAACAAAAAAAAAACTTCGCACCCACTTTAACAAAATAACCATCGATGAAGAAAAACAGATAGACCCATTCTCTAGACTTCGCGAAGCTTGCATCTGCAACGCACACAAAGACAGCACAGTGACGTCACGCGCGACACCCACAGCAGATGGCTCAGGGCTGTCACGCTTCAAAATTACATTTTTTTATCGCACACGGTACTGCTCCATTAACGATAACAGCTATAAATAACGTGGTTACTAGAGCGTATAGGATTTAATTAATGTTACGTTATTAGATACTGGGTTTGCAATTTGGAGGTTCACTTTAATGTTAATTAAAACGGGGGAGGACGGGTGGCCTAATTATGCCAATATGTAGTTAAAATAAGTTTAATTAGAGTTTCCTTTTCTTTGATCGGGCTCGGTTGACAGTTTTTATAGTTAGTTGGTAATTTAGCTTTGAGTATATTTTTATCTTAAAATAAATAAATATAACTAACATTAAGTAGCTAGGTAACTATAACTAATAAATCAAGGTACAAGCAGTAGAGCTCTCTGATCATTTAATTTCAAGTTTTATTAACCTCCCTCCCACTTTTTAAAACGGCATCCGAAATGGAAAAAAATCCTCGAATACGTTCAAAGCGTTTTGATTCCTCATTTATAATTCGGAAAGTAAAGGGATGGATAATGGACCACCTTACCAGCGTCATGTTTCCTGAAAAAAAATGTAATCTGGAAGTATCTAAGGCTCCGGTATATTCTAGGCAAGTATGCTGCATCGTTAACCACCTCGCCACGTACCATCAGGTGAGATCGTAGTTAAATGTAATCCTATCTATGGCGGACAGAAATGATTTCTATCTGGTCACAAACTTTTCGAGTTCCGTACCCTTATTTCAAATCTGTAACAGAATACAGATACACAATAGCATTGGCTGTGTATTGTCCTGTCTATGGACACACCTGCCGGGCGCGTGTCGAGCCTTCCTGCTATGACTTTTATCTACTTTCGATATCTTACTTCAATCGTTCTACTTTACAACATACTATTTATCAGGCAAGATTTTAATTTTTCTCTATTTTTGATTTTGTAAGTTAGATACCTCTAACAAAACTCAGGGACTGAAATCCGAAAAATTACTGGTACATAGGTTACCGGGATTTTTACTTTTGACACCATTACATATTCTAATTCTGTATCATTATCAAACATTTACCTAAACATTAAAAAAAATCTAAGAAACACCAGTAAATTAATCAAATTCTAGTTTGATTAGAAACCGCAAATAGTCGTAATGCGAGCTTTATACAGGCTATCTGAAATTGATCCATCAACTGGAAAATATTATACCGGTTTTCTTAATCCATATATTCATTATTCCCTGATTGAGCACTCAAGCCGATATTGACCGTCTAGACGCAATTAATTAAGCTATTACGCTAACAACTTAGAAGCCCTTACTGTAATGTAATCCTACGATATTCGAAGTCACCAGATAGGCTTATGGACATCACGATTTTAGAAGTATCATGCAAACGATAACAGTGATTTTCTACCATGTTAAAAGTAGGTGTAGGATCTCAATAATTCGATTGTTGGCAATACTATAGTATAGGAGCTACCTAGTCAATTATACAACTTGCGAGCGCTAGGTTCAGTATACTACATTCACAGCTCACCATAGATAGCATGGTAAATTAATTTTTATAAATAGCTCCACGAAACTCTCATGTGACCATGATTTTGACTGGTACATCCATTACACTAGCAGGTACTGTAGAAAAGTAACATAAAATGTTTTTGAGAGCTGTAGCGTCGAAGCATTTTAATAACTTGTGAACTGTTGAAATAAAGCTCATAACAAATCTTAGTCTTGAGAAGTATCAATAAATACCGGCATTTTACTATACAGCCAGAATACCTTTGTGCGCAAAGTTCCAAATACAGATAACTTTATCTAAAAATATATCCATTAGCATTCCAGAAGCGAACGAGTCTCAGGAGTTTCCAAATATTTTGTTTGTCCTTTGGGAGCTTCAGACCTTATTGTCGGCCGCAATTTACCAGAGAGCTGGTGTACGATAACAAATACTTTGGGACCGTACTCGTGCTTATCTCTTGAAATACACGCACAAAGTACATATAACATTAAACTTAACAGCTATTTTTGCTTTCTCTTCACTAGGTTTTACGTACTGTTAAATATTACTGTTATTTTACTAAGTTGCTACTTTAAAATTTAAGTACCTACATCAAAAGCCTTTTCCTTCTCACAGCGATTGAGTTTAAACCAAAATCCATATAAAAAGCATCGCGTTGCCATATGTTGCTCCTTTCGTATCGAATTATACACGCTCTGTTAACTAACAGCAAATATTCAGCCTAAAAGGCATAGAGATAAGGTTTAGTTTTGGTTGCGATTATGAAAATTAACGGTGCCATTCGTGTGAACACTGAGTTTGTATGGAATCTGTAAACTACTTCGAGTGTTATGTAATTGAAACCCTAAGGTTTCTTTCAAGTTAAATTGAATGCCTTTTAACTGAAATGGTATTTGAAGTTTGATTTCAGAATCAAACCGTGGAAACTAATAACGATTGCAGAAATTTCTCATCTGTAGAGCTAAATTAAAACCTGCTAAACAACATTTATTTGATACTTACGTAAGTAAGTAGTACTCAATACACATCCTTATAAAATTATTTTGTCTTAATTTAAATAACATTAATATAATAAGTTAGAATTATACTAATTAAACTAGATCTAAATAACTTTTGTCTGTAAAATATATTTCATTCAAATAGTGCGTAGTTGCATTGCGATTTGCAATACGTACATGCGTGCGAAAGTCATAAACAAAAGGTTTACTGTGAAATGCGAATAGAACAAATTACTCATTTAGGTCTACTTATGAAAAACAATACAACACAGACATTCATTCATTGCTACACTTTTTAATTATATTACCGCAGATTCTAATGTAATAAATTTACATTGTATACTTCAACCACATGATGTAATAGAAACTCCTTTTGATTAATGTTAGATCGAGTTAGTAAAACCTCGCAATTTTTAACCCTAAGTCACAACAACATCCAGGCGTCCACCATGGGGCTAAACCGTGAACCATGGCAATTTCGGCTCCGAGCGGCGTCGATTAAACGCGTGTGGTTACCGGCTACAGTGCCCAACTACCCGCCAAATGAACACGAAATACAGGCGTATAGGGTGGCCAGGATCAGAAAAATACTGCACCAACATTAACTATTTCTTATAAACGTATTGTGTCAATGTCAAGCACGAGTTACTGTTTTTGTCGTTAAGTTTTATCTTATTTTGAATTTAATTCACTAGTTTTATCCGTACAACTAATTACTGAAATAAATTATAGGTACCTATTTAAATCGTACCTATAAAAATAAGGATAAAATGATTAAATTGTGTAAAAAACGATAACTAACGTGTGCAAAACAATAGAGTTTGAGTGACTTGTAAAATATGAAGTTATTTAAATATTCTTTATTTAAAACGTCAGAATGCAAATTATGTAGGAACTTACCTACATATAATATTATGCTATCAATCAGAAGGTACTTAGTACTCTATGTACGCGTAAACTCTTTGTCATTTAATGTACATACTCTGGAACTGGACTATGAACTATTGATATAGCTTGTTCATATTTAAGTCATCCCTTGGTTAACCGCAATTAATACACACTTTACATCACGTAGGTAAGTATACTTACTAATTTTGTAAAGAGAAATGTTAGTGAGTTAGTAAAGGATGATTTCTGATGTTACTCATTACTTATTACGTCTTATCCTCATTCATAGGTAAGGTAAGTATTATATTTTGTTAAAAAATAAAGGCCAATATTACAGAACTACACGCAGTTGTGAATCTCTGCTCAAGACGAGATTTCATTCACAAAATGATTAAAATATAGTAAATAAGATCTCTACTTACGACTGAAAACAGTTAAAGAGTATAAAACATGCTAAGTTGTAACTGGTTGTCCCATTTACTGAACACAACGTGTGGCAATACTAGCAGAGCCAAATCACTGCGTCGGCAGTGGCAGGGTTAAGTATAAGGATGGGCAGATTCTAGATAATAATTATGTTTGACAGGGTAACGTGCTATAAAAATCATAAATATTGATTTGGGAGGCGTTATCTGTACAGCATTTGTGTTGATGTAACTTGACCATGCTGGTTGGGATGATTCTTAAGAATCACTCAATAGATGGCGCTACCAACCCCGTAAGTTGGTTGTAAGGGTGAAGGAAAAATTCGGACATGAGACCACTTGTCACGGTAGCTTAAGTAAAGCATATTCCGGCTTGAGGGATGGATGTATGCGGGTTCAATCCCCGCTAAGAAACTGCACAAGACTTACACAACAGGCAATGGACTATCTTATGGATTCTAATAGCGATATTTATTTGCGGTAAACGACAAGAATAAAGTAGGTATGTATGCATATTATAATTAAGATTGAGCATCGTTT
Source organism: Ennomos erosarius (assembly GCA_963580505.1). Classification (NCBI taxonomy): domain Eukaryota; kingdom Metazoa; phylum Arthropoda; class Insecta; order Lepidoptera; family Geometridae; genus Ennomos; species Ennomos erosarius. The sequence goes on from OY756987.1 coordinate 12,213,270, forward strand.
TACATAATAATGGTAATTACCAATTACCTGTTAAAGCATTGACAAATAACACGGAGGCATTCACAATGAACTACGTTACGGCTATTTCATGCTACACCTCATTAACGGTCAGGCATTGCAAAAACAGACTCTATGTTTATATTCTTTGGTCTATTTCACAAGCTCTCAAATACAATTGGAAGTATGTTCTCCAGTTTCGTCCAACTATTCTGTTTTCATATTTATTCGCTAGTCGCTACATAGCTCGCGAGCATAGTTTTAAATAGACCCCAAGCATTCTAATATTCTAAGCAAGGAACAAGTATACTGTTTTTAGGGATAGTGGTCGATTCGACCGAATTTCGTTCGGCTATTACTATGTACGAAACGACCTCAAAATATATAACGGGATGGTTTGGTCGAAATAAAATGTAATTATTATACCATACAATAACTACAAGTTTTAAAATAAAATCATCATCATCAGCCTGAAGACATCCACTGCTGAACATAGGTCTCTCCTAAAGAGCGCCACTTTGAGCTACATCCATCGGCTCCCCACGGTTCTCAAAAGGTCTTCGGTCCACCTAGTGGGGGGCCGGCCTACGCTGCGTCTTCCAGTTCATGGTTGCCACTCGAGAACCTTTCTTCCCCAACGGAAGGAAAAAAAATTGCAGAAATTAATCTCACTTGCTACATTCATCCCATGCTTATGGAACCATTTTATACGCTTTGTGTGGAACGAAAACTAAGTTCACAACTTGGACCGAAGCGCAAAACAGCTAGATTTGGCAACCAAGCCAAGCTAGGGGAAATTAGAGTACGATACACCATAATGGACGGTATAACCGCTACGGGATTTAATGCAAACAAAACGGTACAAATACGCAACTCTCATCATCATTTACTTTAGGCATGTTCAGTTGAGACAGAGTGTGATGGTTTTATTTGGCAAATGCATAGACATATATATAAGGACAGGCCTAATGACAGATTAAACCGTCGCTTCAAAGAGGGAGTCAAGTTCACAGATTGACATCCACTAGCGCCCAGTCTGTGTTGGAAGTGAGAAGATATCGGTCGTGTGTCTCAAAGAAAATATGCCAAGTTGTGTTGTGAAGGGTTGCACAAACTACACTCCAAAGTGCAATAAAAAGAAATACAAAGTTTCTTACCACAAGTAAGTCAATATTTTCAATATTACACTCCGTTTTGTACGAAAATAATCGAATTTATATTTGGGATAATCATTGTAAACAAACATTGACGGACATAATGGCAGCGTTTAATTTCCCAACTCATCGTAGTTCCTGAGTAATCTAAGAGATGGCGCTGACTTTTCCTCACACCATTTTGAGTAAATAAAATGTTCCTTCGGGCATATCCTGATATATAGATCTATGGGCAAATGTGTTGATATAAAGAGAAATGAGTAACTACGTAATCTCACATAATACATTTTACCTTGAATTTGTTCATGGTAGTTAGGTTAGACACAGAACAAATAATAGTTCTACACAACACAAATACACATACATATTTAAATATATAAAATACATCTTATATGTTATATATTTAAACACACACTTATTTGAATTCCGTAGTAAACTTTAAGATCATAAATGTAAATAGTAAAGAGAAACGAAACCGTTGCCTAATCTTAGTCAACTTCTTGAATGCAGTCTCTATATTATGGAGTATAAATATAAATAAAATAAATATGTTGTGGACATTCCACACAGCGCCATCTAGCCCCAAACTAAGCATAAATTGTACTATGGAAACCAGATAATTGATACAATACTTATATACATTTTTATTTGTAAATACATACATAGAATACAATATAACACCCAGACGCAGAACAAACATCTATGTTCATCACATAAATGTTTGTCTCGGGTAGGAATCGAACCCACAGCCCTCAGTTCAGAAAGCAGGAATACTACCAAATGAGCTATCGGGCCCGTCAAATTATTCATAAATAACAGTGAAACATAAAAGTTACGTTAATTAGTAACAAATTCATAATTAGGGTTTACTTTTACTGATACCTTGACTTTTTTTAGTGCTATAAATATCTTGTTTGTCAAAAAATATTTCATTTTGTTATAAGTTAGTAAAATTACATGAAACTAAAGCCAGACGGAAGCCACAGTTGGAAAATAAACTTACAATGAAGGCTAAATACTTCCTTCAGTAATTAGTGAATGCTTCAAAACAAGTGAACAACCTCAAAGCGTAAAACAAACGAATGTAGAGAAGTAACCGCTATCTTCATAAAATCTAAAGTGTCTGTGTGTCGGCAGGTTATTATTATGGCTGCAGTATCTGCCAGCTATTTGGCAGCCGCCGCTAAGCGAGTCAATGGCCGGATTCAGCCACTGTTATAATGAGTATGAAGTTAAGTTTTAATGTACAGTCGTAATTTTAAGTGAGCAATTGCAGTTATTCAAAGCATCATTGTAACAGATTGACTAGTGAAACACGCTCGCACACAAGACTACAAGGAAGTAAGAAACGGTATATTGTTGTAGGTACTTTACTTAGCTACATTATACAAACGACCAACTATTTATAAATACAGACTTCTATAACTTCTCCTATTCTGGAATTTTTTTTAAAAGTTGTCTGGTTAGGTAATAATAAGAAATAAATTAATATAATTGCCTCCACGAACCGACCGTGGTGGCGACCACGAACTGGAAGACGCAGCGTAGGCCGGCCCCCCACTAGGTGGACCGACGACCTGATGAAAGCCGCGGGGAGCCGATGGATGCAGGAGGCGAGCAGCCGCTCTAAGTGGCGCTCCCGGGGGGAGGCCTGTTTTATATGGTTTATATGATGATGAATTGCCTAATTGTGCATTCTCGTTCTATTATTTTATTTTTATGCCAAACGATATTATTGTAATGTTAATAATACGTACATTTTTAAGTAACTCCATAGTAATTGTATCAAAATTCAAAATACGTCACAACAAAATTAGTAATTACCTTTAGAAATTGAATCACACTTTTCGTCATACAGTTGCTTTTAGTGGATTTTCCCTAATACGTTTATTTAATACAACTAGACAATAATTTTGGTACAAACTTGCAAGACCAGTGAAACACAAACGTTTGTATTGCATCATTTTGGTAACTGACATTGAAAACAGCAATATTGTTCAATGTTAGGTACCAGTACCTATTATATTATGTTATAAGTTATTGAACCTGTCTGACTGAACCAATACAAAACATTACAGTCTTAGAAACAATGCCGTATTTGACCAAAGCGAAAAAATAAACGGTTAAAGGTTACGTCAGTACCGCTTTTCTGGTTTTAAAGCATTTCCATCCCTATTCAATCCATACAGCAAAATAGAAAAAATCCCTACTCGATACGTTACGATATTATAACAGGTAGACTGAAAATAAAATTTAGTTTCTCTAAATGTTAAGTGAAACTAGTAATTCATGATTTTGATAAAGTTACTCGAAGCGGTAATACGGTCGTGATCGTGGTGTGTTGTAATACTTGTAATGAAACTCTGTTGTAACAACAAATAGTTGCAAACTTGCTGTTGCAACCACTTGGTGCAGCAACGTAGGTCATGAACTGGACGAGTCCACTGACAACCCGCTTTTAATAGAACACCATTTTGAACGGCCACTCTTAGAAGAACACAGCCCTCTGTCCTCCTCTCACCCCTTATAAAATGCCGTTTGAGCGGCTACTTGCCACTTGCATAATTACCTCTTACATAAAAAAAGTAAAAGAAAATTCAATTAAAAGACAACACAATTAACAATAAACCTAATCTTTAGTTGTGTCAAAACTTCGTTGAAATCATTGTTGTATTGTTTGTAATTCAGTTGAAAGTTCCAAGGCTTCATAAACTATTGTTTTTATTTCATCATTAGATGCAATGCTTCAAGCATCAAGGCACGAAGTGGACCTTTGCCAAGAACCCTTGCGTGCTTATATACCCCTTTCAATTTAAAATCTAAATTACAAAGAGCCCTAAAATGTACTTTTAGCAGAAAAATTCAAGACTAATAAAAATAACATCGCTCGCAGAAAGGTATGAAAAATCCTCGAGAGGCGACCACGAACCGGAAGACGCAGCATGGGCCCCCCACTAGGTAGACCGGCGATCTGGTGAAAACTACGGGGAAACGATGGATGCAGGAGGCGAGCAGCCACTCAAGGTGGCGCTTTCTGGGGGAGGCCTATGTACAGCAGTGGACGTCTTCAGGATGTAGATGATGATGATGAATAAAAATAAAATGAAAAATTTTTACAATCACAAATTGGCCTTTTAGAACGAGTTACTATCTTCGTAGATTATCTCATCGCAGAGTCGTAAATAATTTGAATAACATAAACAGTAACGTAATAGCAAAAGCAATGTCAAATAACCGATCCATCTTCCAAAAGATAACCGGTTACACGAACCATTCACACTAGCAAAATTAATGCGTCTACAAAAAGTAACCCGACTAGTTGAACTAGAATAAACTGTGTCCAGGCACGATAGGTGATCAAAATGTAGGTAATAACAATTTTGCACGGAGATGGGAAGATTCTCTACGGGTCAGGATTGAGCTAAATGGGACGAGAGCACGCAGGTTGGTTTTTATGATAGGTAATAATAGGTAATTGACGTGAGATTTAAAGGCCTACATCTGCCCTACAGACATGCCGCCGCTGCTGACGCCGCATACAAGTAGTACTATATGGCCCTGATCTGCCCTCTGGGGCCTTAAGTACTCTACTCAATAGTCAACCTTTTATTCAATTTGTAGCCTCAATCTATCAAATCGCATCGTGTTGAGGCGCAATTGCGGCTCCCATCCAGCAAACTGCACCGAGTGGAAGCGTGTTGCGGCTCCCATCCAGCAAACTGCACCGAGTGGAAGCGTGTTGCGGCTCCCATCCAGCAAACTGCACCGAGTGGAAACGTGTAGCGGCTTCCATCCAGCGAATTACATCGTATGAAGGCGTGTTACGACTCCCATCCAGGTGAAATTGAATGAAAGATTGAATGGAAGGCATTTACAAAATGATGAAGTGACGTGAGTTCCTGGAGTTGTTATTATTGTTACGGAGACCAACTCGATGAATTATAGCAATAGCAACCGAACATTAGATGTATTCGCTTTATAGGCAAGCCTAACAGTGATCGTGCAGCTTTGCTTAGCTACCAAATACTTAGGTACTTGCCTACCTACACGGAAAGAAGCTGACTGTACGAGCTATTTCAAAACTCAATGTGATCAAGTTAAACGACATGCAATAACGGTAGAGGTACCCTTATATTACAAACCGAATGGTCGAATAGCACATTCGGTTTAAAAGGTAAAATGCCAAGCTATAGCATTGCCGCATCCTGGCCTCTATTGCACGGATTCGGCCTAACATAAAAAACCTACCAAAAAGATACCTAACGCCCAGGCAGTTTCTGCAAGTGGAATATGGTATTAAATTGCTCACATAATTAATTACGCACATAAAACGCAAAACAAACTCTGATTTAGTGTCTTACGTTTCTGGTAATAAGAATTTGATCGAAGGTGTACACCGTACTTTAGAGGTTTTTAGAACGAACAATTTTGTTTTTTTTTTCGGGTAAGGTTTTTTTGTTGTGTTTCTTGTCCATCAATTCAATTCAATTCATTTATTCATGTAGGTACACAACACATTATGCAGGTACACTTATGAGAGTCAGAAAATTACATGTGGCGCTTATACTAATTGTTTAACAAACAACAATGATATAACAATACATTCCAATATAAATAAACTAACATCTCAATAAGAAAAAAATAAAATAAAATTACAAAGCGATAGTTTTCCATAAACTTCTGTCCGCCATCATAATCAGTAAAATGGCTAACATTGGATTCTGTTTTTTTGTGGTTTAAAGAAGAGTCCACCCACCAGCGGCTCCTTTCATTTATCCTAATAATTTATTTAAAAGCTAAAATGAAAAGGTACGACTTAAAATATTAAAATAAAAGCGTGAAACTTAAATTGTTTCTCTGAATGGTTTCATTTTAACTTAAGATTGCTTTTAACTTAAGATCTTCTAACCACTTCAATTTTAATTTAATTAAGCATCAGAATTTCGGCGTATTTTTGCTACAATTTCAGATGCTAAAGAATTATTTAAGGAGCGCGTCGGATTTAAATGTATATCATTTTACGATTTTAGACTTTTTTAAACTTTTAAACCGTGTTTATTATCCGGTTATGATTACGTTGCCATATTAATATTTTAATTTATCCGCATTTTAAAAAGCTTTACAAATGAGTTTGTTGTTCAAATTTCTATGTTTTTATGAAACTCCTCGGTCTAGCTAGAGTACAACCTTTCCATTTTCCATAGCCGATAACTACCTGTGAATGATAGAGATGCTATACAAAGCTGACACTAGCCGATTATCTCCCTCCTAGTAACAAAGACGACGCTCTATGAAACCGACACTCACCGACTATCTCGCTCGTATGACACTCCATGAAGCCTATATCTCCCTCTGAATGATAGAGACGCTCTACGAAGCTGACAGAGACGATGCTCTGAGAGGCCGACACTGGCTGATTATCTTCCTCGTAGCGACAGAGACGTTTCCCTCGTAGTGATAGTAACGACGCTCTATGAAACCGACACTAGCCGATTATCTCCCTCATAGTGACAAACGGACACTCTATGAAACCGACCCTAGCCGATTATCTCCCTCATAGTGACAGACGACGCTCTACGAAGCCAACACTAGCTGATTATTTCCCTCGTACTGACAGAGACGACGCTCTATGAAGCTGACACTAGCGGATTATCTCCCTCTTAGTGATAGAGAGGACATTCTAAAAAGCCGACCCGACATTAGCCGACATCTCCCTCTGAATGATAGAGACGCTCTACGAAGCCGACACTAGCCGGTTAACTTCCTCTTTAGATCAATGTACATATTTCCGCCAAAATCTGTTTAGCTGCTCTGAATTTTCCCATCAAAGGAACTTCAGTTTTCTTTGACATAACATAACGTGCGTTAAATTACGTATATATACGTAATAAACCTGACAAATAAGATACAGGAATTTATAACTACTTCTGTCTAGATCCATACCAATGGAATCGCACCACGATTTCACATGAATAAAACAATAACAACAAATTATGCACATAATTGTGAACAACCGTTTGTTGACGTCATGTCAATGTGGCTAAATGGCACAAAGATTGCTTGTCGTTTTTCCTGATCTTTGAGTATTCTTGATGTCCTTGCCGACGAAATACGCTTTGATAAAGCATTCACTTTGGTTACTTTTTGGAGACTCCAAAAAGATGCCAGCATCTTGGCTCCCAATCCCAAACGGAAAACCAATTTTGACATTGTTTTTTTTGTTTTTATAATTAGATCAAAAGTGTTTTGAGCTATTCATTAAATAAAATAATTGGTTTTAATTTAATTAATGTGCAAATAATCTTTATTTATTGATGCGTTTCTTTACAAATCACGGATGTTTCTATATATAGCAATATTTATTAAACATTCTGAATCTCAGTCCAGCCTAGAGCATGTTTTTTTAAGATAATTGTTAACTTTCGAATACCTGCACAAGTTTTGGCAATTATCATGTAAGTACGTATGTTACGTGACGCTATGTGAAAGTGATTCGTGTTCAATGATTGCAGATGAATTACATCCATTACTTGCCAATTAACAACTGCAATTGTGGAATGTTGATATGTTATATTGATATAGTAGTACGAACAATGTAGGAGTGTTTAAAAGAATTTAAAATGTAATAAGCCGTCGCTTCTCACGCGTTTTAATTTTGATATCTTATGTATGAATCTGGAATTGTACGATTGCGGAAATTTTATGCAAGTGTCCGAATTCAAATCTGAACCTAATAAAAACGTATTTTGAATACACCTTTTCAAAATATGCATTTTCACCTACCCAACCCTACCACCCGATCGCAGGACGATGTTCAGTCATCGATCGGCGCTCAAGTCAAGTTTTCATTCACAAAATGATCAATTGTGGCATAGACTTTTGCGAATCTTTTGTAAAAACGGCCCGTATCCAAGCTGCACCTGTTTGGCCGCGTTGTTTGGTCAACTTATGACGCTACAAGGTTGTGTTGACTTAGGACAGTTAGAGGACTTCACGAGGCACCTTGACTTTAGCTGTTCCCATCGAGTTGAACATTCTAATTCTAATTTGGAATGGGGGCGGTAAGGCCTGCACTGACGTCCCGCTTGGGGTGTATTGTGCATTTCCCCCTCCAGCATCTACCCAAGCCAGCCCAGCTCCTTGAAGTAACGGAGTGCGGCTTTGGGGTGCTGGCACAACTGCTCCAGTGTTGGCGTCGCAGATGGTGGCGATGATGAGTGGTTACAAGGTTTATACGCTTGCTCACGCATTCCGGTTTTAATTCTTATCTCTTCCGTAGCCTCGCAGTGAAACATCACATGCTCTACGGTCTCGTCCTCCTGCAGGCAGCCCCTACAAAGCGGACTGTCTGTTGCTCCAGTTTTATTCAAATGATAATTTAAGTTGCAATGACCCGTAATAAGGCCTGTGATTAGGCGGAGGTCATGCCGCTTAAGCCGTAGTAAGTTATTCGTCACTTTTCGATTGAGAGTAGGAAAAGCTGACCTAGCATGTCTGCAATCAGTTCTCCTATCCCATAGCTTTTGCTGTTCTTTTTCCGTGTGACGATTCAAAAGATCTCGCACCTCTATCGCTGATGGTTTACATAGTCCCAATGGGTCGTCAACCATCGCTTTTTTGGCTCCTTCTTTGGCAAGAGTGTCAGCCGCGATATTTCCCTGACACGAGCCATGGCTCTTCGTCCATTTTACTATTGTTCTGTAGTTCTCTGCTAACTTTTGCAGGGCCTTATGACACTCTAAAATGACCCTTGATCTGGTCACAGGTCGTCTTAGTGCGTAGATGATAGCCGCACTGTCTGTGGTAAAAACTATGGTTCCCCCCTCCTTTTGTATCCGCTGCACTTGCGCCACATCGGAAGATGCGATTGCTCCTGCAGCTAGCAGGAGGCCCATAGCTTCTGCTTGTTGCAGTTTTGTTAAGCGCTATGGACTCAGCTAGGCCCAGTTCCGATGAATAGAAACCACAGCCTGCACCTGTCTTGGTTTTTGAACCATCTGTATAGACGTTGCAAGATGCCGAGAGGTCCTCCAGATCCTGAGCTTCAGTGACGAACTTATACCTTTTACTATCAAGGTGAGTGTTGCCCACCTTGTCAGTGCCCTTAGAAGCCTCTGGGATCACTCTTATCGCTCTGTCGAGTATTCTGCAATGGTTTGAGATGGGGCCATTTCCCTTCCATTGGTTTACGGATCTAATCCTTAGAGCAGACGTCATCGCTTCCTGCCGTATATGCAGGTGTAGCGGCGTCAGACCTAATATAATGTCTAAGGCTGCTGATGGTGTCGTCTTAGAACATCCACTAATCAGGGAGCAAGCCAGTCTTTGTGTTTGCTGTAGTTTGTTTATTGCAGTTACCAAATTTGTACGTGTCCACCACACTACACAGCCATAGGTAAGGACCGGTCGTACAATTACTGTATATAGCCAGCGGCATAGTTGTGGCTTGAGGCCCCAGTCTTTTCCAACCGCTCTGGTGACCTGCCACAGAATATTTGTTGCTTTTGTTGTGATGTGATCCAAATGTTTCCCCCACAAAAGCTTACTGTCATTACATTGTCAATATTATGGTTTGGGGGTTGTCGGATAGTGGCAATTTATGGCTTAACAAGACTAATTAATAACTTATTTCAGTCAGACTTTGTACCGAGAGAAAATGTTTGTTGTAGTTTGTTGCTTGCTTTTAGCTAAGCCCTTGTAGCTAGTTAAAGCTTGTAGCAGTTTCCAGGACTGGGGCTTTACTGTATCCTCGTATTCACTTTAGGTCTTCAGAATGTCACTCTGTTACCGATTGCTGCACTAATTCAGAGTCTGTGCAGGAGCCTTACTATTATTACCTCATAGGATTGAGTCTCATTCTGTTTCTGTTCTTATTACTTCTCCTGAAGTGTTTAGATTGTTATTACGATATTATAAGGGAATAGTTTAATGGAATTCGATAGATGGTCGTGAATCCAAAACTTTAGTTGAGGTTTCTTAGATAAAATTATCAATCTATGAATTCTTTCATTTAAATAAAGGTATTAAAGCTTTACATTGGATCCAAGTTGAAACTAAGTAATATAACTTATTAAATGCAAATTATTGAGCAACCATTTCCTTTCATAATTATTAAAATGTATTCTTATTCAAAGATGAGAATACAGTCATTGCCAATTTGGATTTCTTTTTTTTTATATCGTTGTGATGTTGTCAGAAATTTAATTTTAATTTGTACAATTCCTGTAAAAAAGTGAATCAGTGTGGATTTTACACAAAACTGACCGAATCATGTAGGCTTAGTTTTTATATCTTGTGTAAAAAGTGATATTTACATTATAAAAATATGTAACCCTCTCTCCGTACGGTAAAAAGAAGATTGTCAGCAACAAAACTATACATCTATTTCTATTATTGTATCTAAGACACAGAATGTCACAGAATATATAATAGTACACAACGCCGATCTATTATCTGCAACGCTGCGTAACATTAGGGAAACGTTTCTATGGTTTTTGTCTATTATTTAAAAAACACTTCTACTCCGCTGGATTTTCAGCTCTATTTCTTTACAATAAAGTAATTTATGCAGGAAACTTTACAATAGTTTTTGCCTACATCCATTAAGACAAGGCGTGAGGGAGCTATTTTTGTATTGAATTACGATTTTTTACAATTTGTCTAATTACTGGGTGTTTTTGGTCGTTTTGAATGGTTTCATTTGTACAGGTTTAAGTGTAATGACCTCGATTCGATATTGTTTAGTTTAGAAAATGTAATAAAATACGGAACAGTTCGACAGCGTGGAACTCAGTAACTGTTTTTTTTTTTCCTTTTTTTTTCCTTTTTTTTATGTGAATGAATGATGTGACGAGCTAGTCGTTCACCTGATGTTAAGCGACACGGCTTCCCATAACAGTTGCAGTGTCACTCGGAACTTTAAAATAATACAGTTTTGCGTGACATTGCACTGCTCACGTCATCCTGAGACATCACACAGTCTAGTAATCAGATTACTACACTGTGCAATCAGGTCATAGTCTCATTTGCCCAGTAATTTCACTAGCTACAATGCCCTTCAAACCGGAACACAGTAGTGTTTGTGTTTGTAAAAAACGTATTTTTGAAAGGATTTCTAGAAACTTATTATGAAAATAAGTATCAAAATAAGTACTATTAATCAAAAAACAACTTAAGTCATGCATGGATAATATTTTAAACTTTACCTAGCACATTGTTTTTTTTACCGCGATAATTGTGATAAATGTACTCTTTCAAAAACATTTTTATTGCGTGATTGATCAAAGAAACGAACATATTGCATTCTAGATGTTGTCAACGTAATAACGTAATTGACAAGATTCTTCAACAACAAAACAAAGACCTGTCAAATGAATGACATTTAAATTAAATTATGATCTAGTTATCCTTGTCAGACATAATTGCTATCTAACAATCATTGGCAAAGAGCTCTAAGAATCGTTTCCAGTGTATTTCGCCTTACCTTGCCCGAGGTACAGGTTGCTAGGCATTTGCATTTTATAATAGTTAATTTATTTTTAACAAGCCTCGCTAATTATAATCAGCGAAGCAGAACCAGTAATTAGTAAAATAACTAATTTTATTTTTATGTAAACAAGAGAAACTTTTTTCTATTGACCTTGTCTTTTAGGATGTTGCGAAAATAAACAGTACTTAATACTCATATTACTGAAAACAATTAGCGCAATTTGTACTTGTTCTTATAACGGCGAAGAAAAACCTACTATGAATAAATTACATTTCGGATAGGGAGTGTAAACTTTAATGGAATAAAATGCCAATCCAAAGACACGAAGCCGTACGTAAGTGTCAACCCTAGATCTTGATAGAACAAGCAATTTCCAGGGCTTCAGTTAATAACGCTGAAGCTAGACCTAGACTCCACCTAGTTATCTAAACTAATAAGGAAGTTGCATTGGAAATTACATGTCAAATCTTTGCATTGTGATATTGTACGTACATTACAAAAGGCAAAGTTACCAATCTTAATTGCATCTGAACACTGCCGGATGTAAATCACAATATGTTACGTAATTTCCAAAGTATAGTCAACCGTCATTTTAAACAGAACGATTTTCAAAACTAGATAAAACTTTTAATCTGTTTGATGTAGCGTCGATGGGCAGCCGACACGTTTAGTAATTGGTGCGCAAGGCACAAGTCACAACAAGGCTTGGTGATCGCAGTAGATTTTAATGTACCGAGGAAAATATTGCCCATATTAATTTACTATAATAATAATAAATCATTTATTGACCGAAAAATACAAGTAGACTTAAAGTTACAATTTTTAAACTTAAAATTTACATTTCGCATCGAATTAATAGACGAAGATTATTCATTAATAAAGGAATAATAAATATTAATTAGGAGTAGGCCATTTCTACTTCTTTCTACAGTACTACAAGTTTTTAACGCAGACTGTATCAGTGATATACCTACATAAAATGAGTTACTATTATTATTTACGATTTGAAAACAGGTGTGTTTCGACTTTCGTTATTAATCAATCTAAATGATTGATCAGTTACCTTACAGTGATGTGATTTTGAGATTATTTATTGCCTCTAAAAATGACGGATTGGTCTTATTACGTGTTTGGTATTTGGTGTGAGATATAACATGACATTTGATGGTTTATTGGGTACTTGGCGGTAAACAATGCACTTTGAACTAAAGAGATTAATCGGCTTCGTAGAGCATCGTCTCTGTCAATCAGAGGGAGATGTTATGCTAGTGTCAGCTTCGTATAGCATCGTCTCTGTCACTACGTGGGAGATAATCGGCTAGTGTCGGCTTCGTAAAGCGTCGTCTCTGCAACTATGAGAGAGATAATCAGCTAGTGTCGACTTCATAGAGCATCGTCTCTGTCACTACGAGGGAGATAAACGGCTAGTGTCGTCTTCGTATAGCGTCGTCTCTGTCACTACGTGAGAGATAATCGGCTTGTGTCGGCTTCGTAAAGCATCGTCTCTGCAACTATGAGGGAGATATTCAGCTAGTGTCGGCTTCATAGAGCATCGTCTCTGTCACTACGAGGGAGATAAACGGCTAGTGTCGTCTTCGTATAGCGTCGTCTCTGTCACTACGTGAGAGATAATCGGCTTGTGTCGGCTTCGTAAAGCATCGTCTCTGCAACTATGAGGGAGATAATCAGCTAGTGTCGGCTTCATAGAGCATCGTCTCTGTTACTACGACTGCCACTACGAGGAAGATAATCATCTAGTGTCGGCTTCGGAAAGCATCGTCTCTGTCACTATGAGGGAAATAATCGGCTAGTGTCGGCTTCGTAGATCATTGTCTCTGTCACCCAGAAGGAGATATTCGGTAATAGCCGGTTGAAGAGGTTTTTTTCTTAATAAGCGCCGAAATGAACATAAGTAACTCGCCAAGTAACCCATATCATCTCGTTTATTAAACGAGACTAAATTATCCTATCTCACATTTAAATTATCGCACTTGAGACGAGTACCTAACATAAAAGACCACGTTCATTATGCCTGCTCGTGAGAAAGCAGGTCGCGGTGAGTTTTCTAGACCCTATGCTAGCTTGAATGTTAACTATTGGAGAACTATATATTTATTAGTACTTAAAATGGAACGCTTTGTAAAGAGAAATTCAAAATTATCTAGTTATTTGCTTTTATAGCGAACACAGGTAGCTGTAACTATAACTTAGAAATGTTAAGCGAGCTAATTTTAGGGTCCGTACCGTAGTAACAGGGAACCCTTATAATCATGTCTGTCTTTTTGTCCGTCTGAATCCTTTACTCATTCTTACAACTTTTTAACATAATAAATGTAATGCAGGATTTTTTGATAAATAAATAAAGTGTGCAGTTAACACCAAGTCAAGATATTATACATATTTATAATTATGTAAGTACTAATTACAAAATGAAATAATATGTTACTGTAACATTTTGAATTTCCCGCTTCGAGAGAACGTTCCATCTTATTTTACCATTGGGTATCGCAATTTTGCTCGAAACTAAACGAAGATGACTTTGAACACATTAAAAAAGAAATAACAGAACAATTAAGTTTGTTTTTTGCATTTATGATATTAAAAGCGTGTTGAGAAAGTGGGTCGGTGAGATTTTGAAAGCAAGCCAAGTATAGATGGTAGTATTATATATCATTATATATATTGACGGGCCCGATAGCTCAGTTGGTAGTATCCCTGCCTTCTGAACTGAGGGCTGTGGGTTCGATTCCTACCCAGGACAAACATTTGTGTGATGAACATAGATGTTTGTTATGCGTCTGGGTGTTATATTGTATTCTATGTATGTATTTACAAACAAAAATGTATCTAAGTATGATATCAGTTATCTGGTTCCCATAGTACAAGCTATGCTTAGTTTGGGGCTAAATGGCGCTGTGTGAAATGTCCACACATATTTATTTATTTATTATTTATTTATATTTTAATGTCTCAATGACTATTTGCTTTATGTGGTAGGACTATTCTGCCAGTTCGTCTAAAGGTAATTGTTTTTCTTTTAGTACATTTTCATTATCTTGGTGTGTGCAATAATGAGTAAATCTATATGTACCTATTTGTCTAGTATCTGCTACTGCTTTGGAGTTATTCTGCCGCCAAGCAGTAGTGTGCAAGCATGAAGCAACTGCGTTCCGGTTTGAAAGGCACTAGCAATTAATAGGCAAATAATTTATGACCTAATCACACAGTCTAGTACAGTAATATTACTATTTGCTAACTGTGCTGATGGCTCAGGGACGGCGCCTGCGCAGTGCAGTGTCACGAATAACTTTATTACATTTAGTACATTGAGTAGCATATTCTACTGTTATTTTAGTATCAGCCATGACGCCAAACAACTAGCTACTAGGTAGTCACTAAAAATACTACAGAAATATTTATTTCGTAAAAGTTGTGATGTACCAACATTCAAAGCTCCAACATGGTTCCAACGCCAACCACCTGTTATTGTTACTTTATTTATTCGTTCGAACTGTAGACAGGAATTTGATGGTCTCATCTCTAGTCACCATAAACCTAGTCTGACGGCCACACAGCCTGTGGTTTTTACCTCTTCCGTCCGAACCAGTTCTTTACACCCTGTCTCAAATAAGAACTATCGCGGCTGTACCAGGAACTTCACAGGATCTGTGAGGAACTTAAAAAGAACAACCGTAAATTATAAATTAGTATCAGAATATTTAAATGTTACTCCTACCAAAAAAATTTTAAATAAATGAAAAAAAATTGTTAAGTACAAAAAAAAATATCTTTAAAAGCTTAACAGTGCGGCGGAATACCTTGCTGAAGCTACCCACAGCTAGATTAAATAAATAACGCCTATCTACCACACATAAAATCTGGATTCTAACTAGGATTCCCTAATATCTAGATACCCAGGAACTACGAAGACCATGGTCCCACAACACCCAGATACGGAACTAGTATTTAATTTTTTTTTCCCTGTGCGCAAATACTTGTCCTGTCACGGGAATCAAACCCGCCGTCTACGGGTTATGAGCCGACTTGCTCAACCACTACACCACAGAGGCTGAATAATTACTTTCTTAAAATAAACAAATCCTCTATTTTGAAGTAGTCAAACCTACATAGAATAAGATACACTCTTTATTGAAACAGCACATCACAAATAATTAAAAGCCAAGTAAACAAACGCAACCAAAGTGTAATAATGGGCAGTCTTATCGCTCAGAGCGATCTCTAATGTGTGATATTTAAATAAGGTTAGTAAGGGAATACGTTGTAAGTAGTTTCTCAATTGCGACAAAAGAGCAGCCGCGGTACTATTGAATGTGTTTTTTGCGGAGGCCTCGTACGGCTGTGAAATCTTTACGCGTCGATGATTTGAAGATTGGAGGCCAATTTATGAGAATAATTTGTTTGGTTCTTAATTTACGTATAATTTGCTAACGCGGAGATAAAAACCTTTCAATGACGTCGATGCAGGTTTTTATTGGTTTACCATGGACGTGAGCAGTTTTTTTTTTACAAAAGTCGAATAAATTTATTCCAAGTATAACTTTCCGAGAATACGCGAATTACACGAATATAACCCTTATGCCACCAATTTTGAAGCATATTCCTTAGATACAATCAGGTTGGCATGGCATTTTTAATTGCCATGTTATTCATATGTCAATCAGCTGTATTCGAAAGTAACAAGTGGCGTTATACATGGAATAAAATTTATTCTACTTTGGTAAAATTGGGCTTTAGTAACTACTAGGTTTAGGTTTACTGATCGTAATTGATAATAACAAACGTAATATGTACACACACCTAAAATGGTAATTTTTCGAAAAACTACCATTAATACTGGCATGCCCCTTATAACACCAAGAAGGTTGCTTTTTATGCAATTCAGCGCCTAAATAACACATTTAAGATAACGTCCACTTATCATTATATAGAAGCGCTACCTCTTAAAAGATTTCATATGACCTTTTGTGAATCTGAAATGAATAGTAAGTGGATAAGCCTTTTAAGGACAGTGGTGCTTCTGAATGTATAATCTCTAACGTTTGTAGACTTGAATCTTGCATTACCGCAGTAGTAATACTAAACCTGCTGCTAGTGCAGTTATAGGTAAGTAATAACAATTCTTGGTAATATTAATGCAGAAAGTGGCGCGATGATTAGTGCGCATATCATCCGAACGCATAGCTTATAGACGGACATTGAATATGTTAGGAATCTGATAAGTTTTTTTTTTATCTGATAAGTTCAGCAACACATATTATTTTAATCAGTGTGTTTCAAACCCACAAAAACTGGGAGAAATAGATGTTCAACAAAAACTCTCTTCTCTGTAAGACCAAATAGAAAAATACAAAGGCACGGACACGGACACGATGTCCCAAAACAGCAACAATAATGCAGTCGAAAAATCGCCCACAGACGCCAAACCTGTCGAGTCTGCGGAGGCTGATACTTTCAACAAAATTGAGTTTCCCATGTGATACGGAGTTGCGAGACTTGGAATGTGATCAAGTCATCAAATATGCATAGAGCGTACAAGATTTGGCAAAGTTTTTTTCCTTGTTTGCGTCTTTCAACTAGAGATACGAATCTAAAATGTATAGCTTTTATTGTTAGTCAGTGAAACAGAAAGCTAGGAGCTCAGTTATAACAATATTAGCAACAACGACGAGACGTGGAATTAAGAATACTTCATGACCATCTTTTTGTTCATGATTCAAAAAATATTGTATTATATCCGTTAGTTATAGTCCTTATTAGTTATATTCCTTAGTTTTGGGCTAGATGGCGTTGCGTGAAATTTTATTATTTTTTTATTTATGATTGTGAGGAGAAATTGCAGAACGAAGGTAGAACTGTAGAAGTATTTTATGAAAATTAAAAACAAACAGAAAATTTAGAGAAAACGACCGGTATCTTCTAAGCAAGTGTTAACTTACTTCCTAGACTAGACCGTCACATGCCATCAGGTGAGTGGTCAAACGCAAGCCTATTATACAACTACATCAAAAACCTGAAAGTTGTACCTTTAACCATGGATGAAATAAAAAAGAAGGATTGAGTTTTGATTGACATGGAACTGAAGCTAGACGTATGCGTTCTTCCCATCCTCACTTACGGCCCTCAGACTTGGTCCTTGACTGTTCAGCAAAAGTCCAAACTCGGGGTATGCCAGCGAGCCATGGAGCGCAGTATTCTAGGAATCAGACTAACAGACCGCGTGAGAAACACCATACTGCGCTCCAGAACACAAATCGCAGAGGTTGGAGTAAAGGCTGCTAGCTTGCAGTGGAACCGGGCCGGCCACATCTGCCGCACGTGAGATGACTTGAGGGCAAAGATGACAACGATGTGGACACCGCAGAACATCAGAAGGCACCGTAGTAGACCCAGAAAAAGGTGGCGGGATGAGCTTGATTCTCACTGCCAGGACTGGACCTTAAAAGCTCTCAATCGTGAAGAATGGAAGGAGGGAAGGGAGGCCTTTGCATAGCAGTGGGACGATCACGGCTAAAAATAAGGTTAACCAAGTTCTAAAATTCCAAAGTATAACTCAACAGAAAATCCACGTCAAAACAAGGGGCCGAAATTACTCCTGTTACAGTTCTAATCCAAAGGGCTCCGAGTTTACCTTTGTTGTGAGTTACTCACAATGGAATAATGACCTTCAGTGTAACAGGTATGAAGTAATCTGTATCTCAATTTTCACACAAACGTGAAGCAACGCCTCGTGCGCATGACGTTGAGAAAGCGATAAGTTGTTAGTTGAGGTATTAATTTACTTAGTTTGTGAAAAGGTGATAAAGTTAAAATGTATAACTTAGTCAAAGACTTTGTAAATAGGGGGAATTTCGTGAACTTAGTAGAATATTTTATTTTGAAAAAGGTAAAGGCATTAGATTTTTTCTCTCTAATATGTCTTGGTTAGTTAACAAAAATTATTTGAATTAGGTCAGTTTTAGAGTGTATGAACAAAATTGCTTCTTGCGAATAATTGTTTAAATATTGTAAGTTTTTTGACCGAGATCGTGGTCCTGATGGTAAGTCACGATGCATGCTTGCCTAGAAGATACCGGTTCAAGTCTAGCCTTAAACACTCCCAGATTACATTTGCCAGGAAACAATGACGCTGGTAAGGTGCTCCATTCCTTCGCTGTCCGAATTATAAACGAGGAATCAAAACGCTTTGTACGTATTCTAAGAATTTCTGACATATATATACGGATGCCGTGTTTCCGTGCGTCTAGTTGTACGATAAGTAGCTGTAGTAAAATAAAATCATGCGTAACATAAACACAGTCATTGAAAGATTATGTTTAAAACCCATTATACAAAGTCATACCAGTCGTTCAAGTCATTCGACACTCAATTGCAATCTCGAAACAATTAACAAAGTTGCCGATAGGAAATACGAAAACCCAAGTTGTTCTTAGAATGCCCCACCAATAGGTACTAAAATACCTACAGAGCAGTTCTGAGAAAGGTCTTTGTTTCAATAGAAATTACGAGGAAGCTAGACAATAACAAACTTAGGTCCTGGAAGTGGAATGAGCGGTTCAGGCAAGTTCACACGTTCACAAGATTTGCGGCGCTGGTAATTGTTCCTTCAAATAGAGAAATAATATTGTGTTCATGGTCTATCGTCGTGTCATAACATCGTCAACAGCCTGAAGACTTCCACTGCTAAATAGAGGCCTCCCCTAGAGAGCTTCACTTTGAGCGGCTGCTCGCCTCCTGCATCCATCGGCTCCCCGAGGCTTTCACCAGATCGTCGGTCCACCTAGCCTACACTGCGTCTTCCGGTTCGTGGTTGCCACTCGGAAAACTTTCTTCCCCATCGAATCATTTCATGATATTGTACAAATTGTGGTAAAATTGCCGCACAAGCCGCTAAGGTTCAATTCAATTTGACATTGTTTTGTAATGACACTGAAAGTGAACAATCACGGAAAACTGTGTCAGACGTGTCAAATGAAATTAAACAATTTTAACTTTGGCTAACATACGATAGAAAGAAATCATGATGGCAACAACAAAGAAGTATACTCAATAGAACATGACTAACGGACTAGAATCCACGGCTAAAAAAAGTCAGCAAATTAACAAATCAAGCAAAACTGGAAATAAAACATATTAATATTATTTTCATTGTTTTTTAGGGAATAGGGTCCCATCAGGTACAAGCGAAAAATAGCCCGAACTTGAAAAAAATGTAGTAATCGTGTCTAGAGAGTTACTAGTTAGTGTCCAGTATTCCTTTGGCCCAATACTTCGCCAACACGCAATAAATGTCGCTTGATAATCTTGCGTTATGCAGAAATAAAATAATTCGTAAAATAGCCCGCGTTATTCCGTTGTATGAGATGAGGGATCTGGTACTGTAGGTATTATATTATCTGGGTTTTAGGGTAAGCAACGCATTAGTAGCACGCGCGTCTAGTGTTGATATCGTAGTTATAGGTGACCTCTACCGGAACCCCTGTTTACTATCTCATAATCATCATCATTAACAGCCTGAAGACGTCCACTGCTGAACATAGGCCTCCCCCAGGGAGCGCCACTTAGAGCGGCTGCTCGCCTCCTGCATCCATCGTCTCCCCGCGGCTTTCACCAGGTCGTCGGTCCACCTAGTGGAGGGCCGGCCTACGCTGCGTCTTCCAGTTCGTGGTCACCACTCGAGAACCTTTCTTCCCCATCGGTTGTCAGTTCTACGAGTGATGTGGCCTGCCCATTGCCATTTCAACTTGCTAATCCTAAGAGCTACATCGGTCACTTTAGTTCTCCTGCGGATCTCCTCATTTCGGATCTTATCTCGCAGGGAAACACCGAGCATTGCTCTCTCCATAGTTTACTACCTATAACATAGAAAATACTCTGCACTTAGAACAAGTACCTAGATACCTAATAATAGGTACTTAGTTATTCTATGACTACAGTTCATAATTTTTAATTAAAGAGGTTCCTTTCGTTATAGGTCTTACTGATTAGAGCAAAGTGAATGAAATGCACCCGTATTTTCCAATATTGAAACCACTAACTACCTCAACCATTTTAAATAACATATTTTAACCAAGATAAGTACCTAAGTAGATAAAAAATAAAAATAAATAAATATGTGTAGACATTTCACACAGCGCCATCTAGCCCCAAACTAAGCATAGCTTGTACTATGGGAACCAGATAACGGATACAATACATAGAATACAATATAACACCCAGACGCAGAACAAACATCTATGTTCATCACACAAATGTTTGTCCTGGGTAGGAATCGAACCCACAGCCCTCAGTTCAGAAGGCAGGGATACTACCAACTGAGCTATCGGGCCCGTCAAACAACTTTATCCAAGGATGTCCAACAGCAATCTCATCATGTAATAACAAGCAACGGTTATAGAAACAGTAGGTGGAGTTGATTGCAAATCAACCGCAAAACCTTTGCGGTTTTAGAAACGTAATGCGGGTTGGGTGCCTGTTATAGAGAATTCGATTTGTTATTTCGTGGACAAAAGTTAAAGAATAAACAAATTTGCTTACAGGGTGGTTATTCTCTATGGATACACAGATTCCACACGATACGAAACCACGTCGTTATCGTGTCTTGTTCAAATCGTGTCATAGCGTCAGATATACCTTCACTTTGCATTAAAGTTATCTTTATTTTGAATAAAATATATTGACATAAGTGGTCATATCTTTTGATGTGTTGATGTTTCGGAACGCGTCTCGGTAAAACATACAATTTTTGACAGTTCAAATCGCGCCAATTCCAAATTTATTTCGCGCGGTTTTGTTTTCGTTTCATAGAGAATACAATTTCGCAGATTTCTTATGTAAGACAAGGAATTCGCGTGGTTTCGAAGTAAGGAATCGATATGGAATAAGGGCCCAGTTCTGAGAACATGCAAGACTAGTTTTGCGGAGCTTGGATCGAATTCGTGATAATTTGAATGTATAATAGTTTGAATTTACTTCCTAGTGATGCTGCTTGAATATTTTTTATAGAAGAGAGGCTAAATAGCAGATAATACATAAAACTACAAGCATAAAAATTTAAGATACATGTTAGACAAACAATCCTATAATCTAACTCATTGAATGCATAGGATAAGTGTATAAATAAAAAATAAATAAATATGTGTGGACATTTCACACAGCGCCATCTAGCCCCAAACTAAGCATAGCTTGTACTATGGGAACCAGATAACTGATACAATACTTATATACTTTTTTTTTTGTTTGTAAATACATACATAGAATACAATATAACACCCAGATGCAGAACAAACATCTATGTTCATCACACAAATGTTTGTCCTGGGTAGGAATCGAACCTACAGCCCTCAGTACAGAAGGCAGGGATACTATCAACTGAGCTATCGGGCCCGTCTTCGTGAATAATATTAATAAAAAACGTCACTTATCTTGAATCCCCCAATACCCTAGATTATCCTCTTGCAATTAATACACAACGCGTTAAGGATTCCTATCACCATCATCATCGGCCCGTAGATGTCCACTGCTGAACATAGGCCTCCCCCAGTGAGCGCCACTTTGAGCGGCTGCTCGCCTCCTGCATCCATAGGCTCCCCGCGGCTTTCACCAGGTCGTCGGTTCACCTAGTGGGGAGTCTGCCTACGCTGCGCCTTCCGGTTCGTGGTCGCCACTCGAGAACCATTCTTTCCCATCGGTTGTCAGTTCTGCTTCAGATGTGGCATCTCGCAGGGAAACACCGAGCATGGTTACGGATTCCTATTACTTTCATATAATTTGTAAAGGATAGAGAATCTATAGATAAATCAGGGGACACAAAATAGCGGTAATTTATATAGAATAATCTTTAACTACAAAACATAATACAATCACTATCTTAATTTATATTACGGCTTTATATCAAAATACTACAAGAAAAGCATCAATTGTCTTAGCACACATTGGGTGTGCCTTTTCCTTTTATAGGATTAGTGGTTGAAATACACCATTAATTTTCGTATGAAGGGGATGTTTTAAATATCATTCAACAACTGGATTTATAGTCAATGCACTAGACAGATGAATGCAGGTGAATGGTAAAAAAAATCAAAACATAAGAAGTATTAAATTTAAAAAATTGGTAAAGATCGCGTTAAAGTAATATTATAAATTGTCGAAAAACCGTGAGAGTTTAAAACAGTGATCTACAAAAATAGAGTACGTGTGTATAGATAAGATAGACAAAGCAAACTTCTTTCTAAGTCGACCCAGTATTACCTAAAATAGTAAATGAGTAACGGAAACGAGTGATATCACTATGGAGAATTCAAATACCGGAAATGTCGGGCGTTTTTATAGTGAGTGAAAACAAATTATGGCAGCTTAAGGTAAAGTATAAGCTAAGCTATGTAGATTAGTTGGCGATATAGGCCTCGAAATAGAAATACTGATGATATACGTACCTATAGGTAAGTATTTCGGAGTATTCCTATTTCATTATTAGTTTTTCCTCCTTGATACACAAGTCATGCCAGACAAAAGAAAAAATATGAAGAAAAAAAGGTTTACCTAATAAAATTATGAAATTATTTATTATGTCGTTTTAATCATAAAAGATGGATTAGTAATAAATTGACACCTTAGCCTTAAAACAAGCCCTAGGCTAATAGGAACCACGCATTTTAGAGTGCTGTAGCAGACGCCTTCGTTGGTATTGGTGATGAAAGTAGGTAAGTGAAAAGTACCAATTTAAATGTCAGTGAAATTATTTTTTTTCACATATTTTGGCTCCACACATAGTGTATTTAGCCAGTGTCAAGTATTGTAATTTTTGATCATGTTAGAAGAATATTTCACGTAAAGTCAAGTCATAGTCATAGTCCAGTCTAAGTCAGGTAGTCATATACCAGTCTAAGTCATACTCCAGTAAAGTGGTGACAACTTTACTAGAAGCTTTATGGAATTTTGGAAGCAACACGGAAAATCACGTTTCAACACATTATATCACTTGCCCATGAGTGATGCTCGTAATTCAGCAGTTAATGCGTAAAACGCCACCAATTTTAAACATTAACACTGAATAAAGCACAAGTTTTGAGAAATAATACAATGCAACGACGTGAACTTTTCCGCGTTCCCGCCAAAACCAGTGAAATTAATTGAGATAAACACAGCAGAACACAGCACAACCACATGTTGACAATAGCATAGTGCTGCGAAACTGGCAGATAAACAGCCATGCTCACATATGATATTAATATTAGGTATCGACTATCGTAGTAACTAGGTACCTAAATAGCTATGTCCAAAATTGTCCACACCAGGCAGCCCACCGCGGCAAAACCGTGGCCTGCGGTGATTGACTATAACCCGCGGTCCAGAGGAATCATTTGTTTTTTTGGAATGTTTTGGATCACAGTGCGCTGGATCTTCCGGTGTGGACACAGCTAATCGCAAACTAGATCACACTGCAGTTATGGGTGGAGACACAAAGCAGGCTAATGACCTCCAAAAACATCAACAAAGAGAAATTGATTCTAGAATACCGCTATCTCAGCTGACGACCGATAAAGAAATGAATGCTTACTTTGATACATTGGAATTCGACACAGTAATCTTTAAGCTGATTATACGACAAAATAAGCGATGTGACGCAAAACTGAACCGTTGCCACTTCGAATCGAGTATAATTATAGGTACCTAAAACATCTAACATTATAAATCAAAACTGAACACTAAAACAGCCTAAAGAAGTTCTTAGGTACTTTAATTACCAAGAATAACATGAAATAAGCTCTTTAGGTTGTCTGGATCTGTAACGATGAAAGTAGCCGTGTGAACTTGGCACCCGACTTTGGAAAAACCATATTTTTTTTGTGTTTTATTACAGATTTCGGTAGGTAGTGGATAGTAGTAAAACTATTTTCGTTTGTAGTAATTCCAAAAAAAAAATAAAAAAAAAATAAAAAATAGTGTCCCCCGACTTTGGAAAAACTATTTCATTTTCTGTTTAACGACAGATTTCGGTAGGTAGTGGATAGTAGTAAAACTATTTTCGTTTGTAGTAATTCCAAAAAAAAAATAATAAAAAAAATAAAAAAAGTGACCCCCGACTTTGGAAAAACTATTCAATTTTCTGTTTAACGACAGATTTCGGTAGGAAGTGGATAGTAGTAAAACTATTTTCGTTTGTAGTAATTCCAAAAAATAAATAAAAAATAATATAAAAAATATGTCCCCGACTTTGAAAAAACTATTTAATTTTCTGTTTTCCGACAGATTTCGGTAGGTAAACGATTTACGATTACTACAAACGCTGAAATTGGCTGAGATATGTTAGTAGAGGTTTGTAGTGGAAGAATTATTGATTGTAGTTAACAAATTATTATCAAAATAAGAAAACTTTGTTCAGTCGTCATTTTTAGTGAATATCTCTCGTATAAGAAGATCTATGATTACTACAAACGCTGAAATTGACGGGGAAATGTTCGGAGAGGTTTGTAGTGGACGAATTATTGATTGTAGTTAACAAATTATTATCAAAACCTATCAAAATAAGAAAACTTTCTTCAGTCGTCATTTTTACTGAATATCTCTCGTTTAAGAAGATCGATGATTACTACAAACGCTGAAATTGACGAAGAAATGTTAGTAGAGGTTTGTAGTGGACGAAGTTTTGATTGTAGTAAAAAAAAATTAGATTAAAATCTATTAAGTTAAAAAATAAACATGTTCAAAACGATTTACGATTACTACAAACGCTGAAATTAACGAAGAAATGTTAGTAGAGGTTTGTAGTGGAAGAATTATTGATTGTAGTTAACAAATTATTATCAAAACCTATCAAAATAAGAAAACTTTGTTCAGTCGTCATTTTTAGTGAATATCTCTCGTTTAAGAAGATCTATGATTACTACAAACGCTGAAATTGACGAAGAAATGTTAGTAGAGGTTTGTAGTGGACGAAGTTTTGATTGTAGTAAAAAAAAATTAGATTAAAATCTATTAAGTTAAAAAATAAACATGTTCAAAACGATTTACGATTACTACAAACGCTGAAATTAACGGGGAAATGTTAGTAGAGGTTTGTAGTGGAAGAATTATTGATTGTAGTTAACAAATTATTATCAAAACCTATCAAAATAAGAAAACTTTGTTCAGTCGTCATTTTTAGTGAATATCTCTCGTTTAAGAAGATCTATGATTACTACAAACGCTAAAATTAACGGGGAAATGTTAGTAGAGGTTTGTAGTGGACGAATTATTGATTGTAGTAAACAAATTATTATTAAAACCTATCAAAATAAGAAAACTTTCTTCAGTCGTCATTTTTACTGAATATCTCTCGTTTAAGAAGATCTATGATTACTACAAACGCTGAAATTGACGAAGAAATGTTAGTAGAGGTTTGTAGTGGACGAAGTTTTAATTGTAGTAAAAAAAATTATATTAAAATCTATTAAGTTAAAAAATAAAAATGTTCAAAACGATTTACGATTACTACAAACGCTGAAATTAACTGGGAAATGTTAGTAAAGGTTTGTAGTGGAAGACTTATTGATTGTAGTTAACAAATTATTATCAAAACCTATCAAAATAAGAAAACTTTCTTCAGTCGTCATTTTTACTGAATATCTATCGTTTAAGAAGATCGATGATTACTACAAACGCTGAAATTGACGAATAAATGTTAGTAGAGGTTTGTAGTGGACGAAGTTTTGATTGTAGTAAAAAAAAATTAGATTAAAATCTATTAAGTTAAAAAATAAACATGTTCAAAACGATTTACGATTACTACAAATGCTGAAATTAACGAAGAAATGTTAGTAGAGGTTTGTAGTGGAAGAATTATTGATTGTAGTTAACAAATTATTATCAAAACCTATCAAAATAAGAAAACTTTGTTCAGTCGTCATTTGTGTCGTGAATATCTCTCGTTTAAGAAGATCGATGATTACTACAAACGCTGAAATTGACGAAGAAATGTTAGTAGAGGTTTGTAGTGGACGAAGTTTTGATTGTAATAAAAAAAAATTAGATTAAAATCTATTAAGTTAAAAAATAAACATGTTCAAAACGATTTACGATTACTACAAACGCTGAAATTAACGGGGAAATGTTCGTAGAGGTTTGTAGTGGACGAATTATTGATTGTAGTTTACAAATTATTATCAAAACCTATCAAAATAAGAAAACTTTGTTCAGTCGTCATTTTTAGTGAATATCTCTCGTTTAAGAAGATCTATGTTTACTACAAACGCTGAAATTGACGGGGAAATGTTCGTAGAGGTTTGTAGTAGACGAATTATTGATTGTAGTAAAAAAAATTAGAATAAAATATATTAATTTAAAGAATAAACATGTTTAAAACGATTTACGATTACTACAAACGCTGAAATTAACGGGGAAATGTTAGTAGAGGTTTGTAGTGGACGAATTATTGATTGTAGTAAAAAAAATTAGATTAAAATCTATTAAGTTAAAAAATAAACATGTTCAAAACGATTTACGATTACTACAAACGCTGATATTAACGGGGAAATGTTAGTAGAGGTTTGTAGTGGAAGAATTATTGATTGTAGTTAACAAATTATTATCAAAACCTATCAAAATAAGAAAACTTTGTTCAGTCGTCATTTTTAGTGAATATCTCTCGTTTAAGAAGATCTATGATTACTACAAACGCTGAAATTGACGGGGAAATGTTCGTAGAGGTTTGTAGTAGACGAATTATTGATTGTAGTAAAAAAAATTAGAATAAAATATATTAATTTAAAAAATAAACATGTTTAAAACGATTTACGATTACTACAAACGCTGAAATTAACGGGGAAATGTTAGTAGAGGTTTGTAGTGGACGAATTATTGATTGTAGTAAAAAAAATTAGATTAAAATCTATTAAGTTAAAAAATAAACATGTTCAAAACGATTTACGATTACTACAAACGCTTATATTAACGGGGAAATGTTAGTAGAGGTTTGTAGTGGAAGAATTATTGATTGTAGTTAACAAATTATTATCAAAACCTATCAAAATAAGAAAACTTTGTTCAGTCGTCATTTTTAGTGAATATCTCTCGTTTAAGAAGATCTATGATTACTACAAACGCTGAAATTGACGGGGAAATGTTCGTAGAGGTTTGTAGTGGACGAATTATTGATTGTAGTTAACAAATTATTATCAAAACCTATCAAAATAGGAAAACTTTGTTCAGTCGTCATTTTTAGTCAATATCTCTCGTTTAAGAAGATCTATGATTACTACCAACGCTGAAATTGACGGGGAAATGTTCGTAGAGGTTTGTAGTGGACGAATTATTGATTGTAGTAAAAAAAATTAGATTAAAATCTATTAAGTTAAAAAATAAACATGTTCAAAACGATTTACGATTACTACAAACGCTGATATTAACGGGGAAATGTTAGTAGAGGTTTGTAGTGGAAGAATTATTGATTGTAGTTAACAAATTATTATCAAAACCTATCAAAATAAGAAAACTTTGTTCAGTCGTCATTTTTAGTGAATATCTCTCGTTTAAGAAGATCTATGATTACTACAAACGCTGAAATTGACGGGGAAATGTTCGTAGAGGTTTGTAGTGGACGAATTATTGATTGTAGTTAACAAATTATTATCAAAACCTATCAAAATAGGAAAACTTTGTTCAGTCGTCATTTTTAGTCAATATCTCTCGTTTAAGAAGATCTATGATTACTACAAACGCTGAAATTGACGGGGAAATGTTCGTAGAGGTTTGTAGTAGACGAATTATTGATTGTAGTAAAAAAAATTAGATTAAAATCTATTAAGTTAAAAAATAAACATGTTCAAAACGATTTACGATTACTACAAACGCTGATATTAACGGGGAAATGTTAGTAGAGGTTTGTAGTGGAAGAATTATTGATTGTAGTTAACAAATTATTATCAAAACCTATCAAAATAAGAAAACTTTGTTCAGTCGTCATTTTTAGTGAATATCTCTCGTTTAAGAAGATCTATTATTACTACAAACGCTGAAATTGACGGGGAAATGTTCGTAGAGGTTTGTAGTGGACGAATTATTGATTGTAGTTAACAAATTATTATCAAAACCTATCAAAATAGGAAAACTTTGTTCAGTCGTCATTTTTAGTCAATATCTCTCGTTTAAGAAGATCTATGATTACTACCAACGCTGAAATTGACGGGGAAATGTTCGTAGAGGTTTGTAGTGGACGAATTATTGATTGTAGTAAAAAAAATTAGATTAAAATCTATTAAGTTAAAAAATAAACATGTTCAAAACGATTTACGATTACTACAAACGCTGATATTAACGGGGAAATGTTAGTAGAGGTTTGTAGTGGAAGAATTATTGATTGTAGTTAACAAATTATTATCAAAACCTATCAAAATAAGAAAACTTTGTTCAGTCGTCATTTTTAGTGAATATCTCTCGTTTAAGAAGATCTATGATTACTACAAACGCTGAAATTGACGGGGAAATGTTCGTAGAGGTTTGTAGTGGACGAATTATTGATTGTAGTTAACAAATTATTATCAAAACCTATCAAAATAGGAAAACTTTGTTCAGTCGTCATTTTTAGTCAATATCTCTCGTTTAAGAAGATCTATGATTACTACCAACGCTGAAATTGACGGGGAAATGTTCGTAGAGGATTGTAGTGGACGAATTATTGATTGTAGTAAAAAAAATTAGATTAAAATCTATTAAGTTAAAAAATAAACATGTTCAAAACGATTTACGATTACTACAAACGCTGATATTAACGGGGAAATGTTAGTAGAGGTTTGTAGTCGAAGAATTATTGATTGTAGTTAACAAATTATTATCAAAACCTATCAAAATAAGAAAACTTTGTTCAGTCGTCATTTTTAGTGAATATCTCTCGTTTAAGAAGATCTATGATTACTACAAACGCTGAAATTGACGGGGAAATGTTCGTAGAGGTTTGTAGTGGACGAATTATTGATTGCAGTTAACAAATTATTATCAAAACCTATCAAAATAAGAAAACTTTGTTCAGTCGTCATTTTTAGTGAATATCTCTCGTTTAAGAAGATCTATGTTTACTACCAACGCTGAAATTGACGGGGAAATGTTCGTAGAGGTTTGTAGTGGACGAATTATTGATTGTAGTTAACAAATTATTATCAAAACCTATCAAAATAAGAAAACTTTGTTCAGTCGTCATTTTTAGTGAATATCTCTCGTTTAAGAAGATCTATGATTACTACCAACGCTGAAATTGACGGGGAAATGTTCGTAGAGGTTTGTAGTGGACGAATTATTGATTGTAGTAAAAAAAAATTGATTAAAATATATTAATTTAAAAAATAAACATGTTCATAACGATTTACGATTACTACAAACGCTGAAATTGACGGGGAAATGTTCGTAGAGGTTTGTAGTGGACGAATTATTGATTGTAGTAAAAAAAATTAGATTAAAATCTAACTACTACAAACGTTTGTAGTAATCGTAAATCGTTTGGAACATGTTTATTTTTCAAATTAATATATTTTAATCAAATTTTTTTTACTACAATCAATAATTCGTCCACTACAAACCTCTACTAACATTTCCCCGTTAATTTCAGCGTTTGTAGTAATCGTAAATCGTTTTAAACATGTTTATTTTTTAAATTAATATATTTTAATCTAATTTTTTTTTACTACAATCAATAATTCGTCTACTAAAAACCTCTACGAACATTTCCCCGTCAATTTCAGCGTTTGTAGTAATAATAGATCTTCTTAAACGAGAGATATTCACTAAAAATGACGACTGAACAAAGTTTTCTTATTTTGATAGGTTTTGATAATAATTTGTAAACTACAATCAATAATTCGTCCACTACTAACCTCTACGAACATTTCCCCGTTAATTTCAGCGTTTGTAGTAATCGTAAATCGTTTTGAAAATGTTTGTTTTTTAACTTAATAGATTTTAATCTAATTTTTTTTACTACAATCAAAAATTCTTCCACTACAAACCTCTACTAACATTTCCCCGTTAATATCAGTGTTTGTAGTAATCGTTAATCGTTTTGAACATGTTTATTTTTTAACTTAATAGATTTTAATCTAATTTTTTTTACTACAATCAATAATTCGTCCACTACAAACCTCTACGAACATTTCCCCGTCAATTTCAGCGTTGGTAGTAATCATAGATCTTCTTAAACGAGAGATATTCACTAAAAATGACGACTGAAGAAAGTTTTCTTATTTTGATAGGTTTTAATAATAATTTGTTTACTACAATCAATAATTCGTCCACTGCAAACCTCTATTAACATTTCCCCGTTAATTTCAGCGTTTGTAGTAATCATAGATCTTCTTAAACGAGAGATATTCACTAAAAAATGACGACTGAACAAAGTTTTCTTATTTTGATAGGTTTTGATAATAATTTGTTAACTACAATCAATAATTCTTCCACTACAAACCTCTACTAACATTTCCCCGTTAATTGCAGCGTTTGTAGTAATCGTAAATCGTTTTGAACATGTTTATTTTTTAACTTAATAGATTTTAATCTAATTTTTTTTTTACTACAATCAAAACTTCGTCCACTACAAACCTCTACTAACATTTCTTCGTCAATTTCAGCGTTTGTAGTAATCATCGATCTTCTTAAACGAGAGATATTCACTAAAAATGACGACTGAACAAAGTTTTCTTATTTTGATAGGTTTTGATAATAATTTGTTAACTACAATCAATAATTCTTCCACTACAAACCTCTACTAACATTTCTTCGTTAATTTCAGCGTTTGTAGTAATCGTAAATCGTTTTGAACATGTTTATTTTTTAACTTAATAGATTTTAATCTAATTTTTTTTCACTACAATCAAAACTTCGTCCACTACAAACCTCTACTAACATTTCTTCGTCAATTTCAGCGTTTGTAGTAATCATCGATCTTCTTAAACGAGAGATATTCACTAAAAATGACGACTGAACAAAGTTTTCTTATTTTGATAGGTTTTGATAATAATTTGTTAACTACAATCAATAATTCTTCCACTACAAACCTTTACTAACATTTCCCAGTTAATTTCAGCGTTTGTAGTAATCGTAAATCGTTTTGAACATTTTTATTTTTTAATTTAATAGATTTTAATATAATTTTTTTTACTACAATCAAAACTTCGTCCACTACAAACCTCTACTAACATTTCTTCGTCAATTTCAGCGTTTGTAGTAATCATAGATCTTCTTAAATGAGAGATATTCAGTAAAAATGACGACTGAAGAAAGTTTTCTTATTTTGATAGGTTTTAATAATAATTTGTTTACTACAATCAATAATTCGTCCACTACAAACCTCTACTAACATTTCCCCGTTAATTTCAGCGTTTGTAGTAATCATAGATCTTCTTAAACGAGAGATATTCATTAAAAAATGACGACTGAACAAAGTTTTCTTATTTTGATAGGTTTTGATAATAATTTGTTAACTACAATCAATAATTCTTCCACTACAAACCTCTACTAACATTTCTTCGTCAATTTCAGCGTTTGTAGTAATCATAGATCTTCTTAAACGAGAGATATTCACTAAAAATGACGACTGAACAAAGTTTTCTTATTTTGATAGGTTTTGATAATAATTTGTTAACTACAATCAATAATTCTTCCACTACAAACCTCTACTAACATTTCCCCGTTAATTTCAGCGTTTGTAGTAATCGTAAATCGTTTTGAACATGTTTATTTTTTAACTTAATAGATTTTAATCTAATTTTTTTTTACTACAATCAAAACTTCGTCCACTACAAACCTCTACTAACATTTCTTCGTCAATTTCAGCGTTTGTAGTAATCATAGATCTTCTTAAACGAGAGATATTCACTAAAAATGACGACTGAACAAAGTTTTCTTATTTTGATAATAATTTGTTAACTACAATCAATAATTCGTCCACTACAAACCTCTACTAACATTTCCCCGTTAATTTCAGCGTTTGTAGTAATCGTAAAACGTTTTGAACATGTTTATTTTTTAAATTAATAGATTTTAATCTAATTTTTTTTTACTACAATCAATAATTCGTCCACTACAAACCTCTCCGAACATTTCCCCGTCAATTTCAGCGTTTGTAGTAATCATAGATCTTCTTATACGAGAGATATTCACTAAAAATGACGACTGAACAAAGTTTTCTTATTTTGATAATAATTTGTTAACTACAATCAATAATTCTTCCACTACAAACCTCTACTAACATATCTCAGCCAATTTCAGCGTTTGTAGTAATCGTAAGTCGTTTACCTACCGAAATCTGTCGGAAAACAGAAAATTAAATAGTTTTTTCAAAGTCGGGGACATATTTTTTATATTATTTTTTATTTATTTTTTGGAATTACTACAAACGAAAATAGTTTTACTACTATCCACTTCCTACCGAAATCTGTCGTTAAACAGAAAATTGAATAGTTTTTCCAAAGTCGGGGGTCACTTTTTTTATTTTTTTTATTATTTTTTTTTTGGAATTACTACAAACGAAAATAGTTTTACTACTATCCACTACCTACCGAAATCTGTCGTTAAACAGAAAATGAAATAGTTTTTCCAAAGTCGGGGGACACTATTTTTTATTTTTTTTTTATTTTTTTTTTGGAATTACTACAAACGAAAATAGTTTTACTACTATCCACTACCTACCGAAATCTGTAATAAAACACAAAAAAAAAATGGTTTTTCCAAAGTCGGGTGCCAAGTTCACACAGCCGATGAAAGTGACAGTATCATGCATGCATTTTTGCGAGCGTGAGATTATCAACTGCGCGCGCATTGGCAACTTGGCACCTTCCGGCTTTTTACCTATTCTCGAATAGCCAGAATAATTATTTTAAATCTTGCTGTTGATTATTCATGACGATAGTCATTTACGACAGGCGATATGCAAGCGGACCTCATTTGTGAGGCATTATCTTTATGGCTTATGTTAGGCAACTAGGAAGGGTAAACAAAAGGCAAACAAGGGTAAACGATGTAAATTATTGTGTGTGAACATTATAAATTATAAAATATAACTGATTATGATTTACTTGTTCTTCTCACCTAGGTACCTATACAGTTTAATGATTTATGATTGAATATAATATGACTATATTATGAGTATTATGACGTATGGTTTGTGTAGGTACTCCGTCAGAATATCGTTTAAGCAGTTGCACAGAAATAAACATTATTACCTAAGGTAGGTACGTTAAGTAGTAATACTAGGTAGTAGTACCAACAAAATTCGGTAATGATGGGCTGCCAATTTACCTGATAACTATGGCTATAAATAAAATGTGGCTTACATTTTGTTGTTAATTATTAGATTATTACCATAATAATTATTAATAATTATTGGCATAGGTAGGTATATTACCAATAACACGGTAAGTACTTTGGCCACAGTATAAAGCATAAAGATAGGTAGGAATAGGAAGTAGGTACCTACTCACATCCATCCATTCTATTAACAAGAATACGTACAATATTTTACCTACATTACAATAGCAGCATTAGCTATGCAAGTTAATGCACAAATCGTGTTATTCGTAACATGTAGGTAGGTGCCAACCCACCAACCTATCTATATATACATATGTAACAAAACCACGCAAATGCACACGTAACTCTCTTATCAATCCATTTATCACGAAACCAAACAATGTAGCTGTAAAAAGTGCATGTCTAATAACATTGTAAATTGTGTCAGCGAAAACATTACCGCAATAACCGTCACGAAAAAGCAGAAAAAGTAATAAATCGCACTTACTACGTTTTTCTAGCACGCAGTACCTTCTACATACTACATACCTACCTAAGACAAAGAGGTATAATATTATGTACTAGGGATGCGCCGAGTATTCGTTAATTATTCGGTATACCGAACATTCGGCAT
Organism: Ennomos erosarius; assembly: GCA_963580505.1. NCBI lineage: Eukaryota > Metazoa > Arthropoda > Insecta > Lepidoptera > Geometridae > Ennomos > Ennomos erosarius. Next base: position 12,247,813 of record OY756987.1, read on the forward strand.
GTTTTTCCATGTTCGGTATTCGGCCGAATATTTGGTTAAAGTGCCGAATAATTACCGAATATTTTGTTAAATATTTTCCTTTAAATACTTCCAAAACTATCTTTTATGGGAACTCATTCTAAGATAATCAGAGCACTTAGCACTTTTTAATCGTTTTTACAGATACTGATTACATGCTCTATCAGGGCCCTAAACGCTTGGTCACCAGAAAACTATGTTATTTTGTGTCTAACGAGCACAACCGACCTATAGAGCGCGAGCGTGCGATTTGAATAATTTTTTAAGGTAAGTATTTGCATTTACAATACAAAATTGCGCTAAATACAACGTTTCGCTTGTTTCTAAGAAGTCTGTTAATTGTGTGTTGTTTGTATTTTATTAAAATCAATTACTTATTCACATCATACACTTTATTAGCAATTCCATAGGAAATTTTCACAAAAATAGCGATTTTGATCAAAAAATAGCGGAATAAAAATTGCTTCCATTGCAGTGGAACTTTTGTTGAAGTTTTATAGCGACTGAATATACGGGAAAATTCGTGTAAAATGAACCAAATAGTTCGGCCGAATATTCGGTTCGGTAAGCTCTAAACCGAATATTGTTCGTTATTCGGTTCGGTTCAAAAATCCATGTTTTGCGCATCCCTATTATGTACACAGTGGCGTTCACGAAATGACAGAATACGAATAATAATAGACAGGTAGGTACCTAGATATTACCCACAATATTGGTCTGTGATTACTAATCTATCGAGCTATCGAGTTACTCACATAAGGTAATATCGATCTATCTAACCTAAGTAGTTACCTACCGCGGTACACACGCCTTTTTCTCTTTAGAAATTTTTTTTGTACTATAACACTAATATACGATCTGTGCCAATACTAAACACAATAAGATTAACGTGGGTATAGTACACCTGCTTACTTACTTAATAGTTAGTACTAGGTAATTATTAATTAATAAGTACCATACGTTCCACTACTTACGGCTTTTTATTACACAAATAACCTTGAAGTTTGGTCTTTTCAGAACGAATCAATCACGGAAAGCCAAAGTTGGCAATAATTTCAATCTTGCATTAAAAATAAACTTAATAATAACTAAGAAGTCTTAGAAGAAGACTCCTAACTCTGGCCTCAAGTTACTTATTAGCTAGGTATTGGAAATCAGCACCTACCTAGGTCTATTACCGACTAGCTACCTATTCATTCTCTGTGCCTAGATTGGGCCTGCTTAGTGCTTTAGTCCTTACCGTAAATCAACTTAATCAACCATAGTACGGACTAAGACATAAGAAAATTTTACAATCTCAATAAAAGTGAAGATAACGATAGAAATATTTTATCGATGAAATAAATGATAGTGTAGTAAGTAGTGTAAGTACCTGCCTACATTACATACATCAATTATTTATCTACATACACAAATAAGTCAAGAAATGAACAATAGGATATTAAAAGCAAGAACTTACAGAGCTTAGTTTAAGATCCAGTCACTGCTATGCGAGCCGAGCGCACTAAGCACTACCTGAGTTCAGCAACATTCCAAAATTCACAAAATCTTTGCCACTACGATCCACTTTATTATTCACACATCACAGATTTACCGTTATTATTATTACGCTCGTCCGCGAAAACATAAAAAGTAATTTAGAATGTTTTTTACGAAAGTTATCACGAATACGAAGGAACGCGACGACACAACCACCGCGCACGAAGTTTAGTCGTGGACTGGACTGGCGGGCGCGCGAAAGAGAAAGGTCAAATTAAATTTGAATGGAAGACGTATGGGCGGAAAAGAGACGGCTATATCGATAAGTTTGACAGACGCTGGTGACCGGGAATAAATAAAATGAAATGACCACATGGCATGCACGCAATAGTTTTTAGTTAGAGTAGGTAGGTACCATTATTGTTGCACAAATTGAGTTGCTGCTTGCCGCGTTTTTGTTCTGCCGGGCCACGTGTTTCAAATATGTTTTATTTAAATATAAACAACTTCGGTGGAGAGGTTTCTTGTGGAGATAAGTAGGCAGATCCTTGTTTTTGTATGTTTGTACAAGTGCGTCTTCATTAACAAGCCTATTCAAGAATACAGAAGTATTCATTTATTTAATTTTTGGTATGATAAAAAAATACGCATAGGTATTAATTACTCCTACTGAACATACAGAAATAAATAGATAGTAGAGTAGAGTTTAGAAGTCTAGTATTGTAGAGCTAGCTACTTTATAGATAAGTACCTAGGTATAATCATTATACATAGATTCTGTAGACCTATACGCGTGAAACCGAAGCGGGTCGAACAAATAGTGTAGGTCGAACAATTAGTATTATCGGCATAGACATATACAGGGTTACAGGAAAAATCGTGCTAGATCCATTAAGGGCGTGGAGTACCCATCATTTCAGACTTATTTCACTATGAAACACTCTAGCCTAAACTTAACTCTTTTCCAGATATTCGACTTTTAATTTTTTTATTGAAAATTGCCGTTTTTTAGGCTACAAAATTTAATTTTGTTTATTTTGTGTGTCTTATTACTATTATTATTGCATTTTTATATGTGTAATAATATGCTTTAGGACGTCAATTATTAAAATAGTACATAAGTTAATTGAATAGGCCGTAGTAGACAAGTGAAAGTTAAGAAATAAACAAAAAAATTATAAACTGTATTGTTCTCTAAAGGATATCTAAAAAAAATATTATGGCAGTAGTTCGGCAAATGTGTTTTAAAATATCTACGTTTCATCAGCTATCTAACGAGGTATAATAATCTAGGATTTTATTCAAATGCAAGGAAAAAAAATTAGTTTCATAGGCGACAGTGGAGAAGAAAATTTATACTTAGCCCTAAAAAGTAAAATAAAACAATAGGTAAGCATGCAATGTCAGTTATTAAAGGTTTTCACACAATTTTTTCTTATTCTACAGTTCATGTTCAACATGGCCGCCTCTATTTCTGATACATTGTCGCATCCTTCTACGGAGACCAGTCTTCACTACTCCAGTGATCAACGTGGTCCTCATTTTATTTGCTGCATCCACAATCCTTTCTCTTAAGTCTGCCACAGACGAAAGTGGATTTAGCTCGCTGTACACAAGACTTTTCATGAGCCCCCATACATGAAAATCCATGGGGGTTAGGTCCGGACTCCTTGCTGGCCATGGCAACGGCCCACCTCGTCTAATCCATTTGGTTTGGTAATTTGTGTCCAGCCAGTCTCTGACACTTCTCCTGAAATGGGCAGGGCAGCCATCGTGTTGGAACCACATGTCCCTGATCAGGTTGAGTGGCAGATCATCCAGCATATCACTCAAGTCTGCTCTCAGGAATTTTTGTAGCTTTCCCCATTTACATTATCCGGGAGAAAGTAAGGTCCAATCAAATGATTGGATATTGGGATTCCTTAGTTATTTTGGGGCCCAGTAATGGGTGGGCCTTGTGATAGTTAGTTATGTCATCTTTATCAAATTTGGACTCATTCGTTCACAAGATATTTCTTAGAAAATCTGGGTCTTCTACGTCAGCATTTAGCATAAATCTGCAAAAGTCCAATCTTCTCGCAGGGTCTCAAAACAGAGCCAGTTTCTCGAAGTCTTCGATAAGCTCTGTCAAGAACGGCCACATCCGGCACTCGACGACCGGGGTAGCGAGTTATGTATTCGTTGCGAGCTTGCGCAGACACACAATCGCAGTATCCGTAACAAATAAGCATATCAGCATATTCCTCAGGTGTGTAGGACGTCATCACTTCCGTATCACAGGTACAAATCAGAGTCCGGTTAACAAGCATAGTAATCACAAATCAAAAGAAATAGTCCAGAATCACAGCCAAGTCGAGAAATAGAGCAAAACGATATCACATCTACTATGTACGAAGCACAAAAGCAGTCTGACAACCAAGATACCGAGACCGTTAGAACTGCTATCTGGAGCGTTCCAACTATTTTTTTACACGAAATGTAATACAAACCCTAGATTATTATACCTCGTTAGAAAGCTGATGAAACGTAGATATTTTATAACACATCTGCCGAACAACTGCCATAATATTTTTTTTAGATATCCTTTAGAGAACAATACAGTTTATAATTTTTTTGTTTATTTCTTAACTTTCACTTGTCTACTACGGTCTATTCAATTAACTTATGTACTATTTTAATGATTGACGTCCTAAAGCATATTATTACACATATAAAAATGCAATAATAATAGTAAAAAGACACACAAAATAAACAAAATTAAATTTTGTTGCATAAAAATCGGCAATTTTCAATAAAAATATTAAAAGTCGAATATCTGGAAAAGAGTTAAGTTTAGGCTAGAGTGTTTCATAGTGAAATAAGTCTGAAATGATGGGTACTCCACGCCCTTAATGGATCTAGCACGATTTTTCCTGTAACCCTGTATATTAAGGACAGGCCTAATGACAGGTTAAAACGTTCGCTTCAAAGTGGGAGCCAATTTCACAGATTGGCATCCACTAGCGCTCAGTCTGTGATGGAAGTTAGAAGGCATCGGTCGAATGTCACAAACAAAATATGCCAAGTTGTATTGTGAAGGGTTGCACAATCTATACTCAAAAGTGCAGTAAAAAGAAAGACCAAGTTTCTTACCTCAAGTAATTCAATATTTTCAATATTACACTCTGTTTTGTAACAAAATAATCGAATTTATATTTGAAATAATCATTGTAAACATAAACATTGACGGACATAATGGCAGCGATAGGCACCTAATTTTATCAACTTGTCGTAGTTCACGCGAAATCTAATAGATGGCGCTGACTTTTCTCACGCCATTTTGACAAAATAAAATGTTCCTTCGGGCATATCCTGATATATAAATCTATGATTATCGGCGATTGATCTTTCTCTAAGGTTTTACAATAATGTTTAAAGTTAATAAAAATTAATAATACTCCACGCGCCCCTAAAAAGGTAGGTACTGCTAGTACCTACCTTTGTAGGGCTTTTAGGCTTAATAGGTACCTAGTACCGTAGTAGCATGCAGGAAGACATACGCTTGAGAAGTCATTAGTTACTATCTTTTCACATCGATACAGCGGATATAGCTATAGGATAGGTACATATTTAATTATACTTACATATCATGTCAACAATACAATACAATAATACTTTATTGAACACTAATGAACAAGAAGGAATAGGATGTGAAGTGTAGATAGTATATATTAATAATAATCTTTTTAAATGTTGTACGCTCCTGACTATTATTAATTTAATGATAATGATAATAATAATAATAATAACAATAGTAATTAGATTTGACGTAAATAATACAATTAGAATTAAATAGGAATAGGATTATTGACATGTAACAACATAACTTTTATTTTAGAAACCACTCAAAATGTACTAAAATGTGCAGCGCCCTTGCAGGGCACATATATTGATCCTTAAGACAAGCTACTGTTAAATATATAGTCTGTATTATATGTGAGCACAATAAATGAATATGAATATGAATATGAGAATGCACATAGATACTTTATAAAAGAATGGTAGAACAACGGGCGGCCTTATCGCATTAAGCGATTTCTTCCAGGCTACCTTTGTATAGACAGGAATTAAAACAAAAATATAACAACAATATGGGCGAAACCACAGAAACAAAATAAGTAGTATACTTTAAACCCGTCCCGTTCCAAATCCATTTTTCTAAGTTCGAGAAAAAAGAACAACAAAAAGCAAATGTCCCATAAAACCTCATCCCTAAGTTCAGTGTAGCCTAAATTGTGTATCTAAACTGTAAACATGTACTGTAGAAATATCACTTAGGGAAATAGGTGCACACTACACACTAAACATAGAAATGTAAAAGGTATTACCTACTAGTTAGTGCGCTGTAGGTAGCACTTCAGTAGCACTACTAGACTTGAGTTCAGGCGCTGCTCAAAAGCCTGTGCGAAAAGCTGCCTGTAACGTGCAGGCGGAAGGGCTTGGTTATGTTACTGGAATAAGCGATTACAATTTTGATACGTATACATATTTTTTAAGCTCATTGATTTTCCTCATCCCTCTCCACGGCTTAAACCTCGGTATTCTTCCTTTTTATTTTGTTTGTTTTTTCTTTTGGAATTGTGCATTGTCTCCACGCCTATGCGCTCCTCTGGGTCTGGGCTGAAAACCAGCGCTGGATGTCGTCGACAACCAGCACATGCTGAGCCGACGCCCATTCAATACTTGTTTTGTGATTGTTTCTTATTCTTAGTTCATATTATATAACATTAATATAACATGTTCTATGCCTTGTTTAAGCAAGTATTGAATAAATGCAATTCTATTCTATTCTTTTATTCATTCTTCAACATACATCGTATCTTGCCGCACTATAAATCAAGAAAAAACAAATTACCCAATTCAAACGATTAAAATAGATACAAATAAGAAAACTTTTTAACTCGACAAATTGTTGTCATGAAAACCACGGGCAGCAGCTAGTAGTGTACCTAGCTACCCACTATTAAATCTTCTGTGACAAAACTGAAAGCACACAAATCGCTACCGCCCCCGCTCCGCTTATCACCAACTACATTATCAGAAAGCTTTGTTGGAAAAGGCTGGGCCTTTGACGGTAGTTACACATTGTCCTTTTGACTCTGTCACGTTACTAATTTCTATATACTAACATGTATATTACTCGTTTTGTCTCTTTTTACATATACTCACACACACCTACTACTACCACACACACCCTGCTTATAGAAAAGTGCAGAGAGAGAAACCAGTCACAAACACAAAAAACTATGAATTGTATGAACTCGACATTTTTTAGGTCTACGTATGGCCACTAAAATATGATGGTAATCGATGGTGGTGGTGGTGACGGCAACTTACCGTTACAATAGAATAGATATTATTTGTATTTACAAAACAAAATGTATCTAAGTATTATATCCATTATCTGGTTCCCATAGTACAAGCTTTGTTTAGTTTGGGGCTAGGTGGCGCTGTGTGTTTAGGTCTACGTATGACCACTAAAATATGATGGTAATCGATGGTGGTGGTGGTGACGGCAACTTACCCTTACAATAGAATAGATATTATTTGTATTTACAAAACAAAATGTATCTAAGTATTATATCCATTATCTGGTTCCCATAGTACAAGCTTTGTTTAGTTTGGGGCTAGGTGGTGGTAGTATTAGACTACTATGATTTAGGGTCCAATTTGTTCAATTGTCTAAATGTTCAGATGATTCATTGTCATCATCATCAACAGCCTGAAGGTGTCGACTGCTGAATATAGGCCTCCTCCAGAGAGCGCCACTTTGAGCGGCTGCTGCATCTTGGCTTTCACTAAATCTCCGGTCCACCTTCCCCATCGATCGGGCAACTATATCAGTCAAATCATTCGTTTAAAACAGTCAACAACCAAGTAAAGCAATTAAATACTTCACAAAACTGGAAAACAGTCATCACAGGGTTATGCAAAAGGAAACCAAGAAAAGGCGCAAAATTCCTGTCATGAATAATAAAGGAAGGGCAGCTGGAATGTACAGTTGGAAATGTTATATCTACACTGCCATGGACTATTCAAAGGATGAAGGCCCAGGGAGTCTAGCAAAGATCACAAACGCTAAAGCTAACGCCAAACGCTAACTCCAAAAATGTATTGAAATGACATTCGCTGCGAAAAAGTTAGCGCTTGTCATTTCAGTAGGCCTAGCACGAATATTTACGCGCGCGTAAGTGTAACGTTAACGTAAGGCAGTTGTATGGCATTTGATTTCCCACCCTATTACGATTGAGCTAGCAGCGCTGCTGACGCGCGTCTGCCGCTCAACTGCAGTTAAAATTGTATGAACTTTGACAGCAGTTGAGCGGCAGACGCAATCGTAGTAGGGTGGTTTTAGGTTAACGTTACACTTACGCGCGCGTAAATATTCGTGCTAGGCCTACTGTACATTTTGGAGTTAGCGTTTGGCGTTAGCGTTAGCGGTTGGTATCTTTGCTAGACCCCCACTTTACTCTACTGTTTTAATAAGTAATGCAATGCCCTGCCTTGGTCGGTGTTTCCAGAAAAATACAACCGGGGGTTATTCAAATCAAGAGTGAATAGGTATTTACTAGACCAGCGTGCTACACCTTAGACCACCCACCGTCGTCGCTTTCGGCTTTCCGAGGTGAGATTCTACCAAGCCCGGTATCGTGCCTTAGATCCCTATGCCGCTACTTTAAAGTCTTCTATGTCCTCACGCCCTAACCCTATAATGGACACCTTCCTTCTTTAACCATAGAAGTTTCCAGCGAACCTGGCATGCGGTGTCTATTAAGTCAGTGGTCTGTTCACAACATCTACGTTTGTTTTTCGTGCTTGAATAATGATGGTTGTTCCGTTATTGCATAACACATTTTTTGCTGAGCCAGCAAAAAGCCATTTTTAGAATTCACGCTTTTGAGATTTCGGTACGAACTATTATTACTTTATTGTTGCGTCAACAAAGGTGAGTTTTTGTAGTGTCGCGTGGTTTTAGAACTAAACCTCTAGTACTCTGGGTATGGGAAGTAGTAGTTCTGTTGGCAGTTGCTATTTGAAGGAAATAATAAGCATAATTTAGTCGTCCCTTCATTGTTATTCTTCAATCATTCTGAAGGATTATGGAAACTGGTTTAATTGGTGTCTATATTTTATAAAGTAACTGCTATTAATCACTTTAGAATATTTGTTTATGCTCAAACGGGCTTACGTTTGACAACAACTCACCTGATGGTAATTAACGAAACTGTCTAAAGTGGAGCATGTTGCCCATGAGATGCCCATTACCTCTTGACTTGAAAAGACCCAGGCTTTACCCAATGGTAAAATAAATGCGCTTTAACATACAAACAAAGATAAAAAAGAGTTACGATGAAATAAGTCGTCATCACCATCATCATCATCATCAGCCTGAAGACGTCCCTGAATATAAGCCTCCCCCAGAAAGCTCCACTTTGATTGGCAGCTAAACACAATATTATATTATATTTAATAAGTATTTCTGGACAATTAATGACCGTATTTAAATTTTAGTAAGTAAATACAATCTGTAGTACAAGTACAATTTTCATCTTGTAGAGCTTGCATATTTTATTAAAAAATGTAAATGGAGAATGGAGATACGGAGATACAGAATAAATAGCAGTAGGTACATTAAGATGCCACGTCGGCGTCAATTCACAAATTTAATTAAAAACTTTATGGGCTCAAGAAATCTCCATGAAGTCTTGGCTTTTTCATGCCATGGAACGAAAGGAGAAGCTTACAATGCCACCAATTTATCTGTTCAGATGAATTTTTCTCCATCACTTTCTATTAGCGCAAGAAATTGACCTGGAGTTGACGGCACTCGCTCGTAGAACCGACAACCGATAGGGAAGAAAGGTTCTCGAGTAGCGACCATGAACCGGAAGACACAGCGTAGGCAGGTCCCCCACTAAGTAGGTGGACCGACGATCTGGTGAAAGCCGCGGGGAGCTGTAGACCTAGCACGAATATTTACGCGCGCGTAATTGTAACGTTAAGGTAAGGCAGTTGTATGGCATTTGATCAGCGCCCCATACAACTGCCTTACGTTAACGTTACACTCGCGCGCGTAAATATTCGCATGTGTGTGTGTCTTAAATGATTTAAGAACGGGCAGGGCAGGGATTTTCAGCGATCACCAAGCCGCCTGCCCAGCAAGATGATTATGGTAATTGCAAAAGTAATAATGACTGGCTATTGCATTTTTTTCGCGACATTACTTACCTGATGCATTTCATTTCATGATTTACATGCATTGCACAGCTATCTGGCGACGCGTAGTGCATAACCAAATTACCATGTTATCTCTAACTACATTTGTGCTTTGTGATGACGATAATTATGATGACATAATAATCGTAACCATATCTCCAGCTATTCATATAGAAAATATCGCAATTCGCAATAAAGGTTTTCATCGCTTTCAAAAGCTACGACAAACTGCGAAATCCCAATCAATCCTGACCATATAAAGCCACCTTATTCCCAATCCTATAGAGTCTCTTCCATCACTTGAATCAGATCCAAGGCTTCAAAAGACGAAAATTGAACCTTATTGTGAAGTAATAAGGTTTATTTCATGGTAAATAGAAGGGTTTTCAGCTCAAGAGCTATTGAATGCTTGCAGTAGACATACTCGTTTCGATGGATGCCTGAAGCGTTGCATTTTCATGAGATATATTTTTACAGCTCTCGAAGGAGATCGTAAAAGGCTGTAATAAAATGAGGAATAATCTGTAGAATACTGTAAATACAGCGTATTATATGAGTGCAAAAGGATTTTCAAATTCCGTCGAAAGAATCGTGAAGGAATTCTGGTAGCTATTCGGAAACAGGAGGAACCGATGCCTCTGATGGTATAATAATTATCCGTTTACTTATTCCCATTAGAATACTAAGTTTGATAACTGAAATTTTGTTATTACCTAAGTCATATTTAAAAAGCATATATTAGGTACGTAGGCTTATTCCTAATGATTTTTCAGCGGTGAAAATGTTTCAGTTTTTAAAGGAGATCCTTCGTGGATAACCTAACTTGACGTTGTCTCTACAAAAAACTTATTTATAAAAAAACTCTGATTATAAAAAAATATGCGCTCAGAATTTAAGTCTTTATGCAAATTAGTCGCTCTGCGGTGTTTCTGCGTTTTAGTCTTTCTGCATTTTAATCATTCTGTGTTTTAGATTTTCTGCGTTTGCCTTTCTGTATTTTAATCGCTCTGCATTTTTTCTTTCAGCTTTTTGGCCAATCTCTAGCAAAAAGACTACGAGGGTAGTCTTTTGCTTTCTAGGCAGTCTGATCATAAAAGCATAATTGACACACAAATCCTAAAAAAAAAGGGTCTAATCCCTCACATAGGTGTCTATAATACGTTTGTTTTTGTCCAGCCAAAATGGCGCTTGGCTAAGTACAAATTTCTCATCGCCCTTACAAGTAATAAAACCATCAAAAGCCAATAAGCAGTTTATCTCCCCTAGATGATGGTGTTATCATGGCCCAAGGATTTATGGCCGATCGCTATCAGCTTCTACACGGGACGGCAAGGGGAGTTCTTGGATGGAAGGTAGAAACACGTCGTAGGTAAGTTGATGTTTTGTTTTATGATTGCCACCAACAAATAATAATGCACATAAATAACAGAAAATAAATGAACAAAGGAATACAATGTATACCTAGTATAATTACTTTTGTGTAATAATTAGTATTTACACATAAATAGTATAGGCCCAACATTGTTTTCCGAGATGAGGAAATCCACTAGCTCTTAGAATTAGCATGTTGAAATGGCAATGGGCAGGCTACATCGCTCCTAGAACTGACAACCGATGGGGAAGAAAGGTTCTCGAGTGGCGACCACGAACAGGAAGATGCAGCGTAGGTGGACCGACGATCTGGTGAAAGCTGCGGGGAGCCGATGATAGAAGGCGAGCAGAAGTAGTATCAACTACCCAGTCTGTGCGACGCTCAGTGGCGCTCTTTGAAGGAGGCCTATGTACAGCAGTAGACGTCTTCAGGCTGTTGATGATGATGATGATGATGATGATGATGATGATGACATTTTAATATCGCCATATATATTTTTTTTTCTCAGACGTCTGTCAGTCATAGTAATTCCATGACTGAATGGAATTGACTGACAGTGATTAAAACTATAATGGATACGCTCACAGTCAATTTGGTAGTACTCCTCAACATTGAGTTAACTGCGAACCCCGTACGTTTGAAGTTGGTAAAAAATCCACTCTTATAGAACGCCACCCGCCAAGTTCTGTGATACATTTTACACCCCTAGATAAAAATACCTTAATATAACCATTGACTGAAACCATATGGTAAACTATGCGCACGCGCCGCAATTAGGGTACGGGACCCTCGACAATTCGGGTTCTATAATGGTGAAAACAATTTATTAGCCTTTGACCATAGAATATGAAAAACCAGAAGATGGGCGAGCCATCGAAACGCGCGTCAAATTGACTTCAACAAAACTGCTGTTAAATGGTGTACTTTGATTTGACTTTACAAAAAGAAGCGGGATGGGTTAGCACTAGGCAGATGGTATGGTAAAATGGCAGATAATGTAACTTCTAATCGCTTAGTCAAAAGCTGCATGGCCCAACAAAGGCGAAGCGCTTTACTTGTCTCACAAGACCTAATTATCACTCATCGAAATGGGTATTATTTCGATGTTATCACTATTAGAATATTTATTTTGTCTTGGGTTCGGCATCTCACTACGTAAATTGTGTGCATTGCACCTAATTAACCGGACAATTTAGGAGATGCTAGTGCAGTTTCATGTACTTATTATTTACGTCATCAATGGTGGTTGTGAAGTGGACTCAAAGTGTGGTAAGAAATCATTATCGAACGCGCCATCTGGCCTGTTCTAACATCGGCGCCTCGACACACCTGGCTTTGATAGATTGCAATATGTTATTAGGTATAATTAGAGAATGCTTATTACTACCCCTATAATTAGTTAGGGGTGGGTCACGCTGATGATTAACTAGTTTAACCCTAAACTTGCAGCTCAAGCAGTGGGTTGCGGGTTCAATCCCCACACGATGAGAAAACAAATTGTGGAAAGGATAAGTGCATTTTTTTTATTTTCATCTGTTAGAATTTATATCAATATGTAATGTATGACTTACATAATAATTAACATTATTATTACTATTTTTATTTAGCGTAATTAGGCCATTAATGTATAGGAATTTTAAACATTCACGGTTGCTAATCACGGTAAATATCCCGTAAGTACTATTAAAAATATAGGAATTTGATCCCATGATTCAAATTTTTTCTTACATTAACTATTAATTTAATAGTTGAAATAAGATACAAACGAAAAAAATATAGTACCTATACTTACAAATAATAATAATGATTATTGTAGTTGTTTGTTGTGGATAGTTCCAATCAAGTTAGAGATCAACGAAGACGAACGCAGCCCTTGTACTGTTTCGAATATAGTATGAAGAAATGAATAAAAATAATGTGTTATTACGTTATATTGAGAACATTGAATAACTTTTCGAATAAACTAAATTAAATCGAACAGGCCAGAACAAACCGAAACAAAAAAATTAAGTCGCTATTCCAAATCCAAACCGAAACACCCTCCAAGTAAACAACGGATATGGGCGCGCTGACAATTACTTCGAAAATAGAACACAAAATTGTGAGTATTGTGACTCCCGCGCACCATGCATTATCGATTTTAAAAATAGAACTAGAAAACGGTTTTAAAAATAAATTGAATTTATAACTTTTGTTCGTTAATGGAGAAAATGTAGACGGAGAATTTAAAGTAACCTACTTTAATTACTGTGCCATTAGTATTTTTACTTAATCTGTGGCCGAGCCCGATATAAATTATATTCCTGGGAGAGATATAGAAAAAAATAATTTCGTAGTTGTACTTTGATATTATAATTTTTACAATCCCTACATATAATAAATGTGTAATTCTGGCGCCCTACGGAACACACACATAATGATGTCAAATCTAATTTATCCCATAGGTTCTATTGTTCAAAAAATATCGTAACCGCGATGCAGGACTACAAGACTTTTAGCCCTTCTCCATACATTTTCTAATTTATCATATCTAACGCCATCTAGGGACAATAATTTGTAGCTGTTTGTTTGTTTGTTTGTTTGTTTGTTATTGAACAAAACCCTAGATACTGAACTGATTTTCATGCGGGTTGTACTAATATGCTTAGAAATAACCGGCGCACAACATAGGATATATTAAAATACAAATATCATTAAAAAAATTTGGTCAAAATTATTAAAATATCATTACGAAACCGGACGGAATTTTATACAACATGGCCGCTTCATGGTGAATTTTTTTGGCTACTGACGGTTAGTTTATGTCACAGTAATTTTTTTATGTTGTATTATGGCTCCACACATAGTGTATTTAGCCAGTTTTAAGTATAGTAATTTTTCGTCGTGTTGTTATTGAATATTTCACATGTTTCACGTAAAGTCCATCTGGAGGCACAGATTAAAGAAAAAAAACGTGTGTAAGGCCATGAACAAAGAGTAATAGGAGTTAATTTCGGTAGTAAATATGCATTAAATAGTGGAATGAAATTTTACAATTTATTAGAATTTTTAACAATTATTAGTTTTTCTATTTAAGCCCTTGCAGGTTGTTTGAGGTTTTTGGAGTAAAATAGATATACCATCAAATAATATGTAAGTAGTATGAATCGATTGCATTCAAGATATAAATATGTTACTTATACTTAAGTGCCCGCAGATTAGAGAAATAAACGGCCAAGTGCGAGTTGGGCTCGCGCACGAAGGGTTCCATATCATTATCTATAAAAACTAGAAAAAAAACGTTTGTTGTATGAGAAAGAAAAAATACTAAAATACAGAATAAAATAAGTATTTAAGGGGTTAAATACTTATTTTATTCTGTATTTTTTGTAATAGCGGCAACAAAAATTTATTTATCATCTGTGAAGATTTCAGCTGTCTTTCTATCACGGTTCATGAGATACAGCCTGATGGTGACAGACGGACAGACGGACAGCGGAGCCTTAGTAATAGGGTTCCGTACCCAAAACGGACTGACGACGTCTGTCAGGCTGTCTGTCCTTCTGTCCGTCTGTCACCAGGCTGTATTTCATGAACCGTGATAGTTACCGTGATAGGTAGTTGGGAGTATAATCTTGACCCTTGCTACGCCTATTTTTGGCATTACATGACGTTTATGTTTGGCTAACAGGTCGAAGCCCAAGGCATACTACCATAGGCTAATGCAGTGGACCAATGATACTCTTACGTTACGTAATAAATTATATACTCTTTGAATGATACAGAAGTATAATAATACTCTTTGGAATGATACGAAGTAGATTTTTTTCTCTAATCTGTGTACGAAACATATTATGTAAAATGCCCTGGGGGTCTAGCAAAGATCACAATCACTAACGCTAACGCCTCACGCTAACTCCAAAAATGTATCGAAATGACATTCGCTACGGAAAAGTTAGCGATTTCCGAAACGTCATTTCAGTACATTTTGGAGTTAGCGTTTGGCGTTAGCGTTAGCGGTTGGTATCTTTGCTAGACCCCCAGACTTTGCCCTATTGTAAAAATGTTTTGAAAGCCTAGATTTTAATATAATATAGGTTTTAATTAATCATGAGTTCGATGATACTTATCGAAATATCATCGAAAATTTTTCTATAGTTAAGTAGCCATGAGTGGAGATTTCATCAAAATTGGTCGAGGAATATCAAGGATAATAATTAGCGTACCTATGCTGTTTTGGAAAATATTATAATTAATTATTTCATCCATGATTAAGACATGTCATTTTTACTTCGTGGAAGTGATTATCCGAGCAGAAAACTCAGTGTGGCTGATAGAAAATCAGTTTTTAAAAATAAAGCCATTGCCAAACCGAAACCTGAAAAGTAATCTAGTCCACGCGTGGCAACGCCGCGGGCAGTAGCTAGTCTTATATAATAGTCATAAATTTTTTCGCACTTAACGGTCGTGTAACCTTATAGCTCGATCAGTTGGCAGGGTTGCACAGCGTCTAATCCGGTGGGGTGGACGCGGTTTCAAATACTGCTGATTGCTAAAATTTTAAGGATTAGGGACATATTGGATGTTTGTATCACATACCAATTAGAAATAGACATCCAGTGGTTTCTAGAGACCGAGACCGGCCGGCGTTTCAAAGATGAATGATATAATGTATGTTGTTTTTATGAAGGAGTTTTTACTCGAAGACCCAGAGTTCTTGCGCTGTAGGGTTCTACGGAGAACTTTTGAAGCAGTTCCAACTTTCCAAGCATCTGGACAATCCCTGAAAAGGGGCCTGCCTTTGTTCTATAGTTCAATAATGCTATTTTAGTTTTGTATTTTCCCAAAGGTAACCTTGACAGTGCCCTATTGCCTTTACTCCATGACCCACGGTCGAACACCCTCGCTTATTACCAGGGGTGCGCAAATTACAAACGCACGCGTCAGCAATATCCTGTTTGTTTGTCTGTCTGTCACTATGATATGTGGATGGAGTGACGGTTGACAGGAGCCCCTATTATTTTGATCGATTTGTTGGCTGAATTTTCATTTGTTAAGGTTGGGCTGGCTTCGTATTATGGTTGATTTCTTTGCTCATTAATTTGGCTTTTGTCTCTTTCGACCGAGTTCGATATTCCCATGACAAAAAAAGACAAAAGTCGAAGTAACTAATCCAAAGCTAGCATTTATTAATAAGGTCGATAGCGACTAGTCGTTCCCAACCGTTCATGTTCACTGCGGTCACTACTTTGATAGGTGACCGCTAGTATGTAATAAGTTGAAGCTTAACAAAAAACTTTTTCAAAAGTATCTTGTATCTATAAAAAGTGTTTAGGAGATACGTATTTTGTATCTAGTATTTCAGATACTTTTTCCAAAAGTATCTTGTATCTGGTATCTCAAATATTTTAAAAGTATCTTGTATTTAAATACTTAGTATAGGGTATCTTGTACATCTCTGACCGCTACAATATGTGGTATTTACCGATGACTGCTACGGACTGCTTTGGAGAGCACGCTGTTGTTTTAAGTCATTATATTTAGTAAAGAAGCGTTAAATAGGTTTACAATAAGAGTTTCTAGTCACAAAATCATGTTTATTGACCACGTCAGAAGTCGTCATCATCATTACCAATTTTGTTGATAGATTTGTTGGGATTGAATGGGTTCGTTACCTTTTACTTTCACGCTTACCTTCTATTCTTTGTGGCTGTGTGTGATTTGTAAATAAATAATAAATAATAAGCGCAAAGCGTTTCTAATATAGTTTTAGACTACCCCCATAACACCGAACCGAAAGACGTCCGCTGTCGAACATAGGCCTCCCCATAAAACACCTTGGACGCTCATTATACGAATCGAATTGACGACAAATTTGCCAATTTGTTTTAGCCTAGCAGGTGGCTTGGCAATCGCAGAAGATTTTAATGTACTGAGAAAAATGCTGCGATCCATAGACTAGAACCGCTGTGTGAAATGCCCGTAAAAAAATGAATGACATAAAATTATTTATAGCGGATAGACTAGATAGCGCTGTGTGAAATACCCGTAAAAATGTATGACATAAAATTATTTATAGTAGATAGACTAGATAGCGCTGTGTGAAATACCCGTAAAAATGTATGACATAAAATTATTTATAGTAGATAGACTAGATAGCGCTGTGTGAAATACCCGTAAAAATGTATGACATAAAATTATTTATCGTAGATAGACTAGATAGCGCTGTGTGAAATACTCGTAAAAATGTATGACATAAAATTATTTATAGTAGATAGACTAGATAGCTCTGTGTGAAATGCTCGTAAAAATGTATGACATAAAATTATTTATAGCGGATAGACTAGATAGCGCTGTGTGAAATACCCGTAATAAATGTACGACATGAAATTATTTATAGTAGATAGACTAGATAGCGCTGTGTGAATTGCTCGTAAAAATGAATGACATAAAATTATTTATAGCGGATAGACTAGATAGTGCTGTGTGAAATACCCGTAAAAATATATGACATAAAATTATTTATAGTAGATAGACTAGATAGCGCTGTGTGAAATGCTCGTAAAAATGTATGACATAAAATTATTTATAGTAGATAGACTAGATACTCTAGATAGCGCTGTGTGAAATACCCGTAAAAATGTATGATATAAAATTATTTATAGCGGATAGACTAGATAGCGCTGTGTGAAGTACCCGTAAAAATGTATGACATAAAATTATTTATAGCGGATAGACTAGATAGCGCTGTGTGAAATACCCGTAAAAATGTATGAATTAAAATTATTTTTAGTAGATAGACTAGATAGCGCTGTGTGAAATGCTCGTAAAAATGTATGACATAAAATTATTTATAGCGGATAGACTAGATAGTGCTGTGTGAAATACCCGTAAAAATGTATGACATAAAATTATTTATAGTAGATAGACTAGATAGCGCTGTGTGAAATGCTCGTAAAAATGTATGACATAAAATTATTTATAGCAGATAGACTAGATACTCTAGATAGCGCTGTGTGAAATACCCGTAAAAATGTATGACATAAAATTATTTATAGCAGATAGACTAGATAGTGCTGTGTGAAATACCCGTAAAAATGTATGACATAAAATTATTTATTTATGACAATCAGTGTTTAAACTATTTTACCAATATAATGAGAATTTGAGATTTCATCCCTACATCCCCAAACATAATGCCTTCACAGGAAGAGGAAACATCCCGTTAGGTTGGCAGCGCTGGACAAAGGGTTGTAACGTGAGGCCAACATGGCAACCGCATTAGCTACCACCGCCGGAAGTGGCGGAAGTGCCGGAACTTCTTGTCTGGGGTTTCTATAGTTTAAATTGATGAACGAACGTAGTTTAATAGAATATAATTTATTATACCGAATAATCAAAAATACAATAATTAAATAAATAAAAAAATAAAATAAATATGTGTGGACATTTCACACAGCGCCATCTAGCCCCAAACTAAGCATAGCTTGTACTATGGGAACCAGATGACTGATACAATACTTATATACTTTTTTGTTTGTAAATACATACATAGAATACAATACAACACCCAGACGCGGAACAAACATCTATGTTCATCACACAAATGTTTGTCCTGGGTAGGAATCGAACCCACAGCCCTCAGTTCAGAAGGCAGGGATACTACCAACTGAGCTATCAGGCCCGTCAATTATTTCGTTTATTTCACAGACTTGTTACCTACTCTATTATTCGATACCATCCACTCACATAGCGCTCCCGAAAATCTCATGGAATTCTTCCAATCGCAATTTGGATTGAGCAGCTCAAGGTGCAAGGTTCTTACTACTTAGTAAAAAAAATAAATGACGCCCTGGTCCCAAACTAAGGTTCCCTGTATCTACCAGGAAATACGAGGACCACAGTCTCACAACACCCGTAGACTCAGAAGTTAGTACAAGTCATTTGAGCTACTTTTCTATGTACAAATCATCGAAAATACATGTCCTGTTGCAGAAATCAAAGATCGAACCCGCCGCCTTCGGGTCATGAGCCGACCTGCTCAACCACCACACCACAGAGTCTGCCAAAGGTGCTGGACTAGAATTCTTCATAGGTCAACGTGCTACACCTTCGACTGCATAGTTCCTTAACATCAGGTCAGAGGCCAACTGTGAGCTCTTAGCGCTATTCAAAACAGAGCCTATATTGGATTGCTTTTTTTTGTATCAGGATTATGAGAAGCGATCCAATATAAGCTCTGTTTTGGATCGCGCTAAGAGCTCACAGTACGGCCCCAGGTGAATTTTCAAACGTTGGCCTACTGGTACAGTACCTACATAAAAAAGGTTGGTTCTTAAAGATCAATACAGACAAACACGCTACAATTTTATTGACATAACCTCAGCACAGATTATCAATATCATCCATCGTTCACCGTCTATTTACATACACCATCGATTCAAACCCTTTCGAGATTTCCGTTTCTACGTCTGCAAACAAACTTGTGTTCGCAATAACAGCCATTTCTTGCAAAAAGGCGGTAACACGCAAAAACCGAGCGCAATAAATTATCCCTGCGTCAATATTAGCTAGGCGCAGAATTTACTGCGTGGGGCAGCCCTAAGTGTGTATACAGAGTGTCAGTATTTGCTACAACCAGTGTTTTTTACAGGGCACTTTTTTATAATTTATAGGCGTAGCATTTGACCACTGTCTCACCTGATGGTAAGTGATGACGCGGCCTACGGTGGTGCACGCTTGCCTAGAAGATACCTGTTCGCTCTTGATGACACCCAGGTTATAGTTAGCTGGAAACAAGGACGACGGCAAGGTATTACACTCAATTGATGTTTTTTACGGTGGCAGAGTAGGATTTTTCTGCAAGACCTGTTGCAAGTACTACGCATTAATAATAATAATAATAACCATTATTTGGTATTTATTGGCATTTATTGGCATTTATTGGCATTTATTGGCATTTATTGGCATTTATTGGCATTTATTGGCATTTATTGGCATTTATTGGCATTTATTGGCATTTATTGGCATTTATTGGCATTTATTGGCATTGCCAGATATTCTGCTGCCAAGCAGGTATGTGCTAGCACTAGTGTTCCAGTTTTAAGGGTACAGAAACTAGTGATGTTACTGGGCAAATGAAACATTGTGAACTAATCTCACAATCTTTAATCTTGTTACTAAATGTACGTTGGGCGTTATTATTATTACTGTAGGTAATTAATCCAATGTCGCATGATTTTCATAAACATGTGAATTCATTAGTCTTAGCTTGCTAATTGCTATTGCTATCTATTAGCTAATGATCATCATCAGCCCGTAGATCTCCACTGCTGAACAAAGGCCTCCACCAAAGAGCGCCACTTTGAGCGGCTGCTCGCCTCCTGCATCCAACGGTCCCCCGCGGCTTTCACCAGGTCGTCGGTTCACCTAGTGGGCGGTCTGCTACGCTGCGCCTTCCGGTTCGTGGTCGCCACTCGAGAACCTTTCTTCCCCATCGGTTGTCAGTTCTGCGAGCGATGTGGCCTGCCCATTGCCATTTCAACTTGCTCACTTGCTCTTAGCTATTGTATGACGATAATTCCAGAATTTCATATAGGATTACTTCGGTGAGACATTGACACTTTTAGTTATTTAAGTATTTACACTACGATATTTATAGACGACCTGGTGAAATCCACGGGGAGCCGATGGAGGCACGAGGCGAGCAGCCGCACAAAGTGGGGCAGGCATGTGTTCAGCAGTAGACATCATCAGGCTGTTGATGATCATGTCCTGAATAAATGTGTTTTCTTTCTTACCTTCTTTTCTCTCTTTCTTCCTAACTAGATCTCACAATTTAAAATACCAGCATCTTACGCCTCACCCTGTATCCTTCTTGGTATTGCCGGTTGTAATTTACGTCACAAGCATAGCTACGGATACGTTTGCTCGTCGTAACATGCCCGTGTTATTACAAGGAGCTGAAGTTAGAGGCACTGGTAAAAAACATGCAGGAAAGCTCGCGGGATTGATGTTAAATGTGACCTGGATAAGATTATCAAGGTTAGATAAGTACTTATCCTTGCATCATTGTCCTGTAAGCTCCTAAAGTCAAAGTTGAGCGCAGTAAAGGAAAGTTTCCTTTGAGTAAAAGCTTACTCCTTACTCCATTATATCATACATCACGACGATCAACAGCTGGGAAAAGAATTTTCGTTGGAACCTATATCCTACCTTACATTAAACTCTGCGATCACCGATCACCAAACCGCTTGCCAAGAGTGGTGAATATGACAAATCTTATGAATTGACTCAGCGTCCAGAGGAATTTTTATGGGGGAAGCCTACCTTAAACTATAAGTATTCTGTGATTCAGGGTACTTACTTGCCCTTCGAGGGGCATTGGTTTGGTCCACAGGATGCTAAAGCATTTTGGTGCAATCGTTTTTCTTTTTATCTAAGTTTAGAACAGACAGATAGCTTATATCTCTTGTTGCAGTGCCAGAATAAATAATAACACCACAAAAACCTGCGAAACTGGTCATTCCGCCAACATTTCTCTAACCTATCTGGGCATCTCGCTACGTGCCAGAATGTCGAGCTTATATCGTATGCCCATCACAGTCAACGCGGAAGGTGGTGTGACTAAAATGGACAATGATCTTTGCTAGATCTTATAAGTTGCCTCAATGACCTCTACTGGTATGTATTCTATATTGTTTGACATTAGTTAGTTTAATTATGTATTTCGATAGCTGATCATGGGCGAGCGTCGAGCGTGCTACATCGTCGATATGCAATATCGTTGTCACTTAGGCACTCACTCGTCCCACTGGTGCCGCGGTGGAGCGAGCACGTGATTCAGCCTGGTGACAGACGGACTGATAGACTTACAGACCAACAACGGAGCCTTAGTAATAGGGTCGAGTCGACAATGATCACTTGGGTGATCATATTCCGAGGTGATCATAGGACACTAAAGAGTATCCAATGATCACCCAGGTGATCATGGTAGAATAGACCAGTCCATTTTATCCTTTGGGTACGGAACCTTAGGGTATTTTTAGAAATAAGATGTAGAAAATTCTTTTGTGGCTATAACGGCATTATAGCTAAATCGTAGTGTATATGTGACATGCACGGTTGAGATCAAAACAGGATAATTATGTACTTTTTACCCTGGAAAAGAAGATTACCCCAGGAAAATCACTAAATAACCAACGGAGCGTTCAGGAAATAAGCAAAACACCATGGAAAATGGTGCCGACACAGATCTCACGTCAGTGCAAAAATACCATAAATAACCGAAGAGCATTGAGTTACCGATGAACCGTGTTCGACGAGATAATTTCCGGTAATTTTCTAAACTGTCCAGCTGGGCTACCACAAGCTAATATAAAACCATCATGTTTCATGGCATTATTATTTAAAGGTTACAATAAAATTGTTCGAATTCATACCATGAACTTATAAAGTATTCCTGCGTGTGAACGAGACGTCCACATTTTTATGTGGTGTTATCACTGTCGCACGCCAGTGTCAACATGTACATGACAGTTGTATTTGAGTGAACGATTTAACGTACCGTCATCAAAACTGCTCTGGCCCTGCAAAATTAAAGTATTCTTTATTCAGTGTTTTTGGAGTTTTAAGAGCAATTAAACAAAAATAAATATAAATAAAAAATAAATAAATTCTTACTTTTATGTCATGTGTCAATGTATGATTGAAGTAATAACACTATAAGACCTTGTGGTGACCCCCCTGATCTCGGTCTAGTAATGCGGTCTAGGCTAGTAGAGAGGCGTAAATAGAGCTACCTCAGCTACAGGTTTCACCTATGGCGCCAATACTGTGGGAACAGTTGGGCTGCTGCTATCATTTATTATGGATGCTGCATTTCATAAATATTGCATTATTTATAACGAACTCATGCACATACAAGGTGACCTTAAATTGGTATGTTATCCTGAAAGTGGGTAAATGCTTTATTGCACAATGAACAAAAATGTAGGTACATATGAGAACTTAATGCTAGAGAGGTATACAATGTTTCTTCTACGACTTTACTAAATTAAAAGTTTTTCATTGAAGAAATGCCATGTAAAGTTTACGTTCGAAAATAGCTTTAGCACAGCTGGGTGGTTGAACTTCGTCCTTGACCGAAATGAAATGAAATGAAATGAAATGAAATGAAATGAGTACACATAAATGAGTTTAATGACCTGTGTTTAGAAATGAATTTTATAGTATCTTGTTAACTCTCGTAGCGATTGCATGCAATTTCGCGAGTGGATTTATTTTTTACCATGGAAGTTCGGAAACACCCAGTTTCAAGTAAGAGTCTCACAACTTGTAGGGTATCATGGTCCCAGTCCCCCCATTTCGAGATAACATACCAATTCAAGGTCACCTTGTATATCTCTTGTTTTAATATCTAGGAAGGTTATGTACTACAGGATCATAGGAGGTAAAAACACACTTCCACACACACCCACAGTAGAGTTCCACACTTTCATCACTTAGGTACTCGACCATCTCATATAGAGGTTATCAAGTAGGAAAGAAAGTTGAGCTTTAAATGAGAAATCACAGTTTTGCAAACCCTCATCATACGACTCGACGATCACACTTTCATAATAAATGTAATTGTTTAATTTATTCTTAACCTAATCTGTAGTTCTGTTTTACATCGTTGAGCTTCCTTTTCTGTTTCTATAATGTTTTGGGTTCGTTTTTGCACTGGTAAACGTTGAATAGGTAGTAAAATATACAGGTCGAAAATTATAAAGTTTGGCATGACACTGCACTGCTCACTTCATCCTGATACATCGCAGTGTAGTATCTCATAAGATTTCTAGACTGTGATATCAATATCTAGTTTCGCAGTATTTTACACCACTGCGTGGCGACAAAATATTTGGCAGAGCTGACAAACTCGTGTACCACTCTTTACACACTCACACATATTTATTGCGATCGAATCCACCCCGTTGACATAAATACACCCTTTCATTTCATTTCAAATCATTTATTCTTCTTCTTCTTTAATGGCTTTCTAACGCTTTTTTGCAATAATTCTGCCAATGTCAAGTGGGTAAAATTTGTACGGTTATGTCAAGTCAAAGTCATATTTTGTCAGTCATTCAAAAACGCCAACAGTAAAATGGTGGATATTCTACTAAAGGCTCTAAAAACGGTCGTTGAACCAAAAACGAAAATGCATGTTTCTATAATCTTGAAATCATTTGCCAACACTCGTGCACGGTCACGAACACTTAACGGATAAGAATCCATCCTTATTACACATTAAAATTCAAAATACACAGGTTTTAAAAAATAAATTCAAAATTCGCAACCGCCATTGTCGGAGTTTCTTCAAAGACCTTCAAATCATTTACCCATTGCCCAGCAAAATTACTAAATATGTCATAATGTCAATAATGGCATGGCAATAATGTGACGTCACAAAAAGAAATAATAGAGCCAAGGGGAACGCACCAAGGGAGTATATTAATATGGCTGTTAGAACTAGGAATAAACTTGACGTTCATAGAACCATATCTATGTAAGATAAACTCAGATCTTGTGTAATCCTGATTGGATTTCATCCGGAGTTATTGCGACAAAGGGTTAAAGTGCTACCAATTAATAACCAACACTAGTACCTTCTCGCTGTAAGAAGTTACGATTCACCGTAGGATTTTCATATGGAACTGTTCAAACGTTACATTGACAGAGCACTAAAAGTAAGATTTGTTAATACAGAGTACAGACGGACAGACTAATAAGAAGCCCTTTGATATGAAGGCATTGCCAGATGGGAAAGTGTTGGTAACCGGTGATGAGTTGTTTCCTACAGTTTCGTAACTTAATATTCTGTCAATTACCCTCGCATCGCTTATGTATCAAATTGATGGTAATTTTTAAAATTAATATAATATTCCTCATGTAATCGTACATTACCTACCATACCATACCTACTTAGTACCTACTCAATCGCTTTACTAATGTAAAGCGATTGAGTAGGTGAACAACCAGAACCAAAAATCAAAAATACTGGCAAATTAGGTTATGGTTAGGCTTAGGTCACTTGTGTTTCTATAATCTGTGGATTATAGACTAGAATCAGAACCAGAGTGTCTTGAATTTGTTTCGTAAAATGTTTGTCCAGGGATTTAATGTTGACCACAGTACAAATTGCAATCAAGCTCAGCTAATCTGCCTCTCGAGAACTACCTCTAAGAGGTATCAGGCTCTCCAACACAAAGAAGTTTTCAAAGGACTCGTAACCTATTTAGGGATGAATATAAAGGTATATAGGTAAGGTACGCAGGGATAACGCGGGGCCTGTTCTATGAAAGTGACAAGTCCTGTGGGCCACACGAATCTTTAATTCAAATTAATATTGAAGAATTGAAGCCAGATATGCAAAAAGTAAAGCTAATCATAAATAACAATATCAAGTTATTTTATTTTCGAGCACCAATCAGGAGCTCTGTAGCCACTAGCCTGAAGACGCCTACTACTAAACAGACCTCCCACAGAAGCACCACTTTCAATGGCTGCTTGTCTCTTGGATCCAACGTGTCCCCACGGTTTTGACTAGGTCGTTGGTCCGTTAGCAAAGGCTGGCCTATGCTGTGTCTTCCGGTTTGCTTGCATTAGAGGACCTTTCTTCGTCATCAGTCAGAAAAACGACTTCGTGCTGCAGCATCAAACAATTATATATAACCTGTGGTTTTTGGAAACCGGCCCCGTTCTCAACTAGGGGACCGCACCAATTTTCTGCATTGCTATAGTGCGTATGGTTCCCACATCTATCATTGACGATAATTATATAGGTAAGTGGGTAAGATAAGGTCATTGTGCTACTTAATTATATAGCCTTCCAGATATGGCAGGTAGGTATTTATGAATGGGTTGGACTGGACCGCTGTATTCGTGTAGACGTCACAAACTAGTGACGTCATCGAAACTTAGTCCGTTAGGATGGCTGCCAGGGATGTTGTTCATACTTGAAAAAAATATGGCTCGCCAACACACGCAAGGCTTAAGTCAAGGGCTCGACAAAGTCTATGGCATCAGCTATACTCCTACCTAACACAGCCAAACAATTAAATTCTCTGTAAACTTTCGAGAGTGAGTCTTGACAAAAATTTACGTATTCTTTGTCATGTGATGTCACGAGTGGATTTTTCATGGTAACTGTTGGGGCTCTGTTTCGCGAGAAAGGGACAGGAGATGCCTCCTGTAGAAACTTTAAAAGCTTATTACTCCGTGATTTATTTACCGATTTTACTTATTATTTATTGCATTCGTTTTTAATCTTCTTTAGGAAAGTAATATTTACTTGTTCATTTTTAATAGTGGTCATCATGCCTATTACCTCAATTATATTGGAGATGATTTTGAAGAGTTGAGACCTAGACCAAACTTTTCTTTTTTACTTTTCATTTTGTTTTATTAGAGATTTTTATGACATGTTTTTTGTAACAAACCTACCAGTATACTAAAACTCCCAAGCTTTACGAAAGACCCTTCCCTTTTATTTATTCACATAGAGACTGTACAATGTACATTTCAGCCTCTCAGCTAATTCAATCAATCAGAGATTCATAGCATTTGCTCGCATCTGAACTAGATAGTGGAATAGTAACTCGATATCTGACTATAACATGACCGACGGACGGACAGACACGTGTGTTTAATCACGTGTAGAGATAGACACGTGTTTTAGAGTTGTTTATAACCCATTGTAGTTTAGTAACAACAGAATTTGGGACATAAGTTCCTATTGCTTCGAATACTTATTCCGTGCCGGTAGAAGTCAAATAGGTTATTGCAGTGAACTTTTGAGCTCTACCGACAAAAACTGAGATATACGATACAGGATATGCTTAATGCTTATCATCACCAGCCTGAAGACGTTCACTGCTGAACATAGGCCTCCCACTGAGCGCCACTTTGAGCGGCGGTTCGCATTCTGCATCCATCGGCTCCCCGCGGTTTTAAGCTGGTCCAGGACCTAATGTTTCTTTTTGTTTCTGGCGAAAGAGGCCTGGAACTCATAATACGGGCCCTGAGCTTAGTGTGGGATCCAGGTGCTCCAATTAATGTATATGTTACCCACTTATGCCTATTTTCCAAATAAATGTATTTTTTTCATTTTTTTTTAATGTAGTTATGTACCTGCATTGATTTCCTGTATTCTTCTGACAATGGCCCTAACCAAACCTCTTGAGTTAAGCTAACTCGTGATGATGATGTAGACATAAAGCTTGGTAAGCATTAAGGGCCGTATTACAGAACGATGTTTAGTCGTCGATCAGTGCTCAAAATAAGATTTTATTCACTATTATGATGGGTGACCGCTACAGCAAAAAGTGGTATTTACAACAGAGCGCTACCGTGCTTCGGAGGGCACGTTAAGCCGTCGGGCCCGGCTGCTGTCGTAAGACAATTAAATAGACGTTAAGCTAAGTGAGAAGCCTTTGGGTGGCCTAAAAGTTCTGTCACCAGGGCTGACCAATTGCATATACGAGAAGAAGAAGAAGATCAATCCAAAACCAAAACGATCAATCCGTAAATGAAATCTAGATTTGAGCTTCGATCGACCACGGAGTATTGTTCTGTAATACGGCACGGACCCAAAACACAGCCTTCATCATCATCATCATCATTAACAGCCTGAAGACGTCCACTGCTGAACATAGGCCTCCCCCAGGGAGCGCCACTTAGAGCGGCTGCTCGCCTCCTGCATCCATCGGCTCCCCGCGGCTTTCACCAGGTCGTCGGTCCACCTAGTGGGGGGCCGGCCTACGCTGCGTCTTCCAGTTCGTGGTCGCCACTCGAGAACCTTTCTTCCCCATCGGTTGTCAGTTCTACGAGCGATGTGGCCTGCCCATTGCCATTTCAACTTGCCAATCCTAAGAGCTACATCGGTCACTTTAGTACGGAACAGATCCCATTGCAGAGAGGCGTGAGACAGGGAGACGTTATTTCTCCGAAACTGTTCACAAACGCATTGGAGGATGTTTTCAAGCTCTTGGAGTGGAAAAGATGTGGCATCAACATAAATGGCGAGTATATCACTAACCTTCGTTTTGCCGATGATATAGTCATAATGGCGGAGTCGCTCGATGATCTCAGCACCATGCTCAACGACCTCAGTAGAGTCTCCCGACAGGTTGGTCTTAAGATGAACATGGACAAGACGAAAATCATGTCAAATGCCCATGTTCCACCTATACCGGTAATTGTCGGGAACGATACTCTCGAAGTTGTCGACAAATACGTCTATCTAGGGCAGACTGTCCAATTGGGTAGGTCCAACTTCGACAAAGAGGTCGCCCGAAGAATCCAACTCGGCTGGGCAGCGTTCGGGAAGCTTCGACCTATCTTTTCGTCCAAAATACCACAAAGCCTGAAAACAAAAGTTTTCAATCAATGTGTGTTGCCAGTGATGACTTATGGAACTGAGACGTGGTCTCTAACTGTTGGCCTCATTACTAAGCTCAAAGTCGCGCAACGAGCTATGGAGAGAGCAATGCTCGGTGTTTCCCTGCGAGATAGGATCCGAAATGAGGAGATCCGCAGGAGAAACACAGCCTTAGTTCGTTAAAAACCACAAAAATTGACTATCACTCTTTAATCTGCCAGTTCCGAGCTGGCTTTCTCGCACTTTTACCTATCCTTTTCCTTTATAATCCGACCATTTCCAGCCACAATACCTCGCATACCTTCACCCTTCATTTAAATGAAAATAACCCTTTTGATCCCCGGGTTACGGCACTCAACGATCCAGTAACGCGGTGAGATCTGTAACCTGACACTAACCATTTCGATTCAAATGAGTAGCCCTTTTATAAATCATTTAATATGGCTTTGGGCACCCGTTAAACCCCTAGGTAGCGTTGGTAAAAAAAGTATGAGTTTCAATTCACACCTCAAAATATTCAATAGATAACCTCAAAATGTGTAAACTTGTGTGCTCCTAAATAGGAAACTTACTTAATTAAAAAATAGTTGGTTCCGTGACCCACTCCGGCATCGGCATGGGGATTCCGATGCTCTTCTCTTATTCTCTACAGTGTAGGAAGAGCTGTCAAAACAATTAGTTACAGTCAATGCTTTGACTTCCCTATACGAGATGACATTTATGTATTATTTTATTTGACCTGTATTGGTCTGTATTTGCCTTCTCTGGTTTGCCTTTTCCTAAAAAATAGAAAGGAATAGCTTTCTCTGTTGTTTTTGTTTCATGAATTATAAAAAGCAGTTTTTATTGTGAAACCCCTCCTTTTTTGCGAACGGTACAAGCGGTAGGCAGCCGTTCGGCACACGCCCATCAGCCGCGCGTTCGAACAATGGCGCCCGTGTTCAGGATATGCCGTATTGTTGAACAATACTGTTTACACCGAGCACTTGAGCTTTGCTATAAGCTCTTCGAAGGCAAGCACATAGTATAGGTTATTTTTGTGTGACACGCTAGACTTTACATCACGTCACGTCATCAGTCGCTCTCCTGCTCTAACACGGGGCTTCTCTCACATGGAAGGAGTGTGACGCGATGACGTATTTTTAATCCAACACGTCGCAGGATGAAGCCTGACATGTTTTTGAATTTTCAGATTGATTCTTGAACATTTCCTTCCGAAGACTTTTTTAAACTTACCTCTTTTTTGGTTTTCCTCACGATGTTTTCTTTCCACCGTTTTAAGAGCGATTGCAATTTCAGCATATGATTTGCATCGGTTTCAAAGTCGCACTACCACTGCGGCTTTTACGCGAATTTATATTTTCATAGTAGATCCCCTACAGAGCACGCTTTGTTCACCCTCTATTAAACATCTCGTAGGCTTATATTGATTCTGTCGCCATCAGTGAGTAGAGCAATTATGACCAACCAACTGGTTACGAACCTCCGGGCTCCGGCTTCGACGCAGCCGAAGGGATTAAAAAACTACTTAATCCTGTTTTCATCCGCTCATTTCTCTTTCGACTAACTGCTAAGTTCTTATATCATGCTAAATGCTCAATGATCTACTTCTCAAATGAATAATGTTATCTCAATCCGTCCGTCTCATAAATCCCATACCACAATCTGTGTAAGTTAAACACCAAAAAACAATCCAAACAAACCCGAAAATAACAGACAAAGTACTATAATTATACCCGTCTAAGGTTCCCATTTAACTATGCCATCTGCGATCAACCCTCACATTTCTACCCCTCGGTGGGTGCAAAAAATACCCCTAGAATATATCCTTAGAAAAAATCTACGTCTTGGACAAATGACGTCTCCAGTGACATTGTTTAACGAGTAATCTCAGTAGCATTAAGAAAGAGCTTTGATGAGGGATGTAAGAGGATCGGACACATGGTCACGTGACTTGCGGCACTTTTTCACCACAATATGGTGCCGACTCCGCCCCACTCCGCCCCATTATTTACTGCGTTTGACAGTTGACGCTAGTTGACGACTGACGTACTATCTCAAAATACCACCAGAACATGGCGGATTTTTTGCCGCAGGGCAGTCTCAAGTGACGTCAGCAACAAATTATTATCGAAAATGAAAGTTGAAACGGTATACTTGCCTCTTTTTAGCACGTTCAAAATGGTATTTGCTAAAATGAAATGCGACTACTTTATGTTCAATCATTCTTTAACGAAGTTGACTTCATAACTATAACGTATTCTGTGTAGTTAGCTTTATGCCACGTCCTCTTACTTCCCTCGTCAAAGACAAAGAGGGGTTTTTTAGTCATTAAAAAGTTGATAGATTAGATAAGGAACTCTTAATAATTAATCAGTTTATTCTAGCCACTCAGGCGCGGTGCGGCGGGCGTAGGTAGGTCCCAAAGCGCTCCTCAAATAGCGCGGTATGGTTTTGCATATTTACGGTTCATACGAATAAACTAAGCAGTGTTTTAAAATTTCAAAACTAGTTTTAATAAGTAGCATTACTTGGCTATCTAAACAAATGCATTTTTACGTGTGTTGCAGTATAAAAAATACACACAACAACACTACGCATAATAATTGACGCTCCGCCGTACCTAAAGGAAATTACTCCGTTGCCGGCGCGCGCCGGCTCGGCGCGAGATGCAATTTAGACTGAGGCGTTTTTTTTTCTCCTGAACCATAGAGACTTTTACTTTATTCGATAGTGATGTTCAACTAGTTTCAATTTTAGTCGATTTATAACGAGTGACATCTCTAAAAATTGATTGCCATCCCTAGCGCAATCAGCTGTAAGCCACAATTGTGGTGGGGAGCGGTCCACGTTGCGCGATGCCAGCCGCACACGTGGTTGAAGCGCCTGAGCGGATAAAAAGGTTTTAACAAAGATTACAGTTTCTATGTAAAGTTAAAAAGGTTTAATCTTTGTCGTACCTAAATCACTTCACGGTTTCACACGCAATAACTGTTTTTTACTACACTCCCGAAAGCGTTAATAGACCGTCGCGACATCATGGAGTGTCAATCATAGATATATATAGATCTATGGTGTCAATAGATAATACGAGACACTTTAGACACTCAACTTTTGGGGAATTGGGGAGATAGAATACACTCGACGATGACAGAAGAGTTGAAAGGCGGCATTATCACCTTACAGCTAAGAACCGTCGTTCATGTTTGACGGTTTTTACTGGGAATGGAATCCCCATTATAAAGCTATTGATTTAAACGTTTAAATATCCTTCCAGCACCCCTATTCCCAACATATCGGAAGCGTTTCGATTCGAAATCTACACTCTCCGTCTCTTTCATTCTAAATGTAGTTGACGAAGATGGAGAGTGTGTATTTCGAATCGAAAGGTTTCCGATAGGTTGGGAATAGGGGTGCTGAAGTCTAAACTCATGGTATGTCAAAAAGCATTGACGATAAATCCAGTTGACCAATGATACAACTTCCCCTCATACGAAAATTTGTGGTGTATTTCAACCGCTAATCCTATAAGAGGAAACGGAACACCCAATGTGTCTTTTGCTCCCCTGCTATGTTCTTTGAAATTTCGTAAGACTATGTCTCGTTTTGTTACTTCGCCCCCTGCCCGCGCAAATGAGTAGTGTTTGTAGGCGAAATTATGTTCACGAGCTATCAACGGGATTAAATAATCTTTGCCAAAGAGCAATAGGACCCAGCATTCTCGACGTCAGGCGAATAGACCGCGTTCGGAACACCACATTGCGCTCGGGAACGGGAATCGTCGACGTGGGTACTAAGACAGAAACTGAAGTGGAAGGCGTAATCCGCATGCACCGAGCAAGGTCGGTAAAAATCATACTTTTTAAGAGCCTACATAACAGACAGCCAGCGATGTCGTGGCCGGCCTCGAAGAGGTGGCGTGATGCTTTTCTCCTTTGATTCCATTTGTGTTCACATTGCTGAATATAGGGACTTTAATACGAAGTTTAATACTAAAGGTAAGTTATTTAATCCGTAGTTAAGGGTGCCCTGAATGCACATACGGAAGAGTCCGAAGCAAACTCAATAGCGGCTGTGTCGGCGCAAAACGCTGTGCAGTATCAAATATTAGATGTGCGCGGAAGGAGGTAAGCGGTAAGCGGTCTGCGCAGCATGCGGAGAGCTTGCAGGTTGCAGCGCACTTCACAGCCGCCATTGAGTTTGACTCTCATTCTATTAGTAGTTAAATACAGCATTTCATTCAACTCAATAACTTATGAGTTGAGTCGGATAATCAATAGTCCGTTATCAGTAGCTAATTCATTGATGTCGGCGGTATCTTAACGGGCAGTTACCACGACACGAGGGCGCCTAACTAAAAGCTCCGTTATGGGTTACTTTTATGTTTTATGTTATTAATCACCTTTAAAAGCTTTAATACTTTCAACAGACTTTTCTATATAAGTTTATCGAAGATGCTCACTCAATCGTCAATCAAGACTTTTTTTAAATATTTGAGGACATTTCACACAACGTCAATCGCCATCTAGCCCCAAACTAAGCAAAGCTTGTACTATGGGAACTAGATAATACGAATACTTAGATACTTTTTGTTTGTAAATACATACATAGAATACAATATAACACCCAGACACAGAACAAGCATCTATGTTCATCAGACTAATGTTTGTCCCGCGTGGGAATCGAACTCGCACCACAACCTCAGAAAGCCATAGGATCTTTAACAGCCTGAAGACGTCCACTGCTGAACATAGGCCTCCCCCATGGAGCGCCACTTTGAGCAGCTACTCGCCTCCGGCATCCATCGGCACCCCGCCTGTGGTGTATGTAATCGTTGGGCGTTATTTATTTATTTTTATACCCTAGTTCATAATAATGCTCCATACTCCAAAGTCGGTCAGGCAGATATACCTATAGTTCATAATAATGCTCCATACTCCAAAGTCGGTCAGGCAGATATACCTATGTTCCGATCACGTCTGTGCTGTTATTGACGACGTGGCCGCGCGGGTGGTTTCCGAACGCAACCCCATTGAATTATTGGCAAAGTTTACGAACGAGCACCTCACTTTTCATATTTATTTGCTCGAGTGTTGTTTTGTTTTGGAACGTTTTGCCGAATGTTTTATTAGGCGCCAAAAATATCTGTTCATTTTTATCGGCTATTTTGTTTTGGAACGAGTGTTGTTGGTTTTTTATCTGTGATACTAAAGTCTCGTGCAGATTTTGCTCGTTAATTAATGACAGCTGATTGAAACGCACCATCGAGCTTTATGGTAATTTCATTGACGATGATTTATCGTGCGTTCGAACAACACCTCGTTTTCATATTCAGTTATGCCAAGCCAACGGAAGGAAGGCTAGGCAGTTTTGAAAATGGAATTCTATGCGTTTTTACAAGCATTGAAACAAATGACGCTCTTTTGTAGAGACCAAGAGTTTTTTTTTTGCTCTGTGACAACAACCAAAAAACTTTAATCAAAGCAACTCTTTAAATTTAAAAAATACAACTATTTTCATACAATCCTTATATTCACTCAGTCGTGAATAGGCATGATGACTACTATTAAAAATGAACAAGTAAATATTACTTTCATAAAGAAGATTAAAAATGAATGCAATAATTGAAAAAATAAGTAAAATCGGTAAATAAATCACGGAGTAATAAGCTTTTAAAGTTTCTCCTCATCTGGCATCTCCTGTCCCTTTCTCGCGAAACAGAGCGCCCCCACAGTTACTATGAAAAATCCACTTGTGACGTCACATGCCAAAGATGTTGTATGTAAAGCTACCACAGCTTAGTAATGAGGTACTGGGACGACATTGCTCTGACGTCACTGGCCGTTTGAGCTATCTCGTTCTATTCCGGTTATTAAAATGCTTGTAACTTTGTCGTTTTTTGAGATATTATATTTTTGTTTTCACAAATGTTTATCTTTTGAGGAATATTTTTAATATATCCAAAAAAAAAATAGGTATCATGCCTATTGGTGATTCAGTCGAGATTTCATTCATAAAATAATCAATTTGTGAATGAAACGATTTGAGCAGTGATCAACGATTGCGCGTAGTTCGGGCGAGAGAGTGTAGGTTTTCATCCAGAAACATCAATGTTTTCTATGTTATAGTTACGCAACGGTAATCCAGCGTGTAGTCGTCACCCAACTTATCTATTCTGTTGGAGCAATGGCGCGCGACACAGGAGACGGCTTATCACTAGCGTAAGTAGGGTTGCTACATGGATATTTTAATGTGACGCGGACGTGTTAAAAGAAATGGATATTATCATGATAGCCTTACCTGACTGTGTTACAAAACAGCAGCACACTGGTAAAGGAAATTGTAAGTATATTCTGATATTTTACAGTAACTGGTAGGTATTGAAATTCTGTATTTTTCTTAATAATTAATTTTTTTTTTAATAAGTACTTCATTTTAGTTTTATTCTTTTCATAGAGTTCTTTTATTCTAACAGTAGATTTATTTTATTTCAGTAAAGTACCGGAAAATAATAAAAAATTACGCATCTACGAAAGGATTTTTTTAATTTGGCAATTAAAATTAAGCTGGGCTGGATATAAAAAACGTACATATATCTACAGTACGTACTACGTACACATACTTTGACAGTTTTGGATATACTGTTTAAAATTCCCACGAAAAAAAATTTTTTCATGGAGGAAATGAAAGGTTAAAAAACTACAGAATGAAAGCCCTAACTTAACGTTGGATTAACTAACCACGCCGCCCATAGGTTAAATGCGTGGTGTAGACGACCACACACGGCGTGTCGTTCCAGATTCGAATTTATTGCGAGTTTTACGTAATTGGGTTTTTTTCCGTGACCAGTGTTTGTTTTGATTCGATATTCAAAACAGGTGATAATAAAAAACTAAAATATCTTTACATTTAAACCAAGTAGTACTTAATTACAATCTTAGCAGTCTTAGCACTCATGAATCCTACCCTACCTATACCTATACCTATAGTACCTATATCATTATCAACAGCCTGAAGACGTCTACTACTGAACATAGGCTTCCCCCATAGAGCGCCACTTTGAGCGGCTGCTCGCCTCCTGCATCCATCGGCTCCCCATGGTTTTCACCAGAACGTCGGTCCACCTTAGTGGGAGGCTGGCCTACGCCTACATATATAACACCTACTATAAGAAAAACGACTCCACTCAGATTAAAATCCATTTTCGCTGACATTTCTAGTTTTGAACACATTTATATTATTATTTATACTGAGAGAGTCCATCATAAATTAGACACTTACCTAAACAAAGTGGCGCGGCGGCAATCCATCAAAGTTAAAGCGCCGATCTTGACAGCGTGCTGCACCCTTTGTCGTTTGATTGATCTTATCAAACGCAAAACAAAAAAAACGGGTTTGCTGAGAGATTATGGTAAAGTCAGTTAATCTAACGAAAAATAGGAAGAAAACTGAAAAAAATGTTAAAATTAGGATACTAAAACATTTAAAAATAATAGCTTAGTCTATAGTCATAACAAAATTGTTGTTCAGGTAGTTAAAATTATTAATTACATTGACGTAAAAGTAAGGAT
Organism: Ennomos erosarius; assembly: GCA_963580505.1. Classification (NCBI taxonomy): domain Eukaryota; kingdom Metazoa; phylum Arthropoda; class Insecta; order Lepidoptera; family Geometridae; genus Ennomos; species Ennomos erosarius. The sequence goes on from OY756987.1 coordinate 12,283,910, forward strand.
TAAACCTAACGGATAATAAAGTTACTATCCAATGTAATGCGATGCAATAAAAAAATACTTTATTGAACACCTAATAAACTTAACAAGTTTCAGAAGAAATCGCTTAGGTCCCCTCTCATTCACTACACCCCCCTTTTGGGCATTCGTTGACTTGACTATAAGTACAACAATGCACATGACACAAATCAAAGAATGATAGAAAAACGGGCGGCCTTATCGCGTAAAGCGATTTGACCGAGTTGTCTTCTAGACATCATCATTTGCATCAAACAGTTTTAATTTTAATGCATTGGTACCAAAAAGTGTCAAAAATTCTAAAATGATCCTACCAGACTAGTAAAATAAAAAATACGTTTCATTTATTCACGATCCCTTAAGCGGATCAAACTGGAATAAAAATTAATTATAAATGTTTTTGAACCCTCAAGGGATCGTTTCAGGGGCTCAAACAGGAATAGACCAAACTGCACAGCACAGACCACAAAAATTATCTGATAAGTCATCTGTGAAATAAGACCATCCAAATAAACAGAAATTCAAACGTTACACAAGTTTGGTTACACAAAGTCTTCACGAGACAAACTGAATGCAAACACATTGAATCAGGGTACAGCGCAATCGTTATGTTGCGAGCTAAACCTATATACTACATTTATTTTAACTTATTTAAACTGTAATATTTCTGAAGTACATTGTTTCACATACTTAATATAAAGTCATAAATTTAAATCTTTATTGCCTTCCACTTGTAATGACACTTCCTCAAATTCATATCAGCATGCGACCCTAATGCATTCCATAGTTTTTACGTCTCTCGCCTAACCTTTTTTTGTCAATTTCTATTTTTTTACTTTGTGTTCATTTCTTTGTGTAACGTATTAGTAAGTTAGTATTAAGTTAGCCATGAAGGCGATTAAACGTCTCAAAAGGAAAACCATTTTTCTTTTCCAACACCCCGCTCCAGCCGCCTTATAGATGCCCGCGCAACTTGTCTGGCGCAGCCGGTACTGGATGCTAATACGTGTACTTTTTTGAAGAGAAGCCTAAAGAACATTTTTGTTCTGGTGGATCTGGAGTTTCACATAGCGTCCAGGAACCAAATAAATAAGACTCCCGCGTCGCGCAAAATTTGGTACAAAGCTGGAGTTGGAGCAGACGTCGCTGGCAGCTTATGCTCAGGAGGGTCTGGATGGCTTGTGAGTAGATACCAATCACTATTCCTTGTTCTGTCCTACCTATTCCGTGAACTACGTAAATTTGGGATACCCATCACCCATTTTACCCAGTTTTCGTGGCATTCTGCACTAAAAATCGGCGGGATGCTATACGAAATAGTTAAGGAAACTAGATAAATTAAGAAAGTAAATTTGCTCTATTTAAAAAATTAATAATTAATTCGCAAATAGAATCAAAATAGTTAAGAAATTAAACCAAATTACATAAATCGAATTTGGTTATACTTAGTAGTCGTTCTAGAATTAAATTCAATGTAAATTAAAATGATCAGTAATTAGATAAAAATTATAATCTGATTTTTGATTATTTTTGTGTAAAAATAGTTTTATTGGACAATTGAATTCAATTATTCAACGTTCATATTAGGTAAGTAAAAAGATTAAATTAAAAGTTTAATCTAGTGATCATTATTAGGTATTTTGTATCATAATTAATCATTTTTATTGCTATTGCATCGTGTTAGATTTAACGTAATTTTAATGCGTGTAGAATAAATAGTATATTAAATATAAATGAATATGATGCTAATCTAGCAAAACGCTGATCAAGCTGAGACAAAAACCATTATGACAAAACCACCAGAATTAGTCGCTGCTTTGTACAGCCTAATTCCTGAATTTGACGGAAATGAGAGTTTAAGCCATTTCATATTACAGTGCGAGTATGTAGTTAACGAACTAAAAGAAGAAAATAACCGAAAACGCGATGAATACATCTACAACATGTGCGCTAGCAAACTTTGTGGTAAAGCAGCCGAAATAGTTAATGCAAACCAAAAAATTAAATCTTGGATTGCATTAAAACAATTACTGACAATAAATTTCAGTGACCCCCGAAGCGAAACTTACTTGGCAGTACAATTAGAAACATTAAAAATCAAACCAAATGAGCCATATGAAATGCTTTACAACAAAATCAAAAAAATTAAAAAACATTTGAATATTAAAATTAATTTAATCACAGATGCTCAACTAAGAAATTTCAAGAGGGCTTACTATTGCGACATGGCAGTGAACACATTTCTTAATAACGTGCCTGAATATATAAGAAAAACCTTGAAGTTGATTGAGCCCATGTTTTTAGAAAAGGCCTTATCTCTTACAATTGCTGAACTAAACTTTCAATATCAATTAAAATCTTCTCAATCAAACCAAGATTCTAAATTAGACAAAAACCACGCCCAGTGTAATCAATTTCTACAAGAAAAACCAGGTGAACTTTATAGACCACCTATTAAAAATAACGGCATACCTAATCAAGGGTTCGTAAAAGGATTTCCCGCAACTCAACAAGGGTATCAGCCGCAATCGCAGCAAAGTAAACAAAATAATATTCAACCTCAAAAATCCTCTGAGAATACCAATGTCACAATTCAAACCGTATTGCCATTTAAAAATGAACTTCCCTCGATTTTAAACAAAAAACAAGACTTATTTGATGAAACAATTAAAGTAAAATACACTAATTCTTCTGATCAACATTACAATGAGCACAAACAATCAGATCATTACAAAACAAAGACAACAAATAAAAATAATGAAGAACTCCCAGTTCAAAACAACAATAACAAAGAACCTGTTAAAAACTATCCTGGTAAGGAAAAACCATTGATTGTTGTAAAGGACGCAAATGCAGATTTAAGCAATGTCAAAATAGTTGCACAAATAAACAACTCTGATGTCAACATCTGTTTGCCATCTACATCAATGAGCAGTATAGGCGCCAACACGACCTTACTGACTGACTTGTGCAAAGAAAAAATTGTCACGGAGCAAAAAAAAACAGGTAGTTTTGACCGTGCTCCCGACAGTCCCAACGCACCGATGCATTTCGAAAACCATGATGTAAAACTTGAGACAGATAACACAAATAACAACAACAAAATCATAATCAAACTGAATGAATTCGATTCTGATAATACCATTGAATGCTCAAAAGAATTTACAACAGGAAAACACAAATCAGGTAAAAACTGTGACTTTGACTCTGGAAAAAATCAAAACGAAGTAAAACCTCAATTGACTGACTCAACCAATATTATAGAAAATTTTGATAAACAAACAGAAAACAATGAAAAATCAATTCCGGCTCAAAAAGAAGATATTAATAATACAATTAGCAAAAACCTCGACCCTGAAAAGAAACTAACGAGAATTACAGTTTTTAGTCAGTCTAACAAGACTCTTCTTTCTACTTTGGATAGAAACGAAGTTTCTTTAATCAGTCAAAATCAAAGCACCTCCAAAAGAGAATTAAAGTCAAGTACGACAGCCGACCTTACGAAAAACTGTGCGAGCATGATTAATATTGAAAATCAAAATTACAACCGTCGACTGGCCTCTAATACAGTTATCAAAAAGAATTTAGCCACTCCACGTTATCTTCGTTCAAAAGGAATCACTTAGATTACCTTTCTAATAAATTTAATAAACAGTTACGAAACTTTTAGAATAAAATATTAATTTAGTTTAAATAAATAAAACAGATAAATTAATCCTTTAAAATATTTATGCGGGTCCACTTCTAGATAATTACTGTACGAAAATTTTACTAATAGAATGCTAGACCTTTCTCCATGAAATTCAACCAACTTTATCAGCTTGTTTTGTTTGAGTTTGAACTCATAATATTTTGTCACAAGTAATTATAGTATTTTTGTTGTTATTTTATACACAATCATTATATTCGAATGTTATTTTTTATTAGTTTACTGTCATAATTTTATTACTAAAATATATTGTAAAAGTAGAGCAAATTTCAAGTTTCAAATTACAAATTTTAAATCATTTTTTTTATTGCCGAACGAAATCCCAATATTAATAAAACGTTCAATGTTTGTACCATACCTTGTCCAAAATACCATATTTACCTCTCCTTATACCCTTCCTTAAAAGTGAAAGGATCAATCTGAGCCATTGAGATTTAACAATAACCACAGCCAAACACAATTTTGGAATGAAACCGAATGAAATGTGCTTGTCTTAAAGCAGCAATGCAAACTACTGAAAGAAACCAGAGATAGGAAATATTGATTTCCATCACATTAATACCATGGATGTTCCGGAAGTAGCTGCAAAGGAAAACCTTTATTTACTTAGAAGTCAATTCCCAGTTCCCAGTTTCGCAAAATATTTATGTGAACACGATAGAATCAGTGATCAGTGAAAGTCAGTTTAGTGCAGTTAAAATACCCCGATAAAAAAGTGATAAAAAAACCACGTCGTATTTCTGCTGACAATTAATCAATTGGACAATTACTTATTTAGCTTTTAAGTTCTCACATTTTGATAACTTTAATTTTCGTTTTGTGTGTATTCAATAATTATTATTGTGTAATTTTCTATTTCGTGTATTTTCAAATTTTGTTCTGTTTGTGTAATAATAATATTTTCTGATTTCATTTTGTGTAATGTCATTTTCATCTTTGTGTATTTTTTTATTTCGTTTTGTTTGTGTAATAATGATATTACCTATGTTATTTACGTGTGTATGTTTTTCTAATTTCATTTCATTTGTGTAAAAAATGTGTCATTTTAAATTAATGTTTTTTATAATTTTATGATTTTCTTTTATTTGTGTTATTGAAATTCTCTGAATCTTTCATCTTCAGATAATTTCAATCTTAGGAGGGAGACGTTATGTTGCGAGCTAAACCTATATACTACATTTATTTTAACTTATTTAAACTGTAATATTTCTGAAGTACATTGTTTCACATACTTAATATAAAGTCATAAATTTAAATCTTTATTGCCTTCCACTTGTAATGACACTTCCTCAAATTCATATCAGCATGCGACCCTAATGCATTCCATAGTTTTTACGTCTCTCGCCTAACCTTTTTTTGTCAATTTCTATTTTTTTACTTTGTGTTCATTTCTTTGTGTAACGTATTAGTAAGTTAGTATTAAGTTAGCCATGAAGGCGATTAAACGTCTCAAAAGGAAAACCATTTTTCTTTTCCAACACCCCGCTCCAGCCGCCTTATAGATGCCCGCGCAACTTGTCTCAATACAAACAAAACGTCGCAACTACAGCATGGTTCCGTACCGAATGGGGGCAAAACAAACAGAATTAATAGCTGTTTAGTGTAAATACGCTGTGTTTGTGTCAGGATGTTTGCTGTTTTAGAATTAAGTCGCATAATTCCTAAATAATTGCTTGTTTGAAAGCCCGCGTTCACAGAAACTGATCTAGCCTCAAGTACAATTTAGAGGTATAGATTGGACTTGGGTATAAAACCGCGCAATTTCCTATAGCATTAGGTGCGTGAATATGACGTCAATGTAAGTCTATCGAAGATTAGGCCTAGCACGAACATTTACGCGGGAGTAAGTGTAACGTTAGCGTACGTCAGTTGTATGTATGGCATTAAAGATCAGCGCCCCATATAACTATAACGTTACACTTACGCGCGCGTAAATATGCATGCTTGGCTTACCTTTTGGTAGTGCTCCAGTCGGGACGTTATTCTTTGGAATTATATTTTCTTTAGAATTATGAGCTCCGATTACACTTAGCGACGATTTGTAATACGAATCCTAAGTCAAAAATGTTACAAACCAGATGCAATAGTTTGTTCATAACTTCAGACCCGCCACACGAATTTTAAACCGGTAATTTAGGTTGCCTCTCAGTCACAGATAAAATAATGCTATAGTACTTACCTCAGTCAATAACTTCTGCTTTTTATGAGTTTTCTATATAGAACAGCTCCAGCTGTTCTATATAGAAAACTCAATTAACAGTAACTTTAAAATAAGTTAGAGTTAAGTATATGGGACCGTAAATCAATGTTTTAGCACTCAAAGTCTGTGAAGTTTGAATTTCATAATTAGTTCACTTTAGAGTTTTAAGTTTGTATTTTGAACTTGGAGACTGCAGAATTTGCCGTGGATTTTATACTAAATAAAATAAATATAGGTAATTATGTATTCTTATTATCTTAAGTTTTATCGTACGTAGCCTACTTAGTTACACTTGGCCATTTTGGAAAATAAAAAGCATTTTAAATGTTATTCAGAAGAAATCGCTATTATTATAATTTATAACCATATTAAGTTTCATTGAAAATAAAATAGATAAAAAGTGTTATTATTTCTATACCGAAGAAAAAGAGCAGTGCGATTGAAATTTTCATATATTCAAGCCTCCGTGGTGTGGTGGTCGAGCAGGTCGGCTCAGAACCCGGAGGCGGCGGGTTCGATTCCCGCGACAGGATAAGTATTTGTGCACAGGAATAAAAGGGCAAGCACTTGTTCTGGGTCTGGGTGTTGTGGGATCATGGTTCACGTAGTTCTAGGTCCCTAGATACAAGGAATCGTTGTTAGGGTCCACGTTCTATGGATGCACAAAGCTTTGAAAAATAGGTGCGAAGAGATTCTTTTTCTTGCTCTATGTATGTATGTGATTGTTGGGCGTTATTTATTTGTATATACAGGATGTAATTTAATTCATTAGCATAAATAGAGCCCATGATAGTACATCATTTATAGATGATTATTAATGAGTAAAGAATGTAAATGACAATATTTTTAATGAAAACTATGAAGATGGCCGCGGCCCCTAACGTAGTTGGCACGGATGATTTTGATACATTTAAACGTTTTTATACTTTGTATGTAGGTAATTAAAAAGGTTACTACATTATTTTAATTAAATTCTATAATGTAGCATTTGTAATTACCAAACCAATGTGTTAGAAATCAATAATTTTGGTCCACACGTGACCGGTATCAGGAGTATGTACCTACCTAGTTTCAAAGGATGCTAATGAATTCAATTACACCCAGTATATTTTTTATGTACAGATTGCTTTTTTTATAAAAGTAGACAGAAGTTAGATGTATGGGCGAGTTTTAGAACACGTGTGTGGGATGTGGCAGCGACTGACTTTAGAGCGGAAACCTCATGAAATGTTTCCGTTTTATTTGAAAAATATTGCTGGTATTACGATATTTTATTAGCTAACGGGTCATGGGCCTGTTAGTATTATGCTTTTATGTACATAGTAACTGCAAGTATTGGGTTTATATTTAAGAAATAGATACTTAATTACCTACACTGGTATACTTATATTAATAACCAGAGAGCAACAATTTTTGATCGGTATTTCAAACATCATTTCACTGTAATTTGGTTGTTGCTTTTTCAAGAACGCGGGAGGAACTCAAGAAACTGGGTTCGAGTTGTCAGTTGCCTGATACATTTATATTGTTGCTTTTTGGAGTTTTTGAATTTACTCGAAACTTGATATCTATCGCATCGCAGGTTTGCAGAATGGCTTATTTTTTTATCTCGCCGATCATAGTGACCACGGCGACGCCTACCAAGCGCTTTTTTAATGAAAATAATGGGAAACACTCTCAAAAGGACCAAACAATAAATAATTACCAAAAATAGCACCGAAAAAAAATTCACAGACGATTTATGTACTTGCAGCATAATTCGCAATCATCTGGCTGTAGACGGAATTATGCAATTTTATTTTCGCTGTTTTTAGAATTCGGCTTACCTACTAATAACTTAATAGGTACCCTACTCTGGCTGCTCTACACATTACAAAGTTAATGAGCATCAAAAAGATATACTAGTGTTTTAATGCACCCATTGTAAGCTCTCTGTGCCCTGCGAATAGGGTAAATCATCCAGTAATGGTCCACCAGGTTTTATTACCGGATTTATTACTTGTTTTTTTATGGAAGCAGTGAAAAATAGCCGCCTTTACTATCGGCCATCAATCACGAATGGTCAACTCGTAGTTTCGTATTGATGAGAGGTTAGGTAGGTACAGGTACTTTCTCTTCCACATTTTAATCTAATTAAACCAAAAAATATTGCATTCAAATAAACCCAGGAAATGGGCAGCAGAATTTTCCTAGACCAGCATTATAATCTACTACGATCGCCAAAATGCAAGTAGTGCTCATAGCGAAGCATGACTAGTTCGAACCGATCGGTAAAGTTAAGCAACGTTCGCTGCGGTCACTGCTTTGATGGGTGACCGCTAAAAAAGGGCTATTTACAACTGAGCGTTATCGTCGGCGTCGGAGGGCACGTTAAGCCGTCGGTACCAATTGTTGTCATCAAGGCGGTAGTTGTTCAGCTAAGTTAGAAGCCTTTGGGCAGCCGGATCATTCTGACACCTATGTTAAGCAGTGGACGTCTCCAGGCTGTTGATGATTCACATTCATTCCCACGTCTGCACTAGAATATATTTATACTTTAGCACAAAACAATGTACAAGGAGGACTTAATGCTATGAAGCATTATCTACCAGTCAGGCTTTATTATTATACAATAATCAACGGTCTAGAATAGGATAGTTTACCCGATGCATCCATTCCGTTATGTGTGAGCGGATGCATTTGTCTGAATCACGCCGGCTGCGGGACAATGGCGTTATAGTATGATAATTTTGTACATTTTCACCTTCCGCTAACCCTTTTGAAGGACTGGAATGTAAGAGTTCAGCGATTTTTAAGTAAGTATGTATTTTTAAACAGTGAATAGGTACATACATACTGTTATAGGGGCCCGTCATTGAGATAGGATGGCGGCCGTGTCGCTTAACATCAGGTGATCGAATAGCTCGTCACACGTCACATTCATAAAAAAAGAGAGTCTAACTCATAACCCTCCTTTTTGCAGTAGTCAGGTAAAGGTACTTACTTATATCTTAATACGAGATCTATAGTACAAGCTTTGCTTAGTTTGCGGCTAGATGGCGCTTTGTGAAATGTCCAACAATTTATTTATTCAAATATCGTGCAAACTTATTTTTAGAAGGAATCTATCACCACGCATGTGGCTGAGCGGTTGCTCTTGCTACTTTAACCAACGCGCCCTGGATCGAATCCTGCTAATGAAGTTATTTATGAACAAAATTTGTACTCGCTCTTAAAGAGGAAAACATCGTAACTTCAACTGTTATGGGCGGCCGTGTCGCTTAACATCAGGTGATCGACTAGCTCGCCACGTCATTCATTAACGTAAAAAAGGAAACCTGTGATCAATAAATCTAAGGATGCGCTGTCATCTATAACTTATACCAAACCTTAGTTCTATTGTGTAGCTTCTACCGTAATAGAGACTATGTTTAAAACATTTGAATTTAATGCTATTACAATAATAATAATAGTTACTATTGTAATTATAATATCTATTCTGAATTAAGTAATACGCCAACGTCTCAAGCTTGATCAGCATCCTCAAACGTGGGTACCTATAGAGTGGAAAGATACCACGGGAGTGGTCCGTAAGAATTAGGTGTACTGCTCATAATATCTTTAGTCACAAGTCGGCCACTCACTTTGAGAGAACAGCCCAACCCAATGTATAATTAAATTAAATCTTGAACCGTAATAATACTGCTTATAACTGTTCTAATCCAATAACAAATGCAATAAGACTAAAACTACCCACATAATATTACGAAGTGTATAGAAGCGAAACACACTTGTGTATAGAAGCGAAACACACACGGTAGCCCACAGTAAATTAGTATACATATGAAGTATACTCTATTACAGACAACCGATGGGAATGAAAGCTTCTTGAGTGGCGGCCACGAACCGGAAGACCCAACGTAGGCCTCGCCCAAGGTGGACCGACGACTTGGTCAAAACTGCCGATGGATGCAAGAGGCAAGCAGCCCCTACTATGATGGGTGACCACTACGGCAAAAAGTTTATTTACAACAGAGCGCTACCTTGCATCGGAGGGCACGTTAAACTGTCGATCCCAGATGTTGTTGTAACACAATAGTCGTAAAGCCAAGTCAGAATTCTTTGGACGGCCTCAGAATTCTGACACCAAGGCTGACCACTTGCCTACAAGAGAAGAAGAAGAAGTAGCCGCTCAAATGGCGCTCTATGGGGAATGCATAAAGTTCAGCAGTAAACGTCTTAAGGCTGTTAATGATGGGGATCATATTACGGAACTCAAAGCCAAAAGAAAATATGCATTAAAAATACTTTGCATTAATCGCGCGTTACTGCGTTATCAAAATGTTTTCTTAAAAAAAGGAGATACACAAAAGTTACACAAACTTAAGTATTATAATGTAGGTAAGTAATTAAGTACTTACTACCTACTAAGAATACTCTTCTGTCCCACAATCTATTCTTAAAACTCCACTCGGAAGATGTCTATCAAAGTAACGATAGATGTGATGAGGGAGCAAGGTGAAAATAATTACTAGGAGTGATTACAAAAAGAATAAACACGTTCTCTGATGAGACAGGCGTATAATTAGATTGTGACAAATTAGTATACCTACTACAGAATATAAATAGCTAGAAGAGGTTTTTCTTCCCGAGTACAGTTAGGTCCACGGGGAATGGATGCAGGAGGCGAGCAGCCGCTCAAGGTGGCATTCTCTGGGGGAGGCCTATGTTATGTTCAGCAGTGGACATCACAGGGTTGATGATGACAGTTAGGTCCTAGTAGAAAAAGTTAGGGGTTAGAAACGGTTAGGTTCTATTAATTGTACTCGGGAAGAAAAACCTCTTACTCCACAAAAGTAAATGAAAAAGATAAATATAATAATTTTCCTTTTCAAAATGTTTTCAAATTGTTAACATAATTAAAGGTGCAGTTCTCATATGACTATGGGCAATCATTTTTGCCTGTAGTACACCTCAGTAGTCCATCTGGGTGGACTATTATTTTTGGGCCCCACGATATTATGATAAGCAAAAGCAGCTACGAAATTCTATGCAATGACGCTTCCAACCGGGCTTTATAATCATTGCAAGTTTGCAAGCATTGCATCCAAGTCACAAATCGAAGTGAAATCGTGATCAACTTAGGGAAATCTTTATTATCGGCTTTCGTTGTTATAAAAATTATAAAAACAACCAAATAAAGTAGATGGCGAAATCAGACATCTTAAGAACTGCTATAAAAAACACCCGTAAACTACAAAAAGCTTTAAATCAAATACGTCTCGACTATCGTAAATAACAACAATGTGAAGAGGACTGCCCTGGTATTTGAAAATGTTATTGCCGTCGTTCTGGGCCCGAAGTCTGTGCCATTTCAATTGTGTCATAATGGTTCATGAATGGTACCATAATTACAGATTTTGTCACTAATTGTAGTCTACAAACCGTAAGTAGAGTTTTGGCGGGAACGCGGAAAAATTCACGTCGTTGCATTGTATTATTTTTCAAAACTTTTGCTTTTTCCAGTGTTAATGTTTAAAATTGGTGGCGTTTTACGCATTAAGTCTGAATTACGAGCATCAGTGAGGGCAAGTGATATAATGTGGTGAAACGTGATTTTTCGTGTTGCTTCCAAAACTCCATAGAAGCTTCTAGTAAAGTTGCCACCACTTTGCTGGAGCATGACTTAGACTGGACTATGACTACCTGACTTAAACTGGACTATGACTATGACTAGGACATGACTTTGCGTGAAACATTTATAACACGATGAAAATATAATACTTGACACTGGCTAAATACACTATGTGTGGAGCCAAAATATATTAAAAAAAAACCATAAGTAGACTACCATTAGTGTTGAAATCTGACGTTATGGTACCATTCAAGAACCATTATGACACGATTGAAATAGCAGACTTGGCTCTCCACACGCATAATGATAAAGACAATTTAGACAATAGAGCCCATGAGTGAATTTACCTAAATACATTTTATCGTTTCGGGTGCCAACGTTTTTCACCTATAAAACATAACAAAGTCTTGATTTTGTTGTCATCAGTTTGAATAGATTAATCTATGCTTGTACGTCTTTTTTTTTATGTTTCAGGTTGTAGTTACAACTACTTTACTTCGTCACAACTTTGATACCAAAAACCATGGATGAAATAAAAAAAGAAGGATTGAGTTTTGATTGACATCGAACTGAAGCCCAAAATGGCGGACATATCACATATGTGTGCCAGATGAAAGTAGGGCGACCGGCTTCATATGATGTGAGTGTGTGCGTGTTTCGCTCGTACGTACGAAGCGTTCCGGCTTCCTATGGGTGCTCCAGTTTCGGATCAGACGGGATTCCCTCCTTCTTTTTTTAATAGCTCCGTGCCAAAAACTAGTTACTTTAGGTGGCTATAAATACAAAGATATGTTCCATATAAAAAAAAACCTCAAAATCGGATAACAGTTAAATCAGAACCGTAGGCATTTTTCCACCACTGTCAAATGGTACACTTACTGACCGGAGTCCAATATTTATTTTAAATTAACTAGTATTTATGATTTTGATTGTGCATTTGTAATTTTAAATTTTGATTATTGTTATGACATTTTTATTTTATTGAATACATACACTTGATACAAGTGTATGTATTAATGTAATTGTGATCCTAGTTGGTCTAGCTAATAAATGAATTGAATTGATTTTTTTGTATAGAAGATACGCTTCTCTTAAGGCGAAGCCACACAGGCGCACAAGACGCTTGGAGTGTGGAGTGCAAATACCAGACCAGTCAGCAAATATTATTACAGTACAGTCAATAGAAGTTGATGCCCAAGCCCTAATGGCCGATACGATCTATACTTTAGTGTTGGCGCTAGTTCAACAATTGCTGTGGAGTACGATTAAAACTCAATGGCGGAAACACTGCGTAGTATCAAACATTTGATATGCGCGGGAAGAAGTAAGCGGTGTGTGCAGCGTGCAGGGCGCTTTCAGCGCACTTCACGCCGCCATTTAGTTTGTTTCACATTATTACTACATTATTTTGTGTACTTATGTAAGTATAAGAAAAGTGCATCGTTTAACTAACTTTAGAATACAGTTTATTCCGTATGTCATGCATGCGGCAGATGCAGCTTGAGCTTTCGGTGAAGCAAAAATTCTCTTCAAAGCATTTTGAGTATGACCATAGTTGTTTGTGTTACCTTCAAGCTAAAGTGGCTGAACTGATGGCACATGGCTTGTTCAATTATTTTTTTTATATAAAAAAATTTTGGGAAACAGAAAAATTCAATAATACAATAAAATTTACACGTCCGTTTCCATTTCCAAACTAAACAGTTGTAAGGAAAAACATGTTCATGATCAAACTCTTTCAATTCTCAATTTCAGATTTTTGAGATGCTCGGTAACGACTCGCTCAAATATACCTATGCATTATGTGTTTTTTTCTAAATCTGTGCAGTAACAGAAGATTAGCAACTTGTAGATCGTGCAATACTAAATGTCAATCGTAGCGAATTGAATGTTAATCGTAGAAAGCTTGGGTTTCTAAACTTCCTAGGCCTCGAGCGAGGGGCTGGGGTATGTCTTAAATGACCTTTGGTTTACATGCTTGCATGGCAGTTCCTAGGTATGTTTTATTGCATTGACATCTAAGGTACTTATAACCATAATTTCTTAAGTAGGTACTAAGTACTAGTTCTTTGTCTGGGTCTGGGACGATGATCCCTGGAAAACACTGTTGTAAACATACATTTCTAATAGTACCTTGTCCCGGAGGTCCCCCTCAAAGCTTCTTCCCGGTAGCTCAGAGAGGGGAGGACACTCACGGGAACACGTAGGTACTAATGGGATATCCGGAACTATTGAAATGAAACTGTAGATCTCGGTGAACTGGGTTTATTGTAGCGTATAACAATAATTTAAAATGGTTATGGTCCAAAATGCTGAAAAACTAACAGTATAACTTGAGGTACAAATAGCACTTTAAACTGTTAGTAACAGATGTCTTATGAAAATTGGTTAAGCACAAACGAGGACTGTCCGCCTCGGCGGTTGAATGAAGAATGACGAAAATGTATGGAAAATGAAAAGAATGCGTCTAATGTTCTAATTTAGAATTTAAATCTAGATTATGTGAGGCTAATTTTTGATGCGAAAACTAAGAAAGCAGGTGAATAGCTGAAATGTTGATGAAGGAGGATGACATCGTCACAACCTAAGCGCTTACGGTAAAAATCCCGTAAGTTCTAATAAAAACATGGTTAGTTTCTGAGTAGATATAGAGAATACTATTTAGGGTCCAAAATCTATGTATATGATCGTCTGTCATAAATTTAAAAAGCAGGTATGTACAGCCATTGCATTGATAAATTGATTTTATTTATTAATTTAATTGCACGTTGTGATATGACTGGGTACCCTGATCGGTTTATTTTTATCTTTTAACCAGCTGCCGAAAGAGCACAACACTAATTAAAAAAGATATGACTGCTAATATAATAATAGTTCAAAAATTCCATTTGGACATTTGCAACGGTGAAGTCTACCAATCACAGCGGAGATTTGATTCAAAATCTACAGACTGCACTCTCCGTCTCCTTCATCCTAAATGTAGATGAAAAAGACGAAAAATGTTTTCGATGGGTGCTGACGAGCTGATGATATGAACAGTGCAAGGAAGTTTTGAGGTATAGTATACTTAAAACTTCCTTGGAACAGTGCTATTTCCCCAGTTCAATTTTAGCATAAAATAAAATATGCTAGTATATGCACATAGTTGTACACGCAGACAACTGAGACAACATAAACAGAAGTGCATACCCCAATTATCCCATACCATACAGAAATAGATGCCCAAACAAAATTCGGATATTCCAAAACCGTTCACGGAAATTGAAACATTTAAATTGTAAAGCGTGCCCACAAAACAAAGCTAATGCTTTTCAATTAAGCCAACAATGCGTCATGGTTCGCTTGGAGCACCGTGAGCAGAGACGATTTCCCGTTTTACAGATGGTTGGACTGACAAAACGGGCGTTTAAGGTAACCATTTCACAATTATGTTAGGTGAAATCAACCACACCTTATCCTATTTGGTACCTATGTACCTATCTTAATGTTCATAGGTGAATAATGCGGGCTAGGCTTCAGAGCTTAGAGCACCGTCAAGCAGTGTGCCCGTACCTGAAAGTACCTGCAAGAGACACTGGTCGTGAGTTGCCAGCCATATCAGGGTACATTTAGGAGAGTGTGCTGTGAAGCTACACAATCTAATCCCACCTTCTCCATTTCACCATTGGCTGTCAAGACGTACAGCTACACGCCATCCATTTATGGTTGTTAATACATCTATTTATGGTGGATGTTCCTTCCATTCGTACAAAGCGGTTCGACTCGAAATTTATAATCCGAGCAGCGAAGGAATTTACCAGCGTCTGTTTCTCGATAATAGTAAAATCTGGAGCTCTTCAAATCGCGAGTAAACGTCACTTCTAGGCAAGCATATTGTGCTATCGTAGACCGCGTCAGGTGAGATTGCGGTCAAATGCGGACCTATTCAGTTATAAAAAGCTCAAGGCTTTTTATAACCTCTGCGCTACGCACAGAACCACTCACTCCATGAGGCAATTAGCTCAAGCAAACCTTTCCGTGCGAGCCACGCTTTGGGCCGTTGCAAGAGCATCAGAAATCTTCATACCCACACTGGCTGGACGTGGCCACTTAGACCCGATGCCCCAGCCCGGTCTAACATCCCAATGCCAGTCGTGTATGCATCACTTTGGAGCCGCTCACGTGATGCCGTTTTCGGGGACCTTGGCTGTTTCCGCTTTTCCTTGTGGCGCCTGTTAATTCAGTGATGGTTAATACATTAAAGTATTCTGCAGGGGTGTGATAAAATACCAACCTCTTTTAATTCCACATTTCAAGGAAATACTTTACAGACTGCGCTCTATTCCGCGTCGGTATCGTCGGCAATGCGAGGTGAGAGGGTATTGTTCGGATTCTATAGATTACTAAGTCTAATGGAAGTCTATGCCGTATTGTTGGGTTATTAAAATTGTTTAGATGTTTCTATGGCGGCATTATTAAAATAGGCAGGTGTGGGTCATGGGTTAATAAAATACCATGAACGGTCCGAGAACACCCGGACACAGCTGTATTTGCGCTTTTTTTCCTGTGTACATACTACATAGTACAATTATATGCCCTGTAGCGGGAATTGAACCCGCTGCCTCCGGATTATGACCTGACCTACTCTACCACCACACCACGCCACAGAGGCTATCCAGATACCTCTTACCAATAAGTATATAGTTTACATACCTCTTGCCAATGGGCGTAAAAGTGTATTAAGCCGCGCGAAGTCGGAACGGGTCAGCAGTAATTTATAGATGTGGAGAAACACAGATCCTATAGAGATCTGTGTGGAGAATGATAGAAATATTGCTTTCATCAATCAGAGCAAACATTATTCACATATAACCATAGATTTATATATCAGGATATGCCCGAAGGAACATTTTATTTAATCAAAATGGCGTGAAAAAGGTCAGCGCCATCTATTAGATTTCGCGTGAACTACGTAAATGTTTATGTTTACAATGATTATTCCAAATATAAATTCGATTATTTTGTTACAAAACAGAGTGTAATATTGAAAATATTGAATTACTTGAGGTAAGAAACTTGGTCTTTCTTTTTACTGCACTTTTGAGTATAGATTGTGCAACCCTTCACAATACAACTTGGCATATTTTGTTTGTGACATTCGACCGATGCCTTCTAACTTCCATCACAGACTGAGCGCTAGTGGATGCCAATCTGTGAAATTGGCTCCCACTTTGAAGCAACGTTTTAACCTGTCATTAGGCCTGTCCTTAATATATAAGTCTATGCATATAACATATTCCGAACAAACAAAAGCATGACTTTCGAGTTTCTTGTCCAACAAAGTTGCGTCAAATTCTCATAGAAATACTTCGAACTATTGTGTAATTCATCAGCCTTGGGAAACCTCAGAATGCTTAGTAAGAATCTATCGAACTATCTAAGTGCTAGAACTAACAGAAAAGCTATAATTAGGAATTATTGTTTTCATACAAAAAACAGCTGACCTAGCACCTGAGCAAAGGCACAGAGCAGCGACGCAATAGGTTGCTATTGCAAAATCGTCAGGAGAAACTGACCATTATTTACTGAAACAGTAGCTACACGCTATAATACAACTATCATTCCATTCCATTCATTTCCAAAGACTAGACGACACGACACGAGCTATATATCCAACCATTATTCTTTTCATAATTTATTATATGTCCAAGAAACTGCGATATAAAATGATTGTGGCGTCCAATAAAACATTCCCGCATCAATCTTTTCAAGTCTTCAATGTAACCATTGTGAGGAACGTACGGTAGGTAAGCGTATTATATGGTCACAAGAATAACTGTTTTAATAAAAGCGCGCCTGATATTTTGACTTACGTACTCTACACATTAGCGATGGCAATTAATGCGATTTTGCGTAAATTTCATAAACATGCTCATGCTCACGAATCTTAGCATGCTAATTGCTATTGCTATCCCATTTGCTAAAATGAAATGAAATGGAAATAAAAATGAAATTAAATGAAAATTGAAATGAATAATTATATGAAAAAGAAACGAAAAATGAAACGAAACATGAAATCAAACGTGAAATGAAAGTATTAAAAATTAAATTCAAAATGAACTAAATTAATTGAAATGAAATTTCATTTTTCACAGAATTTCGCAACTACATTTCAATTCATCATCATCATCATTAACAGCCTGAAGACGTCCACTGCTGAACATAGGCCTCCTGCATCCATCGGCTCCCCGTGGCTTTCACCAGGTCGTCGGTCCACCTAGTGGGGGGCCGGCCTACGCTGCGTCTTCCAGTTCGTGGTCGCCACTCGAGAACCTTTCTTCCCCATCGGTTGTCAGTTCTACGAGCGATGTGGCCTGCCCATTGCCATTTCAACTTGCTAATCCTAAGAGCTACATCGGTCACTTTAGTTCTCCTGCGGATCTCCTCATTTCAGATCTTATCTCGCAGGGAAACACCGAGCATTGCTCTCCCTCACATTTCATTTGCGAAATGCTAATTGAGTTTTCACATGCTAAAAATGAATGCGAATGCTAATTAATCCATCACTACTACACACGATACAATCTGCTACGCGATCCTACAATTGCATTGTGTGGAGGTGTGTTGTTTTCGACTATCCAGCGAATTGCATCGTATGGAAGCATGTTGCGGTTCCCCAGTCAACAAAACGCGTGACGGATTCAATGGTGCGTAGAGTACTTTTAGATTACTAGACCATGATATCAGATCATAGTCAGTCTTATTTGCCCAGTAATTTCACTAGTTACAATGCCCTTTAAACTGGAACACAGTAGTGCTTGCTTGCACACCACTGCTTGGCGGCAGAATAACTGGCAAAGCATTGGTTCCTATCTAGACGAACATTGCAGAAAAGTTCTACCCCCTAGTAAACACATAAAAAAATAAAATAAAAAAAATAAAAAACACACGCAACACACATATAAATTGGCAAAATACATAAATAAGTGGGTACCTATAATAACTAGTAGCTAAGGCAATGCGGTGGTAGGCACTTATCTACCTAGATAAACTCGGGCAAAAAAGTCCTGCGACTTAATTATTCTAAAGCCCACCTAGTAAAAGTATTTACTTAGCTACTCTTACTGTAATAGAGACTTCATATCGCTATTATAGCTACGCTACTCCCTACCCAATCATATTTTCCTGTACTGGCAGCAGAACCTACTCGAATAATAAAAGCAACGCGTCGCGATGGCTGTGTACGCTAGTAGCTAGCTAGGTACATCATACATAAGGTCTAAGCCGAACGTTGGGCGTATTGCATTTCCGTTCATCCGCTTACTACCAATTGAAGTTTCCGTCCTCCATGCTATTTCAGCTATTTGTTCAGCGGATCTAATAACGCAATATTGCAGACTACATTCGCTGCAAGCTTGCTATGGTATAAATTTAAGGACGTGTTCAAAATAATTGAGATTGCGTACCTCACAACAGCAAAGGTGGTGATTTTGACTTAGTTTTATTTTAGTCACTGGTCTATTGGCCTATACTACACACACACACACACACACACACACACACACACACACACACACACACACACACACACACACACACACACACACACACACACACACACACACACACACACACACACACACACACACACACACACACACACACACACACACACACACACACACACACACACACACACACACACACACACACACACACACACACACACACACACACACACACACACACACACACACACACACACACACACACACACACACACACACACACACACACACACACACATCCCAAACACACTACACACACTAAATCCAGGCCCCACTTAATCAGTCTCTAATTAGGCAACTAACTGGGTATAAATTGTTTCTTTAACTTCTATAAATATATATTGTTATAGCAGCAACAGAAATACATCATCTGTGAAAACAACTGTTTAGCTATCAGGACACGGTTCATGAGAGCCTGGTGATAGACGGACAGACAGACGGACAGACAGACAGACAGACGGCCAGCGGAGCCTTACTAATAGGGTTCGCTTTACCCTTTGGGTACGGAACCCTAAAAACAATGTTCATATTTAGCCCACTTACAGTTTTGTTATGATTGCATAGATAGAAGATATTGATAAATGAGCAAACAGATCAAAGTTTTACAACCTAATAAGCTGAGATGTCCATCAACATTCAAGAACACCATTTTATTTGTAGGTGTAGGTTATAATAGGCTTGTTTCCTGCTGTTAAAAATTAACAAGGTAATATTATTTTAATAATGTAGGTTAAAGATTAATGCAATAATTGAATGACTCAGTTAAATCGGTAAATAAATCACGGAGTATTAAGTTTTAAAGTTTCTGGGGCATCGCCTGTCCCTTTCTCGCAGAACAGAGCATCCCCCTACTATGTAACTTTGGGATATGACGTCACAGCCCAAAGAGAATGTATGTAAATCTACTACACAGCTTAGTAATAAGGTACTATGAAGGTGGAAGAATTGACGTCACTGCGCGTTTGAACTGTCTCTTTCTATTCCTGTATTTTAAAATGCTTGTAACTTTGTAATTTTTTGATGTATTATTTAATTTTTGTTAACACGACTTAATTTATTGAGGAATATTATTAATTTATGCCATAAAAAATAGCAGGATAACAGCCTATTATGTAGTATATGTTTTTAAGCTGACCCGCCCCAGCTTCGCACGGGTTTATTAGTTTTAAGCCTTATCTCAGTCTTAAGATAGAGAGAAGGAAGAGGGAAAAAGATAAGGGAAAAGCATGAATGGATGAATGAAGAGAAGGCAGGCAGTACCTGCCTCCTTTCACGTTCATCCATTTATCTTTTTCTCTTATATTTTACCCCCTCCTATCGCCTTTTCCCATAGTAAAGGGTAAGAGTGGTTTTGAACAAAATACTGAAGAATGACTGTAATTTCTTAACCACAAAACTTACGACCTTCAAATATTTAAGGGACAATATTTGAAGTCATCATCATCATCATCATTAATAGCCTGAAGACGTTCTCAGCTGAACATAGGCCTCCCCCAGGGAGTGCCACTTAGAGCGGCTGCTTGCCTATACTTGAAGTACCTACCCATAAAGAAATAATTGAAATCAGACCACGCGTTAATGAATTACAATTAAATATCTATTTTCACTTTCATCTCTTCTCCTGAGAGATCCGTGTGTAAATTAAAATAAAATAATTACAGCTGTGGCTCCAGGAACAAAAATAAAAAACAAAATATCTCCAATGTACAGAGTTGGACCTGTTACAGTTTTATTATAAGTAATAGATGCAAAACTGAAATTATATAATGATAGCATGAAATAAAAGTGAAGAAATAATTTGTTGCAGAATTTGCTTCCGAGGACTAAGTACAGCTGTTTGCAGCACTACATATTGATAAGTAGTTATACTTAAATAAATACGAGCCAACAAAAGAGAAACACTACTGTATTAAAATGTATAAAAAGTTGTTAACAATAGTATAATTTTAAACGTTTTTCTAAAAAGCTGTGCAATCACAATTAAAATGCAAGAATATATATGCATGACGCCTCGAAGCTTCCATCCAGACGACAGCCGAGGTAGCGCTAGGTAACTTGGGGAGAACAATTTATATTTTTAATCGGAGTAAAGCTTTAACTGCTTAATAATACCTGTTGCTTTATCACTTTATCTACTTACAATGTATAAAACACACGTTTTCTTATGTTTCCTTGCCCTTTTTGTGGCCACTTTGGGACAATATGGTAAGTACCTTTTTGTAGAACTTGTTTTTATCAAGATAGGCTAACATTTGGTCACGGTCTCACATGATGGTAAGTGAGGAGTTGAGGACGCGCTCGACGATAGAGCATGCTTACCTAGAAAATACCGGTTCACTCTGGCCTTAAAAACTCCCAGATTATAATTCTGATTTCATTCATTCTTTTTTTAGAAAGGGGGTGCTTTATGTGTTTACCAATAAATAGCTCAAGGTCCTCGGTTTTGCTGTTGAGAAATTACACAGATATCCTAACTTCAGTATTAGGTCCAAAGTTACTCCTATCTTGTACTTTGGGAAAGAGAGAAGGGAGGGGGAAAAGGAGGAAAAAGGATGAATGGATGAAGGTGAAAGCCATTCATCCATCATCCTTTTATCACCCTTATCTTTGACGGGCCTGATAGCTCAGTTGGTAGTAGCCCTGCCTTCTGAACTGAGGGCTGTGGGTTCGATTCCTACCCAGGACAAACATTTTTGTGATGAACATAGGTGTTTGTTCTGTGTCTGGGTGTTATACTGCCGTGATATGGAAGAAGGCGGCTATATGACATTTTTACGAAAATGTGTTATTGACCCCATACTAAGTAAATGACTGCGCATCTACCCATCTTGGAATTATATTTTTAAGTTTATTCGTTCCCGCGATATCGTAAGCTATTTAGCGAATAAATGCACATTTTTTAGGGTGACCATAAGAAGAAAAGTAGTTACAGGCTAATTTTAGGTTAAATATACTTTAAAGTATCTTAACGTCTGTTTTACTTACATAGTCTTCTAAAATGATGAAGCGCAATCCTACGTTATACAGCAGCTAAATACTACAAACTAGATACTTATGCGGTTATGGGCTTAATAATGCGTATTTCTGTTTTAACCCTTAATCATTTTATAGAATACTAGCTACTACCCGCGGCGTTGCCACGCGTGGACTACATTATTTATGGCTATTACGCTAATTATTATCCTTGATATTCCTGGACCAATTTTGATGAAATCTCCACTCATGGCTACTTAAATATAGAATTTTCGATGATATTTCGATAAGTATCATCGAACTCATGATTAATTAAAACCTATATTAAATTAAAATCTAGGCTTTCAAAACATTTTTACAATAGGGCAGTCTAGCAAAGATACCAACCGCTAACGTTAACGCCAAATACTAACTCCAAAATGTACTGAAATGACGTTTCGGAAATCGCTAACTTTTCCGTAGCGAATGTCATTTCGATACCTTTTTTTGAGTTAGCGTGAGGCGTTAGCGTTAGTGATTGTGATCTTTGCTAGACCCCCAGGGCATTTTACATAACATGTTTCGTACACAGATTAGAGAAAAAATCTGCTTCGTATCATTCCAAAGAGTATTATTATACTTCTGTATCATTCAAAGAGTATATAATTTATACGTAACGTAAGAGTATCATTGGCCCACTGCATTAGCCTATGGTGGTAATAGTATGCATTGGCCCTCAGACCTGTGGGCCAAACATAAACGTCATGTAATGCCAAAAATAGGCGTAGCAAGGGTCAAGATTATACTCCCAAGGGTAAAGCTCTAACTATCACGGTTCATGAGATACAGCCTGGTGACAGACAGACAGACAGCCTGACAGACGTCGTCAGTCCGTTTTGGGTACGGAACCCTATTACTAAGGCTTCGCTGTCCGTCTGTCCGTCTGTCACCATCAGGCTGTATCTCATGAACCGTGATAGTTAGACAGCTGAAATCTTCACAGATGATATATTTTTGTTGCCGCTATTACAAAAAATACAGAATAAAATAAGTATTTAACCCCTTAAATACTTATTTTATTCTGTATTTTAGTATTTTTTCTCTCTCATACATCAAACGTTTTTTTGCTAGTTTTTATAGATAATGATACGGAACCCTTCGTGCGCGAGCCCAACTCGCACTTGGCCGGTTATTTCTCTAATCTGCGGGCACTAAGTATAATTAACATGTTTGTATCTTGAATGCAATCGATTCATACTACTTACATATTATTTGATGGTATATCTATTTTACTCCAAAAACCCCAAACAACCTGCAAGGGCTTAAATAGAAAAACTAATAATGGTTAATCAAATCTAATAAATTGTAAAATTTCATTCCACTGTTTAATGCATATTACTACCGAAATTAACTTCTATTACTCTTTGTTCATGGCCTTACACACGTTTTTTTTCTTTAATTTGTGCCTCCAGATGGACTTTACGTGAAACATGTGAAATATTCAATAACAACACGACGAAAAATTACTATACTTAACACTGGCTAAATACACCATGTAAGGAGCCATAATACAACATAAAAAAAATTACTGTGAAACAAACTAACCCTCAGTAGCCAAAAAAAATTCACCATGAAGCGGCCATGTTGTATAAAATTCCGTCCGGTTTCGTAATGATATTTAATAATTTTGACCAATTTTTTTTAATGATATTTGTATTTTAATATATCCTATGTTGTGCGCTGGTTATTTCTAAGCATATTAGTGCAACCCGCATGAA
Organism: Ennomos erosarius; assembly: GCA_963580505.1. Taxonomy (NCBI): domain Eukaryota; kingdom Metazoa; phylum Arthropoda; class Insecta; order Lepidoptera; family Geometridae; genus Ennomos; species Ennomos erosarius. The sequence continues at coordinate 12,307,725 of OY756987.1, forward strand.
AATCAGTTCAGTATCTAGGGATTTGTTCAATAACAAACAAACAAACAAACAAACAGCTACAAATTATTGTCCCTAGATGGCGTTAGATACGATAAATTAGAAAATGTATGGAGAAGGGTAAAAAGCCTTGTAGTCCTGCATCGCGGTTACGATATTTTTTGAACAATAGAACCTATGGGATAAATTAGATTTGACATCATTATGTGTGTGTTCCGTAGCGCATCAGAATTACACATTTATTATATGTAGGGATAGGGAAGGGATAATTAGTTTCTGGTATAAAGTTCCATCTTTACTGCCAGAAGTAGTCCTACCTACTAGACTCAGGGCTTCGTTCTCTATATTCGATTAAAGTAACGATTACCTAGCCAGTGAGTAATACTGATCGGGACGTAAAGGCGACGAGTAGTTCTTCCCAGTTTCACGAACGAAAACAGAGTTTCGATCAGCTACTCAGTGGGTAAAAATTTAGGGTGATCTGTAGGAACGTCAACTGTTCATTTCGTTCGTTCAATAGTCACTCTGACTGTGACGCCATTTTGGGTTCGTTTTTAATTTTTTGGACGTTTTTATGTGCCAGCTATATGCTGCGGTGCGGTAGGTGCCTTTCAAAGAGTATTTATTCCCTACCTAAAAACAGTAAGTAGGTAAGGATTTACCTTTACAAAAAGGGGTATCAACTAATTAAATTAATGTAATGAGAAATGTAATACGAATTTAGATTACATTGTTTAGTTCAACGGGAAATGTAATAAGTAATACCTATAGGTACCTGAAATATGGTTTTATCTTGACGCAATAATCAAATTTAAAACAACACAAAACAAAAACATCATAATACTATATAGAAATTTAACATATTATAATTGAACAAAAACTTTTTTATTCGTCATCATCATCATAATCATCAGCCTGAAGACGTCCACTGCTGAACATAGGCCTCTTCCAAAGAGCACCACTTTGAGCGGCTGCTAGCTTCCAGTATCCATCGGCGTCCCACGGTTCTGAGCGGACTGAATACAGAATACAGAATACAGAATACAGAATACATGCGAGCTTACATCAAGTTTTGCTATAGCCGTCGGTTAACCGTACTAATCGGCAGCTGATGTGGCCTGTAACTTACGTCCTGGTTTACGGGTCGGTTAGCACTACTCGGACATTCTGAAATTCGTTACTGCAGTTACAAGTGACATTACGCGGTGATTAGCCAACTCGGAACTTTAATTGAATATAGATAGTCAAAGATATCCGTAAGTAATAATTATTTAATGAACTGAGCAAAAAAGTTAAGTTTTATGATTAGTTTTTTTTTGTTTTATAACATTTAAGAATAATATTTTCTGTTATAATGTTCCAACTGTACCTACTGCAATAACTTAGGTATGAGTCCATTGATCTCAAAATAATATCTAAGAAATCTGTAAGTAATAATGATTTAAAGAAATGAGTAAATAAGATAAATATTGTGTTATAGGAATAGTTTTTGTTTGTTTCTTTAAGTTTTTATGATTAATAAATATTAAGAGATGTTATATTGAATAACTGCTGATATATGAACCTGTGAGTTGATTATTGAATAAATAGCAAAGTAAATATTATGATAATTATTTTCTATTTACTATTTTGATTTGATTAAATGGTGATTTTGAATTCTTAATACTTTTTGTATCTCACCCATTCAATATGTATAAGTTAATGCTCTTTAATCCTAACCGTCTTTAAAGTAAATAATTAGGATTTTTCAAGGATTACTAAATAAAAAGGCGGTCTCATTAAAACATACGAAACTAACCGCCTTCTTACTTAGTTTTGTCCATGTTAAATAGCTTAAAATCTATCTGATACTTCTATAAAAGGCGACTAATAGAGTTTAACAGCTTTATTTACATTTTATCGTTATTAATTTGATATGATTTCGGAAGTTTGAAAGCAGCTAAACAACATAACCGCCATTTTTCGTATCATTACCAAAATAAATATCTGAAAATAAAATTAATAAATAGATTCATACGCAAGAAGGAGGTTAAGGTGCTTATAGCGGCGTTAATACCTATTATTATTAAAACCAAGGGAAAAAAAATACTAAGATAAACGTGAAAAATACATTTTAAATTGTCATGAAACATGTTGATCAATGTAAGCCAATGTACACAAATACTAGATTTTGTCCTCTACTAAACTCAAAAGACCGATTCGCGCTCTCTGTCACACAGGTCAAGAAATCACGTTTCCCACCTTTTTGCGTTTTACTCGAAATCAAAATTCTGCATGTAGCCGCCTTTTGCCATATCAGGGGGTCTAGCAAAGATACCAACCACTAACGCTAACGCCTCACGCTAACTCCAAAATGTACTGAAACGACATTTCGGAAATTGCTAACTTTTCCGTAGCGAATGTCATATCGATACATTTTTGGAGTTAGCGTGATGCGTTAGCGTTAGTGGTTGGTATCTTTGCTTGACCCCCGTGGCAGTATATTGTATGTATGTATTTACATAACAAAAAAGTATATATCTAAGTACTATATCAGTTATCTGGTTCCCATAGTATAAGCTTTGCTTAGTTTGGGGCTAGATGGCGGTGTGTGAAATGTCCACACATATTTATTTATCTTTTTCCTTCTTCCTTTAGACTGTGATAAGGTGTAAAACTATGTTCAGCAGTGGACGTCTTCGGGCTGTTAATGATGATGGTGTAGGAAAGCATGCCACAGAATCCACAGATTAAATACTCGTTACTATAAATTGTTTGATACGGTTCTAAACCCAAAAGATACAAACGGCTGTCATTCCCTGTCTGTTTTTCTAAAGATGATAAAAGTTTAATATTATTTTATTTACAGGTAAATGTCCTCCAAACGAAGTGTATAATCTATGCGGCACAGCTTGCCCCGACACCTGCTCAAACATGGCTGATAACGTCATGTGCACTGATGATTGTGTAGCAGCATGCTTCTGCTCTGTGGGTATGGTGAGAGATGGAAAAGCTTGCGTGAAGCCCGACCAGTGTGGCAAGTCAAGCCTTCCCGATGGACTTACGAAAAATGTCATGAAATTAATTTGAAACTCTTCTACAGATTTAGATTTAAATTTAAAGAAATAAAAAATGATGTACGAATTTTTATAATGTATTTCGGTATATGCAATAATTATGTCCTAAATCTAGAAATAAAAAATTTCTTTCCCATAAAGTAAAGTTTTGGTGTAGCTTTGGATCTTACTGTACAGTATTAGAAGTCTGTGCTGTGGACCTAATACTGAAGGTTGGGTGTCTGTAATTTCTGAACCACAAAACCTCGAGACCACTAAATAGGGAAAAATATATATTATTGTGCACATATTGTTTATTAACGGGATATTTACCATGTAATATATTGAAAAATATCGGCACCTCGAAACAAATCATTTACATGGTAAATATCCCGTTAATAAACAATTTATGTGAGTATGTTAGTGACCATGGAAGTTTAAAATCTTATATTATTATTGTGGTTACGTTAGTTTGGTAGTACATAACCTAAAGGTCATCATAAATTCTAGCTTGAGACATGGCCATAGTACGCAATACTGTTAGGTATATTATTATGGCTACTGTTTAAATTCGTCGGTAAATCACATTCAATTTCGGTTGGAATACGAAACACGAAAAAATAATATATATAAATATGTGTGGACATTTCACACAGCGCCATCTAGCCCCAAACTAAGCACAGCTTGTACTATGGGAAACAGATAACGGATATAATACTTAGATACTTTACTTTCCCTTCTCTCTTACCCATAAACAGAGTTAGAACTTAAAACTAATTAACCCGTGCGAAGCCGGGGCTGGTCAACTAGTTTCCAATAAATTATTTGAATTTTGAATTTTTGAATGATAAGTATGAACCTGTAAAAATCACACGTGAAATAACAGTGACAAATATAAACCATAATCCCAATCAAATTAACTTAACAATAATTTTCAAAATGAAGCATAATATTATCAAAAGACAATGAATTCATTAAAGTATAATTTTCATGCCTATTACGGGTTTTCAACGAAACAGTTGGGTTTCATTTAGTTATTCGTAACAAGTAACAAATTAGTTCCACTTCACGCATAATCTCAGTACGTTTCCTTTCGCACCATATTATGCGATTTATGCGTACCTAACTTTAATTATACCTATATCTATTAATACTTATCAAACATTTTCTACCTTAAAAGGCCAGATGATACGAGGTCTGATTAGCTACGGTTAATATGTTGAATACATAATTGTAATAATAAATAAGATTGAATGCGAGAGTTTTAATAAAAAGGGGCTGCCAACTCAGGAGAGGGCAGTTGTGGACAGGCCACATACAGGCCATCAGCAAACGAATAGTAAAGTAAAAGAAGTGTTGTAACAATCGATATTACCAGAGTAGTGTGTGTGTAAGCATCAAGTGTGGCGTAGCCTCGGCTCTCGCCTAGCGCTACGTCCATCTTGATAAGCTTGCCCCCACATAAAAATCAAGCTACACTATATTATTGGGTGTAGGACTGTTGATTCCACTATTTGTGGGTACAGTAGAATTATCAAGTACTTGCACTTGTTTCCACTGATCAACGTGGGTGAATAACCCGCGATTATTCAACGAATACTTTAAATAAATTCATTAAACTTTGTGTATAGTTGAACTAAATATAGGCCCTATTCCGATTCACGCTAAAATCGATATCATCGACATTATCACGCGAAAAACGTGTACCGAATTGCCGTGAGCGTGACAACGAAATCTCTTGTAAACGTCATGACCCACGCCATCTTGCGATATCGCCGTCCGTGATTGGTTGTCCCGAGTCATTGACAGCGGTCAAAGTCATTGAGCGCAATATCTGAAACGGAACGCTGAAAAATCAACGTTAGCGTTGGGAGCGCTATGAGCGATTGTAGCGTGACTTGGAATACGGGGATAATGGGGTCTTAATATGTAGTGATTTTAAAATTACCCATTATATTAACTGTAATAATATTATATTACAGATTACCACGCGTTTGAACAATAGTTCCAACTAAACCAAACTAGAATGCCAACTTAGACCCCCTGCCGCTTGGTTCCCCTGACTCATCCCTGCTTTGGTCTAGTACTATATATTTATTCTGTAGTTTTGGCTTGGATTCGCACTGACCTACCACAAGCCCTTAATAGAGACTAAGGAAGTTGTACTATTTATAAAATTTACTACTGGTGGGCTAGCACGGACGGTAGACAAAATTGTCTTTCCACGTGTTATGTCACATTCTTCATACAATTTACTTGTCAAGTGGAGTAAAACAGGGGAAAGACAATTTTGTCTACCGTCCGTGCTAACCCTGCTGGAGTTGCTTAACACAGATGATATAAATTAGTAGACCCACAAAGTGAAGCAGTGGAACTAACAGTCCTAACCCACATATTTTATTTTATACTTTATTTTACATTTATTGAAGTTCAAGATTTTCACGTCGTTTATTGATTTTTAACAAAATGCATAAATTAGTTATTCTCATATTATGTTTCATCGCCTTCGTCTTTGCTGCTCCTGGAGAAAGTACGTAACAAATAACTTTGTTAATAATAGGCATGATGACTACTATTAAAAATGAACAAGTAAATATTACTTTCATAAAGAAGATTAAAAATGAATGCAATAATTGTAAAATAAGCAAAATCGGTACATAAATCACGGAGTAATAAGCTTTTAAAGTTTCTACAGGAGGCATCTCCTGTCCCTTTCTCGCGAAACAGAGCGCCCCCACAGTTACTATGAAAAATTCACTCGTGACGTCACATGCCAAAGAGATTGTATGAAAAGCTACCACAGCTTAGTAATGAGGTACTATGACGACATTCCTCTGGCGTCACTGGCCGTTTGAGCTATCTCTTTCTATTCCGGTTTTTAAAATGCTTGTAACTTTGTCGTTTTTTGAGATATTTTATTTTTGTTTTCACAAATGTTTACCTTTTGAGAAATATTTTTAATTTATGCAAAAAAATTTTGTCATCATGCCTATTATAAAGGCTAGGATTTTCGTGTATTATTTATCTCACTCGTGCATTGCGACGTTTTTGAAGGTATGAAATGGTAGCTCACGAAAATTTAAACCGTAGAAAATCGGACTTTTTTCGTAGGCAATAAGTTCTACCATTTATAATGTTATATGTACAGTGTACACATGAAATGAGTGAACGAGATGCATGAATATCTTGGCATTGTAATAGATAAAAAAACTATTTATTGTCACCGAGATAACAAAAATAATATAACAGGAAATCTTAAAAGTGGGCTTAAAGTCCGGTAGAAAAAACAAACAGTATTCACAAATCTTACTAAGGCCCTACAGGACGCCAAAATGCTAAAAAAGGATCCCGGGTTCCATGAAGGGTATGATCCCGTGTCGTGCCTACAATGTTGCAACAATGACTTTGAATTCAATATACATACTTAATATATGGTAAAGTTCAGAACTAATACTAAGTCTTATAATATAAGTAAAAGCATTAATATACATTTTTCAATAGAAAAAAAATTATGAGTTACCTCCAAATCGTACAAATACCCGCGAATATTTAACGAATACTTTAAATAAGGTCATTATACTTTGTGTAGTAGTTGAACTAAATATAATGGAGGCCTTGATATTGTATGGTGAATTTTAAAAATACTCCTTACATTCACTATAGTAATAATAATCTCACATTACTGCGCGTTGAGATCATTCTAACTTAGGCCGCCCCTGCTGCTCGGTTCCCCGACTCACCCCCGTTTTGGTCTAGTAATCATCGTCTTTGCCGCTTTGGGACAAAGTAGGTTACAAAAATAAATTTTAATTATATTAATAATTATCCTTAAGAATATTAATTATTCTTTCTATTATTTAATTTTTAATACCGCACAGTTTCGCGTTGTGAACGCTCCGGTTTCGCAAACGCAAAGGGTGTGGTTGAAGCTGTATTATAGCCGTACTAACAGTAAAAGTACCTCTTTGGATTGATTTAGCTCAACCCAGAAGAAAAAAATCTTACGCGTATTTTTTTCCTTGATGTGTCGTTGAACTATATCTACTGAATTACTGAACTACTAACTAGGAACGGACATCGCAGGTTTAGATGATAGGAATTCCGCAAATATACCCAAGAAACTTGTTTCTCACGTACCTCTCCATTATGGAGACCACTCGTTTGCTGAAGGTATATAATTTTATTTTAATTGCAGGAAAATGCATTCCTGTTGACGAATTATGTCCTCCAAACGAACAATTTCTATTCTGTGGTACAGCGTGCCCCGTCGATTGCTCTAACGTAGTAGATTTTACTGATCTCTGCATTAGAGTATGTGTAAATGCATGCTTCTGCGCCGGTGATTTGTTAAGAAATTCCACTGGGAGCTGCGTGGAACCAGACCAGTGTGATTGAATCTAGCCTTTTCGGTGGACAGATGAAGAACGGATTTTAATTTTACACCTTTTCTAGTCTATCTGGGGTTATACTTATATATAATTATGTATATAGTTTTTACTACAATATAAATGTCATAATATACAAAGTGCACCTATATTATTTAGGTAATTAATCCTTGTCTTTTATTTTTTGTACTGGGGCCGTACTAAAGCTCTTAGCGCGATTCAAATCAGACCCTGTATTGGATCGCTATATTTGCTACATTTTTCGTGTGAGGATTTCGCCAAGCATATCCATCGAAATAATATGAGCATATCCAATATAAGGTAACTAACAGTGGTATTCATAATCAAAGGTTGAACAAACCCCGAAAATCTATCATTCCACTTTTGCCTAGAGATTAAATGCGTAATCATTCTTCTTTCACTTTCAAAAACAATCCCTAGAGAAACCCCTAACGGAACTGCATTTTAATTTAAAACTCTACGATTTCAATCAAGCTGTCTATGAAAATTTTGTCGAGTGTCATATTGACGTGACTTTTGAACTATTAAAAGTCGCGCCAAAATGTCACCCGTCACTCACTCACAAAAAAGTTAAAAGAAATATTATTTTTGTATATTTTGTGTGCCTATTTTGTGTTAAATAAATTATTTTAACTGGTAAATGTTGAAGAAACGGTACCAATATACCTTATTCGTATTTTAAATGTCACGACACTTCACAAAATAATAAAATAATACGAAATGAAAGCAAGTGGACTGATTGGTTGACGAAATTCGGACAATCAGCATTCAGCCTCGGATCATGCCAGATTGGGGGCTGCTTTTGTTTATGAAATGCATAAAGCTAGAATTTGCCGCACAGCGCCTGATTCATCCTTTAGAGGAGCCCCCGCCTTGACTATGAATTCCAGTGTAACTGACCCGCCCGGTTTCACGTGGGTTTTATTTTTACGTCATGCATGACTTTGTTCAAGAGAGGAGGGAAGGGCGAAGAAAAATATATAGACCAAGAGCCCGCGACGATCAGACTTACGTTATACTTATATAAACAGCAGAGCTCAAGTTAGTTACCTACATTACGTGCTCTGCCGATATAAGGCCGATCATCAATCTTGATTGCAAACGATAGAAACATCTTTCATCAGATTTAACAATCAAAATCTAGTTTATGTGCTTAGTTAGTATTGAAATTTTCAAATTAAGAATGGAATTTCTTCTCTTGTATTGCGGTTAGGGTTCTGTGATCACTCCAAATACATCTGCCAAGATATGTATTGTGCTATTGCGCAAGGGTTTGTTTATTCTTTATTTTGTAATTAACCTTTTACCTGTTTTGTAGGACTGGTACTCTAACCAGTTACTTAGTTGATAGTTGTCGAGAATCATAATATGTTGGACCTAACCTAGGTTTAAGACATATTTTACCAACTAAGCTGTATTTTGTGATGGTTAAATAAATAATAAAAATATAGTGTAAAAGCTGAACATTTCTGTGTGCTGGTCCCGGAGATCGGCGGTATTACTAACACATGAAATTGTTGCGAGGATTTCATTATAATTTTTCCTCATTTTTAATAAGTTTCTTACGCTCCACGGCCTTTCGGGACTTCTGTGCGACCTTGAGGTAAGAAAAAAATCCTAGGTCTGTGGTGCGACTCCTTGGAAGTTTATGCTGACATCATCATCTACAGTTCCCCATCACGCTAGTTTGACATCGTCACTACGCTAACAGTATGTTACCTAGTTACAGCTTCATTTCCCCTTACCAATCTTGTGGTATGTTCCTTCAATAGGTTTAACCAAATCGACGCGATAAACTTCCTCGGCTTTGAGTTGAATTCTAGTCTTATGTTCCCACATAAGACCAGGATTCAACTCAAAGCCGGGGCAGTTTCTCACAGGAGGAGGTCCACAGGAGGAGGTCACATTATTTCGATGGGTCACATCCACAAACTGTGGTAAAATGCACTATGCACTATGCACGAGCAACTCGCTCCTTTTACATTACTGTTATGGGCGGCCGTACCTATTCCTCACGTGACGTTACAACTTAGTATTCCACAAACGCCATTGGCGAATATTGAAATAAGTTAAATATTATATTGGCATTCAACAGCATTGAGTAAGCGCAGTGTCTGCACCCGCAACATAAGAGATTACGCGACGCGTTACGATATAACGAATGTTTATGGAATGCTATTCTGTATGCCATTGTCAAATTATAAACGCAACCAGGCTTTTACACTCACGTCGAAATAATATTATTAGCCATCGCAACGGCAACACCGAAGATGGCGTCCGAGGAGAGAGAGGACAGACTATATAAGAAGCAGCTAAATGAGCTCTCGTTCTCCACCCCGTCGTCGACTCACCCCGTCGTCGACGCCCAAGACACGTCTTGAGCGACCCGGAAGATCCTATAGCAGCCGTTGTTTCGGCTGCGCTAGGATCACCGGACCAGTCTAGCCCTTCTGGCTCAGGTACCGATTTCGGCACCGGTATAGGATACCAGCGTAACACAATCAGACACCGACCCCGCCGGCGAGGTCGACGTACGCCCCGTAGGTTAGTTAGAACGGTCGCGACTTTCCATAGGGTCCACTCCTCCAGCGGACGTAGCCTTCTCGATCCTCTTATCCCGGCAACAGCCCAAGCCGAGGCTCGCACCCCAGGGGTGCCCTTGAGCTAGTTGCCCCCCACTTTTGTCGGCTGGGTGCCTTAAGCGCCTGCCCTCCCGCCCGGTGACGCTGTAAAGGTCGTTAGAGACCAACAGCATTAGCCCGTTCAAAAAAAAAAAAAAAAAAACAAAAAGAAAAAGCTCTCGTTCTCTTACTTCACCTGACATCGTGCTAAACGGACGTAGTTGTGCTCGTGTGGCGTTTCTATGCTATCTTCGGGCATATTTTCGGTCAATATTGGAAATAATGTTTAACTGTTATAACTAACTGTTATATTAAAGATCTTAAATGTTACAAAGTTGTTGATTTCACTTCTGATTCCTATTAATATAGTAAACACTGGGCGCAAACAAATTAAGAGCCCCTTCTAGGCGTGTTTCAAATATTACTACTTTTTCAGAACTGATTTCTCAATACCTATGAGACATCTGAAATTTTCCTTAAGTATAATAGTAAATCGCGTAGTTATCTAGGGCGTAGACAAAATAATACTGAGATAACTACTCAATATAATTTATGAAAAATAAAATTAAAACTTACGTTTTTACGAAATCACGAAACGGTAGGTTTTTCAATTACGTTTCTAGATAACTGATAGCGAATAATAATCTGACAAAAATTGTACATACTGGGGATAAATATAACAAGGACACAGTCAAGATATTTTTTTTAAGTTATCCATTAAGTGTGTTAAAAAAAATGAGTTCCACACTGAAAATCTCCAAAAAAACAGTGCGTATAACCGTCATCTACACGTATGTTTAAAGTATTTATACAATTCACAGTAATAAATTATGAAAGAACAGGTTGTTATCTACCAAACATTATATTTTTATTTAATTTTAGACTACAAATTTATTGGTAATAAAATATTAAAATAATACGATATAAGACGATGCACAAGCAAGCTACATTCAGTCGCGCCCGAGAGCTTCTCGACGACGAACCTGTGACGCTGTGATCAGTGCAGCTCCTTACGTAAATAATCGGATTACGCATGCTTATAGACCGTGACTAACCTGTTTTGATACAGTAAGTTTTTTTTTCGTTATTAATGATTTGTTTATACGTAAATATTTTGTGTTAACTGTACTATTATTAAAACGTATGTTTTGTTTTTAGATAATGGGTAGAAAATGTGCACATTACGGAAAAGTTATAAATAAAAAGAAAAGAATTGATGAAGCACAAAAGGCGCTTGCATTCCTTAGGTAAATTATAGAACACTTATTATCATAAAAATTGTTATGAGTTACTTATTATTCATTCTCTAACATTTAATTATATTTGCAAAGAATTACATACAAAGAAGTGCATCAACCGCCAAAAATCACTAACATCGTCATTGATTGGTGAATAAGATGAGAACACAAGTCGCAATGACTGTAATTCCGAGAAATAACATTATGTTTGCCATACAAAAGTTATGTATGGCAAACATAACGAGCAACTCATTTGCTATCCAATAAAAAAACTAGGACTCAATTGGATGAATAATGTCTTGGTTGAGCCGTTGTTAGTAAGTTGCTCCCTCAAGTCCTTATGGGTGTTATTAGGTCAAAATTAATTCACTTTGAGAATACCAGCACCAAATCTATAAAATATTTTAGTATGCTGTTAAATATGTTATTCTTTGTTAAAAACCGTCAGGACCCCCGACTTGTAAAATATTTTAATCCTAATTAATAAATGAGTTCCGGTTTTTTTTATAGCATAGCTGATGAATTTCTAGTTATGCCTGCAGTAAATAATTTTTGCCTATAAATATATATTTCCTATTAGTATATATTTCCGATGCTGTGATTAAAAATAGGTGGTTTTTATCGATTCAACTTCTAAATAATTATATTTTTTTCGTATCTGTACTAATAAGCGAATGTTGTGTATTAAAGCATTATAGAAAATTTTGTTCGCTTTCATTTGACATCCCAAACATGTATATTAGATTCATAAAATCAGAACTATTCGCAATTTTAAAAATACGTCGCCATTTTGATGACGTCATATCTTTGGATCCAGGTACTTTACAGGTGGGGTCCCGACGGTTTTTAACATAGAAATACATGATTAACAACATACTAAAATTTGGTGCTGGTATCACAAAGTGAACTATTTTTACCCTAAGCGAAGGGACTATTGTGTTAAATAGGGCGGCCGTACCGCTTAACATCAGATGAACGACTAACTCGTCACGTAATTTATTCTCATAAAAAAAAAATAAGAAATTATGCCAAATTATTGTTAGACTAACCAAACTTCACCAATTAGTTATTATACCTATACTTGTACAAATTATGTAATTTACTGGATAAATATAGAACGTCATAATTACACTAGTGCAGATACTAAGCGAAATAGTTTGTACAATGTTACTTAATAAATGGCGGACCAATAATTTTGTTCCCACGACGTCGTCGCATCTCAACGCACACTACGAAAGTATACAGCTCGAGCGCACACACGCATACTATTTGCCTAAACTTGCAGCGCCCGAAAATTGTAAGGGATTCTTAACGCGTCGCATACCATTTTCGGGCCCGCGTTTATAGCACGTTAAACGACACGTGTTATTGGCAAAGAATCTCATGCCTTATTTGCTATGCCACATGAGATTCTGTTTGTGACAAAATGTTTCATGGGCAGGAACCCATGAAACATTTTGTTTCTAGATATTTTTTACAAAATAGTTCCACTTCACGCATGATCTATGTATTAGCTATTCCAACCGCACCCACGTATATCTAATTACCTTTTTGTCTATTAACATTAACATTTTCCGAAAACTCTACAGTATGATGAGGTCTAATAGGCATGATTACTACTATTAAAAATGAAAAAATAAGTAAAATTGGTAAATAAATCACGGAGTAATAAGCTTTTAAAGTTTTTGGAGGGGCATCACCTGTCCCTTTCTTGCGAAATAGAGCGCCTCCACGGTTTGTAGTAGACACAGAGCTATGAAACATATGACGCTTCACCTATAGAGGGGAAGCATTTTTTTTTGCTCTGTGGTAGTAGAGTAGTGTAGATTGTAGGTAAAGCTATCACAGCTTAGTGATGAGGTGCTTCGAACGACCCAACTCTGACGTCACTGACTGTTTGAACTATCGCTTTCTATTCCAGTTCTTCATTGTTCCAGTTGTTCCAGTTATTCGTTCGTAGGGCCACAAATGGGGTCCGACTGAAAATCAGTAATTAAGGTCTTTAGGACCTTAATTGTATGCTGAGTCGGGGCCCATTCGTGACACCACGCAGCATTGCACTGCTTGTCACTGCTTCTGTTTGTGTGTATATTGTTTTGTTATGTCATTATGTAGTGTAATGTTGTGTGTGTTACTGTCACGAATAAATGTATTTTCTTTCTTTTTTTACTTTTTAAATGCTTGTCAGTATATGAGATATTTTTTTTCACGAATATCTTTTGAGAAATATTACTAATGTATGCAAAAAAAAATAGTTATCATCATGCCTATTGGCTACGGTTAACATGTTGAATAAGTGTATAGTGTAAGTCGAATGGGACAGTTTTAATATAAAAGAGTCGCCAAATCAGGCGAGGGCAGTTGTGGACAGACCATCAGTGAACCAAGAGTAAAGTAGTGTTGTAGTAATTGATAGATCAGAGTAGTATGTGCGTACGCACCAAGTGTGGCGTAGCCTCGGCTCTCGCCTAGCGCTCCGTCTATCTTGATAAACTTGCCCCCACATAGAAATCAGGCTAGCCTGTACTATTGTGTGTAGGACTGTGGGTTCCACTGCTTGATTCATCACGTGGGTCTCTACGGATCATCGCGGGTGAAACTATTAAGTGGAACTATTTACAGGATATTCGTGCATCTTTTAACGCGCATTACAAAAATTTTAAAGATATATTAAATGGTACAACTTACTTACGAATATTCTAACCGCAGAAAAACTTAACTATTTCCAAAGTTGCTTGGTAGAGCTCACAGATCTAATATAAATAAGTAATATAATTTAGTAGACCCAGAAAGTGAAGCAGTGGAACTAACAGTCCTAAGTTCCTAATCCACATTCTTTTTTTCTTGTTCACATTTTATTGAAGTTCAAGATTTTCAGGTCATTTCTTGATTTTTGCCAAAATGCATAAAACAGTTATTCTGATAGGTTTCCTCGCTGTCGTCTTTGCCACTTTGGGACAAGGTAGGTTACGATTAATTTTAACAATAATTATCCTTAATTAAAAAAATCGGGCCCGATAGCTCAGTTGGTAGTATCCCTGCCTTCTGAACTGAGGACTGTGGGTTCGATTCCTACCCAGGACAAACATTTTGTGTGATGAACATAGTTGTTTGTTCTGCGTCTGGGTGTTATATTGTATCTATGTATGTATTTACAAACAAAAAAGTATATAAGTATTGTATCAGTTATCCGGTTCCCATAGTCCAAGCTATGCTTAGTTTGGGGCTAGATGGCGTTGTGTGAAAAGTCCACACATATTTATTTTTATTAATTTATTAAAAAAATAAATTATTCTTTCGTTTCTTTCGATACATTTATCCCCAAGTGACCACTCGATTTCAAAACTAAAAACGATTCATTGCAATCGGGTAAATTTTAGCATTTTTACAGTTCAAGAAATCAGCTAAACTTAATTATACAGAAACCTTAGTAATTATGTGATTGTTATTCTTAGCATATTATAAAATTATAATGTGTTTAATCTACCTATCTATAATATAAAAGGCTTTGTACAGACAACGCGCAGCCCAAACCGCTGGATGTAAAGACTTGTGGAGAGTGGCTTTCTTTTACGACGTAGGCGCGTGCTAAGTAGTGGTTTTTAAAAATTCAACCCCCAAGTGGGTGGAAAGGGTAAAAAACGTTTGTTTGAAAAATGTTCATATTGTGCCTACCAATGCACTTTCACGGTTGCTATATGGTTTTTTAATCGCGGGTAAAACTGATACATTTGCTCCTGTATCCACCAAGAAACGTAGACCATTGTTGGAGTCAGTCACGCACAGGCGGTGGGATGGCGAAATGGTGAAGACATCCGCCTTTGACTGCACCGAGTTCAGTTTTCCGAGTTCGACTTGTTCTTCCAAGTGCAAGGTTCAGCAAACTTGTTAGCTCTATGACAGAATCGGCTATGATAAAAGCAAAAACCATCTGAGTCACTTGAGTTACGCCGGCTCATGCTGCGATTTTGCGATGCACGCGAATTGGAACGATAACGACTTCGGTTATTATTGCGGTTCCTGGGTCTGGATCTCTGTAGCTCCATCACTTGCAAACTCAGTTGGGCGATTTGCGCCTGCAGCACTGTCTGATGGTGGTGGTTTGCTGGATACTTCAGTCACGTGCATAGTTCTCGTGGTTTCCATAATTTTATCGGCGATAGCTGCCAGATTCTCCAAATCCCTGACTTCGGTCACAGCCAGGACGGCGCGAACTGAAGCAGGCAAATGCCCTTGCCACATGATCTTCAGCGTATCATCATTAATTCTTTCTCTGGCGAGGTCACGCATATACCTCAGAAGTTGCGACGGCTTTTGGTCACCCAGGTCTATTTCGCTCAACAATTTTTGAAGTTGCCGATTTTCGGACTCTTCATAAACCGCCAGAAGTCTTGATTTTAGTGTCTCATATTTTCTTGGCTCTTTAGACAGCAATATGTCACTCACTTGCTGTATCACTTCTTTTCCGAGCTTGGTAACCACCAGATTAAACTTGGTGAAGGCGGTCCAAAATAAAAACGCGGAAAATAAGGATAGATAAACCGATTGTGTCGCGAGCGAGAGGTTGTCGTGTCGGCGCAGCGCAATATCGCATTCGACTACTGACTACGCACGTCATCGTGCGGCGGCCGGGCGTGAACCGCGCTCCTCGCCCCCCGCTTACCCTTTTCACTGCCCCGCACCCTCACAAGCAACTCGGTCGCGCCACCTTCCGTTAGCTTTATTTAATCAAAACTACAAATATATACCAATAACAAAATGCACAGAAAAATATAAATCTAAAAACAAATAGATATTTATGCCGTTAACACTTGGTTTCGTCACTTAATTTTGACGGAGCTAAAATGGCTTCACATTGCACGAACCAGAGTCGAGGTTGGTCGCACCAGAAATCCGGTAATCTTGAAGAAACAGTGACCGATGCTAGCTCTGGGTATGATCCTGCTGCGCTGGTAGATGGTGGTGCTGCCATGTTTGAATTTTCTTCACCGTACATGCTCGAATTTTTTGATGATTTCGGCCGGATCAGCTCACGAAAGCCGGAAAATCACGTCGGGGTCACCACTTTGCCTATTACCTATGCGTGTCCTATAGGTAGATGGTGAGAGGTGACCATGAAATAATATTCGCATTAGCACATATTTAGTTTATTTGATTTTTGGTATAGATACAAGTGTACAGCACGCGCGTAAGCTGACGACTGCGTGTCGTCGATATTATTCTACCAATAATACAAATATGGAAAGTGCATTGGTAGGCACAATATCGAAACGTATCAATCTATCTTATAAAGAATTACTCTTTCTTTTTTTTTAATTTTTATGTGTTTTGTTGATTAGGTACTGTTGATTACTGTCTGTCTGTGTATTACTGTTTACCAGGAACGCACATTGCAGATTTAGGTGATAATTCCGTAAATAAATATAAGAAACTTGTTTGTTGCGTATCCATTATTATTGAGACCACTCTTTTTTTTCTGAAGGTTTAATACGAACATAACTTTCTTTTATTTGCAGGAATAAGGTGTCCTCCAAACGAAAGATTTGAAGTCTGTGGTACACCGTGCCCCCGCAATTGCTCTAACATAAATGATATTCCTGATTTCTGCCCTCTTGGATGTATTAGAAGCTGCTACTGCATTCGCAATTTGTTAAGAAATTCTGAGGGAACCTGCGTGGAACAAGACGAGTGTGATTGAATCAAGCCTTATCGATGGGCAAATGAAAAACGGATTTCATTTCTTTTAGTACCTATTTTTCTGGGATACTTATTATACGCTTTTAAATACAATATTAAAAAAAATATATACAAATGTTATAATATTTATAAAATGTGTCTTATATTTTTTGTACAGGGGCCGAAACGTGAGCTCCTACCGCAATTCAAAGCAGACCCTATTGTCGTGAATTTTATAATTTATTCTCACTTTTTAATATTAAGAGGTTGGTAGACTGTTTAAAAATACTATTTTGGTTGGCCACACTGGCGGAAGGAGCGTCCGCTGAACCATCAGCCAATTACGATGGCTGCCTTGGTAGTTCCGGTAAAATAATATTGAGGTTTAGGAGGGAAGTTTTGGAGGGACGATAAGGTCCAAAAAGCAGTCAATTCTGGTCAAGCAGCCGAAGCGTCAAGACGTATTATTGCTTCTGTTCGTTTATTGTGTACTGAGTGTGTACTGAATATTGATAGAAGAAAGAATATACAAGGATTGAATTGAAAAGGTTCTCTGTGTTTTACTTCAATTCAGAAGAGGAGATGAATTACGAGAGAAAAATTACGGTACCTTGTTTCATGTGGGTACATGAAACAAGGTACCGTAATTTTTCTCTGAGAACCTGTGAATTTATGACCATGCCCACGATTGATCTTGATTTGTAACTGTAATTTTTACCAACGCCCGTAATTTAAACTATACTGCAATATTGATAAAATAGTGAGATTATGTCAGCGCGGCCGGTCAGCTACGGAATAAGGGCTCAGTTCAAGAGAAGAGGGAAGGGAGAGGTAAAAGATATGGACCAAGAGCCCCCAACGATCAGACTTACGTTATATAAACAACAGAGATCGTAATGTAGGAACCTAACTATCACCATCTGTTAAGCTGGGGCGATCACCAATCTTGATTGCAACCGATAGAAACACCTTGTAGAGGTCTAACCAGTCAAAACGTGGTTTACGTACCTACTTAGTTTATATGGAAAATTTCAAATTAGTAGTGAAATTTCTTCTGTTGTATTGTATTGCGGTTAGGGTACATCTTCAACAGAGCTGAGAAAATAAAATCCCACTAGATCCATCATGGATCTGGCCCATGGATCTACTGAGAATGAACCCTCGTCTCGAGTGTGATTTTACGAGCAGATTTTACAATTTTAAGTACTAGGCGTTCCCACTGTGATGACATGATAGCGCTGTTGGTGTCACTATCTATGTCTGGTGAGCTTGGCTGGAGGAGCCAGCTCTGAAGGTGGTCCAGGTTCTGGTGGTGAGGAGTGAAAGATGGAGTTTGGTGGTACTGGAGTATATTTGAGGCGTCTACATGGTGGAAGGTGTGATCTTATACTAAAGGGTCGACGTCTTACAATTAGTTCGGACGCTTGTTACTGGTATTGTTGTGATGTAGCGGTGCAAGTCCGTATTTCCACACTACACCACGTTCTACCCGTAAAAAGAGTCGTTGAAGGAGTATAGCTCTAATTATCACAGAGAATTCGGAAGGATCCAGCTTTGTAGAAGTGCTTGTGAAGCGCTATGATTTGAAAAGGATCCTGATGGCTGCATCAGCGAATAGATTTACAACGACTTCCAAGTGGACGGCACGCACAACCAAGCATGTGAACAAAAGAACACATCTTTTTCTCGCCTCCTCTCGACAATTACGTGTGTAGAGGTTGACTCTTGAATTCAATCCCAATCTCGCTCGAATTCTAATCAGAATCAATCACCAATTCTAATATTTAATAATTTGGTAAAAATGAGGTTGCTGTAGAAATGTTAAAACTGCCTTACCTGTCCCATACTTAACGCTGCTCTATAAATATATATTTATGTAAGTAAGTATATGTAACGTATTATTATTTACATATATTTATATATATTTGTATATATTTTTTTTTTATATTTTTTATTATACACACCTATATATTTATTTATTTATTTATGTTTATGAATATTGTAGTAGTATATGCATTATTTTGTAAAATTGTTGCCTACAAATAACTAGTTTGTCTAATATTAATTAATGTTTAAGTTATTTGTATTTTTTTTTGTTTTGTTTATAATGCGCACCGCTGACTACTCCTTATTCCTGGAATTCTATCCGTCCAAAGGTTGCCTGGAAGAGATCACTCTTAGTGATAAGGCCGCCCATTGTACTAACTAACTATAAGTACTTTAATGTTCAAATTTCATTTATGTTCGTATGTGCAATAAAGAGTTGTTCTATTCTATTCTATTCTAGAAATGAGTCGATTACATTTAGTTCCATTAGGTATTTATATTATCTGGGGTTCCATAAAATTCCATGGACAAAGATTCTAATTGTGCGCTAGTATCGGATTGAAGACTACCAAATGCCACGTTTTTAATCCCAATTAATTATGATTAAAATCGAGTGTCAAGGGTAATTTTGCTGTACGCCACACACAGAAGCGTATACGAAAGCAAATTTTGGCAAGTTAAAGCAGAGATTTAAACCAAGCGAACGAAGTGATCGTTCGCTTTGTTAATAAAAAAAAATAAATAATGGATCTCCTAATTAGTGTAAGATATGCAATATATTTTAGCAAAAATCAATAAAAAATGGTAGTTTAATACCTGTATCCCGGATACACTCTAAATACGTTGTAAATCTTTTGGTGTTTCGTTGGTCCATTGATCGAGGGTTGACTCAATCACACTGGTCCTCTTCCACGCAGGTTCCGATGGAATTTCTGTACATGCCAGGAACGCAGTAGCATCCTTTAACGCACTCCACTGTGCACGGTCTATAATTACCCTCAGAAATACTCTTCATGTTTGAGCAATTGATCACGCACGCTGTACCACAGGTGAAATAAACTTCGTTAGGAGGACATTCTTCATTTGTATTGGATTCTGTAAATAAAAGTAGTAGTATATAATTACGACTTCAGAAGTTTTATAAAAATAGATCTGGTTTCTTCTCGTGTAGGCAAGTGGTCTGCCCTGCGGCTAGAATGCGCACCGCGAGATAACTTCTCGTCGCTGTTAGAGTGAGACACACTTAGGCGCTACCATAGCCTTGTCACGGTCGCTGACTAAAAAATTTTGTCGCGGTGCACGAAGCACAGTAAGCGCTAAGTTGTAATAAGTATCACTTCTTGCAGCGGCCACCTATCAAGGTAGAGACCGCAGTTCATCATCATCATCATTAACAGCCTGAAAACGTCCACTGCTGAACATAGGCCTCCCCCAGGGAGCGCCACTTAGAGCGGCTGCTCGCCTCCTGCATCCATCGGCTCTCCGCGGTTTTCACCAGGTCGTCGGTCCACCTAGTGGGGGCCGGCCTACGCTGCGTCTTCCAGTTCGTGGTCGCCACTCGAGAACCTTTCTTCCCCATCGAATGTCAGTTCTACGAGCGATGTGGCCTGCCCATTGCCATTTCAACTTGCTAATCCTAAGAGCTACATCGGTCACTTTAGTTCTCCTGCGGATCTCCTCATTTCGGATCTTATCTCGCAGGGAAACACCGAGCATTGCTCTCTCTATAGCTCGTTGCGCGACTTTGAGCTTAGTATGAGGCCAACAGTTAGAGACCTCGTCTCAGTTCCATAAGTCATCACTGGCAACACACATTGATTGAAAAGTATTGTTTTCAGGCTTTGTTGTATTTTGGACGAAAAGATAGGTCGAAGCTTCCCGAACGCTGCCCAGCCGAGTTGGATTCTTCGGGCGACCTCTTTGTCGAAGTTGGACCTATCCAATTGGACAGTCTGCCCTAGATAGACGTATTTGTCGACAACTTCGAGAGTGTCGTTCCCAACAATTACCGCTATAGGTGGAACATGGGCATTTGACATGATTTTCGTCTTGTCCATGTTCATCTTAAGACCAACCTGTCGGGAGACTACTGAGGTCGTTGAGCATGGTGCTGAGATCATCGAGCGACTCCGCCATTATGACTATATTATCGGCAAAACGAAGGTTAGTGATATACTGGCCATTTATGTTGATGCCAAATCTTTTCCACTCCAAGAGCTTGAAAACATCCTCCAATGCGTTTGTTGGTTGACCGCAGTTAACGTTGGCTTAACTTAACCGATCGGTTAGGAACGGCTAGCCATGCTTTAAAAAATAACATAATATTCTTTGATGGAGAACCATCAAAGAATATAATTAAAGTTGAATGTTTGTAACCTAACCTTCTGCCAAAGTAGCACAGAAGACTGCGAGGAAACATATGAGAATAACTGTTTTATGCATCTTAGTAAAACTCAAAAAACGATTTCTGGAAACAATACGTGAAAATCTTGATTTCAAAAGTAGCCAACTGAAATAAAAAACTAGATATTCAGGTTTGGACGGCTAGTTCCACTCATCATCATCATCATCATTAACAGCCTGAAGACGTCAACTGCTGAACATAGGCCTCCCCCCGGGAGCGCCACTTAGAGGGGCTGCTCGCCTCCTGCATCCATCGCACCTTTCACTTTCACCAGGTCGTCGGTCCACCTAGTGGGGGGCCGGCCTACGCTGCGTCTTCCAGTTCGTAGTCGCCACTTGAGAACCTTTCTTCCCCATCGGTTATCAGTTCTACGAGCGATGTGGCCTGCTAGTTCCACTGCTTGGTTCCAATTGGATCCAGTAAGGTATATTTGCTGTACATTTGTATCTCCCTTGGAACTATTAACTAAACAGCTCAATTCCATCTGCACTAAGTCCCCAAGTTCGCACATAAATATGTCCTCCATCTACATTGTCTATCTCTGTGCTGAACGCACCTCCTTTTTTATATAAGTTTGTTTTTTTACTATTTTTAAATGTTTTTCTTATTGTTTTGTTTTTATACTTCTTTTTCAGTATTATTATAGAACTGCCACCAGAGTACCAGCGATGTCCTTATTTTCCCTCAATTTAGTGAATTTAAGTCAGTACAGTATAAGCTTCTGTGGCACAAGATTGCTAATACAAGATGAATAAGTAAAAAAAACTATTGATGGGTTATGATTGCAACCTTGATAGGTCACAACCTATCCATTCTTTTTATCCCGGAAAATTAATTTCGAAAACGGAAATAAGGAAAAATTGATGACACCGTAGAGTGCCTCATAGTTTATACCTACAGGTTTTTTTATGCTTAAATGGGCTTACGCTTGACGTTTTTTGAGGTTGATCACTGGCGACAACAGAACTTGAAAACCCTACTGGAACTGAACTGAACCCAGTCGAACCAAGCAGTGGAACCCACATTCCAACACCCAATAATTGTAGCTTGATTTCTATGCGGGGCAAGTTTATCAAAATGGACGTAGCGCTAGGCGAGGGCCGAGGCTACGCCACACTTTATGCTTACACACACACTATTCTGGTCTATCAATTACTACTGTACTGAGTACTATAGTTCGCTGTGGTCGGTCCACAACTACCCTCGCCTGCGTTGGCCGCCCCTTTTTATTAAAACTGCCCCATCCATCCCTACATATAATAAATGTGTAATTCTGATGCGCTACGGAACACACACATAATGATGTCAAATCTAATTTATCCCATAGGTTCTATTGTTCAAAAAATATCGTAACCGCGATGCAGGACTACAAGGCTTTTTACCCTTCTCCATACATTTTCTAATTTATCGTATCTAACACCATCTAGGGACAATAATTTGTAGCTGTTTGTTTGTTTGTTTGTTTGTTTGTTTGTTATTGAACAAATCCCTAGATACTGAACTGATTTTGATGCGGGTTGCACCTATATGCTTAGAAATAACCAGCGCACAACATAGGATATATTAAAATACAAATATCATTAAAAAATTTGGTCAAAATTATTAAATATCATTACGAAACCGGACGGAATTTTATACAACATGGTCGCTTCATGGTGAATTTTTTTTGGCTACTGACGGTTAGTTTGTGTCACAGTAATTTTTTTTATGTTGTATTATGGCTCCACACATGGTGTATTTAGCCAGTGTTAAGTATAGTAATTTTTCGTCGTGTTGTTATTGAATATTTCACATGTTTCACGTAAAGTCCATCTGGAGGCACAAATTAAAGAAAAAAAACGTGTGTAAGGCCATGAACAAAGAGTAATAGAAGTTAATTTCGGTAGTAATATGCATTAAACAGTGGAATGAAATTTTACAATTTATTAGATTTGATTAACCATTATTAGTTTTTCTATTTAAGCCCTTGCAGGTTGTTTGGGGTTTTTGGAGTAAAATAGATATACCATCAAATAATATGTAAGTAGTATGAATCGATTGCATTCAAGATACAAACATGTTAATTATACTTAGTGCCCGCAGATTAGAGAAATAACCGGCCAAGTGCGAGTTGGGCTCGCGCACGAAGGGTTCCGTATCATTATCTATAAAAACTAGCAAAAAAAACGTTTGATGTATGAGAGAGAAAAAATACTAAAATACAGAATAAAATAAGTATTTAAGGGGTTAAATACTTATTTTATTCTGTATTTTTTGTAATAGCGGCAACAAAAATATATCATCTGTGAAGATTTCAGCTGTCTAACTATCACGGTTCATGAGATACAGCCTGATGGTGACAGACGGACAGACGGACAGCGAAGCCTTAGTAATAGGGTTCCGTACCCAAAACGGACTGACGACGTCTGTCAGGCTGTCTGTCTGTCTGTCACCAGGCTGTATCTCATGAACCGTGATAGTTAGAGCTTTACCCTTGGGAGTATAATCTTGACCCTTGCTACGCCTATTTTTGGCATTACATGACGTTTATGTTTGGCCCACAGGTCTGAGGGCCAATGCATACTATTACCACCATAGGCTAATGCAGTGGGCCAATGATACTCTTACGTTACGTATAAATTATATACTCTTTGAATGATACAGAAGTATAATAATACTCTTTGGAATGATACGAAGTAGATTTTTTCTCTAATCTGTGTACGAAACATGTTATGTAAAATGCCCTGGGGGTCTAGCAAAGATCACAATCACTAACGCTAACGCCTCACGCTAACTCCAAAAATGTATCGAAATGACATTCGCTACGGAAAAGTTAGCGATTTCCGAAACGTCATTTTGGAGTTAGTATTTGGCGTTAACGTTAGCGGTTGGTATCTTTGCTAGACTTTGCCCTATTGTAAAAATGTTTTGAAAGCCTAGATTTTAATTTAATATAGGTTTTAATTAATCATGAGTTCGATGATACTTATCGAAATATCATCGAAAATTCTATATTTAAGTAGCCACGAGTGGAGATTTCATCAAAATTGGTCCAGGAATATCAAGGATAATAATTAGCGTAATAGCCATATATAATGTAGTCCACGCGTGGCAACGCCGCGGGTAGTAGCTAGTATTATATAATATTATATTATGCTCATAATATTAAATATTCAATATGTTAACCGTAGCTAATTAGGCCTCTTCATACTGTATCATTTGGCCATATAAGGTAGCGAGTTTTCGGCAAGTATTAATAAACATAAGTACGTACAATTAGGTATGCGTCTGGTGCGAAAGGAAAAATATTTAGATAATGCGTAAAGTGGAACTAATTTGATAAGAATAACTAAATAATCACAGACTGCTATAAGGAAAAATCTTTATTTGAGTGTTGATTTAAATATACATATTTAAATATACAAAACATATTAAATGTACATATTTCCAACCCATATTTTGATTCAGAATCGCAATGAAAAATAGGACTTGAATCATCACGTGATTGACGTTAACTAACGAGTGTTTAACCGGTAGAGCGTCGGCGTCGGCGTGCAACAATACATCGCTGGACGAAAACCAGTTCACCTGTTCAATTAAAACCTGGCGGCTTAACCCGTGTGGGAAATCTATACATAAACCACAGGTAGAGTCCACGTCAAACGTTTAGGCGGCTGTGAAGTACGCTGCAAGCCCTACGCACGCTGAGCACACCACTTACCTCTTCCCACGCATATCTAAATTTTGATACTGCGCAGCGTTTCACGCCGACTTCTCAGCCGCCATTGAGTACGGCGCAAACTCTACTCACAGGAGCTACCTACCTTCTACACTCTAACTGACACAAAGCTGTGGCTGTAGAAGCCCTTCATAAACATTAAAAGTTCTGCTTGCTCACTACGGTGCGTGCGGTGTAGCTTGTTGTGCAATGACTCCTAAAATACTAATGCCCGTCTGTCCTAAAGTTCAAGAGATCCTAAGTTCGCACTTATCCCGCTGTGACGTACCTACTGCAACGCATTTGGAGAGATTAGTGCGAATATAAAAGCGGTCAAACTTAGGTGCAGACAGGCATTTAAATATAACTTATGTAACAAATGTGGTAGGTAACCTTGAAGTTACTGCTTTATTTCAATTGATAGTGGCATTTTTTGCAATTAGGTATCCTATGTTACTTTGAAACTGCGTAGAATTTAATAAATTGTTGGACATAGTTATATGAGGTGCCCAATTTATATTTATTTCGACTCTGATATATTATGTAGGTACTATTTGTATCTCACGATCAGCACGGCGGGCATGAGTGGTTTGTTCGCGATTGGCCCTCTTTCTGATTTTGCTCCTTAGTACGGATATGCTAAAATTTTAAGCAAAATAATCGGGAAATATTTTATACATTGTGTGGCAATACTGATATCCAACTCTTTGATAGACAAAATATTTTAAAATACCTTAAATAACACATATTCATCATCATCATTAACAGTCTGAAGACGTCCACTGCTGAACATAGGCCTCCCCCAGGGAGCGCCACTTAGAGCGGCTGATCGCCTCCTGCATCCATCGGCTCCCCGCGGCTTTCACCAGGTCGTCGGTCCACCTAGTGGGGGGCCGGCCTACGCTGCGTGGCATTTTCTGGTATTTTTCACAAGCACGTCCAAGCAATGACTGATTTTGAGTTTGATAGCTGAGATTCAATCACACCCAGAGTGGTGTGTACGGTTTTGCCGTACTTTTTTTTCGTATTACCTCTAATATCTGGATACAAAGTCTTTGGCCTACACATAGGTACTACATATACATAGGGTATATATATGTATATGTGTCAGTCATATTAGTCAAGATATTATAATAATTTCTTCATGCATAACTTGATGTATTATTTTCTTGGCTACTTCATTTACCCGATTTGATCGGGTGATACTTTTCATATGGTATGCTGGTACTGACAGAACTGACGTAAAACTGACATAAAAAAAAGTGCATGCTCTATGATCATAGGCAATATTTGCTTGACTTTTTACCGAGGTTTGTATGGGGAGTTCGGTTCTGGACCTTGTCACGTTACATCCGTTCCTTTCGTGAAAAAGGTAGAATGGAACGCTACAAGTTAATGAGCAGCTCCTCCCCTACCTAAACAGTGCCTAGGTTGACAGGATCCTAAGAGCTGAAGAGAAAAAAAAGGAATTGGTAACAGATATTTATTTTCGTAAATTTTACAAGCTTTGTAGAAAGCAAAAAAAAGAGTCTCTAGATGATGCGGAAGAACGCGAAATTCAAGTTGTTTACGGCCTACAAGTTATCACGGTAGAATTAGAATGTTATTGGATCCAAACAAGGCCCACTTCTGGGTCTCCAGATAAACAAAGCCCGCTTCCGGTCTTCAACGAGGCCCACTTCCGGGTCTTCAAACAAACAAGGCCCACTTCCGGGTCTTTATTCAAACAAGGCCCACTGTCGTTATAGAGACTGAGGAATTCGTTGCCTTTAATTTGTCCGACTTCCAGAGTTCAGCGGCTAGCTCATTCAGTTATTAGCTTCTGGATCCAGAAGAAGATTCTCGTCCTTCCACCGTCGATGAAGTATTATTACGCAGCTCAGATTCAAGATGCAGCAGCAGGAGACACGCAGGTATTAGTCGTCAAAGCTTTGACGGACGACGGGCCGGAACATGGTGATGAAGTTATATTGCCACTCAATGTTTGAAAAAGGCAAGCCGGTCGTCTCACTGGTTGACGCTCGGCGATAGATTCGTCGTGGTAGATACGGCGGCCGACGGTGACAACAGATGTAGTTTCGGCGATCAGCTCTCGGCGATAGATTCGTCGTAGTTTCGCGACTGGCTGTAGCGGATGTAGCTCGGCGATCGGCGATTTGACAATGGATATGTCGTGGCGCAGCGATTGACGTAGATGGAGATTCACTTCACAATTTTGGTGTTGGATAGCCAAAGATGGTTTTTGAAGGCGTTCTTGAGTTCCCGGGCCTTGCCTGGCCCGGGAATGGCCTTATATCAATTTAGTGTTCCTCGTTCGAGGAGTAAATTGAGACTGCCATTCCATAGCGACAGCTTTTCTAAAGAAACCTCGCTAGCATTCCAAGGTTCTAGATTTTTGCAGTTTTCAAAATTTTGAATACAGAATAGTAAAAAAATAAATCTAGATTCAAAATACATACAATCATGGCCAAACTATAAAATACCTCACTGAAATTGACAGTAGAAAAAGAAAAATATGAATTTGAAGAGAAACTAAATTCGAAACAAAAAAAACAGTTTCAAAACAACTGCCATCCGAGCAGTCGTGTCTAGAAATCGGGCCCGTGACCCGCGCGCAAAATCGATAAAGTGATGTAAAATTTTTGAGAAAAATCAAGTTTTTTTGTGCTTAAATTACTGTGAAAAGGACTGTCAAGTGCTGTGATGTGAAAGTTGTGAATGAATAATAGAAACCAGGTAATATATTATGATATATACATACATGTAGCATTACATATTTCCCCCACGACCCCAGAAAATTTTCAACTCCATTGAAAATTTTGAAGGTTAGGAATAAAACCTTGCTCTTTCATACTTAAATCTTGCACTTCTTCTTTTACTCGCTCACAAACATACTTAGGGGATATGGTTCACATATTTGATGACGCATACTCCACAAGGAACTATTCATTATACATAACGAAGGCTTATTTTTTTTAATTAGGTGTCGTTATCCGCACCTTTTTGAAAACCCGAGTAAAGATAATAAGTATTTACAATTAAGAAAATGTACAACACAAAGGCTTATTTAACGAGTTGTGTACCGCTCTTTAAGAATATTACACACACCCTTGGGTATTGAAGACGTCAAGGAAATTAATATTCAAGAACCTTGTATTTAAGAAATTGCAAGGAAATTAAGATTAGAGTAACAACATGTGTAACTAAGAAAGTATAAAAAAAATGAGTAAACACAATGGCTTCTTACCCACACGACTCGTGTTATAAGATAAAACAAAAAGAGTGAAAAAAAATAACGTTTGTAAAATGGATTTAAAAAAATAAGCCGAAAGGGTCTAGTTTCCTTGTACAATACAAAAATAATATACGCTAAAGCTATTTACAGAATAAGTATACAATTTAGAGAAAAAAACAGAATACGACCGCTACACTATTTACACTTTAAAATCTTTTACATGCCACTTTCCTCTTAAGCCGTTAGGATCCTCTAAAATAAAGACGAGAGGTGAGAGCTTCTCAACAACTGTGCATTTGACATATTTGGGAGCCAACTTTGAACTGAAATATGCACCAGCGTTACTCTGGACGTAATTTTTACGCCAGACTGTGTCGCCAACGTTGAACTCTTTAAAGGTGTGTCTCGTGTTGTAATGAGCAGCATTTTTTGTGTGTGCAGTGTGTAATGCAACCTGTACTTTATCGAAGATGTTAGATAATAATCCTAAATTAGCGGCGTAGATGTCACGAGGAAGAAAAATGAAATTATCAAGGTTGGAGCAGTTAGTGTATAGTGAACCACATGGTATGGTTTCACGTCCAAAGACCAGAAAGGATGGAGAAAACCCAGTTGTAGAATTTACAGAACTGTTGAGTGCATATTGGATTTTCTGCAAATGTTTGTCCCATGAACGGTGATCATCTCCGACCAACTGTGAAAGTGCGGTGATAATTGTTCTATTATACCGTTCTGTGGGGTTTACTTGAGGGCAGTATCGAGGTGAATAAAATATAAAAGGAATTTTATACTTATTCAGAAAACTTTGAAACTCATTAGATTGAAATTGTGAACCATTGTCCATGATGATGGTTTGTGGCACACCGTGTACCAGAAACACATTATTTTCCAAATACATGATGATATTGGAAGATGTAGCGCGCTTGATAGGGAAAATAAGGCAATACTTTGAAAAAGAACATGTAACCACTAGTATGAATTGATTACGTTGTCTTGTGAGTGGAAAAGGGCCCATTAGATCTAATGAGAGGCTTTGAAAAGGTCTTGAACAAATTTTTGGTTTACCCATAGGACCAAATGGAGAATGATTCGAATGCTTATAAGAGAGGCATGTTTCACAAGAAGAACACATTTTAGCCACATCTTTAAACATACCAGACCAATAGTATCTTAAAGAAAGCTTCTTGTATGTTTTGAAAATGCCAGTATGGGGATTACTTTCTGAGTCACCATGGCAAGTTTTGATGAGATTCATTCTCTCAGAGGGAAGTGGAACTTCTTTCCAAGCAAAATCTTCATTTAGATAATCAGGTGAGTTATTAAAACGGTATAAATTATTGTTGAGAATTTTGTAATTTGGATAAGCATCAGGATTATCTCGACAGTTAGTAAAAAGTCTATTATATAGTTCCAATTGTGATGCATTGTCTCTAGATATGGGTTCAACACCACTAATAATAGCAGTATCGGGTATTTTATGACGCGACAGAAGGTCTGGGACAACATTTTCTTTTCCTTTTTTATGTTTTAGGTCGAAGTTAAAACAAGACAGACGAAGACTCCATCGTGCCAATCTGCCAGAAGGATTAGACAAATTTTGGAACCACTTTAATGCTGCATGGTCAGTGTATACTGTAAATCGTTTACCGTTATCAAGATAACAACGCCAATGCTCAAGTGCAGTAATGACAGCTAAAGTCTCACGTTCTGTAGTTGAATAATTCTGCTCATGCTTGTTTAGAGATCTACTCATATATGCAATAACAACTTCTTTATTGTCTTTTTCCTGAGTCAGCATAGCACCTATCCCAAAGTTAGAAGCGTCGCAGTGAACGGAAAATGGATAGTCAAAGTCAGGGCAAGATAGTATTGGTGTTGTAGTCAAGCATTCTTTTAATTTAGCAAAAGCAGAGTCAGCCTCAGCATTCCAGACAAATTTTTTTGGAGATTTTTTTCCAGATGACGTTAATTTACAGAGTGGTGAAGCAATAGTACTGAAATTAGGTATGAATCGGCGAAACCAACTGCACGTACCTAAAAATTTTCTTACTTCTTTTTTAGAGGTAGGAGCAGCGTAAGCTAGAATCGCTTCAATTTTACTGGGATCAGCCCGCAATCCTTGCTCATCTACTATGTAGCCAAGATATTTCAGTTCTTTGCGAAAGAATTGACTCTTTTCAAAGTTAATGGTTAGACCAGCATAAGAAAGTTTCTGATGAACTTTAAGTAGGAGTGAAATATGTTCCTCAAATGTCGCACCTATGATTATTATGTCATCTAAGTAACAGAACACTTTATTCTCAAACTCTGGAGTGAATAAACTGTCCATGAGTCTTTGTTGAGTTGCTGGAGCGTTTGTCAATCCGAAGGGCATAACAGTGAATCTATACATTCCTTTACCAGGTACGTAAAAACCAGTTTTATCTCTGTCTTTGGGATGTAATGGAATTTCCCAAAAAGCCTTTGCTATATCGATACTAGACAAATATTTAGCATTTTTGAGGTTATCTAGTATCTCAGAAACAAAAGGGAGGCTGTAGGCATCTTTACGAGTAATTGCATTCAGCTTTCTGCTGTCGACGCAGAAACGCCATTCTCCGTTCTTTTTTGGAGTGATAAGTACTGGAGATAACCAAGGACTCTCACATTTTTCTATAACTTTTAATTCTAGCATTTTATCGACCTCATTGATGAGTGCTTTTTGCTTTTCTGGAGAGAGACGATAACAACGTTGTTTTATAGGTAAAGCATCACCAGTATTGATCCGATGACTAACTAAACTAGTACGGCCTAATTTACCTCGTTGTTCGAAAGAAATACTTTTGAAACGCTTGATTATGTCATTAGCAATTTCTACTTGATTCCCAGACAGATGATCAAATGTTGATATTTGATTTTCAACAGCACAAGTTGTATGATCTTTAGATTCGAGATTGAGTTCAAGAGAAAGTATCTTTGGGGAGAGTTCGAATTCTTTCCAGAAATCCCACCCAAGTATCAAAGAAGGATAAATATCAGGGAAAACATAAGCTTTGATAACATGTGTCTGATTATGAAATCTCAATGGCAAATGAAAATAACCAGAAGACATTGCTTTTTGTTTATTAGCAACCATAACTTGAGTTGGAGACTTGAATAGTTTAAAGCCTAACTTTTGGATATCTTTATGAGAGTTATTACCTAAAATAGTTATACAACTTCCACTATCTAAAAGACCGGAAAAAGGTATATTGTTTATAGACACGTTAATAAAAGGTCTGTTAAAGTCTTTTTCTTTGTCGTAGAAAACAGAAGTTGTTTTGTAGCAAAACATAAAATTTCGAATAGTATTTAACCATTGATTCCAGTCGTTAAGATCAAAATTATTGTTATGTGATTTAGTGAAACCATTCAAGTCGTCAGCTAGTTTTTTTGTTGATTTGATGGAGCACATTTTGGACATTCGCTGATTCTCACGCCTTTACGACCACATTTAAAACAAATGAGGTATCTAGGCTTAGTACAAGTTTGTAAAGAATGGCCTGTGATACGACAGCGATAACAGAATTCTTCTTTAGAAATGTCATTAGTTTGAGATGACGAGCGTGGATGTTTATCTTCCTGCACTGCATTAGTGTACCTTACGTTTGGAGACGCTTTAGGAAATGAAGCTTTAGAAAATGAAGGAAGATAGGCAAATTCAGCAGCACAAGAAGTGTCTTCAGATCTAGGCTCATGAAAATTTTTGTCTCGTTCAGAAATGCGTTCGTAACTTTGACAAGTAGAAATTAAAGAATCTACCGTTTTAATATCTTTAAGTGCAACAAAAACTGAATAGCACGGTCTTATATTATGGAGTAAAATCTCTAATTGTTCGCTCTCGCTAAGTTTCTTTGAAAGACGAGCAAACATACCGAACATAATTGAGACGTAAACGATAATGGTCTCAGTTGCTCCTTGCGTTCTATTCCTTATAGCTTCCAACAGCTTATAGTCGTAATCATGTATACCAAAATCTCGAATCAGCAATGTGCAAATATCTTTCCACGATAAGGTAGGATTTCGATTATACTGAAAACGAAACCAATGAAGGGCATCACCTGTGAAAATCTCAAAGGCGTGCTTGCAAAGCATACCTTCCGGAATGTTTCGAGAAATCCTAAACTCGTCCAATCTTTGAAGAAATGATCTAGGGCACGATTTTCCATTGAAAGAAAACGTTTTGAGCTCCTTCACAAAATTATCCGAAGTGTGATAGTTTTGTACAGACTCGGAAGCCAGTGGTATACTAGTCAGAATGCTTGAAGGTAAAGTGGGTTGAGGAGTACTCAGTACTTCCAAAGTTTGATTGGTTCCAGTCATAGGTAGTAATTGATAAATCGAGGGAGGGCTAGGCTGAGTCTGAGGACAAGGATTGTGAATGTCAACTAACACTTCTTCAGAAGATCCTGAATAATCTGAAGTTAAGACTTCAAACCGTTTTTGGAGCGTGAAAAAGCGAGATCGTATGTTTGAGCATGACTCAACAAATGGTGGAACGGCGTTAAAGCGTTCGAGGCGATAATGAAGATGATTTACGAAAGATTCAACTTTCCTCAGGTTACTTTTATCATCCGTGGCTTCGAGGTGCGAGATTTTACCCTCGACGTAATTAAACGTGATCTCTGCTTGGGAGAGGTCATGTTTGAGAGGTATTGGAGAAGATTTTATGTCCTCAGGTTGAATGTGACTCAATTTTGCCAGCTGCTCCTTAAGAGTTGTCAAAGTGTCAGATGGTTTTTCACCTCTGATAGTCACTTCATATTCCAGTTCAAGTTTGTTTAGAAACGAGTATTTAATTGGTCTCGCCATAGTCACAAGTTGAAGTCAATAGTCAAGGATAAAATCAAGTCAAGTTTAAGTTCGTTTAAGTATTAAGTACTATGCGAGTGTTGTAGAATGTAAGTGTGATGTTCCGCGTGTCCTGCCTGTATAAAAATAAATTAAGCAAGTACCTAAGATATTACGTTAGAGCCAAAAGTCAATATCAAATTTTAGCCTACTTGAGTAAGTATTATTTTAGAATTTAGAAGAATGTTTTAGAGGGTTCATTTTAGTTGGGCGCCAAACTGTCACGTTACATCCGTTCCTTTCGTGAAAAAGGTAGAATGGAACGCTACAAGTTAATGAGCAGCTCCTCCCCTACCTAAACAGTGCCTAGGTTGACAGGATCCTAAGAGCTGAAGAGAAAAAAAAGGAATTGGTAACAGATATTTATTTTCGTAAATTTTACAAGCTTTGTAGAAAGCAAAAAAAAGAGTCTCTAGATGATGCGGAAGAACGCGAAATTCAAGTTGTTTACGGCCTACAAGTTATCACGGTAGAATTAGAATGTTATTGGATCCAAACAAGGCCCACTTCTGGGTCTCCAGATAAACAAAGCCCGCTTCCGGTCTTCAACGAGGCCCACTTCCGGGTCTTCAAACAAACAAGGCCCACTTCCGGGTCTTTATTCAAACAAGGCCCACTGTCGTTATAGAGACTGAGGAATTCGTTGCCTTTAATTTGTCCGACTTCCAGAGTTCAGCGGCTAGCTCATTCAGTTATTAGCTTCTGGATCCAGAAGAAGATTCTCGTCCTTCCACCGTCGATGAAGTATTATTACGCAGCTCAGATTCAAGATGCAGCAGCAGGAGACACGCAGGTACTAGTCGTCAAAGCTTTGACGGACGACGGGCCGGAACATGGTGATGAAGTTATATTGCCACTCAATGTTTGAAAAAGGCAAGCCGGTCGTCTCACTGGTTGACGCTCGGCGATAGATTCGTCGTGGTAGATACGGCGGCCGACGGTGACAACAGATGTAGTTTCGGCGATCAGCTCTCGGCGATAGATTCGTCGTAGTTTCGCGACTGGCTGTAGCGGATGTAGCTCGGCGATCGGCGATTTGACAATGGATATGTCGTGGCGCAGCGATTGACGTAGATGGAGATTCACTTCACAATTTTGGTGTTGGATAGCCAAAGATGGTTTTTGAAGGCGTTCTTGAGTTCCCGGGCCTTGCCTGGCCCGGGAATGGCCTTATATCAATTTAGTGTTCCTCGTTCGAGGAGTAAATTGAGACTGCCATTCCATAGCGACAGCTTTTCTAAAGAAACCTCGCTAGCATTCCAAGGTTCTAGATTTTTGCAGTTTTCAAAATTTTGAATACAGAATAGTAAAAAAATAAATCTAGAGTCAAAATACATACAATCATGGCCAAACTATAAAATACCTCACTGAAATTGACAGTAGAAAAAGAAAAATATGAATTTGAAGAGAAACTAAATTCGAAACAAAAAAAACAGTTTCAAAACAACTGCCATCCGAGCAGTCGTGTCTAGAAATCGGGCCCGTGACCCGCGCGCAAAATCGATAAAGTGATGTAAAATTTTTGAGAAAAATCAAGTTTTTTTGTGCTTAAATTACTGTGAAAAGGACTGTCAAGTGCTGTGATGTGAAAGTTGTGAATGAATAATAGAAACCAGGTAATATATTATGATATATACATACATGTAGCATTACATACTATGTAATAGGGCGAATTCTGTGCACGCACCATGATATACCAATTTGACGGGCCAGATAGCATCATCATCATTATCATCATCATCAACAGCCTGAAGACGTCCACTGCTGAACATAGGCCTCCCCCAAGGAACGCCACTTAGAGCGGCCGCTCGCCTCCTGCATCCATCGGCTCCAGATAGCATAGTTGGTAGTAACCCTGCCTTCTGAACGGAGGGCTGTGGGTTCGATTCCTACCCAGGACAAACATTGTGTGATGAACATAGATGTTTTTTCTGTGTCTGGGTGTTATATTGTGTTCTATGTATGTATTTAGTTACAAACAAAAAAGTATATAAGTCTTACATCCGTTATCTGGTTCCCATAGTCCAAGCTATGCTTAGTTTGCGGCTAGAAATGTCCACAAAAAATATATCTGGACAACCTCTTGACCGATTCTGTTCATATCCTAATGGTTCAGCCAAATACTTATGAAAATTGAATGGGAAACGCTGCAATTTTCCCCCTTTTTTGGGAACTACCCCACAAATCAAAAAACGCCAACGACGAAAAAATCCCTGATCTTGTAGAGCTGGTATAATACCAAGTTTCATCAAGATTCGTTGGAAAATGCGACTTGTACGCGAGTACATCCACCCGGACAGACGAAAGCAAATTTTGGCAAGTTGAAACAGAGACTATCTCCCATATTCTAAGACGTTACCTCGAGATTACTCCACTCGACTCAACCTTGAATTAACCTCATTTTTGTGTTTTGGTATTTTTAGTTGACAATAAATAATCAACTTGACATTTCTGTGTCAATTTTTCTCAAACGAGAGAAGCGAAGCAACTGTCAACTCAAGGTACGTCGCGATCAGCAAAGTTCTCTGTGGTCGCGATGTATTTTGAGTTTCCCTCAAAGTTAAGTAGAAGTCAAGTGAAGGATTTTTTGGGAAATGTTTTGGAATACGGGGGTTTATCTCACTTTGTTCGCTCGGTCAACGGACAAATAAGTATTGAATACTTATTTGTCCGTTATGTTGCTCTAATATTGTTACGACCCAATTCAAAACATTGGAAATTGCATCACATCCAATTATTTCCAATGCGATACGTTTTTTAATCAATTAGACAGGTTACTACTATGTTTTCCATTGAATCACGCTCCGTTGCATTCAAGGATGCCACTAATTTTTTATCCGTACAAAAAGTACAATGGTCATTCAAACGGAAATAAAGGTCAGGCGACAGCCCTGGTCATAATAAACAGATCGTGATCGTATTCCCAAAGGGTCACTTGTTTCGGTAAACGTATATAGTAAATAAATTGAAATAACTTTTAAAAATAAATTTGGGTTCCTGTAAAAACTCGAAACGCTACGTTAAAATGTTGAAAACCCCAGGCGAAAATTTGGCGTTAGTGCTGTTTTGTGTTTTGGCTTTGTGTCGCGGTATCTATATTGTAAAAGGTATGTATTTACTATTACTTTGACTAAAACTATCTGTACTTAGTACATTTCAGGCAACTAACTACCTACTGGCTTCGCACGGGGTAAGTTTTATGCCCTAGCTGAGCCACAGCGAACCTTCCTCCCATCGCCGTCGCATCCATTCATCCTTTCCCGCATATTTTTCTCTCTTCCATCCCTCTTCCCTTAGTACCTACTAATGGCTTTATCTTCGTTGGAGGCAGTGTCTTATGTAGTCCGGCCGTATTATCTTCACCATGAAATCACCACGAGGATTAAATTAAATAATTTTGTGACGAAAAAATTTTAGGTCTATTTTCTTTACAATACAATTTAATACAACAATTCTTTATTGTACACCAAATTAAGACAATAAATACAATAAAAAAAAAACAAAAAACAAATATTTCAATTTAGTACAATGGTCGGCCTTTTTTTTAATTTCTTTTTGTTTTATGAGAATGAATGACGTGACGAGCTAGTCGTTCACCTGATGTTAAGCGACACGGCTGCCCATAACAGTTGCAGTATCACTCGGAACTTTAAAATAATAAAGTTTCGCGTGTCACTTCACTGCGCACGTCATCCCGAGACACCACACAGTCCAGCAATCAGATTACCAGACTGTAATCAGGCCATAAAGTCTCGTTTGCCCAGTAATTTCACTAGCTACAATGCCCTTCAAACCAGAATTCTTAATAGGCAACGCATTGACCACTGTTTCACCTGATGGAAAATGATGACGCAGTCTACGATGTTGCATGCTTGCCTAGAAGACCTGTTACTCTCCCTCCTACTACCTTGGGTTGGGATGTACAGGAAAGTAAGAGACTATAGTAGCCATTTAATTCTCTAGCCATTGTTAATCGAATTGTCCGTTTTATAAAACACGTTACAAAATTCTTCCTTAATGCTTCAGACAAGTTTATTACAATTGAATTTTTGTAAACAGCTTATGATGTTGTGTATCAAGTTTTCCAGCAAGTTTTCAGCTGTTGATGTTGACGTCTAATGATTCATACGCCCCTCCCAACGTTGCTGACTACATACAGCCCTTTGTTGACTGGTAGCTTGTCGAGCATGAGCCGGATCCTCTGGTCGCTGCAGCCGGCTGCGACCACACACCCTCCACCAGGAAACTCACGGACGTAGCCTTTCCTGGACATAGACATAAGAGGAACATCAGTTTGTTCTACACATTAATTTGTAAAGGATAAATTAGAATCACGAGCGGGGAGTGAACCCACATCCGTCCAACCCTCAAGCAGGGATATACTTTACTTATTGAATATGCTATCGTGACAAGTAGTCTCATGTCCGTGTGGTGTCGTGTTGCGGGCGTGCTGTGTGTCAGGCGATTCTGCTATAAAAATCATAAATATCAGTTTGTTCCTTTTTCTTTTTTTTTTATTCTTTATAGGCAAAGCATTTGACTACTGTCTCACCTGATGGGAAGCGATGACGCAGTCTACGATGGTACATGCTTGCCTAGAAGGTACGTGTTCACTCTAGCTAGACTTGAAAACTCCCAGATCGTAGTTAGCTGGAAACAAGGAGGCCGGAAAGGTGTTCCACTCATTGGCCGTTCGCACTATGAAGTACATAGCAAAACGCTTAGTGCGGGTTGATGGAATTTCAACCATGTAAGGGTGCCGAGTTTTGGTGCGCCTTGATGTCCAATGAAAGAAAGGAGATGGAGGAATAAGATCGTGTAATTCCGTTTGTGTGTTCTCTTCTCCATTTTTCTACTTTGCACTTTGGGGCACACGGCGAAATCTTATTTTTTTTGTTTGATAGGCTTTCACTTTACCACTATCTCACCACCATCTTAGTTTTCCATTTACGTACGTAAGAAGTTGTTTCGGAAATTCTTATATAATCTGCACATCTTAGGAACAGAACGTTTCATCACCAACAGCCTGATGACATCCACTGCTGAACATAGGCCATCATAGAGTGCCATTTCGAGACTGGTCGCCTCCTGCATTCTGGGCTCTTCGCAGGTTTCGCCAGATCTTCCACATTATCATCATCATCATCATAGACGTCTACTGCTGAACATAGGCCTCCCCCAAAGAGCGTCATTTTGAGCGGCTGTTCACCTCCTGCATCCATCGGCTCCCCGCGGTTTCCACCAGGTCGGTCCACCTAGTGGAGGGTCTGCCTACGCTGCATCTTCCGGTTCGTGTTCACCACTCGAGAACTTTTCTTCCCCATCTTCTGTCAGTTCTGCGAGCGATGTGGTCTCTCACTTTAGTCCTTCAGCGGATTTCCTTGTTCCGGTTCTTATCTCGCAGGGAAACACCGAACATAGCTCTCTCATAGCTCGTTGCGCGACTTTGAGCTTACTAATGAGGCCAACAGTAAGAGACCACGTTCCATATTTCATCACTTATCAACTAGGCGTATTCAAGAGCATAGTGAATAATTATGTATGTTCGGAGTAAGCGTGTCCAAGCTTTGCCTTCATCATCACTTACTATCAGGTAAGATGTGGCCAAACGCTGACCCATCAATAGTAAATAAAATTGTTCAGGAAAATAATATAATATGCTACAACATTAGTTCCTAAACCTATAAAATGCCAATTATTTTAGTGTTTGTAAAACATTTTTCATTTCTGAAAAAAACCTATATAAATTACTTGCTTACTTGCAAAAACAGCCAGATCTACAATGGGGAAGCCTCTTGAGTACAGTCCTGACTCTCTCATCTCGATTCTCGTTAACCCAGCAGGTGTATTCTTCGGTGAATGAACAGGATTTATGTGCCTCGTCTAACGGGCACTCCTTTTCTAAAATTACACGAGCTGCAGTTAGTTATATATCCAAAACTAAAGCAGTCTGTTATCGTTGCGATACTGATAAGTAGGTTACCCATAATAAGTGCGAATCAGATTGGCTCACGAAGGGTTCCGTGGTGAAGGTGTGGTCCTCTGGCAGGTTGCCATGTGAAGGTGCAGGTTCTTGGGTGAACTGGTGGGAACTGCTAAGGTTGATGGAGAGCCATGTTGGCAATCAAAGATGGTGTTGTTTGCACGAGTGTTTTGACCGGCTTCTACATGGTGACTATCTTACGATACTCTAACTTATTACTTACTTAATGTCTACGTCGGCTATAAGTACTATGTAGGTCGGGCGTGTTCATACACTACACTATGAATTAGTTTGTTGTATGGGTCCGTAATTTTTTTTTTTTAGTAGTTGTTGTTATAGCTGCCACAGAAATACATCATCTGTGCAATTGACAATTTTCTAACTATCACGGTTCATGAGATAAAGCCTGGTAACAACTGGACAGCGGAGCCTTAGTAATAGGGTCCGTTTTACCCTTTGGGTACTGTAACGATCCAGGGTGTCTCGTGACGTCACAAATATTAGAAAGTTTTCTCAATTATAAATATATGTATTTAAACCAAATAATTTTACGAGTAAATAAAAATCCAAAAATAAAACAAATATTCGTTTGATACTGCACTAACTGGTATAGGACATAGAGATAGGTATGAAAGTAGTTATTTAAACGTAAAATGAGGTAATATTAGAAAGCATAAAAACTCTTTAATTATATTTCATGCTAAAACATCGCGAACTGGTACTCTAGAATGTGTCAAACATTTTTAGAATAATATTTTCGGATTGGATTTTGACAGTTTAGTTTGGAGAGAGTAGAAGAATGTCGCGATTTTGTTAGGGATTTAGTAAAAGTTTTTTTCCAGGGTGCATTCATTAAGCATTCGCGGGGATCACTACATGATACCTGTCAGTGCACATGAGATTTTCGGGTAAATTCAAGTTAGAGTCGTCCTCTCAAGTAATTCTGGTTCTGAGGAAGAATCCTTGGTTCCAGAAACCCCAGTCAGAAACAAGTTGAAACATGTGCTATACGAAGCTTGTTTTCCTCCTACTTTTGCGTTAGGGCAGATCGCGTGTTCTGTGGAGACCTGCACCAGATTTTGCCTCCGTTATAGGATCTGGATCCACCTTTTTGGTTTGGTTTGCATTCTGGCTGAAAGGAGGGCTGAAAATGATTAGCTGACCCGTCTTCGTGTATACGATACCCGGATCCTAAATGTAAATCAAACTGAACTGTCCCACACAATAGGGTTTTGTCTTCTATGCACTTATGAGACTTCGGTCCGCATACAAGATAAAAAATAGGTGGCAATAGGATTTATTAGCTCGTCACAGCTCGTTTTCTTATAGGCTAGATTAGGTATGTTCTCATTGCACACTCGAGAACAGACATGCACGCATAAAAGTAAATATGAGATTTGAGGAGTCTAACCCGTAGCAATCTCTAGTTTTGGGGGTACACACCAGATGTTAGGAAAAGCTATAAGTTGAGGAACACACATGGGAGGGAAAGTTAGGGTTAAAATACTAAAATTTGCAGTAAAATAAATGTTTTAGGGAAATAGGTAAATACCGATTGTACAAAGGTACATAAAAATAGATTCAAAATTATTATAAAATTGGTAGTAATATAAAACTGTGAGGGAAATAGGCAAAACTCGGTTTTATAAAAATGCTTAAGATTAGGGTTAAAATTATAAAACATGCGGTAAAATGAAATGGTTAGGAAAATAAGGAAAATCAAAATTCTAATAAATGCTTAATTCTAAAAATAAAATAATGACAATATTCTACCAAAATAATAGTTTACCTTTAAAAATTAGGTCAAATCGGAAAAACGAATTGTGAGGGAAATAAATAAAGCTCTAAATACTTATAAAATCTAACTATAATAGATAAATAAGTAAAAATTAAATTAAAGTAAATAAATAATAATTTAAAAACCAATGATTAAAAATATTAGAGGAATTATTTTTATTCTATATTTCTTGGTGGTGTGCGGTTTGAGAGAAGTAGGTAGGTTTTTCTTTAATCGGATCCTGAAGGAAACGTCCTAATTAAGCGTATGTATTTGAATATCGTCCTGTTAGTTCAAAAATAAGTAGGGTTGTTTCTGTTGCGTTGGGTACGTAACAGTTAATGGAACGAGACTTAGGATATCGATATTTCGATAATAACATAAATTTTATTTTATAACAAACTTAAATAATATTTTTTCAATAAGTAATTATTGTCTTTCGTATTATACAGGTCAAGAACAAGTACCTGTTAGCAATTCCTTACCACACGGATAGGATAGCTAATGTATAGATTCGTACGAGAATAATGTACTAATAAAATATGATTTCAATAATATTTACAATAAACGTAGTTCTATGGAACAAACATAACTTTAATATTTTCATAATGGTGAAATGGATTACGGATATGTAGGTGTCTAGTGAGTTCAAGAAAAGCAGAGTCAGTCTAAGGATCTATAAATGAACCAATGTCTATGTTTTGAAATAAATAATTTATAGTAGTTAAAGCAAATAATATATATAGGTGTTATCAAAGTAAACCAAGGGTAACGTTAGTAGGTATAATTCTTTAGGAAAATCGGTTGATGGTTAAAACTGGTACTTTGACTCATCATCATCATCATCATCATCATTAACAGCCTGAAGACGTCCACTGCTGAACATAGGCCTCCCCCAGGGAGCGCCACTTAGAGCGGCTGCTCGCCTCCTGCATCCATCGGCTCCCCGCGGCTTTCACCAGGTCGTCGGTCCACTTAGTCCGGTTGACTAAAGCATGATAATTGAAACTAAAATAATATCGGCAATTTTTATGGCGGAAACTTAGGAAGGTTTTATTTAGACTTTGGGCTGTATGAGATGAGGCAGGGGGGGAAGTTCAGCTGGAAAGCTAACTTTAGGGTCTGTCATATACTGAATTTAGTACGTATTTGATAGACTCACAATAGTCTCACATTAGGTGATGATGGATAAGTATGAGGTTTTGCTAAACGAATTAACGTAGAGATCCCTTGAATGTATTGAGGACGTGTGTTGTTAGGGCTTGCTAAAAGATAATGTCCTCTCTATCCCTAGTGTGTTGAAGACAAAACTAGACATACTGAGATGGAATAAATAGTAACAAATAGTAAAACCAATTTCCCCAGCAGTGTCTTGAAAACCTCAAGTGGAGGCAATTTCAAACACAACAAAGTGGAGGGCTGTCCCGTCAGGTGTCGAAGCTCACAGTTATGGAGCGGGGAGGTGCTCCGTAGCCGAACGTTATGATAAGCAGATATTTATCATGACTTCGCTAATTTAAACAAACTTAACTTCAGTATGTATGACTTATTACAACATTTACGTGAAATCTTAGCTCTACTTACGTTTTACCTGCATCTACTCTTGCGTTTTACGTTATTATTATTATTTACGGTTATTTTAGTGATACATTTTATTTTAAGAAAGTACTTCAAGTTTCCTTTATTAGGTTAATGCGAGTTGTTTTGGAGCAATCTACGTTTTCGATATTTCCAGCAGATATAGGATTAGCGCTCATCATAGGTTCAGATTGCAAAGCTTAGTAAAATAAAGAAATTCCAGTTTACTAAATCGATCGCGTATTGAGTAGGTGTTAGTTAGGTATTGTCTCATTACTTTAAAAGGACTGGGATTACTACATTAATCACAACGTACGGGTTCTACCACTTTTAGGAGACGATCACTTGGCTATAACAAATCTAAAACAGACAACAAGCTTAGGTTTATTTTAGGTTCTTTCTTGCGGTATTACATTATTGCTAGCGTTTATTTGATTGCAATTTATAGGATATTTAAACTTAGGTCTTTAGATTCGGTAAATTAAAGATACAAATAGAATTATGAATATTAGGGGGGGGGGGGGGTAGAAAGGGGGGGTACATTACAGTACGGAACCCTAGAAACGAAAATTTGTGTGAAATTCCGCTTTAAGGTGGATAATTTATGACTTCTTCATATGTAGCCATGGCAGTCACTCCAAGATTCCCGAGGAGGGTCGACGTCACAGAACACTAGTTATAATCCTAGGTTGACGTCAGGCATGGCCGACTAGTTGTATCAAGTAAAACCTCGCCATTGGTTTCATAAACTACAATTTATAAGCTTTTTTTTATCAACGATAGGCTAACATTTGACCACGGTCTCACCTGATGGTAAGTGACGACGCCGTCGACGATGGAGCATGCTCGCCTAGAAAATACCGGTTATGAAGCTATGAAAGTGTTATGTAAATATACTTTGACAAATTTTAAGATAAATAAAGAACGCAAAGATTCTTCTTGTTCTCGTGTAGGCAAGTGGTCAGCCCTGGTGTCAGAATTTTAGGCCGCCCGAAGGCTTCTGACTTGGCTTAATTACGACTACAGCCGGGACCGACGGCTTAACGTGCCCTCCGAAGCACGGTAGCGCTCAGTTCTAAATACCAACTTTTTGCTGTAGCGGTCACCCATCATAGTAGTGACCGCAGCGAACGTTGCTTAACTTTACCAATCGGTTAGGAACGGCTAGTCGTGCTTCGCTATGAGCGGTACAACGCAAAGATAATAACACTATTATCCTCTAAGGTTTACTCGTGGTTTCCTGATATAAAAAATAATATAAAAAGCCCCTAAAAAAGGC
Source organism: Ennomos erosarius (assembly GCA_963580505.1). Lineage (NCBI taxonomy): Eukaryota > Metazoa > Arthropoda > Insecta > Lepidoptera > Geometridae > Ennomos > Ennomos erosarius. The sequence goes on from OY756987.1 coordinate 12,351,347, forward strand.
CACTAAGTTAAGTATAGACTTGTACTCATTGCATAATGACACTTACTGAGCATTACGCAGCCAATACCACCAATCAATAATTGTTCGCACAGCACCAAGATAATCATATTCCACGCCATTTGATTTTCCTCTGTAACAATAAGTTACATATACCACTCTTTAATATAAAAGACACGTAGCAAAAATACTATAGGTCTTTGGAAAAAGTTAAATAATGTTTGTATTATGACCATGAGTTCTAGGGGGCTTTTGCACACAGGATAATATTCAAATTATGAAGAATGACGTTCCGTATGTCTACGAAAACAATTATTATCCCACAGATATGGAATACCCCTGGAATGGCCTTACCTATTACCACAGATATTAAAATAGTAGTTACCTATTACCACTACGACAAACGACTCCGAGTAAACTTACAGATTAGTTTTACTTTTCACAAGCTTTTTAGTCTTTAAAAATATTAACTTGGTGACAACGTCTTGGGTCAGGTTTAGAAAAGGGTTGCGTTTGTAATGAAAATAATCACTTTTAGTTTTTTGGGGGTCGTAATTAGTAATAAACCTATAACTTGGACATTTTCGAGAATCGGTCTGCTTATTATGTTGGCCTGTGTCCGAAGATTAGGTAAAATAAAATGCGGATAGAAATGTGATGCACTGCTAGTTTTACGAAATGTAATCTTAATTTTATGATTGTACAACTAATAAAATTAAATTGTTGAAAATCTGAAATATCGTTGGACTCAAGTAGTTTAGGTATGTACCACAGAGCAGGAAAAATTGACTCTCGCCTCGCGCCTTGATAGAGACGAAAAAAAAACCTGGCGTTTTTGTGCCGGACGCATACTCGTGTCGATATTATAATAGGCATGATGACTAAAATTTTTTATTTGGGTAAATTAATTATATTCCTCAAAAGATGAACATTTGTGAAAACAAAAATTAAATATCTCCAAAAATGACCAAGTTACAAGCATTTTAAAAACCAGAATAGAAAGAGATAGCTCAAACGGCCAGTGACGTCAGAGGAAGGTCGTTATAGTACCTCATTACTAAGCTGTGGTAGCTTTTCATACAATCTCTGGCATGTGACGTCACGAGTACATTATTCATAGTAACTCTGTAGGGGCGCTCTGTTTCGCGAGAAAGGGACAAGAGATGCCTCCTGTAGAAAACCTACACTCTCTCGCCCGAACTACGCGCAATCGTTGATTACTGCTCAAATAGTTTCATTCACAAATTGATTATTTTATGAATGAAATCTCGACTAAAGCACCAATAGGCATGATGACTAAATTTTTTTTTTGGATAAATTATAAATATTCCTCAAAAGATAAACATTTGTGAAAACAAAAATAAAATATCTCAAAAATCGACAAAGTTACAAGCATTTTAAAAGCCGGAATAGAAAGAAATAGCTCAAACGGCCAGTGACGTCAGAGCAATGTCGACCTAGTACCTCATTACTAAGCTGTGGTAGCTTTACATACAACATCTTTGGCATGTGACGTCACAAGTGGATTTTTCATAGTAACTGTGGGGGCGCTCTGTTTTGCGAGAAAGGGACAGGAGATGCCAGATGAGGAGAAACTTTAAAAGCTTATTACTCCGTGATTTATTTACCGATTTTGTCTATTTTTTCTTTTATTGCATTCATTTTTAATCTTCTTTATGAAAGTAATATTTACTTGTTCATTCTTAATAGTAGTCATCATGCCTATTATGTTAGATCTACGCAGAGATGCCTTATCCCATACAACGGAATAACTAAGACTATTTTAAGAGCAATTTTATTTCTGCATTACGCAAGATTATCAAGCGACATTTATTGCGTGTTGGCTGAGTATTGGGCCACACTTAAGGTTGATGAGACCACACAGAGGCAGATAAATAGTAGAGGCTGTGAAAAGGCCTACCTATCATTCATTGCAGAACGAGGGACGCCCCTTACGTTGTACATATTATATATTGATTTCACCTGTAGCTATCAAATTATGATCACAGACTATCGAATTCCCAACGCCTCATCACTACCATTCTTCACAGACGAATGTCCTCCCAACGAAGAGTATCTGCTCTGCGGCACAGCTTGCCCCGTGAACTGCTCAAACCTGGCTGATCGGGTGGCCTGCAACGACGACTGCATTGAAGGATGCTTCTGCACTGCTGGTCTGGTCAGAGACGGCAATGGAACCTGCGTGAAGCCTGACCAGTGTAGTAAGTTGATCATCATCATCATCAACAGCCTGAGGATGTCCACAGCTGAACATAGACCTTCCCAAGAGAGCGCCACTTTCAGGGGTTGCTCACCTTCTGCATCCATCGGCTAAACACGGTTTTCGCCAGAGTCCCTGCTTGCTTGTCCATCACTGGTGTACACTGAAATATTTGAAATAACAGTAAAACTTTACAGTGTGCATCCAGCAGTTCATAATCCATGAACTTGTTGAGGTTAAGTATCCCACTTGTGGCGTTTTCAAATCTGCGCATCATGGCTGAAATACTTTCTGTGAAGTTCTGTCACTGATTCATCAATAGGATAGGAATGTGAACCACTAAACCATAACTATCACTTTGTGCATAGAAATCTTATCTGTTTAGGTCCAGGACCAACATGCAAGGAAAATGAAGAGTTCCTGACCTGCGGACCCGCTTGCCCTGCCACCTGTTCGCAGCCAATTCAAGAACCATGCGACCTGGCCTGCAGAGTGGGATGCTTCTGCAAGGGGGTGCTCGTCTTGGATGAGAGCGGTGGGAAGTGTATTGCCGCTGAGGATTGTCCAGCTGGTAAGAGTTTTTCTGTATACAAATGCTTACAGAAAACCTCCTGTTCAAATTGAACTAAGTATCTCTCTGGCGGCTAAGGGATCCTGGGAATGGGTTGCAGCATTCTCTTTGGTCTTCATCATTATAATTTGCTGGTTCACCAAGCTGCCTGCGAAGCGTGGTGATTATCGCATTGGCAAACCACCCTCGCCCCTCCCATGACTAGCACATAAAGAGACGGCCTCCAGTCTCCAGCTCTCTGCTATCCTGTGGCCACGGTAATGGCAGGGCAGCCGGTGTGACGCACGTAGGCTGACCCCCCCCCCAGGTGGACCGACGATCTTGTGAAACCCACGGGGAGCCAATGGATGCGGAAGCCGAGCCGCTCATAGTGGCGCTCTCTAGGGCAGGGCTATGTTCAGCAGTGGACGTCTACAGGCTATTGTTGTTGTTGATGATGATGATCTCTCTGGCTGGTCATAAACAGTTCCAGTGCCATTCGGAACTCCAAATCTGCGCAAGAAATCCTGAGGACTCAACTCAGTCTAAAAGGTCATCATCATCATCATCATCATTAACAGCCTGAAGACGTCCACTGCTGAACATAGGCCTCCCCCGGGAGCGCCACTTAGAGCGGCTGCTCGCCTCCTGCATCCATCGGCTCCCCGCGGCTTTCACCAAGCGGCTTTTTTTTATCGTATTACCAAGAATTTTTCGTCTACCGTAACTGGATAACTTCTATGCACTTCCAGAGCCCTGCTTAAACGAGAACGAGGTGTATGACAGCTGCAACGGTGCCTGCGAGCCTTCCTGCTCCGACCCTGAACCGATCTGCAACAAGATCTGCATGGGAGGCTGCATCTGCTCCCCCGGACTCCTCAGGAGCGAGTCGGGAGACTGCGTCAGTGTTGACAAGTGTCCCAAGAATGGAACTGATGTGGAACTGCTGACCAAGTATCTGACTGCTATTAACAAGATTTTGAATTTTTGAGCGTAAGCTCTTTAATAGTTAGATAGGTTAGGTTACGTTATTAGTGTATGAAAAATAGATGCGATGGATGCAGGAGGCGAGCAGCCGCGTAAAGTGGCGCTCCCTGGGGGAGGCCTATGTTTAGCAGTGGACGTCTTCAGGCTGTTGTTGTTGATGATGATGATGATGTTGATGATGATGATGATGTTGATGATGATGATGGCAGTGTTTACTCATGAAAATTAAACAAAGGTGCTAATATTTATATTATGCATAAATAATCAGGTATGTAAGTAAATAGTTTAATGAAATGATGTAAATTAACATATTTTAAGAATAAAACAAAGTAAATAATATGCTATAAATAAAATAATCGAAGGACTTCCGTTGAGATAAAGCCGTGTTCCGTCGTTTGTCATCGGCAAGGTGATTATGTTAGAAATCTGTAACAAAACAAAAAAAATAGTTATAATAAAACTACAAAACTTTGATTATTGTTTGATTTTTTTCTTAAAATACTTATTGAAAATACTGCTAGTGACATCTATTGGCTGGCCGCTGTACTTCTATGACTACTAGTAAGCTATCAAAAAATATGAAATGTAGTGCCCCAATTTTAAGAGCGAAGGCATGACTGAAGACTATTTAGTTTTAGATAAGGCTCATAGATGACGCTGATTATGAATAATGGTTTTTTATTCAGGTTTTCCGTATTATGTTAAGTGTAGATAATATTTCAGTGGTACCCAGAATTTTGGGTATCCAAGTCTTGTACATATTATTTGGGTACATACACAATTACACACCTGCTTGGCGATGAATATTAATGTTCTTACTTTGTTCTTACTTAATGTACTCAAAATGTCGCAACACTATTATTGTACCTGCTAGCATTTAATTTTTTCTCATAATAATTATGTAAGTGCAATTGTAATTTATTTTTGAGAAAATAAATAATCTTTAACCAGTATACCTATACCTACGCAACCACAGATTACAATAAAAACAATTGATTGTTATATCTGTGTAGGTACTAGGTACCTACTTAATTAACACTAACCTAAAATTAGGTTGCGAAACTTGGGTCACCTTTCTATACTCCTCCTCTCGTATCCCATAAGCTAGGTAGTGGTAAGAGAGGAAGTCTGAATGGTTGGAGACCAGCTGGAAGGTCATGGTCTTGGAGCCGGTCTGCCCTCGTACCAGGTGGAAGTCCACCTCGCCTGGAGCATCCACCGTGGCTGATACTTCGAGGTATGAAATCACAAAGCCATTCTGAAAATTTAAAAGCCAAGTAAATACACTGGACACTAACTAGTAACTCTCTAGACACGATTACTACATTTTTTTCACGTTCGGGCTTTTTTCGTTTGTACCTGATGGGACCTCATGGTTTCATTGTCATCATCAACAACCTAGCCTCTGCTGCAGGCCATCCATCGGTTCCCGGCTTCCACCAGGTTGTTAATCCATCAGCTATCGGTTGTCAGTTCTATAGACGATGTGGCCTGCTTCATTGCTGACGAATAAAGTCTATTTCCAATAAAAAGGTCACCACGATTGATATGTTTACCTTAGCAGTAGCCGAGATGGTCACGAAGAATGGATCGTAGTTATTTCTGTGTCTAAACCGATCTGAGCCTCCGTACATCGGCAGAGAATCTGTAATAGATACGATAAAATCAATAATTATACAATTGTACAATTATTTCATCATCATCATCAGCAGCTTGAAGACGTCCACTGCTGAACATAGGCCTCCCTGAGAACACCACTTTGAGCGGCTGCTCGCCTTCGGCATCTATCGGCTCCTCGCATCTTGAACGATGAAATTATTTATTTTATTTATTTAGGTCATGTGGTCTTATGTAAAAAATCCACCTACCTCTTCGCAAGGGCAGCATCAAAATGCTTACCAAGCATTCCCACTATCGTTATCTTTATGGCAAATAATCGCCAGTAGACATAATTCTGGTTGATGATAATGATGAGGGGCCAAACAGCGCGCGATTAAAAAAAAATATAAATAAAATCCAATCACTCAACAACTCAGGTTACAGTGGAATATAGACGGATACTATTGGAATGGTTGCGCTCTTACCATCGAGATTATTTCTTGATTGTTAAGCTCTACTTGGTATATCTTGATGATCTTATTATTATAACTCCAAAAGTATTACTATGTATCACAGTCTAGAAATCTTATTACTAGACTGACTCCAGGGCTGACCACTTGCCTACACGAGAAGAAAAAGAAGATTACTAGACTGCGCCTTTTCTATTTTGTGACTGCGCAATGTCTCAAGATGACGCGTCAGTAGTGGTTGATTAATTAGCATTCACATCAATATTTGGCATGTGAAAACTCAATTAGCATCTCGCAAATTAAATGTAGTTGCTAAATTATGTGTAATATGAAACTTTATTTCAATTCATTTGGTTCATTTTGAATTTAATTTTTAATAAAGTTTCATTTTATTTTATTTTTCATTTCCGTTTCATTTCATTTTAGTAAATAGCATAGTAATAGCAGTTAGCATGCTAAGACTCGTGAATCAGCATGTTTATGAAATTTACGCAAAATCGCATTAATTGCCATCGCTACGATGCAGTGTCTCGCATAAATAATTTATTCGAGTGACACTGACCGCTTAACATCAGGTAAACGACCAGCATCACATCATAAAACATCCTACAAAAACTTACTTTCATATTCAATTCCAACTCGAAATTTCTTCGTTTCAAACAAATAAGGGTAACCGAGCACAGCACTAATTGTCGTCACCAATAAACACAACCATCTTATTTGCAACATTTTTCCAAAAATCTGTCGATAGACTACTGTTTGGAGAAGAGTTAAAAAAACACTGATATCATTGAAGAATGTTATCTTGACTTATCTATAAGATTTCGATATTTCATCTCAGTTCGCGATATGCTATATGATAAGAATTTTGGATGCAGCATTGAAAAATAAAGGAATTTCTTTCGCAATTTCAGATAAAGGTTATCTTTGCAACTGTGAGGATGACAGTACCTACCTAAATAACCTAATTTCAAATGTTTAAGTTACAGTCGAAACGAATTGCCTGATAGCTCAGTTGATACTTTGTCTTCTGAACTGTAGACTGTTGGTTTGATTCCCACCCAGGACTAACATTTGTGTGATGAACACCGACATTTGTTCTGTGTCTATATGCTATATTGTATTATTAGTATGTGTATTTACAAACACAAAATATATAAGTATTGTATCAGTTATCTGGTTCCCATAGTACAAGCTATGCTTAGTTTGGGCCTGGATGGCGTTATGCGAAATGTCAACACATACTTTTCTTTTTTTTTTTACAAATATTTAACATACGCTTTATATCATTTATGTTCGTGACCGTACATAATAAATAGTACTTACCTATCTACCACAGAATACCTAATACGTAGTACCTAGTTATTTGCACCCTCGTCAAGCGGTCAAGCGGATTTTCGCTTCAACCCTTTAATTATTAGGGGTGTTAGTATTAATTGCGGGGCTGTAATTAAAAGGGATGTCAGATAGGTATTCTCGAATTTCGGTTTCGATTTCGTCTTGCCAAATAAGTTTTTACTGCAGCGCGTTATAAAATGTTATATATATGTATTACAGTTATTATCAATTTCCATTCGATATATTATTATTGGTGAACCAAACTTTTTGCTGCATTTCATTTCTATTTGAAATTTTTTTTATTTCAATCAAACCTAATTATTCTTTCTTAAAAATCACGCATTTCTTTTAATAATATATACTATTTATCCAAATTTTATTATTTATTTTATTTACTTACCTAAAGGATCTTTAATTAATTTTTTTATGTTTTTCATTTCCATATAAAAATAGATAATTTTTATAAAAATTTTGCCTTGAGTAACAAGATATTGAAAGGCGAACAAATATTTCTCTTCTACGTTATTTTAAAAGCAAATTTTTCATTTTTATCTATGGAAGTATTACATTTTTGCCACGAAATAATAAAATAAAACATCGACAATGTTCCCGGTTCCCGGAACCGTGTAACAATGAGCCTGGATTACATCCTTAATCAGGGATTATAAAGTACCTATGTTTTAATTACGTCTTTATTTGCTTACTTAAAACTTGGAGGAACTCCTTAAACCCTGTTTAAATCGCGGTAGATAATGGCTTTGAAGCAGTCAAAGTGGTTGTGATAATATTAGAAGATAATTATAAAAAACCGAGTAAGTAGCCGGCCTAGCAAATATAAAAAAATATCCCTGTCACATAACCCCATACCATTTGCTGTGTCACTCGGAACTCTAAAACTATTAAGTTTCGCACGACACCGCACTACGCACCGCATCTTTATACATCAGCACATATAGACTGTAATCTATACATCTATACATATAATAAAACTGTAGAGATAAAAAATCTGTAAATGCAAGATATCGAAAAAAAAATGACATAGGTTGCCTTGAAATTTTTCGCTGATCACGTTAAGCCACTTTTTAGACATTTTGTCTGTTTGTTTGTTTGTTTGTTATGGCACAAGTCCGAAAATACTGAACGGATTTTCATGCGGTTTTCACTAATATGCTTAGAAAAACCCGGCGCAAAACATAGGATATATTAAATTTTATATATCGTTAATTTTATTTTTGGTGAAAATGATCAAGATTTCATTATAAAACGGAACGGGATTTTAACAAGATGGCCGCTTCAAGGCCTCAAGGTAAGTTTTTTTCTTATATTTTGGCTCCACACATAGTGTAGGTATTTAGCCAGTGTCAAAAGGTAAGTTATATTTTGGCTACAAACCACAGATGAGAGAAAAAAAATGTTACTCTGCTACACTGCTACTGACGGTAATTTTATCTCGGGTTTATCCGGATGCACAGATTACAGATTTAGTAGTAACATTTTCAGTAATCTGTGCCTATTGACTCTTGCTTTTGCTACGCATTGTAAACTCTTTTTTATTTTGGCTTAGACTAATTTTGTATTTAGCCAATGATAGGAAGTATTTTATGAAAACTGCTTAAAAGGGTAGGTACTTAGACTTTTTATAATTATTCATAAAGCTTCACGCGATTATCATACTTAGCCAATATTGAAGCTTACATTTTTATTCATGTTTTCGATTTATAGGGTTTTGGCGGGAGCAATGTTTTTTATTGGCGATCTGGTAAAATGTAAGTATTATTTACATGAACTTACTACACGTTACCATTCTAATTAGGTAGATAAAATTATTTTTGCGCTACTGCTACATTCTTGATCGACCCCAAGGAAGTTTTAAGGGACCAGGCAGGGGGTCTAGCAATGATCCCAATCGCTAACGCTAACGCCTCACGCTAACTCCAAAAATGCATTGAAATGACATGACAGCTTTGCTAGACCCCCAGGGGGTCTAGCAAAGATCCCTCACGCTGACGCTATCGCCTCACGCTAACTCCAAAATGTACTGAAATGACATTTCGGAAATCGCTAACTTTTCCGCAGCGAATGTCATTCCAATACATTTGGGAGTTAGCGTTTGGCGTTAGCGTTAGTGGTTGGTGTCTTTGATAGACCCCCTTTAGTACTTATAGCTACTTAAGTTATATACCCTTACCATTGCTACGCATTTTAAAAACTTTTTTATTTTGGCATTAAAGTAAGTCGGAGGTGCTATTATTTGTATTTAGCCAATGATACGAAATATTTGATGAAAAATGTTTAAAAAGGGTAGGTACTTAGATATAATAATATGTAGGTATTCATTATGGCAATAAAATTGTATCCTCGAATTAACAACATGGCGCGTAACGTTCGTTTTTGACTGTTTTTGATTTGTTCTGCTTCTTCTTCTTGCATGTTGAAATTAGTTTTTAATAGTTAAATTATTTTAGATCTGTGGGCTTTTAAATAAACCACCTAATATAGTAAGTATGTTGGGAATGAGACAGCGCGGAAAATAGTGGACATAATAATAATTATAACTGTCGATTCTTTAAGAAGTGGTGGTTTAGTATTTGTAATTCCTAATTAGTATTAAGAAAATTAATTATGTACGCGTCGTACAGGTAAATGCATATCTCCAGCAATTTATAAACTTATTTGTTGTAAGGGTGTCCCATCCCTATGAAGGTGGCCCATCCCTATTCCCTAGCGGTCTGTGCTATCTGTGGGTGATTGGTAGTATTAATGATGTAATGTGGAGAGTAACGGAAAAAGATAATAAAAGCTACATGTAAGTAAACTATATTCAACTGAGTTATCCATTGGCAATAAGTATCCTCCACCAATACATGGTGGCAGCGAAGGAAACCCAGTTTAGTAAACAGGGCAATGGACAACGTAAAGCCGCCTGAGGAGTATGACTTTGTTCCCGCTAACTGGGAAAAATGGAGATGCCGTTTCTCCAGGTACATGAACATCAGCGGGAACGATGGAAGGACCGACAAGGAAAAAATAGACTTGTTGATGTATGTCATGGGCGAAAGGGCTGAGCAATTGCTCAGACAGCTACAGCTGCAAGATTGCAAAACATACCTCAAGGTTCTAGACGGATTCGACAAGTATTTTAAACCAAAAAAGAATGTCGTTTACGAGAGGGCCAAATTTAACGCCAGAAACCAAAAAGAAGGCGAAAAAATTAGAGAGTACTTAGAGGAGCTTCATGTTTTAGCAGAACACTGTGAGTATGGGGTGTTAAAAGAAGAGCTGATCAGAGACCGTCTAATAGTTGGCCTCGGTGATAAAAAAGTCAGTGAGAGGTTGCAGTTGATGCCCAATATAACATTGGAGGATGCTGGTAGGCTTGCAGAGCAAGCAGAGCAACAAAAGGAGGAAGCGAAGCAGCTTTGGGATACAGACTTGCAAGTGAATAAAGTAGAATGGAATAGAAATAAGAAGAAATGTTGGCGCTGTGGGCATTGGGGATTGCATGGGAAAGAGCAGTGCCCTGCTGTTGATAAGGAATGCTATAAATGTAAGAGGAAGGGCCATTTTGGGCGAAGCTGTATGGAGAAAAAAATTTATAGGCTGCAGGAAGAAGATAATGACTTCCAGGTAGATATAGATGTAAGTTTATCGGGGAATATAAGTACCCATAGGTTTTTGATAGATACAGGGGCTGATATTGTAGCGGTGCCTACATGTATGATTTCAAACTCAAAAATTGAGCCGTGTCAGGAAATTGTGAGAGGTCCCGATGGACGACCTTTGGATGTTGTAGGTTGGATATACTTAAAGTTGATGCATAAACAGTTTTGTTATAAAGGAAAAGCTTATGTAATTAAAAAATTGCAGGCTCCAATATTAGGAAAACCTGCAATAAGAAAATTAAACATAATAAAATTACTATGTGTAACTCAAGTAAATGATAGTACTGTCAATGTGGAGAAGGAATATCCAAATATTTTTGATCAGTTAGGGGTATTCAAGGACGTATTTAAAATAAAAGTAGTAGAAAACCCAGTGCCTTATGTACAAACAACACCGCGTGTAGTGCCAATACCACTCTTAGATAAGGTCAAAGATGAGTTAAATAGGTTGGTTGAAATAGGGGTAATTACTCCAGTAGAAGAACCTACTTTATTTGTGTCTCCAATAGTAGTAGTTCCTAAGTCAAATGGAGGGGTGAGAATTTGTGGAGATTATACAGAAGTAAACAAAAACATTGTCAGACCTATATTCCCTATACCAAAAGTAGAGACCACACTAGGTAGGCTGAAGGGCGCTAAGGTATTTTCAAAAATTGATGCCACAGCTGGTTTTTATCAAATCTGTCTAAGTGAAGAGTCTAAAAAACTCACAACAATTTTAACACCTTTTGGCCGATTTATGTACAATAGGCTACCTATGGGATTGAACTGTGCGCCGGAATATTTTTCTATGAAATTTTCACAGTTGTTCAATGGCCTAGAAGGTGTTGTGGTCCATGTTGATGACGTGCTCCTATTCACAAAAGATAGGTCTTCACACAATAAACTTTTGAGGGAGGTATTAAATAGGCTCCGAAATGAAGGGTTGACTATTAACAAGGAAAAATGTGTTTTTAATGTGGAAAAGATACAATATTTGGGGCATGTTATTAGTGCAGATGGCATTGGATTAGATCCAGGAAGAGTGGAAAGTATCAAACAGTTTAAGACACCAAACAATAAAAAGGAATTGATGCAGTTTCTAGGACTAGTTAACTATGTGGGAAGATTTTTACCAGACAAAACAAATATTTTACATCCTCTAAATGAGTTGTTGAAAGAGGAGTGCCTTATCTCTGGGACATTAATCAAGAACAAGCATTTTCAAAAATAAAAGCATTAATTCAACATGCTCCAATATTAGGCCATTATGACCCAAAGAAAAAGATTATAGTGTCCGCTGACAGTAGCTCATATGGGTTAGGGGCAGTTTTACTGCAAGAAGATGAATCAGGACATAGGGAAGTGGTTTCTTATGCAAGCAGAACCCTTAATAGTTCAGAAAAAAATTATGCACAGATTGAAAAGGAATGTCTAGCTCTAGTATGGGCAGTTCATCGGTTCAGAGATTTTGTTGTAGGATTAGAGGTGACATTGGAGAGTGATCATAAACCTTTGGTCCCTATCTTACAAACCAAACCGATAGATGAATTAACACCAAGATTACTAAGATTTAGACTACAACTTATGAGATATATATATAGAGTTGTATATGTTCCAGGAAAGAAACTAGTAGTTGCTGATGCTTTGTCCAGAGCCCCACTTGCACACACTGAGGCTGAGCTAAAAGAACATTCCCTCAATGCAATATCACAGGAACAAATATTAGACAGCAAATTATTAAGAATAAACAAAGAACAAAGAAAATGTGAGGTATGCCAGTTATTAAAGAAATATGCATTAAATGGATGGCCACATAAAAGTAAAATTAATAAGGAACTTGCAGATTATTATCAGTTCAGACATTGTTTTACTGTCCAGGATGACTTTTTGCTTTATAATACTAGATTAGTTATACCAAAAACATTGCAAAAAGAGATATTAGAGAATATTCATGAGGGGCACTTGGGAATTACCAAATGTAGAGAAAGGGCAAGGCAATCTGTTTGGTGGTTAGGATTGTCAACACAAATCAAAGTAGTTATTGAAAATTGTCCTCAGTGTGTGCAGGAAAAGCAAAATACAAGAGAACCAATGGTGTTAGAAGAGCTTCCAGCACGGGCATGGCAAAAAATTGGGTTAGACTTGTTTAAATATGATAATCAATGGTACATCGTTTTTATTGATTATTACTCTCGATACATTGAGTTATTTGGTTTAAGAGATTTAACAGAATCATCTGTCATTAAGTGTTGTAAAGAAACTTTTGCCCGTTTTGGTATTCCAGAAGTAGTAAGGACTGATTGTGGAACCCAATTTAAAAACAAGTTCCAGGAATTTGCAAAGGAATATAATTTTGTGCACAAAACTAGCAGCCCATACTGGGCTCAAAGCAATGGATGTGCTGAAGCGGGGGTTAAGATAGCGAAAAACTTATTAAAAAAAAATAAAGATATATATCTAGCTTTGTTGATTTATAGAAACACTCCATTAGAATCAGGATACAGTCCAAGTGAGATTATGTTTAACAGGAAACTAAGAGATATTCTGCCCACACATCCAACTAATTTAGATGTTAAAGAAAAAATCCAGGAAACCTTTATACCTAAGAGGGAGGAGGTGAGGCATAAAATGGCACAATACTATAACTTAAGACACAGAGTTACAAGATTAATCGATTTGCAGAAAGGGGATAGAGTGTGGGTTATCGACTTAAGAAAATATGGTCTGATTGTTAGAAAAGCAAAAGAGCCTAGGTCATACTTTGTACAGATTGAAGGGGTTAACTATAGGAGAAATAGGTGGCACCTGGTGCCAGCACCGTTCCAAAATATAACTGAATCGAACCAGGAACAAAAAGATATGAATCATGTAGTACCAGAAGATGGAATATATAATGATGACAAAAATAGATCTGTAAATGTTTCGCAGGAAGAAAACGTAGCACTAAATGGAAATCAAGTAAACGGAGAGGATAATGATAGGACAGATAGAGCTGATAGGGAACGACCTAAAAGACTAATTGTAAAACCTAAATATTTGAATGATTATGTGTAGTGCAAGGGAATATTTAAATAGGTAGGCATAGGTACCTACCTTGTATTTAGTATATTATATAGTTTAGTTTATAATATAGTATATATAACCTATTTATAACAATTTCTTTCATAGTACCTAGATACTTATATAGATAGGCTTAGGTATGGCATAAATTGTATGTATATAAACCTATTTAAAATATGTTAGTACTTGTATAATTAAAAGGGAAGATGTTGTAAGGGTGTCCCATCCCTATGAAGGTGGCCCATCCCTATTCCCTAGCGGTCTGTGCTATCTGTGGGTGATTGGTAGTATTAATGATGTAATGTGGAGAGTAACGGAAAAAGATAATAAAAGCTACATGTAAGTAAACTATATTCAACTGAGTTATCCATTGGCAATAAGTATCCTCCACCAATACATTATTATTGATACTGGCTAAGTATGTGTAGGTAGTTAGGTACTCAATTCGTATGGAACCAAACTTAAGAAGGTAAAAAAAAGTGGTAAATGGAACAAAAAGCGCGCGGATAATATGTAAAACTGAGCAAAACAGGATCATCGTGTGTGATTCTTCCATATTTTTCTAAACTGTACCTGCCTGCTTAGGTAACTACTAAGTACCTAAACAAAACTTACTGAAACTTCTGTTAAAGACCTGAGTGAAGTGATGATGATTTCTTTTTGTTGTAATATGAAGAGGCTTATAAATTGTAGTTTTTATTTGAAACTTCTTTTGCTGTTATAAATCTATATTAGACTCAAAACATTTAATTTTAGGTAGCTTCCACTCACGGCTATGCTTGCGTTATACCTATACCTATGCTAATACAGGTTACTGTGCTCAGCTTTGAAAAGCTTTATTGGATTTTTTTGTTTGGTATGAAATGTATGATCTATTATTAGACTATAACGTAAAAATAACATAACACAAGCGTGCGAAGCCGCGGGCAAAAGCTAGTATGTCATAAAGTGGCACTTGCCTAGCTAGGGTGCCCTTCTAATCGGGACACAGAACTTAGTGCTTGCACACTATGGCAGATTCATCATCATCATCATCATTAACAGCCTGAAGACGTCCACTGCTGAACATAGGTCTCCCCCAGGGAGCGCCACTTAGAGTGGCTGCTCGCCTCCTGCATCCATCGGCTCCCCGCGGCTTTCACCAGGTCGTCGGTCCACCTAGTGGGGGGCCGGCCTACGCTGCGTCTTCCAGTTATGGCAGATTAATTACGGTTAACGTCAGAAAAACTGGCAAAGCCTTGTCAAACTCATCCTAACTTTTTCACCAGAAACTGAAAGCTCATTGGTTGCTTTTTTATGAGAATGAACGACGTGACGAATTATTAGTCGATCACCTGATGTTAAGCGATACGCAGCCGTCCATAACAGTTACAGTGTCACTCGGAAATTGTTAAATAATAAAGTTACGCGTGACGCTGAACTGCGCACGTCATCCTGAGACATCACACAAACTAGTAAACAGATTACTAGACATATCGATTAGGTTATAAACTCTCATTTGCCCAGTAATTTCACTAGCTACAATGCCCTTCAAACCGGAACACAGTTAGTGCTTGCACACTACAGCTTGGCAGCAGAATAGCTGACAAAGCGGTAGTAACTACTAAATCATTAAAGGTTCTAACGGTTCCCTCTCTTTATATATATGAAGTGGCATTGTTTGTGAAAGCTAATCCTACATATTTTCAGAAACTACATGAAAAGTACAGGTTTAACATGAGAAATAGAGATCAACTTTGTATCAAAAGGTCCCATACAGCATTAATGCATAGTAGTATGTTTTGTATGGCGCCAAAAATTTATAATAAACTGCCCGAAGCATTAAAAATGTGTAACTTGACTAATTTTAAGATGAAACTAAAACGGCTGTTAGTCGATAAATGTTATTATAGTATTACAGAATTCTTAAATGACTCCGATTTGGTTATGCCATAATGACCGTGTTGTGTTTGGCCTTGTAAGTTACCTACCTACTTGTTATTGTTTTAAATTATGACTAAAATATTTGCATGCCTACCTACCTGGTGAGAATGTATAAGGGACATTAGTATATTATCATTTTCTGTAATAAGTACCTACATTCTAACAAATAAATTGATTTGAATTTGAATTTGAATTTGAACTACCTAGACGAATTTGCAGAAAAGTTCTACCACCTAGTAAGTTGGTGCTGCTTGTTGACCATTGGCTATCTTCAACCAATGAGCTATGAGTATTTGGTGTGATAACA
The DNA here is from genome assembly GCA_963580505.1 of Ennomos erosarius. Lineage (NCBI taxonomy): Eukaryota > Metazoa > Arthropoda > Insecta > Lepidoptera > Geometridae > Ennomos > Ennomos erosarius. The sequence goes on from OY756987.1 coordinate 12,367,443, forward strand.
TAAGTTTGACAAACATTAAGAGAAACCAAGGGTAGATCTACTAAAGCCTTTTGCTTAAAGATTCCTTTTAAGCCCTATATATTCCCCACAAACCAGTCCTGCCCCAGTTCCGCAAATAAGCCCCCACATCATTAGCGCCGCGCGTTAGGTGTCGCACATAAATTAATTATACATATAATTATACGCTGAGGTGCGGGCCTTAGTCAAGAAAAAAGAAGGATCAGTCAGATAGATGACGCAAACTTAAAAACGAAGCTAAATAAGTATGTAAGAAATCCTGCCAACAGCGAGTCCGACTCTTGCACGTCGGGTTCTGTACCATTATCTATAAAAACGAGCAAATAATTACGTCTGTTGTATGGGGAGCCCCTTAAATATTTATTTTATTATGAGTTTTTAGTATTTGTTGTTATAGCGGCAACAGAAATACATCATCTGTGAAAATTTCAGGTGTGTAACTATAACGGCTTATGAGATACAGTCTGGTGACAGACGGACAGCGGAGCCTTAGTTAGCCCATTAATAGGGTTCGCTTTACTCTTTGGGTACGGAACCCTAATAAAAACTAGCTGAGAGCGAGTCGGACTCCGCACTTAGGGTCCCGTACAAATATAAACTAAATCTTTATCGTAAGGCCAACTCGCATATTATTCTCCCGTAGCTACGTAGTAACTATATAAATCTATTCTGTGTCGTAGCACGTAGGTGCGAACTACGGAAGGAAATGCGCAAAAAGCGGAGCAAAACCTATCATTAAATTATTTTCCAAGCGCAAACTTTAGTGGGATCGAATTAAACCTATAACCTTGAAACCTTTAATTCCACAATCGAAGCCTCTGCGTTTCTGTTCAGAGATTCAGAAGTGATACACAAAAACTGCAACCTCCCAAGAACATACGTAATGAGGAATGAAAGAGAATGAGAGACCATTGAAAGCCGCCGCTCCATCATAACTTGAAAGGCGCAAAGGGGTCGACTGCAGTGCGTGCAGGCTACAGGTGGGGGTGAATCCACCCCCTCACTCATCTCATCTCATCTCAGTGCCAAACCGACCGCCGACGCGATCGGCCGTCCCGATAACCGTGCAAACCCGCGCAAAAACAAACATTCGAATCCGGATTCGAATTTTGAAAAGTGTGAGTCGAGATTGCATCGGGTAGTCCCAAAATTGAAATTTTAATTGCGCGCTCCTTTGTTTTCGTGGCTGTGATTGGTTCAGTGTTGTGTTTTGTTTATTTCACTCAAATGCCGGTTAAGTGACTTTTTGTGCAGGAATGGATGGAGAGAATAGGATAATTTTGAACGTTGGTGGCATAAGGTACGCGAATTTTTCTTTTTACGCTGGATCTGTCAATTACCGGGTGAATGAGAATAGACCCTTCCGCGTTCCGGGGAGTTTTCTATTGGAAAAAGTGCAAAAGGGCAATTCTGAGCGCCTTTGTTAGGCCTTTAATGAATGCCCCGATACGAACTTTGAGCTGGAATATCTATTATCATGCGATAATTGTTCTCGGGATATCGACTGCTTTGTGCCTCGGGTAACGGGGAGTTTTACTCTTCCATACAATCGGATTTTCTATTGAATTATGTTTTGCCTTTATTTGAAACTACTGAGGTACTTATTAGGTAATGCTAGGTACTTAACAAATGCAGCCACTCAAAGTGGTGCTCTATGGGGAGGCCTATGTCCAGCAGTGGACTACTTCAGACTGTTGATGATGATGATGATGATGGTAAATATTTACATTGATGTTGAAATATAGTTACAAATCAAAAAATCTGTATCAAAACTATTTTAGCGAAAAATGTTCAGTCAATGGGATTTTGGAGAAAATCGGCATAAGCCATAGTTAACCCTGAGTTCAACGGATATGTGGAAATAAAAAAACTAATTAATTAGTTAATTAATTCGTTTTTTCATTTCTACATGTTTTTACATATCTACTTGGGTCCTGAATCGCTATGCAGATCTGCCATGAAAGAACAGTCATTCTAATATAACCCCCCTTTTACAGCAAAGGGGTAAAAGGTGGAAGAGACGGGCAATTAGTTCCATCGTTTATTTGAAAAAAAAAAAAACCTCTTTCCCTTAGCATTTTTCACGAATTTTCTTTACAACATAACATTACAGAGTGTTTACTTTCAAGAGAGGGAGGTCTTTCCCTCAGAGCCTCTCCACAGATAAGAATAATAAAGCAGAATAGCCTCAACAAATGTAGATATAAACCACCCAAATTCACGGCATTTGTAACGCTCTATCTCTATCTTTTTAAAGTATTTAGGTATTGTATCAGTTATCTGGTTCCCATAGTATAAGCTATGCTTAGTTTGACGCTGAAAATGTCCACACATGTTTATTTATTTATTTATTTATTTATTTATTTATTTATTTATTTATTTATTTATTTATTTATTTATTTATTTATTTATTTATTTATTTATTTATTTATTTATTTATTTATTTATTGCACTGCAGGCTTCGGCCGCTTCAGGCAATTTGCCGTTTGAACTGTATCAAATAAATTGAATAGATCTGAATAGAAATAAAAACTACAGAATATTTGACGATTAGACACAAATAGTAAATAAACAAATAAGTATTTGTGCACAGCGCCATCTAGCCCCAAACTAAGCAAAGCTTGTACTATGGGAACCAGATAACCGGTAGAATTGTCATGTAATTTTTGGTTTTGTTAATAATAAATATGTGTGGACATATCACACAGCGCCATCTAGCCCCAAACTAAGCAAAGCTTGTACTACGGGAACCAGATAACGGATATAATACTTAGATAATTTTTTGTTTTTAAATACATACATAGAATACAATATAACACCCAGACACAGAACAAACACCAATGTTAATCGCACAAATGGTTGTCCTGGATGGGAATCGAACCCACAACCTACACAGAAGGCGGAGCTACTACCAACTGAGCTATCAGGCCAGTCCATTTAGTCGTACCTACTATAGTAATAACATAAGCTCGCCACCTGCATCCATCGCTCCTATATTTTACGACAACATACCAATATCATACAGACGCTACCTAACACTTTTCAAATAGTAAAGTGCATAATTATATCTAACTATAAATATACACATTTTGGACTACAAATTTCACATAATCCGTGTGATATCACCCCCAGTTTTAAAACAATCGCCACCCACCACATAAAACTGAACACCCTTATGTAAATACGGGGCGTTCATCCCTGTGACTGAATGTTTCAGTGGCACTAGTTCTATGCAAATTGACAAGTAGGTAGGGGATGGTTAGAGACGGTAGAGGTTTTATTAACTCCAAAATGTCAGGGTGCTGTCAACCCCTAGCATAGATTCGAGAAAAAAAAATTTACCCTTAGACACCTCGCGGTTTAACACGCATTTCTTCATAATCTATAACACCCCATTTGAACCCTTTAAGACCCTAAAAATATATCCTCTAAAGTTTACCGGTTGAATTAGTTTAGTTTTTAATTGTGGTAGGACTTTTCTGCAAAGTTCGTCTAGGTAGGTACCACCGCTTTGCCAGTTATTTTACCGCCAAGCAGTAGCGTACGAGCACTACTGTGTTCTGGTTTGAAAGGCATTGTAGCTAGTGAAATTACTGGGCAAATGAGACTTTACGACCTGATCACACAGTCTAGTAATCTGATTACTAGGCTGTGTGATGTCTCAGGATGACGTGCGCAGTGCAGTGTCACGCGAAACTTTATTATTTTAAAGTCCCGTGCAACTGTTATGGACAGCGGTGTCGCTTAACATCAAATGAACGACAAGCTCGTCACGTCAATGATTTTCATAAAAAAATATATCGTAAGAAATATTGGGATGATAATCATGCCAATATTTCGCAGTATGCAATTAAGGTACTCTCCCCCATAAGCACAGAAAATGCAGGTGGGCAGCCACTCAAAGTACCGCTCTTCGGGAGAGGTCTATGTTCAGCAGTGGACGCAAGGCTGTTGATGATATGAAATTACAAAGAACAAAGCAGGATGCAACAAAAGACATATTGAGCTTCCCGTTTCCTCTCATAGGATTAGCGGTTGAAATACACCACTCATTTTCGTATGAGGGAAAGTTATATCATTCGCCAACTGGATTTATAAGAAGTTAATGGTTTCAACAAAGATAAAATATATAATAATAGGAGGAATCCTGTGGGTTTCAAAGGAGCACGAGGCATGACGTGCGGGTAAAACCGGGGCATTTAGTCTTTCATAACTCCATTCAACCATTTCTCACCAGGCTTATGTTGTTAGCATAAAAAAATAGAATTTCAATAAAATAAATCTACTATTTAAAATATCTACCTATACTTTGTTTATTTCTACGTCTGAAATAGTTCAAGGCAAAATTTTATTTAGAATGTTTTATTGGTATAACGTAAACTTTATTTGAATGGTTGTTATAGATACATCTTTATATTATACTCACACTTCCCATAATTCAATAGATAGATAATTTATATCACGTTTTAGACCGAACACTATTTTGTTGAAATTGCGCCAAATGTGTTGCCAGGCACTTGGATAAGAACAAGCAGGATTGGAGAATGCTGCCGCCCATATCCTCAGCTGCATCCTATTCTAAGGGCCACAGGGGGGCCAGCGTTCCAAAATTATAGCATGAAAAATTAATCATTGTTCATTATATTCCTTTTTCCCTATAACGATTCGAATCATGCTGAACCAATCTTTTTATGTAATCGCAAGATTTGACGATGTAGTTTTTGCCTGATGGTTGGATGACGGTGAAGAGTTTCATCTCATCCTTTTCCCCTATTTTTTCCCCTCTCCTTCCTTTGGACAAGGCTATACAGCGTAAAACGGACCCGTGCAAAGCCGGGGCGAGTCAGCTAGTTTTTAATAAGATTACTAGTTTGTGAGATCAGGACATAACGTCTCATTTGCCCAGGAATTTTACTAGCTACAGTGCTTTTCAAAGCAGAACACAGTAGTGTTTGTACATTTTTGCTAAGGTTACTTATCTGTGAGATCAGGTTATAGTCTCATTTGCCCAGTAATTTCACTAGGTACCCTTCAAACCAGGTCATAGTATTGCTTGCATACTTTTGCTTGGCGGCAGAATAACTGGCAACGCGGTGGTACCTAACCTAGACGAACTTTGCAGAAAAGCTGTACCTCCTATAATAATATATTTAGTTTCTTAAAAAACATTTTAAGGAAAGATTTGTCACTGACTCTAATACCTACCTGTTAACAGTGTCATTTATTTTCCTTCTCGGGGCCGTTGATTGATTAATTAAATCAAGTTATCAAGTCGAATTAATAAATCAATTAGGCGCTACCATTTTCCACAGTACAGTTGGGTGCGCTAATGAATGATTTGTTACGTTTTGATGTTTTCGTTGAAATGGCAATGGGTAGGCCTCATAGCTTGTACAATAGACTATCGATGGGGAAAACAGGTTCTCAAATAGCGACCAGGAACCAGAAGACACGCACTACGTAGGCCGGCTCATCGCTATAGGTGGACTGATGATCACCGCGATGAGCCGATGGATTCAAAAGGCAAGCAGCCGCTTAAGGTGGCTCTCTATGATGGAGGCCTATGTTCAACAATGAACGTCTTCAGGCTGTGGATGTGATGACGATGACTACATTTTCGTCGTGTATTTAGCAGTGTGTTTGTGTAGCATGAATAGGTATATGTTGCTAATAGTTGCGCCCCGCGATTTTATCCGCGGACAAAAAGTATCTTGTGTTAATCCAGCGTAAGTATAAGCTGGCATAGCTTTCATCAAAATTGGTTCAGTAATTATACAGGATGTAATTTAATTCATTAGCATAAATTGAGCCCATGATAGTACATCATTTATAAATGATTATTAAAGAGTAAAAGTGTGTAAATGAAAATATTTTTATTAAAAATTATGAAGATTGCCGCGGCGCCTAACGCAGTTGGCACGGATGATTTTGATAAATCTAAACGTTTTTGAACCTTGTATGTAATAATTAAAAACAGTACTACATTATTTTAATTAAATTTTGTATTGTAGCATTTGATTAAGTAAGTTATTCCATTTTTTGGAGTTATTATTATTAATAAACCAATGTGTTAGAATTCAAAAATTTTGGTCCAGACGTAACCCGTATCAGGAGTAGGTACTTAGTTTCAAAGGATGCCAATGAATTCAATTACACCCAGTAGTGATAGAAGGTAACAGACATTCACACACAAAAACTTTTACACTTATAATAATAGAGGAAGAGGATAGGCATGTAACTATAATGGTTTTTAATCACAATAAAACACCAAGGCATAATTCAAATGGGTTTAAAATGAGACTAATTCTTCCAGCATTCTTTAGCGCTCTTGCTCTCTAGCGAGCTAGTCTGAATTTAAACTGAAGTTGGACTAGACGCTATTTTAACCTGACATGACCTGGTTGCAGCCCTTTGAAAACTATTTCAGGGTTTCCAGAGACGTCCCGTCTAGTCACTAGTAGAAAAATTGTTACAAAATTGTGATTTTTTAATGCATGGTAGGTATATTTTTTTGTTAAATAAAGGAAGAATATCGGAAGCTCGAGAAAAGCCAAAAGCCACTTTGGGAGAGTCTTATATCGAAACTAAGATCAGGATCATCATCTTCATCATCATAATCACCATCATCATCAACAGCCTGAAGGTCTCAACTACTAAACATAAGCCTCCCTCATGCAGAGAGTGCCACTGCGCAGCTTCTCGCCCCTGCATCCATCTACTCCCCGCAAAGAAAGGATGACGGATGATTTTGACTAAAAATACTAGATCAAAAATTCAGGACACCATTGGTGAGTATTCAAAGTTTTATTGATAATGAGGTAAATGTGGCGCTACCCTGTCTTAATAAAATCTCCTATACTTAATAACTAATAAACTAAAATACAAAAATCCTGTAACAAACAACCTTTTCAATAAAAACAAACATAGGAACACAATAGCTCATCCAGATTAAAATACGGGTTCATAAAGCAATACAACTCACGCGTTTTTTGTAGCCTCCAGAGGTATGGACGTGCATAAACAAAATTTTTCACGCGGTGGCGAAGGGTCGAGACATTCGGAGCGGCACATCCGACGGTGCCTAACTACCTAACATTGCTCGCGGGACCGGCCCCTTTCCAGCAAATTGAAGGATGGACTGTAGGGTTACCATATTCGGGGAAAAAGAAAAAGTTTTTAAAATTCTTTATAGGCGTTTTTAATTCTTTAAAGGTCATTTCACCACGGTTTTAATTGTTGGAAAGTAATGACGCAATCTACGATGGTGCATGCTTGTATTTGTGCGTCATGGAGTTTCTTTATTTGAAGAAGCAGTGATCACTTCAAACGCTAGAACATAAATAAGAATGAATGCTTTACAAACCTGGTAGATATTTATAAAAAAAAAACATAAATGAAAGTCGAAAGGACAATAATACTTTCAAGACATATTAAGGTAATTTTGTAAGGTTGATATTACTTTTTGGCAATTTGCGTTCTAGGCAATTTGCTTATTAGGCAACCTGATCATAAAAGAAATTTAGAAAACCCCGAAACCTATTCCCTATTCTAGGGACTCCTGTAAACATGTCCAGAGAGATTTGGAAAAATACCAATGTAGAAAACTCCAAAGACTAAATAACAAGTGGTCAAATGCAAGCCATATCAAATGTAAAATAGTCACATGTATAAAGAACTTTGAAATACCGACAATAAAATTCTATCAAAAAAAAAAAACCAAAAATCTAAAAAAAAATATCTACGAGTTCAAGTCCAAAAAACTCCAGAGAACCCAAAACGAAGGTAAGCAGCCCAAAACTAGGACAATTTCATAGAAACCCAAAACGATATAGGACAAGTTCATACCATGTAATCCTGAAACTATGAAAAGTCCAGATACCTCCAAACAGATAGTCACCAGCTTGTAGGGTTGCGTGAGTAGCACTTATGAGTTTATGGGCAATGGTGTTCTGGGTTATGGCAAGATATTTTGATGATGGGACTTGAGCTATGTTGGGTTACGGAATATTCTGGAGACTTCGGGCCAGATTAACGTAAGCCGTTAGCTAGGTAAGCTCTTTACTCGTCCTTTCTCTTTTCTTCTCGTGTAAACCTTGGCGTTAACCTAATCTTAGTTCTTATAATCGGACCATAATTAAAACCTATTCTTAAAAAATGCACAAAAATCTTTAAATTAGACTGAATTGCGCGTAGTAGTCTGGGATAAGAATCATTTATTTGCTTAAATGTAGGTATATATAAGGTTTAAGTATACATCATTATTGATATAGAGTGAGATAGCTGTCAAGGGGGTTATTATGTAAAGGGGTATATATAATGCGCAAAAATTGGTGTGTTTTTAAGTTTCGCGGCAACTATGAAACTGACTTGTTTATTACCTGATTTTACTAACTGATTTTTTCATTCTTCAATCATCGTAGCTTTTTACTTATCAATCAAAAACGCGATTGATCGTTTTTTCATCCATTTTTTCTTTGTTTAACCGTATGACTCACGGTCTCGATAAATAACGTGCAAGCCAGTGTTGCTCACCAAAAAACTCAATTCACCCAATAAAACTGAAAAAGTTAATTCACGACAGACTAAAGCCTCACAAGATCTCCGCCTTATGGTGGGGATCATCACGGGACACTGCAACCTAAATTATCACCTGCACAAAATTGGTGCCACTGATAGCCCGCTGTGTCGGGGTTGCATACAGGAAAACGAGACTGTGGAACATGTGCTGCTACATTGCACAGCCACAAAGGAGACAAGAGAAACGACACGTTTACTCAACGAGCAGGAACAACAACCATGGGATCGACAGCGATCGGTGCCCAAGCCATCCATAACAACTGAGAAAACATCACTGGAACAGCTGTGCTAGCGATCCAAAGCCGTGCTCCGCTACATAAAGGAGCTGGCCTGGCTCGGGTAGAGGCTGGCAGGGGAGAATGCACAATACACCCCATGCGGGACGTCAGTGCAAGCCTCACCGCCCCCAATTAGAATTAGAATTAGACTAAAGCCTTAGTTTTTGAAAGACGGGAACAAATTGATAAATTAACAATAGACAGAAGCCGGAAGTATGGTTATGCTACTTCGTGCTCTGACTAGTAAGCACACGCCAATTTTATGCTTTTAGTTTGAGTTTGTGTCATCCTACTTCCTATGCAGCTGAGCGACTCTGCAACGTAAGTGGAATTATGGACCTAGAGATATTTTGAATTTTAGAATTTGTCGCAAGTGCTCGCAAGTTTGAGCTTTTAGTAATTTGTTTGGCATGCATGCCGTGAGCTCGTAAGTTGGTGATTTAGTTTTAGCGTGTTCACATGCCTTGGTAGTGAGGACGACGTCAAGTCTTTCTTCATTCAGTTTCCAGCCACAAGGAAATATTTTTGGATACCTACTGCATTGGCTGAAAGATATCGATTCGTAAGCCACGACTGAAAAAAAAATTTTGATACTCTGCGCTTTTTCTTTTATTTTAGCTTGTAATTACTTTAAGTATTATACATATTTTGTAAGGTATTTATAAAATAGACCTGTTTATTCTTAAGCTGTTCCCTGTGATTTATTTATTTATGTGAGGAACGGATGAATTTTAAATCGAATTTCTTTGGTTGTTTTTTCTGCATTGTTTAATATAGATAGCATCGGAAGGCAATTAAAACCTTTTTTATGTGAGCTGTTATTTATTTATTTGATTTATTACTAGTTGCGCCTCACGGTTTCACCTGCGCATAAAAAATGTCCTGTATATAAATGTGTTGATCTAGCGTATCAACTATCTACATCTACTTGGATGTAGATAACGTCCAAAATTTCATCGACACCGGTTTATTAGTTATAGATATTTATGGTAACATACATTCACACACAAAAAAATTCACATTTACAACTCTGCCTATAATATGAGCACCAAATAAATGTATAATTATTTCGTAGTTGGAACCAAAACGACCATTTACATATTATATAGGCAACTACACCTGTTTTGAATAACAAAGAGCTACATAGTTGGAATACATTTACATGCATAGTAATTGCACTGTCGGTCTGTCATGAAGCAATTACTGCACAAAGCCATTTCCCGCTCTGACTGCTGCAATTATATTGTAACCAAGCTTGATACATACTTCACCAATATCTGTCAGCACAGAGTAAATGCAGAACGTAAACTTGTGTGAAACTTGTGTAAAAAGATAGTGGTGGCGACACTAGAAGTTTCTATAGAATTTTGGAAAAGCAACACGAAAAACCAGGTTTCACCACATTATATTACTTGACCGCTCTCATGCTCGTAATTCAGCAATGCGTAAAACGCCACCAATTTTAAACATTGATCAGTGTCAATGTTCAGTGATTATTCAGTAATAAGCACGGTTTTTGAAAAATAATACAATGCAATGACGTGAACTTTTCCGCGTTCCCGCCCAATTTCCCTGTGCCTTTACAGAACCACATAACCTCACCTGGTGGTAAGTGATGGCGCGGTCGACATAGCTATAATACATACATACACCCGTAGACAAGAAAAATTCTAGGACTGTTTTAGCGCCTGCATATTTGAAGTTGAACTTGCGTGTACTTTGTTTTCTTCGTTTGTTTTGTTATTCCATGTTTTTTATGTTATATTTTGACTATACACTTACTGTATTTAGCCAGTGTCAAGTGTTGGATATTGTCATCGCGTTTTAGAATATTTTACGTAGTCAAGTCTTAGTCCAGTCTAAGTCAGGTAGTCATATTCCAGTCTAAGTCATGCCCCAGTAAAGTGGTAGCATTTTTACTAGAAGCTTTTATGGAGTTTTGGAAGCAACACGAAAAACCAAGTTACACCACATTATATCACTTGACCACACTCATGCTCGTAATACAGCACTTAATGCGTAAATCGCCACCAATTTTAAACATTCATCATCATAATCATCATTAACAGCCTGAAGACATCCACTGCTGAACATAGGCCTCCCCCCGGGAGCGCCACTTAGAGCGGCTGCTCGCCTCTGTTAGCCATATTTTGGGAGACTGACATATTTTTACACTTCCTCTAAATTATTTTCAAATTAAATCCAAGTAACAGTTGTTTAACGACTATACCACTCCCACTGCGTCATTCTGACGGAATGCCCCCGATGATTCAGTATAAATAGAGCTCCATTTGAGTAAGACGGACATTCTGTTCTCGGCGACGCTCACTGCAAGTACTCTGAAGTATCTGTTGTATTTACTCGTTGCTAAATTGAAACAGTCACGTCATGAAATGACCAATTGCTGACTTATTTAATTATTCTACTTCTGAGCTGTTTATACCTCCTGCATCCATCGGCTCCCCGCGGCTTTCACCAGGTCGTCGGTCCACCTAGTGGGGAGCCGGCCTACGCTGCGTCTTCCAGTTCGTGGTCGCCACTCGAGAACCTTTCTTCCCCATTGGTTGTCAGTTCTACGAGCGATGTGGCCTGCCCATTGCCATTTCAACTTGCTAATCCTAAGAGCTACATCGGTCACTTTAGCTCTTCTGCGGATCTCCTCATTTCGGATCTTATCTCGCAGGGAAACACCGAGCATTGCTCTCTCCATAGCTCGTTGCGCGACTCTGAGGAGGCCAACAGTTAGAGACCACGTCTCAGTTCCATAAGTCATCACTGGCAACACACATTGATTGAAAACTTTTGTTTTCAGGTTTTGTGGTTATTTGGACGAAAAGATAGGTCGAAGCTTCCCGAACGCTGCCCAGCCGAGTTGGATTCTTCGGGCGACCTCTTTGTCGAAGTTGGATTTTAAACATTAACACTGGAAAAGCACAAGTTTGAAACATAATACAATGCAACGACATGAACTTTTCCGCATTCCCGCCAAAACTCCATTCTATGTTTGTAGTGATTAAATAATCGAAGGTTTTCACAAACTGACGAATGCGCAACTTACTACCCTATAGGTACCTACATCTATAGATTTTTTAAGCCTCGTTTTCTTTCTTAGTTTTTTAATAACGTGACTTTCAATGAAACCAATTTTATTGGAGTTGAATTTATGTACTAAATCATTTTATATATTTTAGATAAAACATAATTCATATAAACAAACAAATCTTGCAGCTTTATATAAATCTTATATCAAATGAATCATTACAATTTTCCTGAAAATCATTTCTAGATTTTCGGGTGACCTAACCGAATCCATCACGAATCATGGGCATTACTAGGCGTTGCTATTCACCAAAACACATCCATCAAACCTTTCAAGCTCGCCTGACAGTTTCGTGAACTATTCGGAGAGGAGAGAACCTCTTTGATGTAAACACGTTTTATTCGAATTTTAGTAGATAAAATTATATTTGATGTAGTACGAATATTGTATTTCCTGCCATGTTTATGAGGATGTATTACATGTTTTTCGGGTGTTTCCCTGCGAGATAAGATCCGAAATGAAGAGATCCGCAGGAGCACTAAAGTGACCGATCTCAGGATTAACAAGTTGAAATGACAATGGGCAGGCCACATCGCCCGTAGAACTGACAACCGATGGGGAAGAAAGGTTCTCGAGTGGCGACTACGAACCGGAAGATGCACGTAGGCCAGCCCCACACTAGGTGGACAGATGATCTGGTGAAAGCCGCGGGGAGCAGGTGGATGCAGGAGGAGAGCAGCCGCTCAAAGTGGCGCTCCCTGGGGGAGGCCTATGTTTAGCAGTAGACGTCTTCAGGCTGTTGATGATGATTCCTTGCTTTAATGGTCTTAAATACATTAAAGGCACGTTTTGAGAAGGTTTTGTTTGAAACCATACTCTCTATAATATATATAATTATATATTATTCTAAGCATTGTAAGTACCATAATTTATTAATAATAATTTACTTAATTAATCCACATACAAGCTCATTTAAGTAAATTGAATCGGGACCCAAGCACACAAAATTATGTCTGCGAACTACCCCCTTATAGCGAAATAATATTCTACCCTCATTTCAAAACATTGTTATAATGCTAAAAGCTAAAATTAAGCGCTAAATTATTAATTTACTAAGAATTTTGCTCTCCCACGTAACTCTACCTTAGTTACTACAGACTTAAAATTAAGCCCTTATACATTTATACTTAAAATGACTTTAGAGTAATTAGTTAATGACCACTTTGGCACCTCGCTACATTAAAAGATTTAGCTTTCTATATTATTAAATATGCATATGTAGGTACGCATTGTTTATTTATCAATATGTAATGAAGATTTTCTTGAAAATCCTGATACTTAGTTATTTTTCAAGTAGTATAATTCTACAACCGAACCTAAAACAGGGCCTGATAGAGGAATTTGGAGCATTTCGATTGATGAATTTTAAGGCCTTTTTGGCACCTGAAATGTACCTGGGGACTTTTGTGACACAGTATCCTGATTTACAACATACATAGTGTTTTAAGTAGTAATTTTTTGCCACGGAATGCTAAAATATAAGTAAAGGTCCAAAGAGTATGTAATTTCCTTTGAAAAGTCCTTCACAAAACCATGTAATTAAAACTAGGAGCTTCTTTGTGTTTGTAACACCACAAAAGGCAAAAAAATTGGTATACAATAATTAAGGTACATAACCTCAGAATGTTCTGTTTTTCCAATCACAGTGATTCATCATCATCATCATTATTATCAATCTGAAGATATCTGGCCTACATAAGTCTCCTCTTATTGAGCGCCACTTTAAGGGCTGCTTGCATCCTGCACCCATCGGCTCCCCGCGGTTCGATCGTCGTCACCTAGTGGGCGGTTTATTTTTTGCACACGCATTATTTCAATGCACCTATATTGTACCAGACTATTCTCCGGACATTTCCTAAACGATATTAAAAATTCTTCAAATACATTTCAATAAATTTTCCGATATGCTGAGAAAAATTCTAAACATCGTATATTATACTACCGGCCATAAATCTAATGTGCACAGTGAAAAATATTGTGATAATTTTACGTGTTATTTATTTTATTTTATTTCATAGATCTCTTGTAACACTTAAACTATAATTTACAAAACATGACCATAATAAAGCTAAATGAACAATTAATTACAGACAAACACTGCATGCTAAAACACATTAAAAGAATAACGATTAAATAAAAAAGTGAATAATAATAATTATAAGCGTACGGTACTTCTCGTCAAGGAGAAGTCAGTAACTAAATTAAAAGAAAAAAAAAACAAATTAACAGAAGTATAATTATAATGATTTTGAAGATTTTAATTTGGAATTTTCTTGAGCAAATGCACGAAAATGGTGTAATTTAATAGTAAATATATCTTTTGGTCCGCTGTTAAACCATTCATTCAATAATCTGCATAGCCTAGGGATTGGTGAGTTACTGCTATACACTGCCATATAAATTTATATCGAGTTATGCAAGCAGCCGCTCAAAGAGACGCTCTGGGAAGGCCTATGTTCAGCCAGAGGAGGGTCTCGGGTTGTTGAATATTGCTTGCTTACGTGCAAATAATAAATTAATAACGCCTATTTATCACATACATAGAACCTGGACCCTAACTAGGATTCCCTGTATCTAGAGACCCAGGAATACGAGGATCATGGTCCCACAACCCAGACACAGAACAAGTATTTGATTTTTTCCTGTCCACAAATAAGTAATTGTCCAGTCGCGGGAACCGAAACCGCCATTTCCGGGTTATGAGCCGACCTGCTCAACCACCACACCACAGAGACTGATGAAATTAAAATAGATCATATAATTTCCTTTTACAGATGCACGTAAAAACGCCATCGCTACATGGTTAACATCCCGCATGTGCGAACAAAGCGATTTGCTTCCACATTCATCATGCGAACAGCCAAAGAGTGGAACGCTTTGCCGGCGTTTGTATTTCCCGAATATTACAATCTTGGAGTCTTCAAATCAAGAGTGAATAGGTATCTTCTAGGCAAGCGCATTACATGCTAGACCGCACCGTCACTTACCATCAGGGCGGTTATTCTCTATAGATTCCTTACTTCAAAACCACGCGAACTCCTTGTCTTACATAAGAAATCTGCAAAAGTCTCTATGAAACAAAAACAAAACCGCGTGAAATAAATTTGGAATTGGCGCGATTTGAACTGTCAAAAATGATATGTTTTACCGAGATCGTTCCGAAACATCAACACATCAAAAGATATGACCACTTATGTCAATATATTTTATTTTATTATATAAAATAAAGTTAACTTTTATATACAGTGAAGGTATATCTAACGCTGTGATACGATTTGAACAAGACACGACAACGACGTGGTTTCGTATCGTGTGGAATCTGTGTTTCCATAGAGAATAACCGCCCTGGTGAGATAGTGGTCAAGCACAAGCCTATCCATCAATAAAAAAAAATCTATTACGCTAAAACTACTTCTTACCGAGTCTCTTTGTGAGCTCTGTGGAGTCACATCTTTAGTTCTTCTCATTCTATTAGTTTTACCTGTATATGACCGCCCTTTCAGAGTTCATCGCTCCAAGGCCAGTGGAGGCACAGTATAAATAATTTTATAGGCGAAGGTCTTGACCTCTGGTCGACGTATTCATTTGGTAACTTTCAACTTGCTGCTCTGTGGCTCGAGATGAACCTCTTTTGGCTCGTAGCTTTCATTTTATTTTACGATGAAAGTGGCACTAACGAACTTTACATGAAACAATTTTCCGTGTGTGTATAAATACCTATAGATTCTGGATAGAAAGAAATAAGGTTAGAACCAGTAGTTTCTGGAAACTACTGCCCATCTGACATCGGCTTCAAAGATATGAAGAGGTCAGCAAAACTGCTGACATTTTTAAAGAAAGACATACAAATGAAAATTTCATCTAATTTCTTTTTGATATACTTTTTTTACATCTATGGGTAGTTCTCATCGATGCTCAAATTTGATGGTCACGAGGTTATATTTCCTAAACGGCTTAAGATACAAACATAATTTGTGAATTAAATGATGAAACATCTATGAGGCTACAACAGAAATAAAGCTTGTCATAATAAAAGCAAAAATAATACCTTAAGTTAACACGAAATGGTCAAAAACGGGGTAATTTTTCGTGTTCTCATCGTGTCACAGTCTCCGATGCAGTAAAACATTTGCTTACCACTTCACCAAATTTCACTGTATTTGTATGTAACATATACTAAAATTATCGTAATTAAATAAACTTTACACTAAATAGTCTAAAATAAATCTTTTCATCATTATTTTTAATTTAAAACAACATACGCGTCGGTCACGCGGATATGGGTTCTTTAAATTCGCGTGATATAACGGCTGCCTGTTAAACAAAACATCAGCAATCAAACACTGAGTGTAGCCCGGTCGAACGTCAGTCGTGTACTGGCATCGCAGACGTAAGACGTGTGGCGCAACGTGCCGGAAAAAAATAATATCGGTAAGCTTGTATTTGTTCACAGGTTTACCGATCACACGTGCACTACATTTTTTGGGCATTGTATTTCAGCAATTGAAATCAAAGTTAGCTCATCGAAACCCTAAAATGTGCGAGATATTTATGTAGTATTTGATTTAAATCGATACACTTAACTTTGCAGCAATTTTACAAAAAAGGGATAATTTCGTCAGTTTCGTGTCATAAACTTCGTGGCATTTTAGTCATGAAACTGATTTTATGCATTCTTTTATTTAGAAATGTAGCGACTGGTGTGAGTTTATTGAAACAATTCTAGTTATTGTAGTATGACAGATGTAAGATAGTGTTTTGAATAATTATGTAAACGTGTTTTTATCGAGAAAAGATGGGTCAATTCGAACTCACTCATCATTCATTGTGATTAATAATCATAGCCTAAAAATGGATGAGTTCAAATTGGTAGGTATGTCATGTTATCGCGAAAAGGGGTGATCTGGACCGTGGTAGCCTAGTAACTCTCAAGTTGGGAGAACCTTCCTTCGAAACTAGCATTGTATTATGTTTAATAATAGGTACATAAAGGGGAAGAGCTAGTAAGAGTACCTACGTTTGGTAGGTAGTAGATTAAAAGATTATGGTTACATACCATTTTTCTGGTTTCCGGGAGAAGCAGCCTATTGCGAAAATTCCGGTAGGTAGCTAGGTAAAAGGTACCTATAGCCCAAGTTCACATTCTATGAACACTTTTCTCCACACAAGTTTACCGTCGGATATTATGTACCTAAAGTATGTAGGTATTAGGAACTATCACCAAAAGGTTCTGAAATTATTAATAACGTCACGTCATATCACAATACTACCTATTCTTGACGTAAGTACGTATATAGGTACTAGGTAGGGAGGTAGGTACCTACTAGGTACATTTTGGTCCCCCCCTGCCAACATTTCAATCATACTTTAATTATTTTGCTCGTAGGCCCGACTCCGAACACGTAAAGCTCATATTTAAAAGTTTATGGAAAAATCACGAAATCAGGAGTTTCTAATCCAAAAGAATACCTAAAGATGTGCCAGATATTGTCTTTTGTAGTGAGATTTGTTTTTATATATAAATCGTTATAATATAAGTATAGATTATTTCTATTGTAGTGAAGGTTGTTGTTCTATTGAAAAAATAACGCAACTCATAAATAAATCCACTTTTTAAATACTCATGATGCTTCTTAATTAATAAAGCTATTAATACGATAACTATCTGTTTTTTGTCAGCAGAGGCTTATTACCTATAATATGTATTTAAGTGGATTAGTATTCGTATTTCGTAGGATGAATAAACTCAGGACCGAACTGATAATAATAATATACATAGATTTGGTTATTAATACCATTTGTTTGCCAGTTTAATTATGAAAACAAGATTACGCTGTTATTTTATGAACATTTAGTCTTATAAACAGTAGCAAAAGGTGAGAAAATGATAGCTGTAAAGTTACTGAGTCATTTTCGTGATCCGATGCGTCGCTTTCGTGGCCTCTAAAACTTCAAAACCATTTATCACCCAAAAAAGGCTTTCTATTTGATTAACTTATATATTAACTTACTCGTCTTATAAAGCGCTATAATTTACTGTACAAAAATATTTGAAATAAGCACAATATAAAATTGTACATGAAACTGACGATGAGAATCGTAAAAATGAGAACGAGCCCTATAGTCTACACGAAATGTACCTATTCCGCATGTATAACTGAGCAAAAAAGCAATGTACAGTAAATCAATACATTCTCACGGGAAATCAGTGTTTTATCGAAACGGATCAGGTAAAACAACACTACGAATGGGCTTTAAGAAATAAAACACCGGGTCTAAAACTAAATCAATAGGTATAAGACGGATTAACCCTCTTGGACGGGTTTAAGATAGGGATCTAGCTTCTGCATCGTAGTTGAATTTGAGATATTTTGCAGTTGATTTCTGTAAATAATTCAATTTGATTTAAATTTAATCAATTTAATTTAGTTTTTTTTATTAGGCTTCCGTTACCCTGTCCCACCTGATGGGGAGTGACGATGCGATTTAGGATGTAACACACTTGCCTAGAAGATACTTGTTCACTCTCGATTTGAAGACCCCAAGATTGTAGTTTTCGGGAAATGGAAACGCCGGCAAATCGTCCCACTCTTTGGCTGTTCGCTAATAAACTTGGAAACAAAATGCTTTTTGTCTCTCTCTCTCTCTCTCAACTTAGATGACAACATAATTCTTGATCTGAGACACTTGTTCACTTAGTTTTTAATGTGTTTCAATCAAGAGTTTATATACCTATCTATCTATCGACTGCTAATAACATCAACAGTTGAAAGACGTCATTGCTGAACATAGGACTCCCCTATAAAACGGCACATTGGAAAGCATTTCACTTGGGAGTTTCTCGGGCCGCCGGCTGGGAATTACAGAGTGGCTAGTCGTCTCTAGCGGGGGCCAATTGCAAATATTTTGATTGATTTCGACTTGTTCGGGGTAATTTATTGGTGAGCTAGGGATGCGCGTATTCCATTATCGAACTAATTTTATCGATGAAATACGTGGTTCATTATAATATAACCTATATGTAAAGTTGAATTGGAAAATGATGAGCGTCTGGTCATTGTTGCGTGCTGGCACTTATTTGGCAAAGAGAATGACTAATAATGGCAATTTTTTAAATAATAATAGTCAAGAATCACAGTAAGAATTAGAAAGCTTGAAAAATATTGAATGCAATAGCTCAAGTCTACTGGAATTTGTTTTTAATACTTTTTAAGCTCTCGCAATTTGAACTAATCATAGGTATTATAATTAAAATGGGCCTATTCCAACAAATTTTCAAACACAATTTTGATTTTCCATCATTTGTTTTTATTTATTTTCTATTGTTTTATTATTTTACTCACCTGCATTTGGAGGTGTAACACATTGGATTATGAGGACCCTAAAATTAATTATCTTAAAAGTTAACTTTAATTAACACGTATAGGTTTAAATTTTATAATCGATACTCTTCAAATGATGTCTCATCCCTTTTTCTAAAACTACGTTTATTGTGCTCGCTGAGTGAGGTAGTAGGGTCAGGACTCAGGAGATCTTTGGAATTCGTGATAATGGTGAAAAGGTTGTGTACTGTCTGACCTTTAGGCACTTCCGTGGCTAAATCTGGTTTACTTAGACTAGATTTTGAAGAGTGGAACTATAGGTACACGGTTAGAACATTTCCGTGACCGTAACCATTACAAAAAAAGTTCTACCCTTAGAATAAGTACCTAGTCTACCCGTGAACATGGTGCATTGCATGTATAGCTGTGCTGAAATATCGGTAACTCAGAAATTATTCTCATCACGTAAAAGATCCCACATATGTAGCGAAGCACCATGAAAATTCAAAACATTGTTTTAATAGAGCAGAGTTTTTTTATAACCTTAATTATATTACGTTGTCATTATGTTGTAGGTACTTTGAGTCTGTAGATTAATTTGATGTCTATCACATATGACGGAAGAAAATACTATTTATTTTTGAAAACCAGGCTGAATTCGAATCAACTCGACCAAAACTATTAAAAGACCGAATTCCCATAGCAACGTATACAAATGCTTATGATGATTTCATAATTAAAAATCACTTTGTCCTTTTAATAAATAATTATTTCGATTGAAGTTCGCCAATAACCCACCCCACCCACGACATTAGGTTACTAAATCCTAGAACGAATATTCACTGGATTTATTCAAATCCCAAAGGGATGAAAGTTCTTAAAAGCATTCCAGACTTGTCAATTCATCTGGCATCCTTGCCCCTAACTTTTTGGTGTCTAATTCCGCCAGTCATCGCTTTATGGAATAAAGTGGCAGTTTGATGGATGATCTGTCTATAATATTAGTGTCCTATATACACTGTATACAGCTGATGTCATGTTCAGTAGGATAACGACTTTTTTATGGTTACCTTTCATTCCAGGCCATGTTGGTTTGGCCATGTGTGTGTGTTGGTGTGCTCGAGGGCTTGTCCGTTAGTAGGTGAAGTTTCTTTTTGCTTCTTCTTTACAAATGTAATCGAAGCTCTGGATCGGAGTTTTCCTTTCTGCCAGATTGCTTGCAACTGTCGTGGAAAAGAGAACTTATTTTTACGAACTCATATTATAATATCACTTATTTATCATGTATTAGGCTTGTTAAACAATGCTCAATACCTATGGTTACTATATTTTTAGAATATGATATGCGGTATGGAGCGTCACCAATCTCTTTCGTTTCACATTACACCTTCGGTCATAATACTTAGCTTATACACTAAAAGATATTTCACCAACTCTTATATCTCACCAAAGATTAATTTCATTTCATCTATCACATTATTCGAAATCTACATCCATTATTATGCTAATATGGCTGTAGATTTCGAGATAATTTCAGAAAGAAAGCTTATTTGTATTATTATTTTTCATGGCAATCACAATTATGACCAACAATCGACATACCTTAAAATCAACTCTTTTTTCTTTGTTCTATATCATTCCTCTTTCTTTAGTCTTCTTCCTTTCTTCTCCAGATACGAGACTTACAAGGCGACGCTGAAGAAGATCCCCGCGACCCGGCTCTCGCGGCTGACCGAGGCCCTCGCCAACTACGACCCTGTCCTCAACGAATACTTCTTCGACCGGCACCCGGGGGTCTTCGCGCAAGTCTTGAACTATTACAGGTATTAAACATATAAAATTATAGTTAATTTGTGATGTCTACATTGAGATATCGAATTTTCAAAGTTTTTGAAACGTATTTGAGCCCGCATCGTTCAGTCTCTATAAAGCCGGAACAGCTATCGTGATACGTGATCATATTTTCAAAATTCTTCACCTTTTACAACCAACTTACGGTGTTGCTAGCTAGCGTCATCTATTGTGACAATAAACCTAAACATCAACCTCGAGAATTCTCGATATTCTAGAAAAAACTATGGCTGAGAAATCCGAAGCCCAAAACAAATGCTGTAGAAATAAATACAAATAAAACTATTTTAAAGAATATATCCGATTGCGACTGTGACTCACGTCCCTTATATAGTGTGTCAATTTCTCGAAGTTTTTAATATGATCGATATAAACGAAGATCCTGATGGTGTGAGTATAGGACCACCCCATCTCTTCCTGTCGCTATCGTAAAAGGCACCTTGGAGTTTTGGCGGAAACGCGGAAAAGTTCACGTCGTTGCATTGTATTATTTTTCAAAACATTTGCTTTTTCCAGTGTTAATGTTTAAATTTGGTGGCATTTTACGCATTAAATGCTGAATTACGAGCATGCGTGAGGACAAGTGATATAATGTGGTGAAATGTGATTTTACGCGTTGCTTCCAAAACTCCATAGTAGCTACTAGTAAAGTTGCCACTACTTTGCTGGAGCATGACTTCGACTGGACTATGACTACCTGACTTAGACTGGACTATGACTAGGACATGACTTTGAAAATGTAATACTTGACACTGGCTAAATACACTATATGTGAAGCCAAAATATAAGAAAAAAAAGACGCACCTAAGGAAATATCTCGAGAATGGACTGCAGCATCATTCTCCTTGCTACATTAAAATCTTCTGCAATTACCAAGCCTTAGTGATTATGTCACACCCCCTATACGCTACTACTTTATCTTTTTATTAATAAATGGTCCAAAGTGGCGTTTTTATGAGGGGCCTATGTTTAGCAGTGAACGTCTTCCAATGAATTCCTCAAACACTATAAAATGAAAAAGAAAAGAAAGAAAGAAAGAAAAAACATTTATTCCAAATACACACACACAATATCCTAAAAAAACTAAAATAAATTATGTAAGTAAATACTTATATAATATATAATAAAAAAGATATATAAAAGATATTGTATGTGGTCAGGAACAGGAGCCGACTCAGCATACAACTGAGGCTGATAACTGCAGCCTCAGTCACTGGTTTTCAGTCGGGGCCTACCGACATGACATCACGGACGCATACACAAACAATAATAATTAAGGAAGGTACCGCATTAGATAGTTAACAGTGAGTGCAAATAATACGTTTTAAAACACAATAATAGAATAACCAAAAACCATATTATTTAAATGCATATTATTTTCGTCTTCTTTTTAATTGCAATCGATAGTTGGTGGTCCATATTATTGCTGGTGAAATTGGTTCTAAAATCCGGGGTAATGGCCTGCTCTTTAAATAGTCGTGCCCTAAATCCTGTTTCATAGTATCATCGATTGTTTAATGCGGAGGAGTGGAGTGGTGATAGACACATCAAAAAGTTATTATAAAATTGATATATATAGGCCCTGATAGGCTTGACGCTAAACAACAGTATTCTTTAAGATTAAGTTCTACATACGTAGGAGGACTAAAGTGACCGATATAGCTCTTAGAATTAGCAAGTTGAAATGGCAATGGGCAGGCCACATCGCTCGCAGAACTAACTAACTAAACATTGAGGAAGAAACGTTCTCGAGTGGCGACCGCGACTCTGCGTAGGCCAGCCCCCCACCAGTAGGCCTAGCACGAATATTTGCGCGCGCGTAAGTGTAACGTAATGGGGCGACGATCAAATGCCACACAACTGCCTTACGTTAACGTTACACTTACGCGCGCGTAAATATTCGTGCTAAGCCTACAGGTGGGCCGACGATCTGGTGAAAACCGCGGGGGCTGATAGATACAGGAAGCAAGGAGTAACTCAAAGCGGCGCTCACAGAGGGAGGCCTATGTCCAGCAGTAGACGTCTTCAGGCTGTGAATGATGATGCAGTTTTACATACTCAAATTACGATAATAATCATTCAAAACATGGATGAAATAAAAAAAAGAAGGATTGAGTTTTGATTGACATGGAACTGAAGCCCAAAATGGCGGACATATTACGTATGTGTGTCAGATGAAAGTAGGGAGACCGGCTTCCTATGATGTGAGTGTGTGCGTGCCCCGCTCGTACGTACGAAGCGTTCCGGCTTCCTAACGGTGTTTCAGTTTCGGATCAGACGGGATTCCCTCCTTATTTTTTTATTAGCTCCATGATTCAAAATAATTATGTATCTTATGACGCTGACAGGACCCAATGCGAGCACGTTTATTACATCAGACGAACTTGAAACTCATTCTGTACTACATAGGGTCGCTTTATGCATAGCAAAAATATGGCGATTACGTTGCGTTGCAAATCGACCTTTCCATTTTTCGGTACAAATGATATGTTATAAAAGAAATGCTTATTGTTATAAAAAAATAAGCTTATAGACGGATGCATTGAAACATAGGTTATCACTATGATTTATTTCAATGGGGTGTCTTATTATTATGTAACATTTTAGGACGTTTGAATGATTTTTAGAGGTCACTTCACGATATTTTTCCATCGAGAAAACTTTTCATAAACGTGTTTCGTTTTCGGTAGATGGAAAGAAGATATGACCAGTATTACGTGCCTTTTTTTCAATCCTGTAAATGGTATATGTTTTGAGATAGTCACGATGAAAATAGTCTATTTGGGAGCATTCAGCGCCTTAAGTAGTAATTATACCTTTTCAAAGTGATGGAAAATAATCTAGGTCTTTGGATGTATCTAATATGATTCCAAATAGGATCAGTTTGTCGAGATTGCAGCCAGATTTAAAACAATCGATGTATAAAATTGGAGAATCGGGTCGAGGCTATTTAAATCAAATAGCATGGATATTTAACCAAAGTTTAGAGCCATCCCACGCGTGCCCAATGCAGATGTCGTATTTAGGCAGGTTTTCAATAGAGCTTGATATTCTCTCGTAGAAAAAACAAACTTTATGAAAATGGTTCTGAAAGCGGTTCCGTCGTCTTTGAGCAATTAATATTACTGGTAGTTATACTATACGAACAGTAGACCTCACGAGCACAAATTGAACTAAACGTTTTTGCATTTGCAACTTTTATCACATCACCTGCCGGAAGATTTCCACTGCCGAACACAGGCCTACCCGCACAAAATGCTACATTGGAACACAGAGTAGGTATACTAAAGGTTCTTAAAGCCATCATAATTTATATTTTTTCGTGCTCGCTTTTGTGCTTTAAAATCGTACCTACATAGTTTAAGTAAAAAAATTATGTTCTGGACGAGTATAAACGATAATCAATTCATTTCTTTCTTGGCCATGCAATGCAGCTTTAAAGTCCCAAGAGGTCTGCCATGCATCAAGTTATTGCTGAACCGTTTAAACAAAATCGAATTTAAAACCCCGATTTCATTTTGAGTGCCGCTGTTATTGTTGACATCTGGAATCTTCGGCTAATCTTCCATCAAAAACGATTGCACTCATTACGCAATAAAGTTAGGGCACGTTTTATATTACCGCCCTGTAAGAAACAATTGGTAGAAAAAAGCTCCTACACAGTTTTACATGAACAGTCCGTTAATTATTAATTAGTGAATTAGTATTTAATTTAAAATAGTCTATAGTCTCCGAAAACATAATAAATTAAAATAAATTAAGCACAACCCAAATATTCGATACCCTAATCAGAAGTTTCTACCACATTCCCATTACCTGGCAATAACTCCCACCCGATATTTTACGACTGGCAACAAACAGAAACATAGGTTCATAGCTTTCTCTGTTCGGCGTCGGCTACTCGCGTACAATGGCAACAATTAATTCCGGAACTACCACATGGCAGCGATATTAGGAAGGGCTTAAGGTACTCGCACAGGAGTTCGGGACAGATTACAAGCAGAAGTTCCAAACTGCTCTAAACTAAGTCAATATACTGGGTCTGTGGGACATTTATGAGGCGGAAAGGATATATTTTACTGACTGTGTTATGTTTGTTTTGATTGGAATAAATAAAATAAATAACGCCAAACGTTCAATTACTAAATCCGGACTATCACTAGGATTCCTTGGGGTTCCGGGAACTATGAGATTGGTCCCACAGAACCCAAACTCAGAACAAGTACTTCCGCATTTTTTTTGTGCAAAAATACTTGACCTGTCGCGGGAATCGAACTCGCTGCCTTCGAGTAATGAGCAGATCTGCTCAACCACTACACCAGAGACGATTACAGAACTACCAATTCAATCCTGGTTATATTGGTAACGGTTCTTATTCCAGTAGTAGGAACTTATTGGTCAATGATGCATCTGATGTTTGATTCAAGGACCAAAAACCGTTTCCCAATGTAATATGTCAGCAAAAACCGAAATAAACCTTTGATATTGGAATAAAATAAACTCAGTCAAAATATACAAGCGCCATAACAATGGCTTTTGTATCGTTATTTATTTACTGGACAAACGGTGTACTGTTTGAAAAATAAACCGGAAATAGCTAAAATAAATAAAGGCAGTGCAAATACGATCAGTGAATTGTTATTTATCTAAGCGCTGCTGTATGTTATGAAACAGAATATACGCTGTTTTTTTTTCTATTAATTACATCGATGCGTTTGTATTAGTTCTTAATTAAAACCTTGTTTATAAATTCTTAGAAAAGAAAGAAGACCGAATTGAATACCTCCTTCTTTTAAGACGGTTGAAACAGTGTCTTTTTATGGTCTCTTCCAAACTATACGAGTATATAAAAATGGTCAGTACTTAAAGCTGAAGCTTTTAATGAGACGTTTTGTTTAAAAAAAAAACTAGTTCCGCTTCTGTTACTAGATGGCGTAGTAACGACGTATTTCAAACATGGTCGTAGTTTCAAACCACGGAGTACAGGGAAAAGTCAAATTCAGTTGAGGGGATCACAGAGTACGTTGTCGATTTGTCGATAGGAAGCCATTAGAGTATATGCCTTAACAAAGACATAACGTAAAACCCCCATTTAAAATCCAATCCATTATTGGCTTTTAGTTTTGTTATAAGTTTTATATGTATTTGTTTTAAGAGCTG
Organism: Ennomos erosarius; assembly: GCA_963580505.1. Lineage (NCBI taxonomy): Eukaryota > Metazoa > Arthropoda > Insecta > Lepidoptera > Geometridae > Ennomos > Ennomos erosarius. The sequence continues at coordinate 12,393,749 of OY756987.1, forward strand.
TGGATTTTGTTACAGAAATAAATAAATAAATTTTAACACCATCTATCAAGTCTTTATAAAATTACAGCTTTCTTTTTTAATGAAACGCCTCATTTTATGTAAAGTTGAGGCTGGCTAAATACGCTAATCAAGGAGAGCCAAACGTTAAAAAATGCTGTATCCTCACTCTGTTTCCATCACGTAAGTATATGACTGTTTATAGGCACCTACTTCTTCTTCTAGAAAGCTAAATCTATACATAGTAAGCGTGTATTTTCTTTTAATCTTTGGGTGAGTAAATTTTTGAGAATTCAGGCAATATTTCTTGTTCTTTAGAAACTTAAATCCATTTAGATCTACGCAGATAAGATCATACAGACCTGCGCTGGGTATCAAATATTCAAATTAATTTAATTTAAAATATCAGTCAATTACAAAGCTAACTTATCAAACAAAGTATTCCAATAACATTTTCCATGAAAGCTAAAAGAGCCGGAGCTAATGGTAGACGGGATGATAAATGAAATGTTTGTTTTCTTGTGTACCTTAACATCTATCTTACTAAAAGCACCAATGCAAATAAATGGCCAGCCACTTGATGGAGTTGTTTGAATTAGCGTTTAGCAAGTGTATTAGTCATAGATGTAAACAAAGTGGAAGTTACGCATGTGCATTGTGTGTGTACAAGGTAACCTTGAATTGATGTTATCCCGAAATGGGGAGACTGGGATCATGATACTCTACAAGTTGTGAGAGCCTTACTTGAATCTGGGTGTTTCAAACCTCCATGGTAAAAAATAAATCCACTCGCAAAATTGCGATCGCTACGAGAGTTAACAAGATACTATAAATTCATTTCTAAACACAGGTCGTTAAACTCATTTATGTGCACTCGGTCAAGGACGAAGTTCAACCACCCAGCTGCGTTAAGGCTATTTTCGAACGTGAACTTTGCATGGCATTTCTTCAATGAAAAACTATTAATTTAGTAAAGTCGTAGAAGAAACATTGTGTACCTTGGGGTGTAGATTTACCCCCTTTCGGGATAACATACCAATTCAAGGTCACCTTGTATACACAATGCACATAATTTTTCGAGATAGCGGGAGATAGGCTTGTGTCGGTTTCGTTATAACGCCCCGTATTCTAAAACATTTCACCAAAAATCCTTCACTGGACTTCCACTCAACTTTGAACTTAGGAGAGGGGGGGGGGAAGAGTAGGCACCATATCTCGAAATATGTTAACCGACGGCATTCTCGATATGCACTGATGTTGAGCCAACCATACAGTCGTCTGAACGCGAATCCATTTTGGTCGATCCAACCAAGGTGACCCATTGTTGGTGATTGGTCCCGGCAGAAGGCACTTTGACGTTTTGTCTTTGTCCGTGTGATAGAGAAGACGCTCTACAAAGCTGAAAATAGCATGTCATCTCCCTCTTTAGTTATATCTGCATTATTTACTGCCAGTATTCTGAAAAGGCGAGTGGCTGCTCAAGGTGGTGCTCTATGGCGGAGGCATATGTTCAGCAGAAGACGTCTTCAGGCGGTTAATGATGATGATGATGATTTTGAAAAGGGCCAGTAAATAAAATAACCAGCTAAGCGACTATCAACTGATCCGTGTCCACAACCGGTAAACGATATTGAGAGGACGACCTATAAATTGACTTTTGACATGGGTCCCTCGTAAACAAGATTATTTCAACTGATGGACATCACTCACTTTATTTATGATTTTTAAAGCTGTATCGCTTGCTCAGCGTAATCTACAGATTAATTTGTAAAGGAAAAATTAGAATCACGAGCGGGGATTGAACCCGCATCCATCCATCCCTCAAGCCGGATATGCTTTACTTAAGCTACCGTGACAAGTGGTCTCATGTCCGAATTTTTGTCTTTTTCAGACAAATAAATGAATGAAAAATAATAATAATTATTATAAATAATAATAATAAATAATAATATTTTTCTTATTCATTGTCACATACCAGCAACAATCCCTTGCAGCTTTCCCAATATAGATAATCTTATAGTTTATTTTAGCGGAATTACACTAGATATTCTTGTTTCATTTTGTACCTTCAACTAAAGCTTTTAAAATTAGGCCTAATGAATACTTATCGAGTCAGAGAAATTGTATTGTTTGGCAAATTGTGGCATTTGGCGAATCGCATCTGTGTGTGTAAATCTTGGTATAGAATGGAATGCTCTTCCAGCATCAGTCGTTCCTCCTAGGTATAACCTCTGCCTTTTCAATCAATCAATCAATCAATCAATCAATCAATCAATCAATCAATCAATCAATCAATCAATCAATCAATCATTTCAAGTCAAAAGCATTTTTTTTATGTGAACAGATGATGTGACGAGCCAGTCGTTTACCTGATGTTAAGCGACACGGCCGCCCATAACAGTTGCAGTGTCACTCGGAACTTTAAAATAATAAAGTTTTGCACGTCATTCTGAGACATCATACAGTCTAGTAATCAGATTACTAGACTGTGAAATCAGGTTATAAGGTCTCATTTGCCCAGTAATTTCACTAGCTAAAATGCCCTTCAAAACGGAATACAGTAGTGCTTGCACACTACTGCTTGGCGGCAGAATAACTGGCAAAGCGGTGGTACTTACCTAGACGAACTTTGCAGAAAAGTCATACCACCTAGTAGCAAAGGACATTTCATGGCCAAAATTCACTTTAATTCTGAGCTTGCCGGCTATGTATTGTTAATCTGAGATCAACTCCATTATAAAAATGTAAGAACGGACTAAGGATCTCTGCTCACCTCACCAGCACAGGGTCGGCACAGGTCCGGCGCAGGCCCAGCATAGCGATTCAGGAGACCTCAGCGCTGAGGCTCAGCGCTCCTGAATCGCTATGCAGTGCATTGTTTGCAACTGTGCCGGTGAGGTGTACACAGACCCCAAGGAGACATTATTTGTTTCAATTTTAAACACATAAACAAAAGTCCATGTGATTATAAATGAAATTATCTCAATCACGCCTAAACTATCTATAGAATAGATACAACCGCCCCTACGTAATTTCCTAATAATAACATCTAACCGATTCCGGTGTTGCCGTCAAATAGCAATTAACAAAAGTTTATACGCATCGGATACCCGAATGTTTTGTGTAGTTTCAGGGACGGTATACATGGGATAACGTTTCGCGATCAGTCGTAGGGACTACAATTATTGTTTGCACAGAACAAATCTGCTACTCTACTCACAAAACAGTACTCAAAGCTTTCTGTCAGTCATGGATGAAATAAAAAAAAGAAGGATTGAGTTTTGATTGATATCGAAGCCCAAAATGGCGGACATATTACATATGTGTGTCAGATGAAAGTAGGGCGACCGGCTGCAAATGATGTGTGTGCGTGTTCCGCTCGTACGTACGAAGCGTTCCGGCTTCCAAGGGGTGCTTCAGTTTCGGGTCAGATGGGATTCCTTCCTTCCTTTTTTATTAGCTCCGTACTCTCGTTTATTTTCTTTTTTGTCTCGTCGCTGTTTTTTAGATTTCTGTGCGATTTTCATAGTGATTTAGGATATTTTGGTATATTGTAACGAAACAAAGTTGCCACATGCAACATGTCTATTTATTATTTTAACAAGTTCAAAGTAGATCGTTAGATAGTTTATTACATTTTTTTATTTATCTAATTATCTACTGAGTATCGGGGAAACAATTGTGAGCAATATTGAAAACAAAAAGTTAATTTCTGACGTAAAATATGAACCATTTCGGGATTTTACCCCACATCCATCCAGCACTTATTCATACAATACCGTGTGTACCCAACCAAATTGTAAGTGAGTTTGCAGATTAATGTTGTATCTTTGTTTGCCTTTACAGTTTGAAACTGGGTGACCTACTTCATTTGGCTGGGCTACTTTGCACTTTCCATATCGGAGATAAGCTGAAAAAAAAGGAATACTGTCACGAGTAACTTTTGTTCATAAACTTTGATAATTTTAATGGACAATCCTTATGTTGCATACAACGCGGTTTTTAAAAGGAAGAAACAGATAGAAAATACTGATATCTAAACAAAGACCTCTGGTAAGTATACTAGACACACCATTTGCTGTGCGTTGCTCGTGTAATAGAAAGAGATAGGAACACACCTTTTTTTACACGCTAGGCCGGTATTTGACTTGATTGATGTAGGTATAAAAAATTTATTTTAATCGCTTCTGTGAGAGCCTGAGATTGTTAAAGATGATTAATAACAACAAAAGTTAATAAATAAAATAATTTTTCAGTAAGTGTATTAGGACTTCGTTTCTGGTTTAAACCATCGAAATAATACCTCATTATTTCAATAATAAACACTAGAGCATGATCGCGTTTAAATTATTATGTATAAGGTACATAATAAAGACTGACATTAAAATTATATTCCTGCTCATGGAGCTAATAAAAAAAGAAGGAAGGAATCCCGTCTGATCCACTGACGCACCCTTAGGAGGCCGGAACGCTTCGTACGTACGAGCGGGGCACGCACACACTCACATCATACGCAGCCGGTCGCCATACTTTCATCTGACTCACATACTTAATATGTCCGCCATTTTGGGCTTCAGTTCCATGTCAATCAAAACTCAATCCTTCTTTTTTTTATTTCATCCATGTTCCTGCTATCGACATTTAATTTTAAACACAGCCATCACTTTTCCTTTAAAACAATTATTTTTAATTCACGGTTGTTCACTACGTTTTTAAAACCAGTGAATATCCCGTAAGTACTATTAAAAACGTAATTATTTTTAAGGTATTAGATCATCCAAGTAATTTTACTACCGATTTCAGTTCTCCTTAAAAAAGTAAGAAAATACCCTTATTGCACTTTCCAAGTTTTCTTATCATGAGGGAAATTACTCTCATCTACATATTTCCCGTCAAAGATAAGGAGGCGGGAGTTTGACGTTTCCCTGACGTTTATGACGGAAAGCTCAACATTTTCCTGAAATAAATTAGGACTGCGTTATTTAAAATTCCACTCGCGTAAGACTCGCTTCTACAATAAACGCTACCTTAGGTTAAGGCGCGACCTAAGCACGATATCAATTTTAAAAAAAATATTTTTTATTATGCCCTGTGCGACCTGACGGATCACAATAATGAACAGTAATGAATATTGTCTTTTGCTTGTTTCGCTCTTTTTGATTATTGTCTTTGTTGTTATTAACTTTTTAAATTGTTCCTGACGTTCGTGGGGCCACTAATGGGTTGCGACTGAAAATCAGTAATTAAGGTCTACAGGATCTTAATTAATTGTATGCTGAGTCGGAGCTCATTCGTGACACCACGCAGTATTGCACTATATATATATATATATATATATATATATATAGATTCCCCCATGGGCACTTAGTTGATCAGACGTGCCATATAGGTAGTAATTTGTTGATCCGATTTCACTTGTTGATCCGGGTAGTATTTGTTGATCCAATACAGCATCACCGTCAGTACGTGGCTCCGATTGGAGCCACAAATGCCATCAACAGTAATAATAATAATTACGTGTTTTTTATACAAATCCACCTTTTTTGCGTTTGAGTACTAGTTGATCCGATTCAAATGAGCCAATCAGAGGCCACATACTGTCACGAGCTCAGCAATTGGTTGCTGGCGCCTTTGGCAGGTATTATCTTATTCAAGTACAATTTGTACATGAGGTTTAAAGACGGAGCTAAACTCTGCATTGTTTCTGCGGTTAGTGAACAATTGTTGCGGCAATTTTTACCAGTTCCTATTGTTTACCTATGATTATTATCAGAGTGACTGCTATTTACGGTAAGTGTATTTTGATATTCTTACCATCAAACAATAGGTTCGAGTAATAAAACTTTTTATAATATGCATACAATCTGTTAAAATTCATTAAGGTGCTTCACCAAACATTTACATTATTTCCATTTTGTTTCTTTACTGATTTTTATAATAATACATTTCCAGCAAATTTGTTTCTAGCGTTGCCTCGATGGTAGGTTTGTTTGATACATTTCCAGCAGAACTAGATGAAGGCGGGTCCATCGCTCTGATTTTTCAAAATTGTTATAAGTAGATAGTACACAGATTCTATGAAAGTAGAATCTGTGGGTAGATTGAGGCTATTCAAAAATTTACCGACAACTTTTGTTTTGTTTTAAGTAACTTTTTATTTTGTTGCAGCAGGTACAGCACCGTATCAACATACTGTGGCAAACACATTTTTTTAGTAGCAAGTATCAAACTAAAGAACTTATAGATTTAGAACTATTAGATTCCTTTTTCGTCGGTTGCGTCGTGCGAAGCGGTCGCCTGCACTTGCTCCGTCATAACAAAGTGTGGTGAGTGGAACAAACTGACTTCCCTCTCATTCAATCATTCACGAGATCCGCCCACTAATTAAGAACTGGGAGCGTTAAAGCGTGACGCATAGTGCGAAACTGCAGCAGTGCATCCCGCTCATGCACAAGTAAAAGCCCTGCCTATTGCTTATCGCGTAGTGCGTTTACGCACACAACCACATAACTCGTTAGTGCAAATAGGCCTAAACAAATCCTTGCCGTAACAGCCGTCGGCAATTATGATCGGGATGACAAACCGTACTCCTCCATCAAAATCAAACACTCCCACGCACACTAATATGCCTGCAACCGAGAAACCAGCGTCAGCTGATGAAACTCAGGACTCAAAACAGGCACCAAGACGTCCAGTAGTGACCAGAACTCGTGGAGCTGCGATCGCAAGCGAAGAAAAATGCGACTATATTACTTTCAAAGATGAGATGAGAAAGATGATGTCAGACATGGTTAAGTCGCAAAACGGGCGGCTAGAAAAGGTAGAAAGCCACGTATCGGCCGTTGTAGCACAGATTGAGGCCCACATGAAAGAACTGAAGTCTAAGGTTGATCAGTCCACTAAAGATGTGGAAAAAAGCGTGGGTTTCATGACAGATCAATTAAAAAATTTCGAGGAAAAGTACAGTATTTTAAGCTCTGAGCGTGATTCACTGGTAAAACAGGTCGAAATGTTTGACGAGAAACTAGAAAACATGGAGCGTTATTCCCTAAAAACTTCCATTGAAATTAGAAATCTACCAAAAAAGCCAAGAGAGTCCAAAGAAAATATATTACAGACTTTCCAAACGCTGGCAAAGGTCTTGGACGTGGCTGTTGAAAAGAACGAAATTAAGGATATGTATAGACTGCCTACTAAAAAAGACTCCACCACGTCTACTGTTGTTGTGGAATTCACAAATACATGGTCAAAATCAAGTCTACTTACTGCCGTAAAAAAATTTAGAAAGTCTAGGTCTGACCAACTAAATACTAAGAACCTAGGTTTCGATGGGCTAGCTTTGCCTGTCTATATTTCGGAAAGAATGTCTGCAAAAGCAAAGAGGCTACACTTTCTTGCCCGTGAGCTAGCAAAGACCGAAAACTATGCCCACTGCTGGGTAATGAATGGTAAAGTTTTTCTTCGAAAGCTGGATGGCGCGCCATTCATAGCCGTGAGGAATGAAGACCATTTACACTCGTTACGAACGCAGAATAATATTATATGACTATGTTACCTTTCGATTTACCTCTTTACAATCTTCTGTATTAACCCATGTTTAGCCGTTATAATTAGTTTATTTTTGTTGTTTTTGTATATGCACTCACTATCGACACATCACGCACACTTCCGCACTGAAAACTATACATTAAACTATCACCAGTCATTAATTAAGCTAATTATATCTTTCCGTACGTCTGCACTGAATCACGTGGTGATCGAAACTGAGCCTATTGCCATTATGAGTGACCACCATGCTTATTACTCGGTTCCTACTAACTGCACTTCATTGTTGAGTGCCCTTGAACTTGAGGTTGACATGCTCGACTACGCTTATGTAATAAATGTATCGTGTTCTATAACAGCTGATATGATACAACAGAATTATGGCGCACCATATTGTTCAAAAGCTTGTATTGCATTATTAATAATTCACTGTAGGTATTACAATGTGTTTCAAATAAATAAAGTTACAGTTTTAAACATTAATGTGTACATTAAAAAATGTGTTTTCTGTTTAAAGCGAATAAAGGCGAACTATATTAAAATTACATTACCTTTTGGTTGCTCAATTAATACTATTTTTCCTTTAACAAATCTAAAATTAATTAATGGATAACGTCTCAATTATTATGAATAATGTTGATAAAATATCACCGTCCAGCTCACAGTTGTGTTTTCCCGAAGACTGTAAAATACTTGTTAAAAACCCAAAAAATAAACTTAAAATACTAACTCAGAATATACGAAGTGCCGCGTGTAATTTCACGGGATTCCAGGTACTTTTGACAAGGATAGCGGTAGATCCTGATATTATAGTCCTGACTGAGTGTTGGCTTGCCTCAAATGCATGTATACCCCAAATTAGTGGCTATACCTCTCACAATACTGCTATACTAAAAAACCAAAACGATGGCGTTATCACCTATTGTAAGGTTGGCTTAAACTATGAATCATATGAACCCAACCTGCAGGACTGCTCCTGTCTTGTAATTAAAATAAACAATAGCATTATTTTAATATCTATTTACCGCTCACCATCCTTTCAAAACCTTAACGCTTTTTTGACGTCTTTAGATAATCTGTTAAGCACTTTTAAAAATCATAAAAGTGTGATCTTGACGGGTGACTTGAATATAAACATTCTATCCGATTTCCTTGATAGTAGTGCCTCAGAATACCTAGACATTTTAGCTGCGCACGGTATTCTCCCAGCACATACTTTGCCTACAAGAGGGAAAAACTGTCTTGACCACTTCATGCTGCGCTCCACCTATGATTGCCAGACGTTCATTGTTCAAAATACTCTAACTGACCACGACACAATATTTTCAGTAATGGAAATTAAGCAATCGAAACTAGTCTACTCTTCAAAATCAGTTACTAAAATAAATTATCCAGAAATTTCAAATATGCTTCAGAATACAGATTTTTCCGAAGTATTTAATTATACAAACTGCAATGCAGCAACAGAGTGTTTCATTAATACATTATCTACGGTTATTTGCAAAAATACAATTAGATCACTTATGCCAAGAAGAATGGTTACAATAAAGCCGTGGATTACAGTTGGTCTTGTTAGGTGTATGAAAAATAGAGACCGAATGCACATGAGGTTACGAAGTCAACCAAGTAACAAAACCCTTCAGTTGACTTATAAGCGCTATAGAAATTTTTGTAAATCATTAATTAAAAAAGCGAAATCTAAATATGATAAAGAGAGGTTAGCTGATGCGAGTAAAAGCAAAAATATTAAAAAAACATGGAAAGTAATAAATGACATTACTAATTACAAAACTACCCCTGCACTATCTCTAGATTTAATAGGCATAGGTGAGTCGGCTGGTGAAGCGGTAAATTCTGCTAATTTCTATTTCGCTAACGTAGGCAAAAACCTTGCAGATAAAATAATCCCTGAGACTGAGGTTTTGAGCGATTCGCAGGTTACAAATCCTGCTGAAAAATCCATGGTAATTATGAACACAGATGTTATAGAGATTACGGCATTGATAAGCTCCTTAAAAATAGACTGCTCTATAGGCTCGGACAATGTATCCTCCAACATACTTGTGCAAAATAAACATTTGCTTGCGCCTATTCTGACTCACTTGGTTAATTTGTCATTACAAGCTGGAATGTTCCCCGAAGTGTTGAAAAATGCTTTGACAATACCTATTCACAAGGGTGGTGACAAGAAACTGGTCGGCAATTATAGGCCAATCTCAATCCTTACATCCGTGTCAAAGGGTCTTTGAAAAAGTTATTAACAATCGTCTGGTCAACTATATAGAAATCAACAGCTTACTTTCTCCTAACCAGTACGGTTTTCGTAAAGGCAAATGTACTTCAAACGCTGTACTTAAGTTGACTCAATACATTGTTGGTAGTCTGGACGTGAAAAAGAAAAGTCTTGCACTTTTCTTGGATCTTGCAAAGGCCTTTGACACGGTGTCCATTCCAATACTTCTGAAAAAGCTAGAAAAGTTAGGAATTAGAGGCACGCAACTTAATCTTTTTAGGAATTATTTGAGTGGAAGAACGCAGAGTGTCAAAATAGGCGACACAGTTAGTAACCCTCTGCCTGTGACCTGCGGCGTCCCTCAAGGCTCGATACTCGGCCCAACACTCTTCCTGATCTACATAAACGACCTCTGTAGCATGTCAATTGATAGTGGTTGTGTTATAACTTATGCTGATGACACAGCTGTGGTTGTCCGGGGAGATAGCTGGGCTGAAGTATTTCAAACAGCTCAGAGGGTATTCAATGACATTTCCTCTTGGCTGCGTAATAATATGCTAACCTTGAATGTAGAAAAAACTAAATATATAACCTTCAAAATCAAAAACATTAATAGCCTACAACCACTGGACTCCCTTACCTTAGTTGGTCATAAAGCATCCTCTTGCCAAAATGCTATACCTGGTTCTTGTGATTGCGCGGTCATACAGCGAGTGGACTCAATTAAGTATCTTGGCGTCATTTTGGACGATAGGCTTAGTTTTGTTAAGCATATTCACTTAATTACACAACGTGTCAGGAAACTAACAGCGGTATTTAAAAATATAAGAGATTGCGCCGACGCAGGCGTAATCAAAATGCTTTACTACTCCCTTTGTCAGTCTCTACTTACCTACTGTATCACGTCTTGGGGTGGTACAAACAAAACCCACCTTCTACCACTTGAAAGAGCTCAAAGAGGTATACTTAAGTGCAGTACAAACCGACCATATCGATATCCAACAGTGGCTCTGTATAAACAATGTAAGGTTCTTACGGTTAGACAGTTGTACATTCAAAATTTATTACTCCTTCATCACTCTCTAACATATTTTAACCCTACAACAGTCAAACGTGTTTCGCATTATGTGTGTGTAGTGCCTAGAACAAATACAGAATTTGCTGGTAAGTTTCCTGACTTTCTGGGTCCCTTTATTTATAATAAAATTAATAAGAGCTCAAAAATTTTCAAACTTACCTCTTATCAGTGTAAAAAGGTCCTGTTTGAAACACTATCTGATTTAAACTATGACGATACGGAAAATTTATTAGTAGCTATTAAGTAAATAACTAAATCTATCACACACACACACACACACACACACACACACACACACACACACACACACACACACACACACACACACACACACACACACACACACACACACACACACACACACACACACACACACACACACACACACACACACACACACACACACACACACACACACACTAGCATACGCCATATATACACACCCCATACAATAACGCACCTTATGTCACCTCCATTCACCATCATTTTCACAACATCGTATCACATCTATTCACACTTAATTAGATTAGAATACTTATAATTTTTTATTTGCAGTCTATATTACTAACATTTTATTATAATATGTGTAACTTTTCAAATAGGCGTTTAAAAAGTGTATCTCCGACGAAAGAGTCTGGTTCCTACAGCACGGGTTTCGAGCCTAGTGTGGGAGCCAGGTGTTCCAACCCTCATTATGTAATTTTTGCCTGTTATCAAATAAATGTTTTTTCATTTTTTTTTTTTTTCAGATATAAAAATGGTCCTTTATTTCGACATAATATCTAAATAAAGAAGACTATCGCACATCTATAATATATTTTAAACGGCCATGGAAAGAAACCAATTTCATAAAAAGAATTATGCCTGTATCATCTGGAAGAAAAGAACGAATCCCAATATGCCTCTCCATCCATCTCTTATAGTCATTCAAACTGACGGAAAAAGTATAATATTTGATACGTGATGATAGGATAATACATACAAAGTATTTCTGGTGTCAGGAGTGTAATTTTGCTTTTTATGAACATTGCACAGCTGATGATAACTGCTACGATGTTTGTGCTTATTGACACCATTGAATGATTATCCTGATTTTGTGATGTTAACTCTCTATGATGATGAATAATTTAAATGTGAATAAAACCTATTTACTTGTTAATTGGTTTTATTAAATTTCCCTATAATAGTACTATTTCTTCTTCTCAGTCGCATCGCTCTTGGCAGAGCGGTCGTGGTCGTCACGAAGAGTGGTGGGCGGATATAGCTCGCCTCACGATATCTCGCCATCTTTAGTGAATTATTTATGGGGTACTATTTAGTACCCCATAAATAATTCACTCAGTAAGTTTCAAAACGTTTGAATAAATTTAAATAGAGGTTTCAGGTCTGCATTCTATAAAACTCTCGGATAGGTTCTCGAGTGGCTACCACGAACCGGAAGACTTAGCTTAGACCGGCTCCCTACTAGGTGGACCGATGATCTGGTGAAAACCGTGGGGAGCCGATGGATGCAGGAGGCGAGCTTCCACTCAAAGTGGCGCTCTCTGGGGGAGGCCTATGTTCAGCAGTGGACGTTTATCCAAATCCGTACAGCCGCTTCGACGTGAAGAGGTAACAAACATACACTCACACAAACTTTCGCAATTCTTCGGTAAACGTTGTTCCCGAAATTGCCGCATAAATAACACTAAACTTGATAGTGTTGATGACAAAAAAAGATAATATTTGCCTATTTTCTTGTTTAATAATTCTAAATGGCTGTAATATTATTCTTAAATTCAATAAAATAATTGATTTACGAATTGTACGAATTTTTAAGGTATGGAAGCTTGAATTTTAGTCAAAAGTACCTACACGTTTGAAAAACTCGTGAATTAATGGCAGAGCGGAGCGATGAAACTGCAGTCTTCAGTTGATCGGTCAGCCTACGATGAACCCAATAAACAAATCAGGAGTAGAGTTCACAAAAACTGGAGATGAAACTGAAGATGAGAGTGGTGTCATTTCATCCAAGCCTGAGATTCTGAGAGAGATCGAGAACTTCTATGGACAGTTATACACCTCGACATAAGCCCACTACTTACACAGCTCAGGACACCAGAGCTAAGTTAGTCCGATACTATATCGAAGATATCCTGGATATCAGGTTGTACAAGATAGAATGGCTCTCAAGCAGCTTAAAAACCACACGGCGCCAGGTGAGGATGGAATTACGACCGAACTTCTGAGAGCGGGTGGTAGACCGGTACTTATAGTCCTACAGAAGTTATTTAATTCTGTCGTACTTGAAGGTACAACGCCAGAGGCGTGGCACTAGAGCGTGGTGGTACTCTTCTTCCAAAAAGGTGATAACACCTTATTGAAGAACTAGTCCAATCTCGCTCTTGAGTCACATGTATAAGCCGTTTTCGAGTCATTACGAATCAATCGTCTCCTACGCAGGTTTGATGAATTTCATTCTCCCGAAAAAGCCGGTTTCCGAAAAGGCTTTATCACCATAGACCACATCCATACGTTACGCCAGATTACACAGAAGACCGAAGAGTATAATCAACCGTTATGCCTAGCGTTTGTGGACTATGAGAAGATCTAATCAATCGAGATTTGGGCGTTGCTGCAGACCTTACAGCGATACCAAATTGACTATCGGTATATCGAAGTGTTGAAGTATTTTCTACAGCAAGGCCATAATAGTCCGACTGCAGGACCAGGGGGTCTAGCAAAGATCCCAAATGCTAACGCTATCGCCAAACGCTAGCTCCAAAATGTACTGGAATGAAATTTCGGAAATCGCTTACTTTTCCGCAGCTGATGTAATTTCAATACATTTTTGGAGTTAGCTTTTGGCGTTAGCGTTTGGGATCTTTGCAGAGTGCGGAGAAAACCCCATTGCAAAGAGGCGTGATACAAGGAGACGTTATTTTTCCGAAACTGTACACAAACGCGTTGGAAAACGTTTTCAAGCACTTGGAGTGAATAGGATCTGGCATCAACATAAAGTGCGAACACATCACTAACCTTCGTTTTGCCGATGAATTGTAATGGTGGGGTCACTTAACGGCCACAAGTCAGCACCATGCTCAACGACCTTAGAAGTCTCCCGACAGGTTGGTTTTATGATGAACATGAACAAGACGAAAATCATGTCTAATGCCCATGTTCCACCTATACCGGTAATTGTTGGGAACGATACTCTCGGAGTTTTCGACAAATATGTCTACCTATGACAAATATATCTACCTATAGGTAGACATATTTGTCCTATAGGACAGACTGTACAACTTTGACAAAGAGTTCGCACGAAGAATCCAACTTGGCTGGGCAGCATTCGAAAAGTTTTCGATCAGTAAGTGTTGCGGATAGTAACCAAAAAAATGACGTTTTTCAGCAAAATAGTAAAAGATTTAAGCAAAACAACATGAAAAATTCAATAGTTACTTTTTGTACTTAATACACAAAGAGTATTTTTGTAAATAATATTGAGGTAGTGCCAGCTTTAAATTTCAATTTCAATTGTTTATTTTCATTCTACTATGTAGTTTTTTTTCAGGGGGCATTATTTTTTATTTATTTTAGTTGCAATTGTGATTTTTTTGAAACATTATTTTTGTTTATAATAAATAACAGCTAATCGTGATTAACTTCATTTTGTTATGGGTTTTTTGCTGGTGCCCCAAATCATACGGTAAAATGATAAAAACTCCAAAAACGCAAAACGGAGGAAGGTACTTTTGACTAAAATTCAAGCATGGAACCTTAAAAATTTACTGGATTTAACAATAATATTACAGCTACTTAATACAAACAGCTGCCATATATTTATTTTTGTTGTAATCAACAACACCATCAAAGGTTATTTTACTCGGCATTTTTTCCAAATTCGTTCGGTAGACTCCGTGTGTCAATAGAAGTCAATTGATACATGGGAATCACTTTATGACTATTAGGTCGAAGACGGAGAATTTTCTCAATTTCCACAAAATATATAAAATACTTAACTCAAAAAGAAAATAAAATTTGCAATACTAACTTAAAAGATAACCCACGGTAGATTAGATACGGTCTACGAGCCAATCATCCTGTATATTCGGTTCGGAGCCAACAAATACTGAAGCACATTAAAAAATATACCTACGTTACTTAAAATAGTTTCGTTTTGTCGGATCAAATTAAGCTCTAATTTTGATAATATAAATGGAGCCACATAAACGCTGTATCCCGACATGGATCAACATACGACTTTGCATTTAGTATACAAACTGGAGCCAATAAGTGTTTAAGCATTTCAGAATTTTGGCCGTTAAGGAGCCGATAAAGTTCAAAATTTCAATGAAAAAAAATTCGCGTATATCATTTTCTCAATGAATATGTTTGGCAACGTCGCCTTCAACTTTGCGACGTTGCCACTCCGCATAAGATATATGCAACCGGAGTCAACTACTCGACTCCGGTTTCATATATCCTGTCCCGAGTGGCAACGTCGCAAAGTTGAAGGCGACGTTGCCAAACATACTCATTGAGAAAGTGATATACGCGACATTTTTTTTCATTGAAATTTTGAACTTTATTGACTCCTTAACGGCCAAAATTCTGAAATGCTTAAACACTTATTGGCTCCAGTTTGTATACCAAATGCAAAGTCGTATGTTGATCCATGTCGGAATACAGCGTCTATGTGGCTCCATTTATATTATCAAAATTAGAGCTTAATTTGATCCGACAAAACGATACTATTTTAAGTAACGTAGGTATATTTTTTAATGTGCTTTAGTATTTGTTGGCTCCGAACCGAATATATAGGATGATTGAAAACACTGTTTTCACTTGATGGTGTTGTTGATTAGAACAAAAATATAATATTTGCTTGCTGTTTGTATTAAGTAGCTGTAATATTATTCTTAAATGCAGTAAATTTTTAAGGTTCCATGCTTGAGTTTTAGTCAAAAGTACCTTCCTACGTTTTGCGGTTTTGGGAGTTTTTATCATTTTACCGTATGATTTAGGGCACCAGCAAAAAACCCATATTAAAATGAAGTAAATTACGATTAGCCGTTATTTATTATAAACAAGTATAATGTTTCAAAAAAATCACAATTGTAACAAAAATAAATAAAAAATAATGCCCCTTGAAAAAAAAAAACTACACAGTGGAATGCAAATAAACAATTGAAATTGTAATTTAAAGCTGGTCCTACCTCAATATTATTTACAAAAATACTCTTTGTACTTAATAACTATTGAATTTTACATGTTGTTTTACTTAAGTCTTTTACTATTTTGCTGAAAAAACTTTATTTTTGGTTACTGTTATTAGGTCATCATCATCACCATTATCAACAGCCTGAAGACGTCCACTGCTGAACAAAGGCCTCCCAACAAAGCGCCACTTTGAGCGGCTTCTCGCCACCTGCTCCCCGCGGTTTCCAGATCATCAGTCCACCTAGTGGGGGGCTAGCCTACGCTGCGTCTTTCAATTCGTAGTCGCCACTCCTCCTTTCGTTCCCATCGGTTGTCAGTTCTACGAGCGATTTGGCCTGCCCATCGCCATTTCAACTTGATAATTCTAAGAGCTATATCGGTCACTTTAGTTCTCCTCTAGATCTCCTCATTGCGGATCTTATTTCGCAGGGAAATACCGTAGCTCGTAGCACGATTTTGGGCTTACAAATGAGGCCATCACTAAGAGGTCATATCTCAGTTCCCATCACTGGTAACACACACTGATCGAAAACTTTTGTTTTCAGGCTTTGCGGTATTTTAGACGAAAAGATGGGTCGAAGCTTCTCGAACGCTGCCCAGCCAAGTTGGATTCTTCGCGCGACCTCTTTGTCGAAGTTGGACAGTCTGTCCTAAGTAGACATATTTGTCGACAACTTCGAGAGTATCGTTCCCAACAATTACCGGTACAGGTGGAACATGGGCATTAGACATGATTTTCGTCCTGTTCATGTTCATCTTAAAACCAACCTGTCGGGAGACTTCTAAGGTCGTTGAGCATGGTGCTGACTTGTGGTCGTTAAGCGACCCCGCCATTACAATATCATCGGCAAAACGAAGGTTAGTGATGTGTTCGCCATTTATGTAGATGGCAGATCCTTTTCACTCCAAGTGCTTGAAAACGTCTTCCAACGTGTTTGTGTACAGTTTCGGAAAAATAACGTCTCCTTGTATCAGGCCTCTTTGCAATGGGATTTTCTCCGCACTCTGGGGGTCTAGCAAAGATCCCAAACGCTAACGCTAACTGAAATTCATCAAACCTGCGTAGGAGTCGATTGATTCGTAATGACTCGAAAACAGCTTATACACGAGAAGCAAGATGGGCTTAATTCTTCAATAAGGTGTTGTCACCATTTTTGAAGAAGAGTACCACCACGCTCTAGTGCCACGCTTCTGGCGTTGTACCTTCAAAGACGACAGAATTGAAAAACTTCTGTAGGACTATAAGTACTGCTCTCAGAAGTTCGGTCGTAATTCCATCCTCACCTGGCGCCGTGTGGTTTTTAAGAAGCTTGAGACCCATTCTAATCTTGTACAGCCTGATATCCGGGATATCTTCGGTATAGTGTCGGACTAACTTGGCTCTGGTGTCCTGAGCTGTGTTAGTACGCTGACATATCAACTAAAGACTGCAGTTTCATAGCTCCGATCTGCCATTAATTCACGAGTTTTTCTGAGAGCTTCCGAGTCTTTATTCGGCATTGATTCTTGAAGAATTTTTATTACTACTACTGCTTGCTATTAGATAATAATGATAATAACCACTTCTTAGATAACATTTTAGTTTAGAGTTTTACTTTGCGCCAAATCTTAGAGTAAGGTGCACAAATCCTATGAAGATTATAAAAACTCCCGAATTCTTGAAACGTGTAGGTACTTTTGACTAAAATTCGTACCTTAAAAATACGTATAAAAATCAATAATTTACTGAATTTAAGAATAATAATACAGCCATTTTTAGAATTATTAAACAAAATATTATCTTTGGTTGTCATCAACACTATCAAGTTTAGGTTATTTATTTCAAGTTTAGTATAATTTTGGGAACAACGTTTACCGAAAGAAACTAATTGCGAAAGCTTGTGTGAGGGTATGTTTGTTACCTCTTCACGCCGAAATGGCTGAACGAATTTGGATAAACGTCCACTGCTGAACATAGGCGTCCCCCAGTGAGCGCCACTTTGATTTGCAGCTCGCCTCCTGCATCCATCGGCTCCCCACTGTTTTCACCAGATCATCGATCCACCTTGTAGGGAGCCGATCTAAGCTAAGTCTTTTGGTTCGTGGTAGCCACTCGAGAACCTTTCCGAGAGGTTTATAGAATACAGAACTAAAACCTCTACTTAAATTCATTCAAACGTTTTAAAACTTACTGAACTTACTTTGATTTAATAAAACCAATTAACAAGTAAATAGGACTAGGTTTTATTCACATTTAAAATATTCATCATCATAGGGAATTAACATCACAAAATCAACATAATCATCCAATGGTGTCAATAAGCACAAACATCGTAGCAGTCATCATCAGCTGTGTAATGTTTATAAAGAGCAAAATTACACCAAAAATACTTTGTATGTATTATCCTATCATCATGTAACAAATATTATACTTTTCCGTCAGTTTGAATGACTATAAAAGATGGATGGAGAGGTATATTGGGATTCGTTCTTTTGTTCCAGATGATACAGGTATTTCGTTTTATGAAATGGGTTCCTTTCCAAGGCCGTTTAAAAAATGTTATATATTTGCGATAGTCTTCTTTATTTAGATATTTTTATATCTATAGGTTTTTTAGTTTGATACTTGTTTATGGTAGGGTTCCATAAATAAAAAAATGTGTTTGCCACAGTATGTTGATACGGTGCTGTACCTGCTGCAACAAAACAAAAAGTAACTTAAAACAAAAGAAAAGTTGTCAGTAAATTTTTGTATAACCTCAATCTCCCCACAAATTCTACATTCATAGAATCTGTGTACTATCTACTTATTACAATTTTTTTTAAATCAGAGCGTTGGATCTGGGTTCATGTAGTTCTGCTGGAAATGTATCAAACAAACCTACCAACGCTAGAATCAAATCTGCTAGAAATGTATTATTATAAAAATCAGTAAAGAAGCAAAATGGATGTTGTTGGTGGTAAAAATATCAAAATAATTACACTTACCGTTACTACCTTACCGTTACCTACGCTGATAATTATCATAGGTACTGGTAAAAATTGGCACACAATTTTTCACTGACCGCAAAAACAATGCAGAGTTTAGCTCCGTCTTTAAACCTCATGTACAAATTGTACATGAATAAGATAATACCTGCCAAGGACGCCAGCAACCAATTGCTGAGCTCGTGACAATTTGTGGGCTCTGATTGGCTCATTTGAATCGGATCAACTAGTGCTCAAACGCAAAAAAGGTGGATTTGTATAAAAAACACGTAATTATTATTATTACTGTTGGTTGCACTTGTGGCTCCAATCGGAGCCACGTACTGACGGTGATGCGGTATTGGATCAACAAATACCACCCGGATCAACAAGTGAAATCGGATCAACAAATTACTACCTATATGGCACGTCTGATCAACAAAGTGCCCATGGGGGAATCTATATATATATATATATATATATATATATATATATATATATGTGTGTGGACATTTCACACAGTGCCATCTAGCCCCAAACTAAGCATAGCTTGTACTATGGGAACCAGATAACGGATACAATACTTATATACTTTTTGTTTGTAAATACATACATAGAATACAATATAACACCCAGACGCAGAACAAACATCAATGTTCATCACACAAATGTTTGTCCTGGGTAGGAATCGAACCCACACCCCTCAGTTCAGAAGGCAGGGATACTACCAACTGAGCTATCGGGCCCCCCCCCCGTACCTAATCTGTACCTAATCTGTTTGTGTGTAAGTATATTGTTTTGTAATGTCTTGTGAGTAGTGTTGTGCGTCACCACAGAGCTTTGAAACATATGACGGTTGCTTCACGCGAAGCCAATTTTTGCTCTGTGTGTGTCACTGTCACAAATAAATATATTTTTTTTCTTTCTTTCTAATGATATGAAAAAAAGTTAAGTAAATAGAAAATTAAACAAGAAATAGGTATGACCGAATAAAACATAATAACTATTTTAGTTTTGTCATAAAATCGTTCTAATGTTTTTTTTTCTCTAATTTACTTTTAAAAAATACGTCTTCCACAAAAACCTCGCAAAATTAACACAATTTACAACTGCAGACCCAGATTAACACAGCAAAAAAAAAAAAACTCAGTCAGTTCAAATTACTATCTGTAATTAAAATATAATCCTCAGAGAACCCCCTTCAAGAAACAGTGATATGACGTCGCCTTAAAGGGTAGACGAATCGTGAAATATTGCATTAGAAAGCGTGCAATACACTGGAGATTCTCATTCGGTTGTATTTTTTTATACTTTCAGATACCAAGAAACAGAAAACAAAACTGACAAATGAACTGGAAAAGTATATAATCATGTACTTTTTCAACCCATTTGCTAAAAAAATGCATTTACGAAGCCTGTATACATTGTTCGAAAGTTAATTATAACGCACCATACAACGGACCGTGTGGACACATAGGTACTCTCACCTAAGTACCTATTTTACCGCCTCCTCCGTTGTATGGCGCCGTGCGATTTCCATGACGGTCACAGATTAAAGAGAAAAAGTAGTTTTTTTTTCTTATATTTTGGCTCCACACATAGTGTATTTAGCCTGTGTCAAGTATTATATTTTCATCGTGTTATAATATATTTCACGCAAAGTCATGTCCTAGTCATAGTCATAGTCAAGTCTAAGTCAGGTAGTCATAGTTCAGTCTAAGTCATGCTCCAGCAAAGTGGTGGCAACTTTACTAGAAGCTTCTATGGAGTTTTGGAAGCAACACGAAAAATCTCGTTTCACCACATTATATCACTTGCCTTCTCGTGCTCGTAATTCAGCACTTAATGCGTAAAACGCCACCAATTTTAAACATTAACACTGGAAAAAGCAGAAGTTTTGAAAAATAATACAATGCAACGACGACGTGAACTTTTCCGCGTTCCCGCCAAAACTAATCTGTCTAGATTTTTTTTTTTTCTTAGATTATGGCTCCACACATAGTGTATTTAGCCAGTGTCAAGTATTGTAATTTTTCATCGTTATAGAATATTTCACGTAAGTCAAGTCTTAGTCAAAGTCATAGTCCAGTCTAAGTCAGGTAGTCAAAGTCCAGTCTAAGTCATCTTCTAGTAAAGTGGTGGCAACTTTACTAGAAGCTTCTATGGAATTTTGGAAGCAACACGAAAACTCACGTTTCACCACATTATATCACTTGCCTACACTCATGCTCATAATTCAGCACGTAATGCGTAAAACGCCACCAATTTTAAACATTAAAACTGGAAAAAGCACAAGTTTTGATAAATAATACAATGCAATTACGTGAACTTTTCCGCGTTCCCGCCAAAAAAAAAAACCTGGATTTTATTTCTTGTGAAAAATCTATACGGGTTTCTTTTTAATTTCCACAAAAAAATATATAAGAATTTCACCAAAGAGTTTCAGGTTACGAAATTAAATAAGCTGAATGAACAAAACTCCTTGGAAGCGCATTTGCTGAATAAGTTTGTCTCACTTTAATTCTAAAGCGAAAATCACAGGCGAAAATGAAACTTATTCTAATCAGTTATAATTTTCACCACACGCAGATGGCACAATTTGCATTGAAAATGCGCGCCATTTTAGACAATTGTTTCTTCTTCTTATGTTATGGCTCCACACATCAGTTTATTTAGCGAGAATCAAGTATTGCAACACAATTTTTCATCGTGTTATAGAATTATACACGTAGTCAAGTCTTAGTCATAGTCCAGTCTAAGTTATGCTCTAGTAGAGTGGTGGTAAGTTGGTAACTGTACCTACTAGATTTTCACATTAGATTAGAAACGTCAAAGATTGTTTGTTGCTACTTTCCCACTAATAAACAAAGTTTGCTTCAGTACCTGTGGTACTGTTTTCTCGCAAATGTGTTGAAAAACGTTGTATGATACACGGGCGGATATTGGTTTTTACAAACTCGCCGCCCTAATATCATAGTTAATTATTTCTCTGTGTAAAATCAAAGTTTGTTTAACCGCTTTTTTAAAGGATACTATTTGTACTTCAGAAACAGAGCATAGACAATTTCACAGATAACTATATTATACAGTCTAAGACAATTTATACTTCGTCATCATCATCAACAGGCTGAAGACGTCAATTGCTGAACATAGGCGTCCCCTAGAGAGCGCCACTTTGAGCAGCAGCTCGACTCCTGCATCCATCGGCTCCCCGTGGTTTTCACCAGATCGTCGGTCCACCTACTTAGAAATGTCAAAAAAGTATCAAGTCCGCTGTATAAGGAGTGTCCACTGTCCACAGATAGCAACCGCATTTTAATGTGTTGTTCCAGTCACAAACTTGTAAATATTACGAGAGGAATAAAATTTAACGCCGGCGACCGGTCGCCATTTTATGCTTTGTTTAACAACGGTTTTTACATTTTATCCGCGCCTATTTGAATGTGATCTCATGTTTTATTATCGGAAAATATGTTTCCTAAGATTGTGTTTTTTTATGTCGTACAGGGTACACTTAAGCAAACACCAAGGCCATTATTCCGTATCTATTCCTTACTTCGAAACCACACGAATTCCTTGTCTTACATAAGAAATCTGCAAAGCTGGGCGGTTATTCTCTATGGAAACACAGATTCCACACGATACGAAACCACGTCGTTATCATGTCTTGTTCAAATCATGTTACAGCGTTAGATATACCTTCACTTAACATTAAAGTTATCTTTATTTTGAATAAAATATGTTCACATAAGTGGTCATATTTTTTGATGTGTTGATGTTTCGGAACGCGTCTCGGTAAAACATATGATTTTTAACAGTTCAAATCGCGCCAATTCCAAATTCATTTCGCGCGGTTTAGTTTTCATTTCATAAAGAATAGACTTTTGCAGATTTCTTATGTAAGACAAGGTATTCGCGTGGTTTCGAAGTAAGGAATCGATACGGAATAATGGCCCTGTATTCTCTGTGAAACGAAAACAAAACCGCGCAAAATGAATTTGGAATTGGCGCGATTTGAACTGTCAAAAATCGTATGTTTTACCGAGACGCGTTCCGAAACATCAACACATCAAAAGATATGACCACTTATGTCAATATATTTTATTCAAAATAAAGATAACTTTAATGCAAAGTGAAGGTATATCTGACGCTATGACACGATTTGAACAAGACACGATAACGACGTGGTTTCGTATCGTGTGGAATCTGTGTTTCCATAGAGAATAACCACCCTGGTGGCAATACTGCAATGTCGGAGTTGCCAGTATCATTGGTCCACCTAGTGTGGGCCCTTCGCTTCTCTTTCGATACACCACCCGAAAACCTTTCTGCTTATTTAAGTTAGTTAGTACTTTACAGCCTGAAGTCGTGGGCTTCTAGAACATAGACCACATTGAGTGGCTGCTTGCCTGCTGTATATATTGACTCCCCATGGTTTCGACATCGCCGGTCCACCTAGTTGGGGCCTCTACGTTTTCCGGTTCTTGGTCGCCACTCGAAAGCTCCATCCACAAACTTCTCTACCATATTAGTTACTTTGTCATCATTATCACCAACAGCCTGAAGACGCCACTTTGATCGGCTGCGTGCTTCTTGCATCTATTGACTCCCCGCGGTTTTCACATTATTGGTCACCTAATTTGCGTCTTCCAGTACAGTGATCGCCTCTCAAAAACCTTTCTTCCCTATCGGTATTCAGTTCTACGATCGTTGTGTGTTGTTACTTTGTAACCCTCCATACACCGATTAAGCTATCCCAATCCACATTGATTTACGTAGGTAATAGGATTATCTTGCATTATACCCTTAAGGCACGTGGTTAGTGAATTCAGTAATGTGCACACGTTTGCGGGCTAAAACGGGATAAGTTGGAAGATTTTTGGATTTATTTGTATGGGTAGTGTTATGTCTATGTGGGAGTATTCATAAGACTAGTGTTTTTAGGGTTGCGTACCCAAAGGGTCTGTCTGCTCGTCTTTCACCAGGCTGTATCTCGGAGGATTATATGTTCAGCAGTGTACCTACGTCTTCAGGCTATTGATAATGATGGTGATAGTGATGATGATGATGATGATGATTATGATGATGATGATGATGGTGGTGATGATGATGATGAGACAATTATGGCAAATATTAGGAAGTAAATTTTTTTCTCATTTAAATCGACGGATACTCATGAGTGCCCCCAATAATATATTTTTGTTCACTTTTCAACTAACCACCCAGTGTAAATAATTTCAACGTGACCAAAACATGCAGACCATAATAAAAACATCCAAACAAATCATTAAAAGAATACAATAACAAATCTATAAGGGAAGATATACAATAAGCCTATTTTTCAGGAGACGTGACAGTATTAAGCATTCCAAATCGCAGTGGGTGCTTATTTATATTCAGCCAGCCTCCTGTGGTTGGACCTTGAAGATACAACGTGCGCTCAAACGGATACCTTCTTGGTGAACCAGAGGTTTAGTATTGTGTGAATTGATTAATTTAGACCTTTGGTTTTGAATCCAATATTCATAGTTTAAAAGGTATGGAACAAAAGCCTGGTAAAAAAAAAATGCCTTATCATTATCACTTCAACATCCAACATCGGGAGTTTTGGCGAGAACGCCGAAGAGTTCACGTCGTTGCATTGTATTATTTTTCAAAACTTTTGCTTTTTCCAGTGTTAATGTTTAAAATAGGTGGCGTTTTACGCATTACGTGCTGAATTACTAGCATAAGTGAGGGCAAGTGATATAATGTGGTGAAACGTTGTAGGGTTACCCCTACGCCTCAGTCCTTTTACATATTATTTTAGGCATCTGGCTGTTGACGTCGCCTCATCCTCCATGAAGAGTACGCCGGACAACCCGTGCAGGCTCCTGGAATGATTTAAAAGCTTGTAATACTCTATTACAGACGTTAGATACGTTTTCATGTTAGGTTGTTATATTCTTCAATAAACTTTACGTTCTAAAATTGTGGTTAAAGGCTTTGATATGGGTTACTTTGGCAGTGGAGCGATAGGTACAGATCGTAGGATCACCTTTCTTGTTGTTTCTTCACGCTTTTTACTCGTTTACGAGTGTTTTTAGATGAAATTACTTTTTCAACTTACCTCACGGATCTCGTCCCAAATTGCACAGTTTGTTAAGCCGATTTTATTAGGGCTTTTCACATGATTTCCCTCGTTTTTCTTCCATTGGTTTCAGTAATATATCGTTTCAAAGGTTTATTTATGTTTTTGTATGTCACATTTTGACTATGCCAAATCGCTAAAAGAGATTCTGTCCGGGAGGATTTATATGTTTTCGTCAAGCGTGTGTAGGTTTTTATATTAAACCTCACGCTTTGACCTATTTGAATACTAGCTATCTATAAAATCAGGACAGGTTTTCAAACACTTTTCCTTTCTATTTTCAGATTTTTGGAATGATGCCTTAGTGACAGGTCCAGGGTATATAAACGGAACATGGGCACTCCCATGGTCAGTCTATCTTGTGGTTTCATCTTGAGTCTACTTCTGGTATTATCTTGAAATCTCTAGCTGCCTAAAGCTCTTGGAAAAATTGAAATAGTCAGCAAGTTCGTTAGAACCCTACCCCTGAGGTTTCGCGAGTCGCTTAAAGTTAGCCCTATCCGGGTGACGTGCGTTATCTAAAGTGCTTTTCTAAGAACCACCTCCGGAGTAACTGGTGAAACCTTTATTCTCTATATAATCTTCCTATAAGAGGAAGCTCTGGCCTCGTAGGGATCTCCCCGAGGGCCACATCTCTTCTTTTCACAGACTCCTGTGTGCAACGGCTGGCGGGTCGATCACCCTCTGTCCTGGCCTGAGAAGAGGAAGGCACGCTCCCTGGTTGTGTCGTGAGCAAGCCCGTGGCAACTGCCAGACGCCACAATCTCCGCCGCTTCCTGCCGCGCATCTGAGCGCGCTCCTCTACTGGGTCCTGTCTGGGCCAACGCCGAGAGCACAGGCGTGCTGTGGCTGCCTCGGTGCCGTCAGGCACCTTACTTCGCGCAGCCAGTCGGTGTCGTCAGGCACCTTATTCCGCGCAGCCAGTCGCGGCGCATCCAGGCGCGCCCTGACTCTATCTGGTCGGGGCTTAGGCCGCGAAGCACGCGGCCTGTCGCATCGTGCGAACGGGCACCCCGTATCTACGGCACCGGCTGTCAGCTGCGTGACCACGCGCCCCTGATTACGTTGGATCGGGGCCTCAGCCTCCAGCACGAGTCACCGGTTCCCGGTTCCCAGTGTCAACGGGCATCCTGCACGCAGCGGCTGTCCATCCACGTGTTCCCTGGCTATCCTGATCTCCGTGGCAGCACCCACTGGAGTCAGCATCAAGTCTCGTCCGTGAATCAAGACTATTTTAAGTTACGTTTGTTTATCGTTCTCAGGGTCAACTTAGGGGTATTTAGTCTGCCTAGGTAGGTTTCACAGAGTAATAAACCGCAGGAAAACATGAGTACCTAGAATTTTAATATAGGCAGGAAAACTACCACAGAACAAGTAGGTATATAGATAGATACGGTAGATAGGGCTAGGACCACAACAATAGGACGGGCTTAGGTTAAATAAATTTGGACACCTGTCTTAAGTCTATTATTTTAGTTTTAACTGTAGGCAACACTACAACGTGACTTTTCGTGTTGCTTCCAAAACTCCATAGAAGCTTCTAGTTAAGTTGCCACCACTTTGCTGGAGCATGACTTAGACTGGACTATGACTACCTGACTTAGACTGGACTATGACTATGACTAGGACATGACTTTGCGTGAAATATTTTATAACACGATGAAAATATAATACTTGACACAGGCTAAATACACTATGTGTGGAGCCAAAATATATGATAAAAAAAAATTCAACATAAATTTTTAGGTTTCCGTAAGGGTAAAGTGAGCCCTAATACTAAGTTCCGCTGTCTGTCTGTCTGTCCGTCTGTCTCCAGGCTGTATCTCATGAACTGTGACAGTTAGATAGTTGAAACTTTCACAGATGATGTATTTCTGTTGCCTTTATTGTATTGTTGTCACAAATACGAAAAAACAAAATAAAATAAATATTCAAAGGGGCTCCCATACAATTATCGTAAGTTTTTTTTGCTCGTTTTTATAGATAATGGTACGGAACCCTTCCTGCTATAGCGTTGTTATGGCGGCAACAGAAATACATCTTCTGTGAAAATTTTAAGTCTCCAGCTGTCACGGTTTATGATATACAGCCTGCTGACAGATGGACTGACAGACAGACAGATGGACAGTGGAGCCTTAGTGGTTCGCATTACCCTTTGGGTACGGAACCCTAAAACCATACATCTTTGTTACGACGCCATCAACTTCAAAACTGCTGAACCTTGGTACTCTCTACCTTTCAATAAATTTAAAATCGTTTTACTTAAAGCGCTATTTTTTATGTTGATAGGTTAAGAGCAGAAAATGGTTGGAGTGTTAAATAAATTGAACTTAGAATGGTGCCGAAAAATACTGCATAATTTTAACTTGAAGCAAAACTGGTAGGAAAAGGAGCCAAATATTTTTGGCAATTGATGTTACAGTCGGTTCTTTTTCAAGTGCGTGAGTTTTCGTTGTAATAATATTTTAAAAAGAAATAATTTTGTTGCGTGCCAAATTACTGCCACGTCTTTGGTATAATTGTCACCGTCTTTTTGTAAGAACCGTTTGTTATATAAAAACGCGGTTATTTATAAACTGACAATTTATTGCAAACGGGCAATGTATCTCACAATAAAGCAGTGGATATTTCGGTTACTTATAATTAATCGGCATCACTTCGTTTTTTCATAATTGTGCACTTCTAGTGTGATCAAAACTAACCTAACACTCCTCTTAGCTTCGCTCGTCATCGTAACCTAATGGTCAGCCACTAGTAACTCTAAAAAACAATAAATTACATCAAAAATTGGTGCATTGTTCGCTACTAAAATCCGTTTTTTATAAACTTACCGACTGTTTATCATCATCATCATCATCATCATCATCATTAACAGCCTGAATACTTATAGAGCCTGAATGTTTATATTGGGTGTAATTGAATTCATTAGCATCCCTTGAATATAGGTACCTACTCCTGATACCGGTCACATGTGTACCAAAATTTTTGAATTCTAGCACATTGGTTTGGTAATAATAATAACTCCGAAAAATGGAATAAAATACTTAATAAAATGCTACAACACAAAATTCAATTAACATAATAAAGTACTGTTTTTAATTAGTTACATACAAGGTATAAAAACGTTTAAATACATCAAAATCATCAGTGCCAACTGCGTCAAGCGTCGCGGCAATATTCATAATTTTCAATAAAAATATTTTCATTTACTCTCTTTACTCTTTAATAATCATCTATAAATGACGTACTCAATTTATGCTAATGAATTAAATTACATCCTGTATATAATCGCATAATCATCCGTTTTATTGTAAGACTAAAGTGTCAGTTTGCAATAAATCGACAGTTTATAAATAACCGGTTTTATTCTCGTTTTTTTTATAAAACTAACGGTTTTTACAATAAGACGGTGACATAACTATAACCACAAAATCATATCGCGTATTGTAAAATGAAATGAAATGAAATGAAATGATCTTTATTCCCGACACACAATATCGCGAAAGGAACAATATAACACGGAACATAATAATAAGAAACTTATATAAATATACTATACTCTTAAGCGATATTGCGCGATGCCAGGAACAGGTACAGTTTTCTATGCTAGGTCGTTAAGTAAACTTAGCTGTAAATAAGGCGAATTCTGTGAATTAAGTAGCCATTTTTATTTACTCCCACAATAAAAGTACCACCGTTTTATGGTAAGTAGCAAAACTTAAGCCTCATATGCTCTTTATTTCTCAAACACTTATAAGCTTTAACTTACAATTAGAACAATAAAGTACCCAAGAGCTCATCACCTATTCAAAACATTCATAAATATAAACAATAACTAACACACAAAAGTTTTTTTTTATGAGAATGAATGATGTGACGAGTTAGTCGTTCACCTGATGTTAAGCAATACGTCCGCCCATAACAGTTGCGGTGTCACTCGGAACTTTAAAATAATAAAGACTCGCGTGACACTGCACTGCGCACGTCATCCTGAGACATCACACAGTCTAGTAATCAGATTACTACACTGTGTAATCAGGTCATAAAGTCTCATTTGCCCAGTAATTTCACTAGCTACAATACCCTTCAAACCGGAACACAGTAGTGCTTGCACACTACTGCTTGGCGGCAGAATAACTGGCAAAGCGGTGGCACCTACCTAGACGAACTTTGCAGAAAAGTCCTACCACCTAGTAAAAGTTTAATGTGGTTTTAGATGAAGTAGGTGAACCAGTCGGTAGAAAACCTAATAGGCGTGTTACTCATGTATGAATATTTTAGTAAAAGTCTATACATTAGAAAATCCAAGGTTTTTTTACAGACCAAAATTCATTGACTATAAATTAATTATTGCTAACATTTGACCACGGTCTCACCTGATGGTAGGTGACGACGCGGTCGACGATGGGAGCATGCTCGCCTAGAAGATACCGGTTCCCTCTAGCCTTAAAAACTTCCAGATTATATTTGACAGGAAACAATGACGCTGGTAAGGCTTTCCATTTATTTACTATCTGAATTATGAGCGATAAATCAAAATGCTTTGTACGTATTCTAGGAATCTACCATGTAGGCACGGATGCCGTGGTTCCTTGCGTCTATGAGTTTTTTTTTCTTATTGTTTGGCTCCACACATAGTGTATTTAGCCAGTGCAGTGTCAAGTATTGTAATTTTCATCATGTTAATAGAATATTTCACGTAAAGTCAAGTCTTAGTCCAATCTAAGTCATGCTCCAGTAAAGTGGTGGCAACTTTACTAGAAGCTTCTATGGAATTTTGGAAGCAACACGGAAAATCACGTTTCACCACATTATATCACTTGCCCACATTCATGCTCGTAATTCAGCACTTAGTGCGTAAAACGTCACCAATTTTTAACCATTAACACTGGAACAAGCACAAGTTATGAGAAATAATACAATGCAACGACGTGAACTTTTCCACGTTCCCGCCAAAACTACGTCTATGAGTTGTACGATGGTTAAAAAGGTGATGGTTATACCTACTATACTAGAACTAGTAAATAGCTTTTCACCTCAGCAGCTCGAAATGGCACCCTTTGCTGCGAGAAAACAGTGTGCAAAATCGTATTTTGCTCACTGCGTGAGACAGTGATTTTTTAATATTTTGAATTTGCGGTAAGTGTACCCCGTCAGTGGTGTGTAGCCAGCTTTAGGTTACATTTATATGGAGTTTTGGAGAGGACATGATTTTTTTTTCTTTGTCATACTTTTGGCGGGAACGCGATATAGTGTTTCGTTATTAGGTAAGTACCTACATGTATGTTCTCACTGCTGAGGTGAAAAGTTGTATGTGCTACGGGAGAGCAAAGTTTTTGCATCTCGTGCCTTTGAATCCCTCACTCGCTCAGGATTCTAAATTAGAATCACTCGCTAAGCTCGTGATTCAATACTAGAATCCTTCGCTTGCTCGAGATTCAACATCAGCACTCGAAGCAAAAATCATTCTTGCTCTCTTGTTGCATAAATGACTATTTCTTCACTCCCTTAATTCTCGAAAATAATGCTTACCTAATCCACGTCTCTCAGGTAAAACCTATTCTGGGTGAATGCTGGCAAAAATCCGAATGTTAGTGAACGCAGATCATTTCAACCTTTACCATTTATATAAAGAGTTGGTAAAACTTACATTTTACTGGAAGATCTTTGGTCGGTGTATCTAATTCTGTTATAATGGCTATTAAATAGCCACTATAACAGAATGTATGTAATAAATGTAATTTAATGTAAATTAATGTAATAAAATATATACGTAAAAAAATAATCGGGGCTATTGCCATAGCGGGTCAAATTGTTGAAACTACAAAGGAATTTCGCAACAAAAGCGGGCCGTCGCAATTATTAACTGAATTCGATATTCAATGACCAGCCTGCCAGAACCACGTGGGTCCATTCTCCATTATTAATAGTATCGATAAAATATACCACTGCTGCTTGTGAAACAATATTGATTAGGTACAGATTGGGTTTTCCAGAGTTAAGCGACACATCCGCCCATAACGGTTGCAGTGGAACTTAACTTTATTTTTTTGCATTTTGAACTTGTTGATATATAAAGATAAACCATATATAGATAAAAACAATATGATAGTATCGCATTATGCTTTATTAGGTAGGTAAACAATATAATAACTAAGTGTTTATGCTCTATGACCGTAGAGTCTCTCTACAGGTTGGCCTTAAAATGAATATGCGGACAAGATAAAAATCATGCTCAATGCCCATGTTCCACATATTATACTGGTAAGTATAATAGTTCGGAAGTTTGGGTCACGTAAGTTGTCCCGCGGCAATAAGTGGAACAAATTTTGAAAATAAGTAATTTACATCACTATATAATATATGTACCTATACAGTGCTTTATTTACTAAATAAAATCGATATTCACAAATTACTTTATAATGAAATTTTGTGGAGTCTAAAATATAGAGGTCAGCAACATTCCGTAGAGCGACCGCGGGACAACTTAGGCACGTGAGACGGAGTTTAGTCGATGAATAAGTCTATTGTCTACCTCACAGACTACAATCATTATTAGGTAAGTCCAACAGTTGGGCCTACCTAATAATGAATGGATCCTTCATGCGTTAAGATGGACTCTAATTTAACGCATGAAGCATCCAACTTCGCTGGTCAGTGTTCGGGAAGCTTCGACTTCGACCTATCTTTTCGTCCAAAATACCGTAGAGCCTGAAAGCAATAGTTTTTTACTAGTATTGCCAGTAATGACTTATGGCACAGATGCACAAAAGTTTAACAGCACCTAAGTTCCGACTTAGTTTATCCCTATGTCGTACTTAGGTAGGTTCCTACTGCAATGACTTTATTATTTTAAAGCTCCACTGCAACCTTTATGGGCGGATGTGTCGCTTAACATCGGGTGAACGCATAGCTCGTCACGCCAATCATTCTCATAAAAAACGCATTTTGGAAAGATAAGGGTGAACTTAACACGATTCAAAGTTTAGTGCTGGCGAGTATACCTACTTTAGACGTCATCTCTTACTGAGAACTGACAAAAGGAGACTTAGGGAAATGGAACAAAGTCGCACTTTCCGCTCATTTCAATTCCAGCAAACAGCTCTAAGTAGCGCCAATTCGATCTAAGCTGATAATCTGAGAGGCGAGATTACGAATAATTGGATGAATTTATTATTTGTGGTTAAGTTAGGCCAAAATACTTTTTCTTCCGGCCCATGGGATTTGATTGATTGATTACTTGTAAAGGCACACAGGCAAGGAGTCGTGACGGGCATCCAAACTAATGATCAAATTACATATTTTATTATTTACAAAAAGTTATGCCTGATAAATTTAAATGAGAAAATTTGTTTTTTGTTTATTAATAAAAGTTACACTCAAAATCTTATTATGATAATGAAGTTCAAGTACTTACAAAAAACCCCGCTCGTACCACGTCCCAGCTGTGGGAACGTACTGAGAAAATTTTCAGCCAAAGTTCCTTATGGCTGTTTTGGCGTTAACACAAACCAGCAAACAAATAAACACACGGACAACATTTCACTTTTGTATTTGTATAGACCCCTACTAGGTGGACCAACTATCTGGCGAAAACTGTGAAAGCCGATGAATGCAGAAGGCCAGCAGCTGCTCAAAGTGGCGCTCTGTGAGGGGAGGCCTATGTTCACCGGTGTTCAGGCTGTCGTTGATGTTGATGATTTTAATAGGTATTGGGTATAAAGCTTAGGGATAAATAAGTTATTTTATTCAGATATCTATTAGAAATCTAGATTGAAACCAAGGGAATTATCCTTACATCCCGCAGGCGTAGTAACTTAGACCCGCAACGAACCCAATGTTTTTGAAGTAGATTAGCAGAAAGTGGCTTTTACAATCACTCTCTTGAGGTTAACAAATTAGACGCGATTGCCTTTCTGCCTTAATTACGTAGTCGGTAAACTATGTAAACTAGTAATTCTGCGAACTGTAGACCTGGCAAGTATAAACTTAATTGAAGTGTTCCGAAAACAGCTTGCCTTACTGTAACCTTTTAGCGCGATTCAAATGTAGGTCATTTGAATCGCGCTAAAAGGTTCTACCTCATTTTAGGTCTTCAATTAGGTGACAGAGGCCTGTATTTTTTTATCTGGATAATCTTATTACCGATTAACTCATATTCGAGTAACGAATTCGAGCTCTGTGAGGAGAATAGTACCCCTAATACGAGTTTCGATAGTTTACTAACACTGGAATTCATAATCAAGGCGGGGGCTCCTCTAAAGGATGAATCAGGCGCTGTGCGGCAAATTCTAGCTTTATGCATTTCATAAACAAAAGCAGCCCCCAATCTGGCATGATCAGAGGCTGGACGCTGATCGTCTGAATTTCGTCAACCAAATGGTCTCCTTGCTTTCAAATCGTGTTATTTTATTATTTTATGAAGTGTCGTGATATTTAAAATACGAATAAGGTATATCGGTACCGTTTCTTCAACATTTACCAGTTAAAATAATATATTTAACACAAAATAGGCAATTGATTGAAACAGGCGTTACCTCGCAGAAGTTCATCTTAAATACAAAATGAAACAAGAATATCTAACTGTCATAACAAATATTTTTCTTATTCTTTGTCACATACATTTACCAGCAACAATCCCTTGCAGCTTTCCCAATATAGATAATCTTATAGTTTTATTTTAGCGGAATTACACTAGATATTCTTGTTTCATTTTGTACAAAATAGGCACACAAAACATACAAAAGTAATATTCATCAACATAGAATGGTAATATTTCTTTTAACTATTTTGTAAGTGAGTGACGGGTGACATCTTGGACCGTATAGTTCAAAAGTCGTGTCAAAATGACACGCGACAGAATTTTCAAAGATAGCTTGATTGAAATCGTATAGTATTTAATTAAAATGCTTTTCAGTTAGGGGTTTCTCCAGCGTTTGTTTATGAAAGTGAAAGAAGAATGATTCAGCATTTCACCTCTAGGTAAAAGTGGAATGATAGATTTTGGGGGTTTGTTCAACCTTTCTTTATGAATACCACTGTAAAACTTGATTCTTTTACGTTTTCTCCCTTTTATCCCATACATTTCTCTGCGGCGCCCCTAGCGGGCACGTTGATGAACTAAAAATGGCAGTACACATTTTAAATGGATTCGCGCGTATTCACGTATTGGAAAACTCGTACAGGTGTACAGAATGTTTCTGCCAAATATTACCAATTTATTCGGGCGCTGTTGCAGCATGAAGTCCCCCCTTTTTGAGGGAAATAGGTACAACTCTAATTAAAAATCGCCAACTACAAAAATAGTATGAAATTGTAGAACCTGAATAACAAGTTTCGACAAGCTTAGTTGTAAAGTGCGAGTTTTAACATAAATCTGGACAGATGACAGCAAGTTTTGCAAGCCATGCAGGGCAAGTAAATTTTACTCTGGTTTGTAACAGTGAGTAGGGGGTTACTAAGACCAGTCCGGAGTTAATTTCTCAACTTTGACAGTTGATAATAGATTAAATAGATCAACAGAAAGCGATAAAGCCGCGGCTTTGTAAGTTTTGCCTTCCAAACTTGAGCTAAGAAGATAGGTATCCTATCTATTCCTACTACTTAATCCTATATTTATATAAATTACTGTATTTTGAACGAGTTTTGTATTATGTAATGAAAATTTAGATTGATTTGATACCTCTACAAGTACCTACATTGAACTGTAAATCAATCATCATCGTACATCCACAGATTTAAAAAAAACGGCCATGTGCGGGTCAGATTCGCGCACGAAGGGTCCCGTACATCTATCAAAATGAGCAAAAAAGTCACGTTGGTTGTATGGGAGCCTCCTTACATATTTATTTTATTCTGTTTTTTAGAATTTGTTGTAATAATGGCAACAGATATACATCATCCGTAAAAATTTCAACTGTCTACCTATGCACGGTTAATTAGATACAGCCTGGTGACAGACGGACAGGCAAACAGTCAGACAGATAGATGATAGACGGACAGCGGAGCTTTATTAATAGGATTCGTTTTACCCTTTGGGTACATTCAGACCCCAAAAAATAGGGAGAGAAAAATACGTCCTGAAATTGATTTTTCCTTTTGAAAAATTGGTTGAAAATTCATTAGCGTATTAATTTAAAACTCATCGGTTAGAGACAGCCGCTCTTATACATTAGTGTAATATTGGCATTTGAAGCGCTTGATTTACCATAGATGAATATTTGATTCAGATTCAGCCCGCGTACATCGGAAGCGCTTTAAAAGCTGGAAACAGAGTGAATTTATTTGATTGGTTGAGTGATTTAATTCTACTTTTATATCGCATTATCGCTTTATCTTGTTTTATTCACTACGTTACCGTGCAGATGAGCATGTTATATTGATAACGGTGTAGTGTAGATACCAGGGTAGCATATATTGAGAAGAGGTTGAAGGTTTATTAGAAACACAGAAAGAAACATCTTAGATATATACACAAAATAAGACAATTAATCTTCGATTTTACTAGTACTTACGGGATCTTTACCGAGATTAGAATCATTTTTGAGTTCCCAATATTTCGGCACAGTTATATTTTATTTTTTTATAATTTATAGCATTTGACCACTGCCTCACCGGATGGTAAGTGATGAGGCGGCCTACGGTGGTGCATGCTTGCCTAGAAGATACCTGTTCATTCTTGACTTGAAGACACCCAGGTTACAGTTAGATGGAAACAAGGACGACGGCAAGTTCCACTCATTTGCTGTTCGCACTATAAAGTTTGATGCGAACCATATTCACGAACAACCGGATCAAACGTAGTGAACAACCGTGACAGTTTAATACATTTAATCTTATTATAGAAAACACGGTAAAATTTGTTCGTTCAGAAACTGTAGGGTAGTTTTGTATCTGGCATTGTTTTAGGGTTGACACGTAAGGCCCGCTCTAACCCTTGCGGGATTGCCCTGTCGTGGGCAAATTTATTTTTACCATGCCACCCTTACTCTTGGTTCTAAACATGAACACACTAGAACTACATATGAAATGGTAAATTATAATAGGTTTTACATATGAATAATAATAAATAAATATGTCGATGATTATTTCAACTAGTTACTTACCCTCTTACACAAAATTTTTAACAAAGCTGGTAAGTACATAATTATTATTTTATAACTCTCCTTTAAAATCTTTAAACGGATGATTAATTTGTTTTTATTGGGGTCAGACTACCCTCGCAGGGAGGATAGCCATAAGTGAGGCTGTCTGCCACTGCGTGGGGGATGTTCGTGGGGGTAGACTGGAATATCATCATCATCATCAACAGCCCATAGATGTCCACTGCTGAACCTATATTGGTGGGGCAGATGGGAGTATTCCTCTTGGTCCGAATCGTCACGTAGCTTGTCATTGCGCAGCTTGACTTACCATCTATATTATTTAAAAAGATTATCAGGTATACAGGGTGTTAGGCATCTGCCTAACCCCGGCATTAGTAATTGCCGTTATCTAGCAAAATGGTATTTACCACTGAAAGGCGCCGGTCAAGTCAAGATTTCGGGTAGCTTTAAAATTGTAAACCACATTGGGTTATGAGGAAAGAAAATACCCTGAAATATGTAATCTAAATTCGTGGACTCCTACAGCAAAAAATGAGTTTGTCTCTAGTGACACGTAGTAGCGTATTTTGTAAATCTCTTGGCGAGGATCACGCAGGTACATTATTGTATGTGGGCACAGGTTTTATGTACGTTAGCAGTTTCTATGCGAGTGTGATGTTAAAGTAAATACTTACCTGTACAAATTGAGTTAGGATAAGGTTTTTTCTCTGAAGAATGTGAAACTGATTTTTATTTTTTCACCGTTACTTTGTTCTTAATTATTATGAAATTCTTATATCGATGTATCTATCATAGGTATTAACAGCATTGTGAATTGAATGGGGTAAGGCCAATTGATGCAGGGAGCAAGCAGCCACTCAAAGTGGTGCTCTATGGCTCTTCCATTGAGCGCCACTTTGAGCAGCTGCTTGCTTGCCTATATTCAGCAGTGGGCGTCTGCCGACCAAAGACGATGATAATTATGATAGGATAATATATTTGTTCCAAGATTCAAGGATAAGATTTCACTCATCATCATCATCATCATAATCATCAACAGCCTGAAGACGTTCACTACTGAATATAGGCTTTCCCCAGAGAGCGACTTTGAGCGGCTGCTTGCCTCCTGCATTCGTCGACTCCCCGCGGCTTTCACCAGATCGTCGGTCCACCTAGTGAATAGAATAGAATAGAATAAACTTTATTGTATAAAAACTGTGTGCATACAAAGGTCTTAAACTATAAAATTTGTTACAACAGTATTATCCATTCCGGACGTACAATAAGCATGGGAAAATTTGCGTCCCTACATAATATGATTGTCTTTTATTGTTCATCATCGAAGAATTCATTTACATTGTAGTGAGCCTTACCTATCAACCACTCTTTGAGATTATGTTTAAATTGGTTACCTACCGTTGAGAGATGTTAAATGTGGAGATAAATGATTGTAAATTCTTACTGCACAGGCGAAAGAGCTTTTGTAAAACATGGTGTTATTACTTTGGGGAATACATATGTTAAATTTATGTTTATTTCGAAGATTACCTGCACTGAAAAACCGAATAGTTGATTCTCTAAATGTTGATTCAATTTCAGTTGAGTTAACATAAAATTATGTTCTAATAAACATGGTGTGAAGATTGATTTAACAAAAAATAAAATGTTATGTTGAAATAGGTTATTTCAACCACGAAAAGGGGTTAGTCTAACACCACATTGTATGTTCGGTCAGATCCAGGTTAATTTTACTGCTTATTTAGTTAGATCAGCATATTGCCTAAGTCTAATCAACAACACAAAATAAACGAAACTGAAGGAACCAGGCAGAATAGAATATACCATTTTAAAAATGTCTTGGAACAACCAAAGTGACAGTTGTTAAATTAACTTTTTCAAATAACAATTTTCGTTTTGTTGATTCAACAAATCGTCTCGGTAGGTCCTATATTAACCTAAAATTTAGGTTGAAAAAAGGTTGAAACAACTGTTTTGGTTTTTCAGAGTGTGCGACTCGACTGTGAGAGTGAGATTACGCTATTTAATAGAAAATGAAATAATGTATAAGGGTACAAGCGAAGCGGGGCACCACTATAGTCATTATAATCTTCAAGAAAACTTACCAGATAGTTTACCGTCATTTTAACGACGTTAAGTCATAAACAATTTAATACGCTTCATTAAATTGTCTATGCATAATCTCTTCGTAAAGTTAGATAGTGCGGAGGCAACTTCCAATAGAGACTTTGGTCCTATACTAACATATTTGATAAGTTTCTCAATAATAAGTTAATCCGGTCACTAAGACTAGATGGGTGTTAGAAATAATCTATCCATTTTCATCATTGATTTCATATGTATATTTTTTTATAAAGAATATATGAAATCTATGATTTTTTTTATCTATATACATATATCTATTTATCTTATCTATTTTTCTAAATGGATCGACGATCTGGTGAAAACCGCGGGGAGCCGATAGATGCAGGAGGCGAGCAGTCGCTCAAGGTATCACTCTATGGGAGGGCCTATCTTCAGCAGTGAAAGTCTTCGGGCTGATGATGATGATCGATTTTCACAAGGCATTAGTCCATGTAATAAAAAAACGGTGTGGTAGGACTTTTTGCAAAGTTCGTTAGCCTCGCTTTTCCAGTTATTCTGCCGCCAAGTAGTAGCGTGCAAGCATACTGTGTTCTGGTTTGAAGGGCACTGTGGCTAGTGAAATTACTGGGAAAATGAGACTTCACGGTCTTGGTATCGTATTACTAGACTGTGTGATGCTGGGCCATTATTCCGTATTGATTCCTTACTTCGAAACCACGCGAGTTCCTTGTCTTACATAAGAAATCTGCAAAACTGTATTCTCTATGAAACGAAAACAAAACAGCGCGAAATGAATTTGGAATTGGCGCGATTTGAACTGTCAAAAATCATATGTTTTACTGAGACACGTTCCGAAACATCAACACATCAAAAGATATGACCACTTATGTCAATATATTTTATTCAAAATAAAGATAACTTTAAAGTAAAGTGATGGTATATCTGACGCTGTGACACGATTTGAACAAGACACGATAACGACGTGGTTTTGTATCGTGTGGAATCTGTGTTTCCATAGAGAATAACCACCCTGATGTCTCAGGGTGACGGTCACACAGCACGATTGCACAGTGCAGTGTCACGTGAAACTTTATATTTTTGAGTTCCGAGTGACACTACAACTGAGCGGCCGTTACGCTTAATATCAGGAGAACGACTAGCTGGTCACGTCACGTTAACGTTAAAAATGTCTCCGGCATAGTGACAGATGAAAATGTTACCGTGTGCTTATATTTTTCATCATCATCATTATCACCATGAGTCTGAAGGCGATAATTATATAGGCCTCCTCCATAGAGTGCCCCTTTGAGCGGCTGCTTGCTTCCTGCATACACCGGTCTTGAGCAGTTCATCGGTCCACCTAATGAGTATTTTATATAGGGGCAAATATTACAGTCATAAACGCTCCCGGCCGTATAATTTATACAATCACTATTTACCATTTGCCACCCCGTGGGGTCGTGTGGGGGCAGACGGTAATAATTCTTGTGCCATGAATCAAAATTAATTCAGTAGATAAGCAATAAACGTTTGTAGAAAGATACGTGGCGTAATAGAGATAAATAAATCATCCTATAAATATAGCCCTACGATTCGATCATTCTTAGAAATCGGACGTTTATTTATACAACTGTCTTTGTTTACGTTTACTTCGCTCTGATCATCGTTTCTGTGAATGTTTATTCTACGTTAGAATAAGGCCTGACATTATTAAAGGTTATTAATGATATTTTTTGGTGGCCGGCCTTAATAAACAGTGTCTATGTCTTGTAGAATAGTCATTGATACTAACCGCAGAGCTGAGAACTGTTTGGAAAGGAATGTATTGAACGGAGACAGCGACGAGAAAACGCAAATAGCAGTGCACGCAGCCGGTGAATTTTGCGGATCTTCTCATAACGGATCTAATCTCGCAAGGAATCTCGATCTTCCCGAACTTTGCCCAGCTAAATTCAAGGTCACACCTAATTTTAATGTATTGACACAACAATAAATGGAATTAGCAGTAGAAAATTAAATATTAATATAAATTATGCTCATTAAAGTCTTTTGCAGCGACAGCCAACTGAATAATTAAGGTAGAAATAAAACGGGATCCTTGCCCTCAGAACATAATTTGCGAGAACTAAGGACGGGTACAATTTCTTTCGACAATTCGGACGAGGGCAAAATAACAGGAAAGACATACGGGCGAAAAGACCATACATCATTATATTATAATATTATAAGGAATTATCTTCACATAATACTACGTGTAGTGTTTGTTGAGTGTCTCTCCGACACCGGCTCAGAGACGCGGACACGTCCACTCCGGTCGACGGCTCCAGTGAGACTGCAGCAGTGACGCGTGACACTCGCGCGCTTGAGACGAGTCCCGCTTAGGTCTCTTCGGTACCCAAGCAATACACTCAGTATAATGTAGTCTATCATTGGTCCCATACACTTTCTGGTCAGAGACAGCGACAAGACTATTATAACGCCTAATACGTAGTGTATTAGGCGTTATAATAGTCTTGTCGCGGTCACTGACGAGAAAGTGTTGAGAAAATGATGTCGGCTTTGGATGTCGCAGTGCACATGCTAGGTGGGCTGGGCTACTAGCCTATTACACGAGAAAAGATGAATTAATTTCCTGTATTGAAAGTTCGTCTTAATTTTCAGCCGTGTGTCGCCGGATTGTAGCAACTTTTTTAGCCTAAATTTATGTTATGACAGTCACCAAATTAAATTTGAGCACGTATGATGTTAGCCCTAATTAGCTGTCTGAGCGTTTCTCTCTAGATAATTAACCATGACATTGTCTTTGGGCTACTTGAAGCAGCGCTCCTAATATTTCGTTTTAAATTACTCTACTAGATTTGAAATAAAGGTGCTTGCCACATTGCTCGATGACGGTACTATCGATAAACTTAATGTAGTATCCAATGGGCCTGTGATTACTTGATTTTTGGGATCAGTACCCCTAGTACGAGTTTCGATAATTTACTAAAACTTGACTCGTTTACGTTTTCTCCCTTTTCTCCCATACATTTCTCTGCAGCGCCCCTAGCGGACACGTTGATGAACTAAACTCGTACTAAGGGCAAATGGCA
The DNA here is from genome assembly GCA_963580505.1 of Ennomos erosarius. Lineage (NCBI taxonomy): Eukaryota > Metazoa > Arthropoda > Insecta > Lepidoptera > Geometridae > Ennomos > Ennomos erosarius. Next base: position 12,435,156 of record OY756987.1, read on the forward strand.
ATTTTAGAATAATGGTATTGGTTTTGTGTTATCCTTTGGGATCTATTGCAGTTTTTTCAGTATACTCGCTCTCCATGTGAGAGATGGCTCGTTTCCCAGCAGTGGGAACGTGTTGGGCTCACAATACTGATTGACTAGATAACACCTTAGCCATTTCTAAAATAAATAGTACAAATAGCCCAGCTTCTTTTGCAAAATTTCCTTCAGCGAAATAATGTTTTATTTTTATAAACAGCTCACACTATAAATCGTATTTTATTAAGTTTCTACATTACATTCAATTTCATATCTGTTTTGATATGACGTTTCGAAGATGGATAGAACGAGTGGGATTACTGAAATGTTTGAAATAAATTTAAAAAAACTCTCTCTGAACGGCCGTGAAGGCCACGATTCGGGATTGTATAAATTACATATAATAACTAATGTTTATTCATAAACACACGCACAGTGCAGACATCATCAGCTTCTATGCATCCACTGCTGAATACACTAAATAAAAAAAAAGGTACTTTAAACTAGAAATTGGTTTTGTCATTATCACCACGCCATGGCGGGCGTGTTGGTGATCGCAGTAGATTATAATGCAGACCTTACGACACGCTTCATAAGCTTACGAATTCAGTTGAGCAGTGAAGAACAATCGTTTCAGAATGGTGCAGTCTGCCGCATGGCCTGTGACTTTAGAAAAGGTAGTTGCGGCCTTGGGCTATATTTATACAGATAGCCAGATAGGTCACGTCTATGTTGGAAAATTAACACCTAAAACGATTAAAAACGGTTTTATTTTATTCTTCTAGACAGAATTATTGTCTCTCAAACTCTATCTTATATTTTATCTTCTACAATCCTCATTGTTTCTCGTTAAAGTTTTTCTAGCTGCAGTTTTTATTCTACTGTGAATTTACCAACTTTTAGTCGTTTTATATCTGCTTACATCCATATAGCGTAGCGATAGACCATGCAACATAATAAAATCTTTAAGTACTAAGGCAGTTTCACTGTTTCAGACAATCAACATCATAGTAATCCATCTCTACAAACCTAAAACCGTTAGCTGCATTCGTAACTGACTATTTGCAATAGATATCATCGCATTGCAAAACTTTTCATCGCAATGCTGTAATTTCAATAAAATATCTTCAATATTGCACTCACAGATTGAAATAAATTGAAGTTCAATGCCGATATACGTTGTATTGATTGACATTGCCCCATTGCAACTGTGTCTACGATAAATTTTATTTCTGTTACCGTGTGTTAGTAAAGACACATAGCAGTATGGAGGTACTTTTGGACATTTGGCAATATGCCATAATTATTACCGCATCGAGTGCTATGATCAACTTTCCACACTTGTATCATAATGTAATATTACAATCTACTATTAAAGCTGTGATAGTATAAAAAGCCTTACTATGATTTTACATTACATGTAGGTTCTTCTTCCGCTCAGTGAGTTAAATCCGATTCAAAAAGCAGACTCAGGCCTGCCTGAATTAGAAGTGAGATCTGCTTGAGACTGATAATTTTGTCCTTACTGTGTTATATTGTAGTTCCGACCGTTCCATTGGTCGTAAATCAACGAAATCTCTCGTCGTCTTCCGTTTATTTTGGCGATTTATCTTTTGAGTCAGATCATGTTTTCATCACATTTTTGTCAAGATAACTGTCCAATGCAGATTCTTCTTTTCATTCTTGTTGCATAAGTACGTTCCTTTACCAAATGAATGGGAAGTCGCTTTGGTCAAACGCCTGATTATACCAACACTGGCTCGTAACATTCAAAGGGGCGGCATGTGTTCAGCGTCGAGTGGTTTTTCGATTGGCGATGGACAACGACCACTTCATCATTTTACTAGGTGGTAAGACTTTTCTGCAAAGTTCGTCTAGGTAGATACCACCGCTTTGCCAGTTATTCTGCCGCCAAGCAGTAGTGTGCGAGCACTACTGTGTTCCGATTTGAAGGCATTGTATCTAGTGAAATTACTGGGCAAATGAGACTTCATGACCTGATTACACAGTGATGTAATCTGATTACTAGACTGTGTGATGTCTCAGGATGACGTGCGCAGTGCAGTGTCACGCGAAACTTTATTATTTTAAAGTTCCGAGTGACACTGCAACTGTTATGGGCAGCCGTATTGCTTAACATCAGGTGAACGACCAGCTCGTCACGTCATTTATTCTCAAAAAAAAAAACATCATTACCATCATCGTAAGCTTTAAGATGTATTTACAGCAGGGCTCTTAATCCAGCTCAGTTGGTGTCAATTAACATCAGATGATGAAGAAGAGATTTAATAGTACTTACGGGATATTTAACGTGATTAGAATCATTTTTGAGTTCCCGATATTTCGGCACAGTTACATGCACCATTTACAGTGAGTGTGTATTGTCGCGAGTTACGATCGAGTACTAATGCCAAAGGTACCTGCAGTAAAAGACTAAGAAAGAGGGTAGACAGTTATGTCTGCTCCTAACATTTCGAACTTTTTATCATCCACCCGCATCTTTAGTCTACCCGTGAAAATAGTGCATGTAACTGTGCCGAAATATCGGGAACTCAAAAATGATTCTAATCACGGTAAATATCCCGTAAGTACTATTAAAAACGTGGTAAACAACCGTGAATGTTTAAAACAGTGTTTTAAAGTGATTTATTGCAAAAAGGCTATTCATAGCACTTTTACAATATCAATTAACTACTGAGCGTCGACTTTTTTTTTATTAGAATGAATGACGTGACGAGCAAGTCGTTCACCTGATTCGCCACGGCTGCCCATAACAGTTAAGTGTCACTCGGAACTTTAAAATAGTAAAGTTTTGTGTGACACTGCACTGCGCACGCCATCCTGAGACATCACACAGTTTAGTCATCAGATTACTAGACTCTGTAATCAGGTCATAAAGTCTCATTTGCCCAGTAATTTCACTAGCTACAATGCCCTTGAAACCGGAACGCAGTAGTGCTTGCGCACTACTGCTTGACGTCATCTACGTTACACCTACGCATTATCTACCTATGATATTGATTAAAAGGTTAAAAATAGGCGTGACGTGTTTGTTGAAACACGACCCTCATTATTTTTTGGTTAAAAATATCTTATATTCTTGCATAAACTATTGTAAAACTGTTAGCTTTCACGGTTGTTTTATCATAATCATCATCATCAACAGCCTGAAGACCTCTATTGCTGAACATAGGCCTCACCTAGCAGAGCGCGCCACTTAGAGCGGCTGCTCATCTCCTGCATCGATGGGCTCCCCGCGGGTTTCACCTAGTGGAGGGGCCGGCCTAAGCTGCGTCTTCCGGTTCGTGGTCGCCACTTGAGAACCTTCTTCCCCATCGGTTATCAGTGCTACGAGCGATGTGGCTTGTCCATTGCCATTTCAACTTACTAATTCTAAGTGCTATATTGGTTACCTGAATTCTCGTGCGGATAACATTATTAGCAACAAGAAATAAGATGGGAACTGGAAAGGACTTAGATCATTTATAAATGGAGATGGCGAGGCAAGGCGTACCCCGCTGCCGGTCATATGGCGCTATTTGGGCATACACATTATCATTGTATCCGTGTACACTGCGTAACTACGCTAGATTATATTATAACTGTGTGCGTATTTTAAGATGGTGTGCGGCGTGCATTTGCACGCGCGATTTGTGCGTGTCCTATGCGTCTTTACGTCGTCCTCCGTAAAATATTGCAGAAAATTATAAGGTGTTTTTTTACTGTTGATCGGTTTGCGTTTGGCAGCATCTCACCTGATCGTAAGTGTAGATGAAGCCTAACATCTTCATTGGTTAAATGCTTAAGGAGGATAGTGTAAGTTTACTTTACTTTTTTATAAGTCAGTTATAGATATTTATTTGTTCCCAGGACAGGCAAGCTCCACTACCCTACAAATGTGTGCGGGCCACTGTTTGAAGAGGAGCTGGAGTTCTGGGGCCTGGACTCCAACCAGGTGGAGCCGTGCTGCTGGTCTACCTACAGCATACATAGAGACACTCAGGTTAGTTTGTCTAATTCTACAATACAATACACTTTATTGACACCAAGATATTATTATGTGTACAGTATAGAAATGAGGTCAAATAGGCGGTCCTCTCGATTCTACAATACAACACACTTTATTTACACCGAGATTTATTTGTATACACGTAGAAATGGTTACATAGACGGTCTTCTCGTTAAAAGCGGTCTCTTCCAGATAACCTTTGTGATTGAACCAATTTGTTCAAAACCAATAAAAAATACTAGAGTGAACAGGCTCCTCGTAAGTCAACGTGCTACATCTTCGGTTGCATAGAGGAATTACATCAGGTTGCAGTCACTCGTTGGGCTATTCGTACAAAAACTTTTTATAGATAGGTACTTGAAATATACTTATGATAAAATGAGGTGATCATACTATCACCATTTATTCTTAAACAGACTAAACGAATACCTACCCACAAATAGGCATGATGACTAAAAATTTTTATTAGATAAATTAATTATATTCCTCAAAAGATAAACATTTGTGAAAACAAAAATTAAATATTTCAAAAAATGACCAAGTTACAAGCATTTTAAAAACCGGAATAGAAAGACATAGTTCTAACGGCCAGTGAAGGTCGTTAAGCCGTGGAAGCTTGTCATACAATCTCTTTGGCATGTGACGTCACGAGTAGATTTTTCATAGTAACTGTGAGGGCGCTCTGTTTGGAGAGAAAGGGACAGGTGATGCCTCCTGTAGAAACTTTAAAAGCTTATTACTCCGTGATTTATTTACCGATTTTGCTTATTTTTTCTATAATAGCATTAATTTTTAATCTTGTTTATTTATTTATTTATTTATTTATTTATTTGAACACCAACATAGCAAACACCATTTCTAGCTTCAGTAAGTACTTAATTAAATTATAATAATATAGCTAAGTGTTGATATAATTATAGGTGAAGACAGCTTGCATATTTATTTATTTATTTATTTATTTTATTATTTACTTGTTCATTTTTAATTTAGTCATCATGCCTATTGGTAATATTTAAAACTTTTTAATGGAAATACCTTACACTTGCCAAATTATATGGTGCACATTGCTCACACTATCTACCTACACAATAAACGAAAAAAAGAACTACATGTTACGTTTGAATGAATTCCAAACACTTCAATAAGAAAAGTAACGGAAACGATGCGTCAATATTATACAGTCTACTACATTCTACATTCAAGGGCGTACTACAATATTACGCGGTTTACTCTACATTTAAACCCGCAGTATTTTAAACCGTAGAGTTATTTATTTGAAACGTATCTGTTCAGCCGAAGTGATATTTGTAAAACATTCGACGGCCCGACTCGTCATTTGAACTATGAAATGATGGGCCACAAAACAAGCGTTTGGACTACAACTTTATTTTTTTAACTCTAAGGTCTATATTAAAGAACAATGCTCAGTCGTCAATTGATGCTCAAGCGGAGATTTCAATAACAATTTGATCATTTTGTGAATGAAATATCGTCTTGAGCAGAGATTTACAACTGAGAGCAGTTCTTATCTGCAGCACTGGCCTTATTAGCTTAAAGGTCACGTTCTCGATTTGTTTTTAATCATATTTATTACCTTCATCTTCTCATGTAGGCAAGTGGTCAGCCTTGGTGTTATAATTTTTAGGCCTCACAGACTACTACTATCTTACAACAACAGCCGGGACAGCCAGGGCTGGCCCCCCGGAGCATGGTAGTGCTCTCATTTTTAATATTAGCATAATTGGTCGCTAAATACTGCCACCAAGTAGGGAAGTAAACACTTCCTTACTTGGGGGAAATAGACCAGTCAGTAAAAAAAATCTTTGACGGCAAAAACAGCATCTTAGAGTTTATAAAACCTGTATGCTGTACACTAAGTTTCCTCAAGGTTCCTTGAAAAATACGATCTGTACGCGAGTACGTAGTACGTACTATAAACAGCTCAGAAGTAGAATAATTAAATAAGTCAGCAATTGGTCATTTCATGACATGACACTTTCAATTTAGCAATGAGGATAATACTTCAGAGTACTTCCCGTGAGCGTCGCCGAGAACAGAATGCTCGTCTCGAATCGGGTCTTCTTCTCACTACCCCTGCAGGGGCGTGAGGGAACCGGTGTGGGGGCATTGCCCCCTGACTGGAGTTTCAGTTTCGCCGCGTATAACTATACGCGGGTCCTTAGGGTGCCATTTAGGCGATGGTAATCCTTGTTTGTTTGATTTTTTTTTTGTTTTTCCCCCGTAAAAGAGGAAAGGCTTCTTTTCTGTTGGTGGTTATTCTTAGGGATGGCGGGAATCGCCACAAGGCCATGTGAGCCGGGCGAGTCGTCCATGTCAGGTGAGACCCCCGGCGAAACCGGGGGAGGCCCAATTAAACGACCCAGCGGCAGCGACCAGGCTCGGCCCTATGACGATGACGACCCGTCATCCGTGTCGTCGCTACTAGTAGCAACGAGGTCGCGGGGGAAGCCTTTCTTGTCCGGTGGCCTGCGGTGGTACGGGTCTATGTCTTTGATGTGCGACCAGCCCGAGGCGTCTGCTGTTTTGAAGAGGTTTGCTGCTTGGCGGCAGATGAAGTCTTCGACGTCCTCCATCCATGCTCGTCTCACTCAAATAGAGCTATATTTATAATCACCAGGGGCATTCCGTCAGAATGACGTAGTGGGAGTGGTATAGTTTTTAAACAATTGTTTATTGGATTTAATTTGAAAATAATTTAGAAGAAGTGTAAAAATATGACAGTCGCCCAAAATATGGCTAACAGTACATCCAGGCACTAATGAAAGCTTTGGAGAGTTGAAGCCAAGACTTGGCTCAGTTGGTTTTGTCAGTCAATAAATAAGTTAGAATTACAAACCCTGCTGCTTAGAATTAAAGCTGGGATTTTTACAGTCCCATTTCACCAAGTGACTGTCATCGTAAAGGTCACACAATGGCTCAACTTAGCTCATATGCTTTGCGCAGTTATTGCTCTTCCCCGCAAAATATACTCATACTCAATTAATTTTATTTTATATGATATATTGCCATAAAATATTAACAGCAATAAAGTATAAAATCCTGTCGTTCAAAATACAATCCGCAATTTTAAAAGCTCCACCTTTACTCACCACGCTAGCGATTTACCTTCGTAGTAAAAGCTTACACGATGACTCAACTTAGCTCATACCGCTCGCTCTGAGCAGTTATCGCTCGCTCTGAGCAGTTGTCGCTCCTCCCGCAATATCGTCGCTACTCTGTATGTGTTTATTGTGTATTGGAGTGTTAATTACTTCCTTTGTGATTACTTCGGATAGGTACTTACTATTATTTATACTTGGATTATAACTAACGTTATTGTGCGGTTATAGTTAGTGTAAGCCCAAGATAAGAAGCGTTAAGATACCTAAATCTATTTATTTATTCAGTTAGAATTAATTAATATTGCGATCTCGTATGAAGTTATATATTAGCTACATTGCGTTGGTATTAGTACCTAGTAGTTATACCCAATGAAATGACTGGTCTGATTGACTGGCTTGATGATAGCACAGTTTGTAATAGCTCTGCCTTCTGAACTAAGTATAGGTTGTGGGTTAGATTCCCACCCAGGACAAACATTTGGGTGATGAATATAGGCACAGACATTAAAATAGAAGGTATTTGTTCTGTGTCTGAGTATTATATTGTGTTCTATGTAAGTATTTACAAACAAACAATATCTAAGGGTTGTATTCGTTATCTGGTACCCATAGTAGCTATGCTTAGTTTGGGGCTAGATGGCGCTGTGTGAAATGTCCACACATATTTATTCTTTCCAAGTTTTATTGTTATAGCTTTCATCGCTAATAGAGGTGCTGCTTAAGTTACTACTTAGCTAAAAACGCCAGAAATGTGCACGCAGTTTTGATTACCTAGGTTTCAAACAATCAAAAGCACACAGGTTCAAATTTCGTTGAATATTTTAGTAATCTGTGACGCTAGGCCATATTTCTGTAGGCACATTCATGAATATGTTACAGTTACTCAATTTAAGCAAATAAGACGTATTTTATTGTTTTTTAAGTTATATAATTATCATTTACGATAATTTTATTCTGTGGTAACGTGAAAGATGAATATTTTAGCTCGTTAGTACGAGCAATCCAGATAAAATTTACCTTTTATTTAACAGAAGTGACATCAAACAAAAATGCAGTCGACAAATATTTATCGAAAACCTTTCTGAATTCCTTTTTCAATGTTCGCTGTGATTGAACGATATAAATCAACAAAAACAATAGATCCGCCTATGTCATACGTTTTCCCTGATAGGGTCTTTGCCAGGATTGGTCGGTTAAAATCGCAGTTGCCCAGGATTTTGGGATTTTGAGACGTAAATGCGGATCAGCGAGTATTGGTAAAAGAATTGGGCGTAATTTTATTGCTGTTGAGAGGATAAGTGAAGAGTCTGGGAAACCCAAGAAAACTCTAATTTTATAGTAGGTTTTTTATGATAATAAATAACGTGATGAGCTTGTCATTCACCTGATGATAAGCGACACGGCCGCCCATAATATTTGCGGTGTCACTCGGAACTTTAAAATAATAAAGTTCCGCGTGACACTGCTCTGCACACATCATCCTGAGTCATCGCTACGTATGCGAGTCCGACTCGTTTTTGGCCGATTTTGTTATTATTTTAATACACAGCTACTTATATATGTAACTGTTAGCTATTACTTTAGGTATTTTTATACTATGGCGGATCATGATGATGATAAAGATAACAAAATGTTTCAAGCTGAACTAACTACGTGCTTGTCCGTAGTGAAAAGAGATTGAGAAAATCAATAAAGACAGACACGAGTTGGCCTTTTATAGTAGAAGGTTCCGTAGCAAAAAAGCGTTACAAGGACAAAATAAAACACATATTAAATCAATCTCAATTAGATTAATTCAGCATAAACATTTAAAAAATCTCTTAAAGACATTAGACAACTCATTGCAGAGTTGTCTAATGTTTCTTAATGAGCTACAAATAAGTAGGTATACGCAAAGAGGTGTCTGGAGGTATCGCACTTAGAAATAAGACTACCTCATCTCTTCTTCTTCTTTAATGGCTTTTTATCGCTTTTTTGCAATAATTTTGCCAATGTCAAGTGATTAAAATTTGTACGGTAATGTCAAGTCAAAGTCATATTTTTAGTCAAAACACCAACAGTAAAATGGAGTTTTTTGGCGGGAACGCGGAAAATTTCACGTATTTGCATTGTATTATTTTTCAAAACTTGTGCTGTTTCCAGTGTTAATGTTTAAAATTGGTGGCGTTTTACGCACTAAGTGCTGACTTATGAGCATGAGTGTGGGCCAGTGATATAATGTGGTGAAACGTGAGTTTTCGTGTTGCTTCCAAAATTCCATAGAAGCTTCTAGTAAAGTTGCCACCACTTTACTGGAGCATGACTTATTCTGGACTACCACTACCTGACTTAGACTGGACCATGACTATGACTTGACTTTACGTGATATATTCTTTAACGATGTAAAATAACTATACTTGACACTGGCTAAATACACTATGTGTGGAGCCAAAATATAATATAAGAAAAAAAAAACCAGTAAAATGGTGGATATTTTACTGAAGGCTCTATAAAAGGCCGTTGAAGCAAAAACGAAAATGCATGGTTTCATAATCTTAAAACCATTTGCCGAGACTCGTGCACGGTCACGAACACTTAACGAATAATAATCCACCCTCATTATACATTAAAGTTCAAGATACACTAGTTTTGAAAAATAAATTCAAAATTCACAACCGCCATTGTCGGATTTTCTTCAAAGACCTACCTCATCTCATGTACCTAAATATACGTCTTTACGTCATTTTATTTAACTTATTTATCAATTAAAGACGTTTCACAAAAGTCTTAATTGATACCAAGATATAAAGTTTGACATTGTCTTACTTGTCATAAACTATACAGCCATGATAGACAAAAATTAGAGTTTTACTAGCTTTTGCCCGCGGCTTCGCACGCTTGTGTTATGTTATTTTTACGTTATAGTCAAATAATAGATCATGCATTTCGTACCAAACAACAAAATCCACTAAATCTTTTCGAAACTGAGCACAGTAACCTGTATTAGCATAGGTATATGTATAACGCAAGTATAGCCGTGAGTGTAAGCTATTTAAACCATTACCTAAAATTAAATGTTTTGAGTCTAATATAGATTTATAACAGTAAAAGAAGTTTCAAACAAAAAACTACAATTTTATAAGTACCTCTTCATATTACAACAAAAAGAAATCATCATCACTTCACTCAGGTCTTTAACAGAAGTTTCAGTAAATTTTGTTTAGGTAGTAGTTACCTAAGCAGTCAGGTACGGTTTAGAAAAATATGGAAGAATCACACACGATGATTCTTAAGTTTGGCTCCATACGAATTGAGTACCTACACTTAGCCAGCGTCCATATTATAAATTGCTGGAGATATGCATTTACCTGTACGATGCGTACATAACTAATTTTCTTAATACTAATTAGGAATTACAAATACTAAACCACCTTAAAGAATCGACAGTTATAATTATTATTATGTCCACTAATTTCCACGCTATCTCATTCCCACTGCACTTTCAACATACCTACCTAGTGATGAAAGTGAGGAAGTAGGTTAAATCGTCATTTCATAATTATTACTTACACCCAAAGATAGTTAATTACCTACAATAACTATAACCTTCTTGAAGTAACCGAGTAATCAAACATTTTTTGCTCCAGTGTTTTATTTAAAAGCCCACAGATCTAAAATATTTTAACCATTAAAAACTTATATCAACATGCAAAAAGAAGAAGAAGAACAAATCTAAAACAGTCAAAAACGAACTTTACGCGCCTGTTGTTGTTAATTCGAGGATACAATTGCCATAATGAATACCTAAAATCAAAAACCTAAAATGAATACCTAATTTTTCATCATTTTTTATCATTCATTGGCTTACTAATAATAGCAAGCACTCCGTCTTACTTTAATGCCAAAATAAAAAAGGATTTAAAATGCGTAGCAATGGTAAGGGTCTATAACTTAAGTAGCTATAAGTAGTACTTACTACTGGGGGTCTAGCAAAGATACCAACCACTAACGCTAACGCCAAACGCTAACTCCAAAACTGTATTGAAATGACATTAGCTGTGGAAAAGTAAGCGATTTCCAAAATGTCATCCTAGTACATTTTGGAGTTATTCCTTGGGGTTGATCAAGAATTAAGCAGTAGCGCAAAAATAATTTTATCTACCTAATTATAATGGTAACGTGTAGTAAGTTTATGTAAATAATACATTTAACCAGATCGCCAATAAAGAACATGTCTCCCGCCAAATCCCTATAAATCAAAAACTTGAATAAAAATGTTAATTAAGTAAGCTTCAATATTGGCTAAGTATGATAATCGCGTGAAGCCTTATGAATGATTATAAAAAGTCTATGAACCTACCCTTTAAACAGTTTTCATAAAATACTTCCTATCATTGGCTAAATAAAAATTTTATCTAATGGCAAAATAAAAAAGGTTATACAATGCGTAGCAAAAGCAAGGATCAATAAATTAAGTACCTATAGGCACAGATTACTGAATAAGTTACTACTATAGGTTAAGCTATAGGTACTATAAATACAATTTAAATACTTATTTCGAATGGTAACGCGTAGTAGATTTTTGAAAACTAATACATAATACCAGATTGCCAATAAAGAATTTTGCCCTCGCCAAAACCCAATAAATCGAAAACATCAATAATAATTTTAGTTATGTTTCAATATTGGCTAAATATGATATCGCGTGAAGCCTTAAAACTTATAATAAAAAGTCTAAGAAGTTCTTAGTTTACGAAATTCCTTGTTCTCTTTGTCGTGCTCATATTCAAGTAGGTTCTCATACCTATCCTCTTTTTTTAGTTTGGACCACAGATTAACGAAAAATCTTATCTTTAGTAATACCACAGATTAGAGAAAAAAATACATATGATTTCCTGGATTGTTTTTCTCTAATCTGCACTGCATCGAGTAATCGCGCGATGTATTTCGCCGTAGCCCGAAAAGTGTGATACGCTGCCGGTGATGCAGGCGCGCCAATTGTTATTTACTGTTTTTTGTCTTTTAAGTTATAAATAACAACATGCATTAAATTACTTCCTTATTGCTTAGTGCAGTGGGGATTGTTCAGAATGAAATACAAAAATATAGGAGTTCCGTACTCAAAGAGTAAATCCTTATTACTAAACCTCCGCTGTCCGTCTGTCTGTCTGTCTGTCTGTCTGTCTGTCGGTCTGTCCACCAGGATGTACTCATGAATCGTGATAGTTAGACAGTTGAATTTTTCACAGATGATATATTTCTGTTGCCACTATAACAACCATGATCCGTATTCAAAGGGACAGATAAACAGACAAATGAAAAAAAATTTGGGTTTACTTCATAAATTAAAACTATTAAAATTTATTTTTTTGTTCGCAATACTCTCACAGTTTGTAAAACATATTTATTCGCCGACATGCAATATAACGCTACCATCCCCCATTTTATTTAGCCCACTTCGGTCGCGCAGCAGGCAAACAAATTGACTATGTGTCCGGGTTGGGGCGCTACAAAAACATCGAGGATAGTCAACAGAGATGTTTTTGCGCGCCAACTCAACAGCGAAGGTTCGGGCGTATATGAAGCCGCGCCATAATAGTAACAGAGTTTTTTTTCTTTAATCTGTGCATCCGGATAAACCCGAGATAATATTACCATCAGTAGCACAGAGCACATTTTTTTTCTCTCATCTATGATTAGTAGCCAAAACAAAACTTACTTTTTGACACTGGCTAAATACCTACACTATGTGTGGACCAAAATATAAGAAAAAACTTACCTTAAAGCCTTGAAGCGGCCATCTTGTGAAAATCCCGTTCCGTTTCATATTGAAATCTTAATCATTTTCACCAAAAAAAATTACAATATTTAAAATTTAATATATCCTATGTTGTGCGCCGGGTTTTTCTAAGCTTATTAGTGAAAACCGCATCAAAATCCGTTCAGTATTTTCGGAGTTGTGCCGTAACAAACAAACAAACAAACAAACAAACAAACAAACAAACAAACAAACAAACAAACAAACAAACAAACAAACAGACAAAATGTCTAAAAAGTAGCTTAACGTGATCAGCAAAAAATTTCAAGCTAACCTGTGTCATTTTTTTTTCGATATCTTGCATTTACAGATTTTTTTATCTCTACAGTTTTATTATATGTATAGATATATGTATAGATTATCATTCATTATACAGTCATTTCATCAATTTTTTTCAGCCAATAATTATTATCAAGTAAAACACGATTAGGAGCATAGCTCGGATGTTAGTTTCAATAAATGTGTGTAGGTATTTATTTTACCCACAATTTTTATTCTGATCTCGTAACAGAAAAAAAGAAACATGATCCGTTTCGTTCCTTCGATATTGGACCCTAAACCGACGTATACCTGCGTAATGCGGAGTCAAATAACTACCTACCTAGGTAATATTGTTAGCGACCCCGACATTTATATGTAAATCGGCGGAAAATGCCTGCGGATCTCTAAAAATACGCGGCTATTGCTATGTTACTTTGACATTATTTTCGTTAAATTTTGCAGATTGCTTTCAGTTTTTTTTAACAGGAACAATGATTTTCAGAGCACCAGTAAAACACTTTATTACCTTACCAGCATCATTGTTTCCTGAGAATACAATCTGGGACTTTTTGAGACTACAGTAACCCGGTATCTTTAAGGCAAGCATGCTACATCGTCAACCGCGTCATCACTTACCATCATGTGAGACCGTCAAATTTTAGCCTATTAAAGATAAAATAGAGTCTCATTTTTTGTTATTACAAATGTCTGTGATTTCGGTGCTCTTGGAAATCAAAAAGATCTAATTCAGTTCTTTTAAAAATTAAAGTTCCTACTCCTAATCTCCATTCTGCTGCACTCATAGGAACTGCTGCTTACTCTATTTCATTTTTCTATGTACAAAAAGCGTTGGCCAAGCAGACGTTTCACCGAAATATTTGCTTTACTATAGATTTACCTATACCTCATAAAAGACTTGTTACTTATACATTTCTAGGGCCTTGTGCAAAAAGTACAGGACAAAGTTCGGCTCAATGGTTATCTAGCCGGACTATTTCTATTTTTTGAAGTGTTTGAAAAACGACCTACTCTTAGGTAATCTAAATTCAGACAGGGTGTCGAGTGTCGAGGGATAGCTACTAGATCAACAGTTTAGTGCTAAATGGATGAGTTCCTTTTGAAATATATTCTTTTAGACAATTTTTACATGAGTTTATTAGGAATTCTGTGTGAAACTTTACCGGTGGAGGAAAAGCAAGCAATGTAGTTTATTTAGGAACAGAAAATTTATTCTATTCTATAATAATAATTAATAATAAATATGTGTGGACAATTCACACATCGCCATCTAGTCCTAAACTAAGCATAGCTTGTACTATGGGAACCAGATAACGGATATAATACTTATATACTTTTTCGTTTGTAAATACATACATAGAATACAATATAACACCCAGACGCAGAACAAACATTTATGTTCATCACACAAATGTTTGTCCCGGGTAGGAATCGAACCCGCAGCCCTCAGTTCAGAAGGCAGAGCTACTACCAACTGAGCTATCGGGCCCGTCGGGTTTCGTCTATCAACTTAATCTGCATAATATGCAGTACCACCACTAGGTGAATCGATGATTGGTTGAAATCACTGGGAGCTGATGGATAGGAGGCGTGTGGCCGCTCAAAATGGCGCTCTGTGACGCTGATAGGGTGAATCCTTTTTCACCCGAAACGCCAAAATGTAGGACTTCAATCACGGACTCTATTTGTTTCTTTATCATACGCGTGGATAGCATAGCGATGTCAATAACATTTTCTAATATCAGGACGGTCCTCTTTTAACACTTCCTCTATTAAAGACTTTATTTCCTGTTCACCACTAGAATGCTGTAATGTGTTTCCCAAGTAAAGCACAAAAGTTAAACCACAGAGCAAAAAAAAAAAAAAACGCTTCCCAAGTGTCATTTGTTTCATAGCTCTGTGAGTTAAACGAAAAGAATACTGCAGTGCAGTTGTGGGAAACATAATTAAGCTAGAAAGAGAGAAAATATTATTTTGTGTGTTTTTGTAACTACCTTCGTATGGTCTTGGTCATTAGTTAGTTTTGTCACGTTTGGGTAAATGATTTTTTTTCTGTTATATTTGTGCTCAAAAACGCTATTAAAGCAATAACAAAGGAGATTAGAACGTCTATAGTCATCATCATCATCATCAGCCTGAAGACGTCGACTGCTGAACATAATATGCCTCCCCCAAAAAGCGCCAGCGGCTGCTTGCCTCTTGCATTATAACTCCCCGGGACCGGCCCGGGGCCGGCCTCCGCTGCGTCTTCCTGTTCGTAGTCGCCACTTGAGAACATTTCTTCCCCATCGCATCGCATCGCATCGTTTTCTTCAGTAGTTATTAAATACATTTCTACTACATCAAATATTTTTTTTTTCTATAGGTATCCGGCCTATATCTATACCTACTGCTAAACTGAAAATTCATTTTACCAAATAGTAAATCAATTGGATTTGATTGACGCAAAAATTCCAAACGAGGAATCAATCTAAATAATCGAATCAGTCAAAAAGATATTTCCTCCCCAGCCGATGGGAACCTATAATACACCTCTCACACTGTTTACGATTTCATATGCCTTGAGTGAGCCAATAAAATATCACTCCGAGTGAATGCAATATTTGAGAAGCCTTCATAAAAATTATACGAGCTTATTATAGTCTTCATATTATTATGCTTTGCAGGCACGCCCGGTAGTTTTATAGTACCTAAGGATGGCGAGGAATGCTAACGAAATGAAGATAATTGACGTGTTGATAGACTAGTTTAATTCTCAGTAGATCCATGGGCCAGATCCACAGCTTTCATTGTCACTATCATTATCGTCATTATCAGCTTTATCAATTGCACAACCCAATTCCTGCATGGTGTGACCATTTTGAATAGATTTGGTCACATTTTCGATTGATTGATTTTTTATCGCCATAATATTTATGCTATTTGGTAAAGTATTAATAATAAATTCATCAAAAGAATTTAAGTTTAAAGGCGTTAAATTAGAACTGATTGTCTGCAGTTATTCAAAAAAATTTTTTTTTTAATTACAACAAACACCCATTTTGGTGTGACAATAACTGGTTCAGTTATAAGTTAACTATATCACAGATAGACTACAATTTTATTTTAACAAATCATTATTATTCGGAACAAGCCAGCCACCGCCATAGAAGAAAATAAAAAGCAAGAGGATATAGACAAATATCGTCAGTTCACGCTTCAAATGTAAACAAAATATGAGCGGAATTGATACACTTTGATCTGATATATTTGGATTTCTATATCGGATTGTGAGGGTTGCCAACCGTCACATTCGTCTGGACAATGCCAACCAATAATTTATTAGCAGAGCAGCTATTTTAGATAATTGCATTTCATTTTGCCTAAATTTGGAACTTTAGCAAGCACACATTGACAACTGTCCTGCAAAGTTTCATCATCATCATCATTATCATCATTAACAGCCTGAATACGTCCACTGCTGAACGTAGACCTTCCCCAGAGAGCGCCACTATGAGCGGCTGCTCGCCTCCTACATCCATCGGCTCCCCGCGGCTTTCACCAGATCTTTGGTATACCTAGTGGGACCGGCCTACGCTGCGTCTTCCGGTTCGTGGTCGCCACTCGAGAACCTTTCTTTCTCAGATGTGACCTGCCCATTGTCATTTTAACTTGCTAATCCTAAGAGCTATATCGGTCATCTTAGTTCTCCTGCGGATCTCCTCATTCCGCAAAGTTTAATGTCTTTTAATTACGTGACTCAATGTTCTTAAAATGGTGTCTTAAATTGTTATTTAAATATGAATCAAATCTTAAAAATAAGAACTAACGATGAAGTTTTTGCTGTAAACAAAATTAAACACATGAACAAGGATGAACATTCCAGAACTTTCCGTGAATCTCATGATAAGAGCAAGCCAAAAGCAGCTGTTTGGGATATCTTTCTTTCGTGTCGAATTAGGGCATAGTCAATTTAGTACGGTTGCAAATTCAAATACTGCATCAGCTGAACTTGGTATTTTTTTACTATAAAATCAGCATTCCTAGTTATGGTTATTTATAGAGCAGTAAGCTCTTATGATGCTTGTATTCAGATAAACTCGCACTTTGATATCTTTGATTGATAGGAAAAGTTAGTACGTGTCTGCCAGTCTGTCTGTGTTCGTATTTATTTGGCTTATTATTGATCTTCTGAAGTACTTGGGTGATGAATACTAGCTCTTTCTGACGTAATTCGTAATCCTAATTCGTTTTCATAGATGATGTAATGATCTGTTTCTGAAGTATGCCAGGCATTTAATAATTTTAAGTCAAAGATAATTAAAATAGATTCTAAATTGACCGAAATGGCTAAACACACAAATTGTTTTAATTTTGAAGTATTAGGCAGGTCGTAAGTGGCAATATTAAAGATTTTTTATTTTGTTTGTCGATTTTTAATAGATGATAATAATATAATTATGTAGGTGGACCAGACGATCTGGTGAAAACCGTGGGGAGCTGATTTATGCAGGAGGCAAGCAGCCGCTCAGTGGCGCTCTCTTGAGGAGGCCTATGTTCAGCAGTGGACGTCTTCAGGCTGTTGTTGTTGATGATGATGATGATGATGATGTTATATTAGATTAAGGTTAGATTTTTAGAAACAACAACGGAATAACTAATGTGTCTCCTACTGGAAGAGTTACGGATTTATTATAAGTATAGGGAAGTCATTCAGCTTCCTCTAAGCATCTATGCTTCGATGACAGAATATTGTATTACATAAAGCTGTATCTTCTATACAACATTACGTGTCCCACGAACAATAAAAAGGCATAAAACTATGAGAAGAATGGCAAGAATATCTCGCTAACATCAATATTATGATCTTGCAATTCTTCCGACGCCATTAACCGCATATAAACATGTTACAGCTCCAAATAAATGGCACAACAATGAACGCTGGCGTAAATTTAAGCAGTAACTTAAACAATACAGTTACGAACTTACTGAAGTATTTACATTACAAATTCTATGGGATGATGACTGTAATAGAAGTTTAATTATATTTCTATGTTTGAATATTCTTGTATAATCATGGTTATAATCGTTATCAAAGACTGAAAATTTTCATGGAACTTGAATTTTGGTAATAGGCAATTTAAATGATTGCGATGACTTATTTATGTTCGAGGCAATCAACATCTTCATCATTATCATCATAACCAACAGCCTGAAGATTTATTCACTGCTGAACATAGGCCTTCCCCAAAGAGCTCCACTTTGAGTGACTCCTCGCCTCCTGCATTCATCGGCTCCCCGTGGCTTTCACCAGGTCCACCTATGGTGGGGGGCCGGCCTACACTGCGTCTTCCGGTTCAACAGTCCGGTTATTCGTAAACTCAAACATGTTTTAGAGAACAAAAAAAGCCTACAAAGATTGTATTTATTCACAAGTTATGAATAAAAAATGTAAGTAATATGATAGTAAAATCGATGAAGTTAGGCACGTGAAAGCTTTTGTCGATAACTAAGTGCCTGACTAAAAAACTAAAATATTATGACTACTTTAGATTCATTTTAAGTTTTCCCAAATCATCTAACTATACGTGAAATAGTACCCGTTCATAAATAAACGTACATTCAGCTGTGGCGAGGAAACGCGTGATTTAAAGCCAGAAAAGATAATAAAATCGGTTGCAGTCATAAAAATGAAATGCTCAACTTTAGACAACAACAAATAAGCGTAATGGTGTCTAGTTGGTGGGATTTTAGAGTTCCGTAGAGATTTGGGGTTAAATAAGTATTTTTATACAAAAACAAGTGAGTAGGTATGTATAAATTATAATAGAGCATTGACTATGACAATTAACTATGTTTTTGTGAATGGGTCATGAAAACAAAACTGACGAAAGCTAAAGAAATTATTTTCCCACTTCTACCATTATAAATCTAAAGGAGTGAAACAGCAATAAAAATGTCTAGTTCTTTTAGATCTTTTCTTTATGGTAATGCCATATATCGATATTTTTACTTGTTTGTTCTCAAAATGTACCTACCTATCCTTTATCTGTAAGCGACACGAGGTTCTGACTTCAGAGCATATCTACCTTTGACCTTTTGGTTTTTTGTTAGTCTTTTAAAAATAGCCTCCGTGGTGTGGTGGTTGTGCAGGTCGGCTCGTAACCCGAAGGCGGCGGGTTCGATTCCCGCGACAGGACAAGTATTTGTGCACAGAAAAAAAGCTCAAATACTTGTTCTGTGTCTGGGTGTTGTGGAACCATGGTCCCCGTAGTTCTTGGGTCCCTAGATACAGGGAATCCTAGTTAAGGTCCAGGATCCTATGAGTATATGATCGTTGGGCGTTGATTATTAAAAAAAAAAACAAGTTTTCAGAAGAAGAATAGGCTTTTGATTTTTATTGCTTTATCGCTTCCTTTTATTTGGACCTATGATAGATGATCATTTATTATACTTAACTACGCGAATTATTTCCATTTTCAGCAAAAAATCTCACAACTGGACAAATAAGGCACGGAATATAAAGTAGCAATTTTCGATTCATATGCTAAGCTCGGCTCCTTTAATACGGACAGTCCTTTACCCGAACACGGTCCTTTTCTAAGAGCCCCTGGGGACTTTTGTAATGTTTCCGGGTCCGAAATATACGACAGTCTGAACTGTCTGTCTGTCCGTCTAGTTCTTTGTAATTATGTTTGGTATATGGCGATCGTTGTTTTTCAGACCGGACGCGAATTTTACTAGGTGGTAAGACTTTTCTGCAAAGTTCGTCTAGGTAGGTTATCACCGCTTTGCCAATTATTCTGCCGTCAAGCAGCAGTGTGCAAACACTACTGTGTTATGGTTTGAAGGGCATTGCAACTTGTAAAATTACTGGGCAAATGAGACTTTACGACCTGATCACACAGTCTAGTAATCAGATTACTAGACTGTATAATGTCCCAGGAAAATGCGCAGTGCAGTGTCACGCGAAACTATTATTTTAAAGTTCCGAGTGACACTGCAACTGTTATGGGCAGCCGTGTTGCTTACCATCAGGTGAACGACTAGCTCGTCTCATCATTCATTCTCATAAAAAAATAATTATTAAATAAGTATTAGAAAGTCATTGTTTTTCTAATCCTAGACAGGGCTGCGTTATACCGCATTTTTTCTGAATGTAGTTAATGATATAGCATGCTCGCCTATAAGAAAACTGTTTAACTGTTCTCTTAAAACATTTGGATTATAGCCATTCGGTAACAGATACTGGTAAAGAGTTCCTGCTCTTTAGATGTTTACTTTGCAAAGGTCGAGTCGAAACGCTTGGTACAGCAATCGGATAGGAGGGATGGCAATGTAAGGATGACAATATGCCGTTCGAATGATCGTTTTTTGGTGGTTTTTTGGTGATGGGGGAGTTAAATCATGTATTTTTTTAATGTAAACGTATGCCGTGATAGGATAGTAATGTAAAGCACTGAAATTAAGATAGCAAAACGACTGTTTTTAGGGTAATCAATGCATTAGTGGCACGTCTATTTGGTGATGCAAATATCCATAATGCTATATATGAATTTGCATATGGATATTTGCATTACTAAATATAGTGATGCTTCGAGGACCTCTTTTCATCGAGATGCTTGTATTATCCTGAAAAACAAACGTAACTACCACTACAAAATAAAATAAAATGATAAACAGGAAATATTACGCATTGTCTTTCCTTGATCTGTGGTAACTATATGGACGAAACATTATTTCCTTGAGAGATACTTACAGGGTTGCCGTGCGTGTGTAGTGCCTAATACGTAGGTAATTACGGTCGTGTGACCTAGTTTCCCAAGCTAATGAAATGATTTCCATCCAATTAGATAAACACCACAACAGTGTTCTAGTAACTAGTTGAATGGGATGACAGTTGTCAAATGCTGGCCTATACCTATATCATAGATACTCTTACTCAGTACCCACGTCATTATTTCCTGAAAAATATAATTTAGCAGTTTTTAAGGTTAAAATGAGTGAACCGATATCTTCTAGGCAAGCATTGCGCTCCATCCTCGACCGTGTCATTCACGGACAAATGCAGGCATCTCATAGACAAAAAAAATAACCGGCCAAGTGCGAGTTGGAGTCGCGCACGAAGGGTTCCGTACCATTTTCCATAAAACGAGCAAACAAATCACATATACCCTTAAATATTTACTTCTTTTTTAGTATTTTTGTTGTTATAGCGGTAACAGGAATACATCATGTGAAAATTCAACTCTCTATCACGGTTCATGAGATACAGCCTGGTGACAGACGGACAGACAGACAGACGGACCCTAAAATTAGTACATAATAAAAAGCATATTTTTGATAATAATTACCACTACACTATACCACTACACACTAGTGATTACATAGTCAGTGAGGAAGTGATCCGAAGCTAAACTTCGACAAAAAAAAATCCAAAAGAACTTCAAACATCTGGCTGCAATTCACACTTGACACAAGTTTAACACTAAAATGCGGGTAGCCATGTTACTGCCAGCTTCGATTGCGATAAACATCGCTGTAAACGGAACCCTGCGTCATTTTAGTGTTTTCAACAATCTAAATGGGTTCGTGCTGGTAAATGATGTATCTCTACAGTTTAGTAGGTATACCTATATGCAAAAGTTATATACACTTACATCTGTATATATGTACGTAAACATAACCATAAATTTTGTTATAGCACCTAAGGATAGGAAGCAATTACCAGCCGGAAAACGACCACTGCTGAACATAAGCCTTCTCTAGTTTTTTTCTTTCTTAGCCTTAATTTACGACAAACCCTAAAGAAGAAAACAAGGAAAGGAAAGGAAGAGGAAAACATAGGCAATATTATTATCTTTTAATAAATATAAAATAACTGTAATTAGTAAGTGGGGATTCTAAACTAAACTGGTAACACAGATAAAACGAAACCTTTGATCTGCCAGCATCTGTCATCCTCAGATGTGCGTTATGTCTTCTCAATTTACGACAAATATCACAGTTTCATTTAGGTATCCTCAAAAAGGTTGCAAATAAAGAATATCAAACATCTGAGCCTGCAGAGGGTCAATATTATTTATGACCTTGCTGACCAGTAGGGAGGCCTTCAATTGAAGATGGATATAGGTTTAGTCGGAAATATTTTGGTACGAGCTGATACTTTATCTTGCGGCTCCACCCATGTTTGGCATTTATTTCTAGAAAAAGCCATGAAAAGTCGACGAAAGGAGGAAAACATCGCAAGTTTTACCCAACTCCGCTTACTTATACGCCCGAAGGGGAAGAAAATAAGTAGGTCCCAGACTTCACAAAAATAGTGTAACCGTTTTGAAGTCGGTAAAAAAGAGAAACAAAAAGGTACAATATTTATTAAAGCAGTATACATTTCTTTTGCTTGGTTCATTTATAAAATATTCAAGATGCGAGAAAATATTTTCTTGTACATATTGCCCGAGTAGAAATGAACAGAAGAAGAATGAACAGAAGCGAACAGGCATGTAGGCGTTTTTAGGATGTTGTCCAGCGAAAAACATACGAATTGACCTTAGGCTAGAAATGTAATAGACGGCTCAATGTTTGCTGCTAAAATAGATACAAAGACTGAATGAATGTAACTCACAATGGTATTGATAGAGAGTACCAAATAATACTACGTGCTACGATACCCATGGGTATTATTTCGATGAGGAAAACTTGGTTATGTTATATACTCTAAAGTAAATTAGAATTCTGTGCTCTGAGGGTGTCCTTTTATTTACTTTTCGAAACTTATAGAGTAGTAATGTAAGTAAAATGTTTTGTATGAATTTAGTTTAAGAGTGAATCACAGATCCAATAAAAAACTTTTAATAGGATATCTGTGGTGTGAATGAAGTCTAATTAATAAATCGCAACACTTACAACTGTTTAAAGGGTAAAGTATAGTGTATCTTATTAAATAACACTGATAAGACATCGTATGTACAAGTTCTACAGTGTTTAGCCCAGCTTACAATACACCGAGTAACTGAGCAGGTGCAATCCATTGTCTTGAAATTCCACAAGGATCTAACTCAACGTGGCTGAAATACAAACTAAGAATGTCTCTAGTGAAACCAAAAACTTCGTCAAGGCGTAATTTTTTTCAATGCTCTGTTAGTGAAACGGACAATTTCGCAAGATTGATATTGCCACCAACATGCTTGCACATTCGTTTAGATCCTTTCGCAATGTGGTTACGTTATTTCTAAGGTTGTTTTACAAAGGCAATTCTCCCTTTATGTCAGTAAATTAACTGACACATGCCTGTTATGGCGTTTCGTACCTGTTCTCTCTTTACCGGTTAACCCTTCAGTGATTTACACCCTTTAGGGAGTTTGAAGAGCGAAGGCGGTCACGCGTTCAAGCGAGCCAAGCGCTCACGTTTTCACACAAGAATTCTTTTCCTGTAAAATGTTAATGTAAAAATGTTGTATATTTCACCAATTTTTTCTAGTATTATCTCAAAAAGTGCTAGTAACGGCCTAGAAAGTCTAATAAGAAGATTCAGAATTGACACGGCTCTTACATTTCTAAAATATTGTTTACAATTAGTTTATTAGTTTCGGGTTGCCGATATTTCGTTGTTGACTGTTGCTGCAAGGAACATTTACAAACTAGCGGTCAAAGATTATAAAGCCCGTTGATAGCTCGTGAACATAATTTCTCCTACAAACACAACTCACTTGTACGGGCAGGGGGCGAAGTAACAAAACGAGACAAACTCATACCAAATTCCAGGAAAAGAGCAGGATGGAACAAAATACACATTGGGTGTTCCGTTTCCTCTCATAGGATAAGCGGTTGAATTACACCACTAATTTTCGTATGAGGGGAAGTTGTATCATTGGTTAACTGGATTTATAAGCAATGCTAGCGGTGAACGACTAGCTCGTAACGTCATTCATTCTTATAAATAAATACTAAAGAATTGCGGAAAACATAGCGTCTACCCTCTTTCGCTCGAGTGTATTAAGCACTACACCAATATATCAATGTTCCTCTATGCAATCAATTCCAACGCACATAGCAAAAAAAAATTGCTTCTAGGTGCGAAGCGACTGTCTTAATAATCATGTTTCAAACCTCTGTGATCCCAACACACAACATTATCAGTATCAACCTTTGCTTAACTCGTTATTCACTCGTTATTATTCAATTCAACGGTTCTCTATCAATATTCTATATTAAAAGTTGAGATCACACACGAACCACTTACGCGTGTGAGTTCATCCATACCTTAGATAAGACCCTAAAAGCAGGCTAAAAGTGGCTAAAACTGCAAACAAACGGCGAATCCGATTTGTCTGCTCCAAGCTTTCTACTGTGATCTTTCACTCTTAAAGAACTGATTTTGACAGAAAACGTTTATCCCTTTTGAACCCTAGATATTTTATCCGATGGAACCCTACTGATAGCGCCCGCATGAGCTTTATCAAACTTTATCTGTCTCTTCTCACTTTTCTGGGATAATAAAGTTGAATTTTCTCGTCGCGTACTTTCACTCTCACAATCTTTATTCCTTCTAAATACAATTGGAAAATTTTCAAAATTTTCCTTTATATTAGGAATTAATGTCTTGATTACACAGAGGCGTAATGCTAGAAATCATAAACAACAATTAGCTATTTCAAATGTGCTCACAGATTTAATATTATGTTTGACTCGAACAGGCTGTGACACCCAAGGCGTAAATGAGCACATTCCTTTACAACTATTAAGGACCGCGGTATGTCTGAACATTCCCAAACTTATGGGCTTGAGATACACACACGCACACACATCACACAGGTACGTTGTAGTTGAACATATTAACTAATCTCTGAATTTTGCTATAACCATTGAAAAGGGCGAAACCAATATAAATGATAAACGCACCTAATTCCAATATTTTGTGAAACAACAGGCATGATGACTACTATTAAAAATGAACAAGTAAAAAATTATTTCATAAAGTAGATTAAATATGAATGCAATAATTGAAAAAATAAGTAAAATCGGTAAATAAATCACGGAGTAATAAGCTTTTAAAGTTTCTATAGGAGGCATCTCCTGTCCCTTTTTTGCGAAACAGAGCGCCTCCACAGTTACTATGAAAAATCCACCTGTGACGTCACATGCCAAAGAGATTGTATGTAAAGCTACCATAGCTTAGTAATGAGGTACTATGACGACATTGCTTCGACGTCACTGGCCGTTTGAGCTATCTCTTTCTATTCCGGTTTTTAAAATGCTTGTAACTTAGTCGTTTTTTGAGATATTTTATTTTTGTTTTCACAAATGTTTATCTTTTGAGGAACATATTTAAGTTATGCAATAAAAAAAATTTAGTCATCATGCCTATGTCTGACTTTGTGCGCCAGCCAGTAGAGAGTGTGACCAACATGCTGGCAGTATTGTCCCAATAAATTATAATTACTGTACCAACATTGTATGAAAGGAAGAACGGAAGACGCATCCATCTAGGTCTCCCTCTAGGTGGACCGAGAACCTGCTCTCCTATCGCGTAAGCACATGGACTTTGCCTGTCATCCTGCACGCGCCTATTAACAAATCTGT